>LR738715.1:433984301-434080468 GCA_902687465.1 Secale cereale
TCCCCCCCCCCCCCCCATTCCTCCCTCTCCTCTCGCCGTCTCCAGTTCAAACATGCCCGAGCGCTACCCACGCGATGGCGCGGCGGCGAACGGCTTCGGGCCGCCGCCACCTTCACGAGGGCGAAGCTCGGCTCCTCTACGAGGCCAAGTACCCGGTCCCGTCGGACATGCGGGTGCCCGGGTCGTGGACGATCAGCGCGGGCGGGGTCCCGGTGCCACCACCGCCCACGGGGGCGATGCGGCGTGCGGAGATCGCGCGTATCCGTGCCTCTCTGCCGCGGGCGGCGAGGGAAGGTCCACGATACGTCCCCGACGGCCCGCTGTGGGAGCCCTACTTCCGCCGCCGCCACGCCGAGCAGCTCGAGGCCACCAACGGCGTTGAGCCCTCCGGAAGGCTCAACTCCGAAGGCCACCGCCGATGGTGGGGCGTGCCAGGCCGCACGCTGGAGGCCGTCCTCGAGTACATCGAGGGCGGCAACACGCTGAGGCTGGAGTACCCCGCTCCCTGGTCCTTCTCTTGCCGGCGTGGGAGCTCGTGGATGCCGAGGCGCATGGATCCGGTGGCATCCTCCTCCTCGTCCGGCTCTCCCTGCCTCCGCCCCGTGAAGCGGGAGCCCCAGGACACGCCTGTCAGCGCGCGCGCCTGCAGCTTTGGCGTCCGCATCGACGACTCCGCCCCCGCCTCTGGCCGTCTCATCCTCCTCAGGCCGAAGCCGGAGCCCGGCCTCCCCGTGGAGTACGAGGGGATAGCCCGGCGTGGCTTCTCCAACGAGGACGCCCTGCGGTGGGCGCGGGACGACTACCTTCGCGACGAGATGATCCGGCAGCGCCGGGCTCTGGAGGAGATAGCCGCCCGCAAGCGTGGGCGCGAGAACGAGCACGCCGTGGTGATCCTCGACAGCGACGAGGACGAGGATGCCCCCGGACCGTCCAACCTGTCGCGCCAACCTGGGGAGGGTTGCAGCAGGGATGGCGGCTATGGAGGAGGAGGCGACGACGACGACGGTGACGACGACGACGGCGACTACACGCGGTTCTACAGCCTCCTCAGCATGTAGAGCTGCAAGGGCGACGGGCGGCGAGGAGCGGCGAGCGAGACGGCGGGCCTAGTAGCTTTTTTTATTTTTTGTAAAATATTTTAAATATGTATGAACTCACCGTTGAATTTGCACCGTGTTTGTGCCGGAATTTAATTTTCACAAGAAACGTGGGCGCGACGACTGGGGACCAACTCGCCCCCAGGCCCTTTTTTTGCGCTGGCTCGCCCCCAGGCGGCGATTTTAGGCGCCCCCGGGGGGGGCCAACGGCTGGAGATGCTCTTAGAATCTTCACATGTCTATCACCGGATGGCACATTGGAAATCCTTCTCACCATGAGTTTACTGAAGTTGATGGATTTGTTCTTGTATTTGAACTCACGGAGTGTGTGATTCGTGAACATCACAACAAACTCAATGAGCTCATGAGGCACCTTGAAAGGATGGATGTCCAACAAGTCTCCAAATGGGCTATTCCTTATAATTTTCTGTTTTTCTGGTGATAACTGCTTCCCAAGCGCACCCAACTATTTTGGGTTAAACCTCAAATTGAACCCACAGTGATTCTGTTTCTTCTTATTCTTCTTCTTAACATTCTTACTCTCCTCATTGTCACCAGAGCTGCCTGCAACAACTAGAAAAGGAGAAAAAAAGAACTCAATAAAACCCTAGGCCGGATCAAACAGTAGCTTTCAAAAAAAATACATGCACACATTAAAAACGCAGGACAAAAAATACGAGGCTATGGATTTAGTTAGTTTACTCCATAAAAACCGATAAAAGACATGTTAATGAAATGAATGCGACTAAATTTCATGTCAGAAACATTAAATTAATAGAGCTAACTGTTGAAAACAAACAAGCAGTGCAAATTTTTCTATGCCAAGTCTGTACCTGGAGGTACTGCTATACATCTCAGTTAAAAATATAAGGCTCTTGTACCTCGAAAAAAGTCACCCAAAAGGTTGCATTCTGAACTTAGCACAGGCCACAACATTTTGCATCTAAAAAAACTGGTTTGGGCAGGCAGCTGCAACCGTCGAATAGGCAAGCTGCAAACCACTTGTGAAAAAAGCTACATACCAGCTAAACAGAAAAGGCTACGGACCTGCGGACATTTCAACTACAATCAAAAAGTTTGTGGCCCGTCGACCTCTACAAACCGACGAGTAGGGAAAGGTATGACCTGTTGGGGATATAACTATTTGATATGACCCGCCTAGGAGGGGCCGGGTTACCCAATGGCGGTTCATGGGCCAAGCCCAGAAGCATGTTAAAGATGGCGGTTCATTAAGAGTGATGTATAAAGGGCCCAAAGCCCAGAGTGGCTTAAGGCCCATAAGTGTAAACCGCCATGTATGTTTAACTTGTACTGCAAGGCATGTAACAATGAGTCACTGAGTCGGACACGATTGTATGAGCCGGCCGGGACTCCATAGGCCGCAGGGCATCAACCCGTTTATATAAGGGGACGACCCGGCAGCGGCTTAGGGCAAGAAACAACAAATCGAGAGCTAGGCAAGTGTATTCGCTCCCTAGCAATCGAAACCCTAGCAATTCCACCACAAACTAGATTAGGTTTTACCCTCACCGCAAGGGTCCGAAGCAGTATAAACTTCCCGTGTCTCTTGTCCCGTTTTAACCCCTTTCAGCTAACCACGTCGCTATGGCTCCACAATTAAGTCATTTCCTTAGGACATCTGCCGTGACAACTCCACGATAGTTGGCGCCCACTGTAGGGCCTGCGCATGGTGGTTTCGAGTTCTTGAAGGGCAACTTCGAGGGGCTCAAGGAATACGATGTGGGCCGGATGACCAAGAGTCATCACGGCAAGCTCTACATCGACGATGCAGGCTCGGATCCCGAGGCCGGCTCAATTGTGTACGGGTACCAGGTCCCCTTCGGCGGAATCCACGTCTTTATTGGCAAGATCGGCGAACTGGGCCCTAAGCCGGACACCTGAACCGACATCATCGAGACGGTTCAGCCCGCCGTGAAGCGTGCCTTTGTTGGGTACATCCAGGGCGCTCGAGGTTCTGGATCTCACGGTGAGACGGTCATTCTCTCTGACGATGAATCGTCCATGGGTGAGACTAATTCAATGTATCAGATGCAGAGCGGACGGCTTGGGGACTGGTCCGATGGTAATAGTATTCTGGACCCTCGTGAGCCGCCGAGCAGGGTGACGATTTTCATGACTAGCACCTAGCCGGCTCTCGGCTCGACAGTCACCAGGGCCATAACACCCGGGGCGACAGCGACTGCGGCAGGCGCGGGCGGACTAACATGCCTGCCTACTCAAGTCTTGACAGATCTGTTGGAGGCTCTGGCGACTCTGATGGGAACGGAGGTAACCTCGGAGAACCAGGAGCAGCATAAGGCAGATGTGGCTAAGATACGACAGGAGATAGCATAAGCAAAAGAAGAACTGGCGGCAGAGAACGCCATGATGAATGCAGAACGAGCTGTTTTGGACGCCCAGGCTTAGCGGATTCAAGAAGATTTGTACCGGCTCTCGATGGACCAGAACGTTGTTAACAAGGTCATGAGGAGGAAGCAACGAAGTCGTCTACCTTTTGTTTACGAGCCGAGGAATCTTTTCAACATAGCTGGAGCAGGGGGCAGTAACCCGTCGTGGATAAACCGGACGGCTGAAGTGCCTAGGGCCGTGTTCGCACACGAACACGTCACCGTGTACCTCCGACGCCGAGGGTGATGCACCGCAACTCACGTCGAAGGAGACCCGTCCGGAAGCGCGGTACGCAAGCAATCCGGCGGGCGCTTTTGAAGACCCGAAACCCCACGCGTCCGGGAGGGACCCCGTCTGGACGCGCGGCGGCTATGGGCTGCCCTAGGTCGACCTGATCGCCCCTAGGGCCTCGAGGTTCGCCGCCCTGCAACAAGAAGAACGAACGAAGAACGAGGAAGAAGAAGAACTAGGGTTAAGGAGAAAAGATAAAAGATAAAAAGTGGTAGATGAATTGATCGATTGTGTGTTGTTCAATCGGCCGTCACCCCTTAGGTATATAAGAGGCGGCTGGACTTGCCGTGCAAGGAAAAGTCTTGGATTCACGTCCAAAACCCTAGCCAAATTCGGATTGGTTTTATCCGAACTTTCCAAAACTGTTCGGTTTAAACTGGTTGTACCTTGCGGGTAATTCTTGAGGTGGTAAACGACCTCGGATGGAAAAGAGCCCAAAAGCAATCCTGACCGTTTCGACGATACGAACAACTTTCATGTTGAACGTTTTTCGATTTGAAGCCATCTTCTAGGCCAAAACGGTCACGCAATACAGGCTGTTATTCGCGCTACCCATCAGACACGTGGCTGGTGGGGCGCGCCACTTATGGCTCTGTGACAGGGCTGTGTTCGGATGGCAGTAACTTTTGCATACGAACTCGGATTGGGACGATTTTTATCAAAATCGACCGTTTCGACGAGACGCACAACTTTCATGTTGAAACTTTTTCCATTTGAAGCCATCTTAATTGGGTTTCATGGCATTATTTAATCTGGTGTCATCATGAGCATCTCTGAACTTGTCATAACTTTTGCATCCGGACTCCGTTTTAGACCACTTTCATATCCATCTTGATCTTCTCAAAGAAAGCCATCTCATGGTGATTTCCAATCATAAGTTTGAAGTAATCTTGACATAGATTAAAGCAACTTTTACGATTGTCCCACTTTTGAGCGTCAACAGGCCGGAGCACCGGTTCAACCGCGCATGACAGGTTCTCTATATGTGAATCAAAACCATACCACACCTCATTACACGGAGACACCGGCGGGTCATTATTCCAACCCTCTAGATAACATGATAGCAGCAACAACAAGATTGGCGGCTCTGCCTGTTGAGGGCGAAACTCCAGTAGCAGTGGAAACCCAGAGGGCCCAGGAACTTCTTCAGACAGTGTTAGCACAGCAACGGCTTATTCTTATAGTCGTGACCGCATTCACTCAACCCCTCATCCAAGTGTCAGCTACAGCAGGCACGTTGACTCGCCAAAGGTTTCAAGCACGGAGCGGCACCATGACCCGCCTCGTGGGCATGACCCTGCGCGACATGGTGCCAATGCAGAGGACTTAGTGGATCAGGGCAGGATGCGCCGAGAGGCCGAGCTGGCGACTCAGGCAGCAGATCATCAGCCGGCGCCTTATTACCGAGCAACTTCAGTAGAGATAGGTAGAACTTCTCGAGCTTGGGGTGTGCCGTGTTTAACGTCGGCTATACGGAATAAGCGATTGCCCAAGGACTTCAAAGGCCCTCGTAAGGTGCCTAACTACACAACAAATCAACCCCCTGAGGCTTGGGTAGAGAGTTACGACATGGCTATGGAGATAGTGGATGTTAGTGAAGCCGCATGTGCTAAGTATTTCACCATAATGCTGGAAGGCACAGCCCGTAACTGGTTGAAAGGATTGGCAGTCAATTCCATTGGGTCGTGGGCAGAGCTGAAAGCCAAGTTTATCAAGCATTTCAAGGATACATGCACGCAGCCCATGTCAATTGTGGATCTAGCTTCTTGTGTTCAAAACGAGGGCGAATCAACGACTAGTTGGGTGCGCCGGGTCTCAGCAATTATACACTCTTCAGATAAGATCAACGTCGGGTCAGCAGTGTTAATGTTTGAAAAGAATTGCCGTTTCCTTCCACTCAAACAGAAGTTGGGACGGCTTACGCGTCATTGCGATGATATGGGGGAGCTAATGGCGGCTCTCGTCAAATATGCCGACTCTGATGGTACCAAGGACCCCGAATCTGAGGCTGAAAGATCGGGAAAAGGAAAGAAGAGTAATGATATGGGAGGACAGTAGTTTAACCCAGCCAATCAGAGCAGTGGCAGTAAGCGTAAAGCTGATAGTTGCGTAGCTAACACGGCGACATGTAATTTTAATCAACATCACAAGGGGAAGTGTGACGCCCGAAGACCGACGTCCCAGAAGATTCCATAAGATTCCAGATGTTCCGGGTTCTCCCGTGTGTTTCGTTTGTGCTTGTGTTATTTATTTTTGCATTGCATCTTGTCATCATGCCATCATGTCAATTTTTTTTTGCATCTCAACCTAAATAAATCGTGTGGACCTTCGGTCCATTTAAATCGAGGGAAAGATGACTTCTCTTTAAAACATATCCTCCCAATATTTAGGGAGCTATATAAATAAATATTCCATTTGTTTGGAATTCACCATAACACACTTGCAAATATTCCCCATGTCTCTTAATTCAAGTTTCACCGTCAAAACCTTCCCTATATTTCTTTTTCCGTTTAACGAGGTTCTTCCAAAAACCCTCCAACAATTTTAATTAATTCCTTAGATTTTTGTGTGTCCAGGGAATTTTGCCCTATGCCCTAACTCTTTTTCTAACACCTCCTTTCTTTTCTTTTCTTCTCTGTTGCTTTTCTGTTTTTTTTTTGGGCAAGCAACAGTTAAGTGGGCTTAGGAGAGGACCCAGTCCATTTTTACCTCCCTCCTAGGCCCTATTCCTTCCCAGCCTCATCAGCCTTCAGGCCTCTAGGCCATCTCAGCGCCGCAGGCCGGCCCAACTCCCTCCAGGCAGCCCATCTGGCCCACCTCCTCCTAACCAAACCCTAGCCCGCATCCCCTCGATCTCCCTCTCGTCCCTCTTCCCCGCAGCCCGCCGCACCTCTCACCCCATCTCCCTCGCAGCGCCCCGATCCTCCTCGATGCTCTTCCTCCTCACCTCGTCGACCAGGGACTCCTCCGCCGCCCGCGCCACCTCGCCCCGCCGCCGCCGGGCCAGGGCCTCGCCGCTCCGGCGTCCCCCCTCGCCGGCCCCGCACCTTTCCTCCGCCGCGGGAGCCGCCGCGCCCGGCCTCCCCGCGCCCTCTGGCCGCCGGCCTTCCCTCAGCCTTCCTCCGCGCCGCACCGAGCCGGGGCTCTCCTCCGCCACCGCCCCGGCTTCGCCTCGCCGGCCGGCGATCGCAGCCGCAGCCGCCGGCCAGGCTGCCCGCCGCCCCGCGCCGAGGCCGCAGCCCCTCGAGCAGTTCCCTCCAGCGCCAAGGCCAGCCACCTCCGTGCGCCCAGGCCCCTGCCTCGTCCGTTCTCGCCGCGTCCCAGGCCCTCCCCTGCTTCGCGCCAAGAACTGCTGCTGCTGTGCTTCTTCCTTCGGCCTCGTGCCTTGTTTTTGTCCAGCAGATACCCATGCAGCAGCAAGTACGCCTACGCTCGAGTCACGCCAAGTACATCTACGTAACGAGAACGTCTACCGTCGCCAAGACCCACGGACGCCAAGTACCACGACGAACGTTTTGAACCGTCAAGTCCCGGATGCGCCCGAACGACTACCGGATGTGCCAAGTACCTCGACGCCGAAGACCAAGACCTCAAGTTCCACGACACGTTGAACATGATCATCTACGAAACGAGAACGACCACACGATGCGTCAAGTTCCACTACCGTCGCCGTGTACAACTACCATCGCCCCGAAGATGTTGGTCTCGTCAAGTACCTCTCCGAACGTGAACGCCTACTTCCTCTACGAATCGCGAGAACGGCTACATAACGAGTACCTCTACGGAACGACTACTTCCTCTACGACCCGTGTACCACTACTTCCACTACGTCCCTTGACGATCTCGAGCCGCCCCGAAAATGAACGTTCCGAAGGTATAACCCCGAGACGATGACCCGAGAACGAATGTTGCTTGTGTTGTATGAAATGCTCCCTTGTGTGCACCGTGCCCGTTTCGTCCTTTTGTCATGCTCCTCGGTTGCCTCGTCGCCGACTCGTGGGAACCCGGTGACGGGATCACCCCACCTTTTCATCTTGTTCGACACGCTCTCCGTTACCTTTTTGCACCGGTCTCTCAACGAGTTATCGGAACCGAGATGTTGCGTTGCATCATTTTTGGATCGTTGCCGTGGCACCCCTTTTCCTTCCACCCCGGTGACAAATACTCCTTATCATGTTCTTGTTAACTTTAATAGAAATTGCATAAACTTGATCATGTCATCCGCATTATGTTAGCAACATTAAAATGTGTGATTGTTGTTGCTTAAAAATTGCTAAACATGCTGATGGGGTTTTTCCCGGAATTGTTGTTATTATTTCCGACCTCATTTAAAATGTCTAAATAGGTAGTTTGCTCTTGCTTCACCTCTTGCCATGTTAACAAACATTTAATATTGTCTTGTAAATAAATGAGAGTCAACTAAATAATTAAAATGTGGTGTTTCGTCAATATGCAACTCGTTGCATATTGAACTCCACTTAACTTGTAGTCTTGTTTGTGCATTTTTCCATGCCATGCATATTTAAACCGGACATGCATCATACTTGTTTGTGCATCGTATGCCATGTTTATGATTGTGTGTTTACCGTGTTATTTGCTTCTTTCTGGTTGCTTCTCTTGTTAGCTTCGGTTTCGTTCCGGAGTTGTGAGGATTCGCTCGTCTATGTTGCTCCGTCTACTTCATGGAACCGTTCTTCTCCCTTGCGGAATCCCAGGCAAGATGATCATACCCTTGGATACCTTTACTACCATTGCCATGTTTAGTTGTCTCGATGCTATCGTTACATGTCGCGCTACCCATCTTTTATGTCAGCCTCTCCTTGTTGCCATGAAACCTCTAACCTTTGACACCTTCCTAGCAAAACCACTGTTTGGCTATGTTACCCGCTTGCTCAGCCCCTCTTATAGCGTTGTTAGTTGCAGGTGAAGATGAAGTTCGTTCCAGGAGGGAACTTGTTGTTGGAATATCACAATATCTATCATTAATATTAACACACCTATATACTGGGCATGGGTGGAAGGCTTGGCCATTTGCTCGGTGTTTTGTTCCACTCATGCCACCTTAGGCGCCGATTAACCGGCATTATGTTCCTTGATTTTGCGTTCCTTACACGATGGGTGGATGGGGACCCCTTGACAGTTCGACTTTGAATGAAACTCCTCCAGCAAGGCCCAACATTGGTTTTAATTTGCTCATAATAACAACTTAATAATTAATTAATTGCATAGGGGGTCATGTCCCCGGGTTCTTAACTCTACATAACAGGGGGGGCCAGTGCTGATGGTGTTGGTCCCAAACGGGGAGCCTACGGGGTCACCACGAGGAAACTCGAGGATTGATATAAACCCGTAGCTTCGCCCATCCGGTCGTGGCCTGAGACGAGATACGCGCGGCTACTATCAGGGTGTCGACACACCGGGAGGTCTTGCTGGACTTGTTTTACCATTGTCGAAATGTCTTGTGCACCGGGATGCCGAGCCTGATCGGATTTCCCTAAGATAAGGGGTGATGATATTATATTTATCACTTCAGCTAATCGTGAGAGCTTGTGATGGGCTAAGTTGGGACACCCCTGCAGGGTTATAATCTTTCGAAAGCCATGCCCGTGGTTATGTGGCAGATTGGAATTTGATAATGTCCGGTTGTAGAAAACTTGACAGAGGATCCGAAGTAAAACACACAACTGTGTGAGTAACCGTGACTGTCTATTTTCACCTTGAGAAGAGAACACGGTGGGGTTATGTTTGATTCGTATGTAGTTCAGGATCTTTAGCGATCACTACTAGTTTGCGACCGTTTGCGTAGATGCTCATCTTATTCTTGTACTCGTAAGCTAGCCACCATATTATGCTTAGCCGCTGCTGCAACCTCACCACTTAACCTCTTCCTACCCATAAAGCTCTGCTAGTCTTGATACCCATGGTTATGGGATTGCTGAGTCCTCGTGGCTCACAGATACTACAACACCAGATGCAGGTTCAGCCGAGTATGAAGCAGGAGCTGGATTAAATACTTCACTGGGAGCTCGATGAAGAGCGTGGCCGTATGCTTGTGGCGTTTTTCGACGATCAGTAGTGGTTTCTACTAGGATTCGATCTAGACCTGTGGTTTCATGATGTTTTTGGTATCTTTCTTTTGGATCTTCGCCCGTAGTCGGGTTGTGATGTTTTGAATGATGTTTTGCTTATGTAATGTATTGTGTGAAGTGGCGAGTGTAAGCCAACTATCTCCTTTTGCAATTTAATCCCTAAAGATACCAAACTTGCGATCATTCCAGAATGGGCTTATATCTTTAAGTCGTGCCTCGACACGTAGGAGATATAGTCCCATCCTGGGCATTACAAGTTGGTATTCAGAGCCTTCTCCGACCTAGAAGCCCCCACTGATTGATCGAATCGTTGACGGTTGAGTCTAGGCACATACTTAAAATGTTTTGAGTCCTATATATATCGGAGAGTAGGATTTCTGTTTGCTCCTCATCCCTTGTCATTCTGGTGAGGACTCCTGACGATTACTCTTGCCTCTTCTACTTTCAAAAAAATTGCACCAAATTTTTTTTTAGGATCTCGCGAGTATTGTTTGGATTGTTTCGATGTCTTTGTGACGAGAACATTGTTCTTGATGCCTCCTGTCATTAGGGGTTGTGGCAGTGTCCTGGGGAGTTGAGCTCCAAGGTGTTGTCGTCACAAATCCATCGCATCAGTTCTAGAATACTTAAGACGGCCGACATCGAAAACTCTCCTATGCGGTTAGTGGCAAGATAACCACGACATCACCCAGTACTGGGGAGGTAGTTCGGGAGTATTGCCATAGCTTGTATAGTAGATGCGTTTCGAAGGTCTGAGGTAAACGGTTTCCGAAAATAACTGGTTATGTGTTGAAGGATGGATACAGCTGGATGTAGGATTAGAGTTGAGTGCGCGATGCTTCCCCTGTATCCCCAACACTTGATTGCATAACTGGAAACTTTCGGAAATTAATAGGTGGGTTCATCTAGTAGTTCTAGGCATTCTTCCAACGAATGCATGATATGAAGTTTGGGGTTCTACATTGAGTGAAGTGGTTTTATGGGCTTGTTCCGATCGGGAGTTGCATCTTAAAGGGTCCTTGGCTATGCTGATCCGGGGATTGCAAAACCCTTTTGTAACACGTTCCATGAGCTTTCAGCACGAATATGTCGAACGAAGCTTCTATCTTGTATTTGTTCTATCTGATCCTTGTTGCTTTTATTTACCTTTTGTTCTCCCAAGTCTCTTCTCGTCAAGTTGATGTACCTACGGAATTAATTCGTTCAATTCTCTGTTCGAATGATATTGTGAAGATTATGCTGCAACATATCTATCCTTTGTTTTTGTTTTGATTCTGGTATTCGAGTTGCTTCGATATCAAATGTTGATTCCATACCTTCCTAATCGGTATTCTCATATTTCTATGGGAGTGCTAATCCTTCTTGATCGTCAAGATTGTCAGGTTAATCCTTTTCAACCGGTGTGCCTTCTCTTCAAGTTATTCCATACGGACGCCGTTGAGAAATCTGACGATTTGTCTATTTCATTCATCCCAAGTTGTCTTTGTTTTCCCCTCCCTTTTCTTTATGGAGCCAGAAGTTCTTAATCAAATATCCATTTTATTCATGTGATATTTCTTCATTCTTTTCCTTCAATGTTCTTATCCGGTGATTCTCAGGAAGTTGCTCAAGAGCTTCAAGCTCATCATTCTTTTGTTCTCAAATTCTGCCGGTGGATGTAATTCAAGATATCGGTGTTGATCTTATCCTTTTCTCTTTTCACAATGCCTTCTTATTCCGGTGCACCAATTAATCATTCTCCTCTTGCTACTCATATCCGGAGTGCTGAAGATTCATAATTCCATTCTTAATCCGTTCAAATTATTTTGAGGATTGTTATCCTACTCAAGCCATTTAATTCAACCGGTGCTATATCTCTTAAGCAATCTTTTCCAACGGTGATTTCTTTAGTGGGCCCTAACCCACAGGTCTTTTCCCAGGATCTTACCTGACTCTTCTTTTTCCGGAGTATTCTGAAATTCTTTTCAAGTGTGCCATAAGAATAGATTACATCAGTCATATACCTTCTCCAATATCGCGTTCAATTCTTTTCACCATTGTTTCAACCTTTTAATTCTTCATTCTGGAGTGCTCAACAATTCTTATGGCATTTTTCGTCTTCATTCTCAACATTTGAAGACCGGAGAAGTGTTTCTCTTAAATCTTGGCCCGTTCTCTCAAGATTTTTCATGAATTCTTTTCTCTGTGATCCTCCGAAGGCCATCATTTTAGAAGATTTCTTCGTTTTCAGTTTTCAACTTCGTCCTCCAAATATTCTTCATTGATGCCTCTTCGTTCGTCTCCATATTTTTACGGTGGTTCGTTCAAGTTTACTCTTCCTTGTTATCGTATTAATTCATTTGTTCTTTTCACAATCCTACCGGTGGTTCGCTGAAGATTACCCAAGTTTGTGCGAGATCTCTCTTTAATTCCTTGCAACGAGAATAAGTAGTATGCCAAATCCATTGCTTGTCGTCAATTTAAATTGATGAAGGATATGCATAACATAATTCTTATTCTTATTTCGTCCAAGTGGATTAATCCCTTTGTTAGAGTTTATTCATGAGGAGTAAATTCTAGGTTTCAAGTTGTTCATCTTGTTTTCCGGAGCTCCAAGTTATTTCAATTATATCATTTCAAAGCTCCATCTAATTCATCGCAGGCCTTGAATCTTATTCTTGTAATCTTTCACTTCTCATGCTTTCATTACCGGAGTTCTCATGGTGGTTCTCATGTTTTAATTCATCCTCGAAGTCTTCATCAAGATTCTTGTTGGAGCTCAAGCATTCTTCATCATGCATTCCAATTGCAATTCTTGCTCCCTTATCTGTTGAGGTGGCGTTATGTCATTCTTGATAATTTTCCTCCATGTTTCAGGATTCACAAGTTATCAAGAATGGGATATTTAAAACCATCATTTTCCTTGTTCAGAAGATCTTTTCAACCCTTCAATTATTCGTTGGACTTATCTTGGGTTATAATTCACCTAAAAGCTTTCCTTGAGAATTGTTGCTATTATGGTGCTTATAAATGACCCAAATTCTTTATTTATCATTCCGGCGAAATAAGTTTATCGTCTCATTGTTGATCTCAATCCAATCAAATGTTTTCGTAAGTGGCTGGTTGTCACCGTATAATTTTGAGATGTTTTCCATAAGTCCACATCAAGCGTATTCGTTTCGTTGTTGATTTTTTCCATCAACACCATTCAACCCTTCTTTGTAAGGAGGATTTCCTAATTCATTTGTGGGAGAAGTTGTCATTTTTTTTCTCCATTCAATTCTTTCGTTGATTTATATGCTATTCTTTCATTCCGGAGGCATTGTGATGTTGCTCTCTCCAAACCATCATATCGTTTTTTTCGAGATCATGTTCTTTCCCTTGCTTATCATTTAACCGGAGTATTATGTCCTCTTTTCAGTTCTCTCATCTTTTCATGTTTTGCCTCTCTTTTCAACCGGAGTGCTGTCTGAATCCTTCTTACCACTTGTGCCATTCTTTCAATTGTTTCAGAGGCAGTGTGTTGTTGTTTTCATCAAGTATCATCTCATCTCCTCAAGTTCATGTTAATTCCTTCCATTTTCAGACGGAGTGCCGTCCAAATTCTGTCATTCTTATTCCTTGGCCATACCATTGCAGTTTCATATTCTTTTGGTTCATAAGCTCTTGTTTAATGTCTTTCAACCTTCAAGGTTCTCATAATGCTCCTTGTTCCTCTTTTCTAACGGAGTGTTTCATCTACGTTCATCTCCGTTGTATTCTTCTTTCAATTTGTTCAACCTCTCAAGGTTCTTTGGTTTCACTCATCTGTCAAAGAAGCAACTTTGTTTTACCTCTTCCTCTTCCGTTTTTATCCGGTGCCATCTCTAGGATCTCGGGTCGAGAACATCTGTTAGTGTGGGAGAGTTGTGACGCCCGAAGACCGACGTCCCAGAAGATTCCAGAAGATTCCAGATGTTCCGGGTTCTCCCGTGTGTTTCGTTTGTGCTTGTGTTATTTATTTTTGCATTGCATCTTGTCATCATGCCATCAGGTCATTTTTTTTTGCATCTCAACCTAAATAAATCGTGTGGACCTTCGGTCCATTTAAATCGAGGGAAAGATGACTTCTCTTTAAAACATATCCTCCCAATATTTAGGGAGCTATATAAATAAATATTCCATTTGTTTGGAATTCACCATAACACACTTGCAAATATTCCCCATGTCTCTTAATTCAAGTTTCACCGTCAAAACCTTCCCTATATTTCTTTTCCCGTTTATCGAGGTTCTTCCAAAAACCCTCCAACAATTTTAATTAATTCCTTACATTTTTGTGAGTCCAGGGAATTTTACCCTATGCCCTAACTCTTTTTCTAACACCTCCTTTCTTTTCTTTTCTTCTCTATTGCTTTTCTGTTTTTTTGGGCAAGCAACAGTTAAGTGGGCTTAGGAGAGGACCCAGTCCATTTTTACCTCCCTCCTAGGCCCTATTCCTTCCCAGCCTCATCAGCCTTCAGGCCTCTAGGGCATCTCAGCGCCGCAGGCCGGCCCAACTCCCTCCAGGCAGCCCATCTGGCCCGCCTCCTCCTAACCAAACCCTAGCCCGCATCCCCTCGATCTCCCTCTCGTCCCTCTTCCCCGCAGCCCGCTGCACCTCTCACCCCATCTCCCTCGCAGCGCCCCGATCCTCCTCGATTCTCTTCCTCCTCACCTCGTCGGCCAGGGACTCCTCCGCCGCCCGCGCCACCTCGCCCCGCCGCCGCCGGGCCAGGGCCTCGCTGCTCCGGCGTCCCCCCTCGCCGGCCCCGCACCTCTCCTCCGCCGCGGGAGCCGCCGCGCCCGGCCTCCCCGCGCCCTCTGGCCGCCGGCCTTCCCTCAGCCTTCCTCCACGCCGCACCGAGCCGGGGCTCTCCTCCGCCGCCGCCCCGGCTTCGCCTCGCCGGCCGGCCATCGCAGCCGCAGCCGTCGGCCAGGCTGCCCGCCGCCCCGCGCCGAGGCCGCAGCCCCTCGAGCAGTTCCCTCTAGCGCCAAGGCCAGCCACCTCCGTGCGCCTAGGCCCCTGCCTCGGCCGTTCTCGCCGCGTCCCAGGCCCTCCCCTGCCTCGCGCCAAGAACTGCTGCTGCTGTGCTTCTTCCTTCGGCCTTGTGCCTTGTTTTTGTCCAGCAGATACCCATGGAGCAGCAAGTACGCCTACACTCGAGTCACGCCAAGTACATCTACGTAACGAGAACGTCTACCTTCGCCAAGACCCACGGACGCCAAGTACCACGATGAACGTTTTGAACCGTCAAGTCCCGGATGCGCCCGAACGACTACCGGATGTGCCAAGTACCTCGACGCCGAAGACCAAGACCTCAAGTTCCACGACATGTTGAACATGATCATCTACGAAACGAAAACGACCACACGATGCGTCAAGTTCCACTACCGTCGCCATGTACAACTACCGTCGCCCCGAAGATGTTGGTTTCGTCAAGTACCTCTCCGAACGTGAACGCCTACTTCCTCTATGAATCGCGAGAACGGCTACATAACGAGTACCTCTACGGAACGACTACTTCCTCTACGACCCGTGTACCACTACTTCCACTACGTCCCTTGACGATCTCGAGCCGCCCCGAAAATGAACGTTCCGAAGGTATAACCCCGAGACGATGACCCGAGAACGAATGTTGCTTGTGTTGTATGAAATGCTCCCTTGTGTGCACGGTGCCCGTTTCGTCCTTTTGTCATGCTCCTCGGTTGCCTCGTCGCTGACTCGTGGGAACCCGGTGACGGGATCACCCCACCTTTTCATCTTGTTCGACACGCTCTCTGTTACCTTTTTGCACCGGTCTCTCAACGAGTTACCCGAACCGAGATGTTGCGTTGCATCATTTTCGGATTGTTGCCGTGGCACCCCTTTTCCTTCCACCACGGTGACAAATACTCTTTATCTTATTCTTGTTAACTTTAATAGAAATTGCATAAACTTGATCATGTCATCCGCATCATGTTAACAACATTAAAATGTGTGATTGTTGTTGCTTAAAAATTGCTAAACATGCTTATGGGGTTTTTCCCGGAATTGTTGTTGTTATTTCCGGCCTCATTTAAAATGTCTAAATAGGTAGTTTGCTCTTGCTTCACCTCTTGCCATGTTAACAAACATTTAATCTTGTCTTGTAAATAAACGAGAGTCAACTAAATAATTAAAATGTGGTGTTTCGTCAATATGCAACTCGTTGCATATTGAACTCCACTTAACTTCTAGTCTTGTTTGTGCATTTTGCCATGCCATGCATATTTAAATCGGACATGCATCATACTTGTTTGTGCATCGTATGCCATGTTTATGATTGTGTGTTTACCGTGTTATTTGCTTCTTTCCGGTTGCTTCTCTTGTTAGCTTCGGTTTCGTTCCGGAGTTGTGAGGATTCGCTCGTCTATGTTGCTCCGTCTACTTCATGGAACCGTTCTTCTCCCTTGCGGAATCCCAGGCATGATGATCATACCCTTCGATACCACTTGTAACGCCCCGGACACACCCGCCGGTGGTCGTTACTCCAGGCGGGATCTAGACTGGCCTCACATATCAATACTAGTCTTTTCTGAGCACTTTGTCCTCACTCGTGCGCACCCGGGAGCAACTTCCCGGTCGGTCACCCATCCTGAAACTACTCCAAGTTGAGCACGCTTAACTTTGGAGTTCTATCCGAATGGGCTCCCGGAAAAGAAGGAATTCCTTATTGATATGAGTAGTCTATCATCCCTAATAAGCCAGACTATCACATACACCCCCACTCAGAGGAATCGACGTCCTCGTCGGGCCACAACGTTCCCTCTTGGCACAACCGTCTGTGCATCCAGTCCGATACATGTGCCATGTCGTGTGCCACGATAGGTCACAAACGTCATGAACAATATGACCGAGCACATGTCCGCAAACATCCGTGTAACCGCGAGGGTCGGCTCTTGATACCAACTTGTAACGCCCCGGACACACCCGCCGATGGTCGTTACTCCAGGCGGGATCTAGACTGGCCTCACATATCAATACTAGTCTTTTCTGAGCACTTTGTCCTCACTCGTGCGCACCCGGGAGCAACTTCCCGGTCGGTCACCCATCCTGAAACTACTCCAAGCTGAGCACGCTTAACTTTGGAGTTCTATCCGAATGGGCTCCCGGAAAAGAAGGAATTCCTTATTGATATGAGTAGTCTATCATCCCTAATAAGCCAGACTATCACAGGAATCTGCCTTCGAGATATAACCTTGATGAAGTAATTGATCAGTCGTGTCCAAAGCATGGAACGGACGAAAGACCGGCTACCCATATGTGGAAAGATTGCAGCATCATGAGACATTACAAGGAGTCTATCCAGAACAACAATGGACCAAATGGTGGTTCAGGGTTCAGCTCTCATGGTCCGGGTCATGGAGGCGACGGCTCAAATTCTGGGTTTCAAGGCCAAGGAAATCAAGGCGGCAACAACCGGCAGAACAATCAAGGGAATCAGCAGCAGTCCGGTTATCAGAGTAATCCGAAGCAGCTGAGTAGTGGGCAATACCACGTCTTTACCACAAGTCTGGGCAAGCGGGAGCAGAAACTTCATAAAAGGGCGGTGAATGCTGTTGAGCCGGCAGTTCCCTGTTTCTTACTATGGTCTGAGCAGCCCATTGTGTGGAGCCACGAGGATCACCCGCCCCGAGTTGATAATCTGGGTCAGCTGGCTTTGGTGGTGGAATCTCATGTTGGAGGATATAAATTCACAAAAACTCTAACATTTGAGGTTGTTAGGATCCACAGCCCGTATCATGCTCTGTTTGGGCGGCGGCTTATGCTAAATTCATGGCAATGCCGTGTTATGTTTATTTGCAGCTTAAGATGACGGGTCACAAGGGGACCATCACAGTGCATGGGAGTCGCGCGATAGCCTTGGAATGTGAAGAAGGTGATGTGGCTTAACGCAGAGTTAGTGTGTGCCATAGAGGAGCTAAAATTCTACAAGGATAATGTTGACCCGGCAGATATGACATCTTTAAAGAAGCCAACCACAGAGCATGACCCTGTATTGAAGTTTAAATTGGTGGACGACACCAAGCTAGTTGACTTTGTTCCTGGCAATTCATCTAAGCAGTTCAGCATCAGTGCTAATCTGGATCCGAAATAGGAAATCACGCTCATCGAGTTCATCCGTGAGAACCGGGACATCTTTGCATGGAAACCTTTACACATGCCGGGTGTACCGAGGGAACTCGCTGAGCACAATATTGATCTGAAGTATAAGCCGGTCAGATAGTTTCTTCAGAGTTTTAACAAGGAGAGACGAAAGGCCATTGGTGAAGAGGTGGCCTGGCTCTTGGCGGTCGGGTTCATCATTGAATTTTTTCATCCTGAGTGGTTGGCTAACCCGGTTTTCGTGCTTAAGAAGAATGGCACTTGGCGAATGTGTGTGGATTACACGAACTTAAACAAGGCTTGCCCAGCTGACCCATTCGCCCTCCCTCGTATTGATCAGATCATTGATTCTACGGCGGGTTGTGAGCGTTTGAGTTTTTTGGATGCTTATTCTGGATATCATCAGATCAAAATGGCAGTTAAGGACCACGAGAAGATAGCTTTCATCACTCTGTTTGGAGCCTTCTTCTATGCCTTTCGGGCTCAAGAGTGCCCAGGCAAATTACCAGTGTTGTGTACAGAATTGCCTTCACAGCCAGATCGGGCGTAATGTTCATGCTTATGTGGATGATATTGTGGTTAAATCCAGGAAGAAGGAGACCCTGATCAACGATTTGAAAAAGACGTTTGACAATCTCCGGGTGTACAAGATGATGCTTAACCCGGCCAAGTATGTATTTGGTGTTCCAGCAGGCAAGCTTTTGCGTTTTTTGGTCTCTGAGCGAGGCAGCGAAGCTAACCCGGAGAAAATCAAGGCTATCACTTCCTTGGCAAGGCCAAAGTGTGTCGATGATGTCCAGCGCTTGGCAGGACGGATAGCGGCTTTGAGGCGGTTCATAATCCGCCTAGGCGAAAAGTCTATCCCTCTGTATCAGATGATGAAAAAGACAGATGACTTCGTTTGGAGTGAAGCTGCTGATGAGGCGTTTGAGGCACTCAAGAAGCAATTGGTTGAACCGCCGGTTCTTGCTGCTCCCGTTGACAAGGAGCCTTTGTTGTTATATGTTGTTGCAAATAGCCGGGCTATCAGTGTGGCCATTTTTGTAGAAAGAAAAGAGGCCGGCAAGGAGTATCCGGTTCAACGGCCGGTTTATTATATCAGCGAGGTACTTATTGAATCCAAGCAGAGGTATCCGCATTGGCAGAAGCTGGTATATGGGGTCTTCATGGCAAGCCGGAAGCTCAAGCAATATTTTCTGGGTCATCCTATCACGGTGGTGAGTTCTGCTCCCTTAGGGAATATCATCCAAAACAAAGAAGCCGCAGGTCGAGTAGCCAAGTGGGCCATTGAGCTTGGGCCTCATAGTTTAAAATATGTGCCTCGAACGGCCATCAAATCACGAGCGCTTGTGGATTTTATCAATGACTGGACAGAATTGCAAACATCTGAGGAAAAATCAGATAACACATATTGCAAAATTCACTTTGATGGGTCCAGGCAGTTGGAAGGCTCAGGGGCTGGAGTTGTCTTGACTTCCCCACGAGGTGATAAACTTTCTTATGTTCTCCGGTTAATGTTCCCTTGCACTAATAATGCAGCTGAGTACGAGGCCTTTCTCACGGTCTTCGGATGGCTAAGGAGATGAACTTAAGCCGGCTAAGATGCTTTGGCGAGTCCGATCTGATAGCCCAGCAGGTTTCTGGCACTTCAAGGGTTACCAAGTCGAGCACATTGATCGGAGGAAGAACGAGGCGGCTGATACCTTATGCCGGTTAGGATCTCAGCGTAAGCTGGTGCCGCCCAACACCTTTTTGGATGTTTTGATTAACCCGTTGATAACCCACAAGTGTAGGGGATCGCAACAGTTCTCGAGGGTAAAGTATTAAACCCAAATTTGTTGATTCGACACAAGGGGAGCCAAAGAATAATCTTAAGTATTAGCAGTTGAGTTGTCAATTCAACCACACCAGGAAACTTAGTATCTGCGGCAAGATAGTTTAGTAGCAAAGTAATATGATAGTGGCGGTAGCAGCAATAAAAGTAAAGATAATGTTTTTGTAGTTTTTGTGATAGTAGCAACGGAAAAGTAAATAAGCAACTAGCAATATAGGTAAAGCTCGTAGGCATTGGATCGGTGATGGGAAATTACGTCGGATGCAATTCATCATGTAGAAGTTATAACCTAGGGTGAGACAGAACTAGCTCCAGTTCATCAATGCAATGTAGGCATGTATTCCGAATATAGTCATACGTGCTTATGGAAAAGAACTTGCATGACATCTTTTGTCCTACCCTCCCGTGGCAGCGGGGTCCTATTGGAAACTAAGGCATATTAAGGCCTCCTTTTAATACAGTACCGGACCAAAGCATTAACACATAGTGAATACATGAACTCCTCAAACTATGGTCATCACCGGGAGTGGTCCCGATTATTGTCACTTCGGGGTTGCCGGATCATAACACATAGTAGGTGACTATAGACTTGCAAGATAGGATCAAGAACACACATATATTCATGAAAACATAATAGTTTAGATCTGAAATCATGGCACTCGGGCCCTAGTGACAAGCATTAAGCATAGCAAAGTCATAGCATTATCAATCTCAGAACATAGTGGATACTAGGGATCAAACCCTAACAAAACTAACTCGATTACATGATAGATCCCATCCAACCCATCACCGTCCAGCAAGCCTACGATGGAATTACTCACACACGGCGGTGAGCATCATGGAATTGGTGATGGAGGAAGGTTGATGATGACGATGGCGACGATCTCTACTCTCCGGAGCCCCGAACGGACTCCAGATCAGTCCTCCCGAGAGAGATTAGGGCTTGGCGGCGGCTCCATCTCGTGAAATGCGATAATTCCTTCTCCTTGATTTTTTTCTCACCAAAACCGAAGATATAGGGGGTACGTCGGTGGAGCATCGGGGGGCCCGCGAGGCAGGGGGCGTGTGATGGCCTGGCTTATTAGGGATGATAGACTACTCATATCAATAAGGAATTCCTTCTTTTCCGGGAGCCCATTCGGATAGAACTCCAAAGTTAAGCGTGCTCAGCTTGGAGTAGTTTCAGGATGGGTGACCGACCGGGAAATTGCTCCCGGGTGCTCACGAGTGAGGACAAAGTGCGCAGAAAAGACTAGTATTGATATGTGAGGCCAGTCTAGATCCCGCCAGGAGTAACGACCACCGGTGGGTGTGTCCGGGGCGTTACAAGTTGGTATCAGAGCCGACCCTCGCGGTTACACGGATGTTTGCCGACAGTTTGCAGTCATGTTGTGCATGACGTTTGTGACCCGTCGTGGCACACGGCATGGCACATGTGCTGTCCTGGAAGCACAGACGGTTGTGCCAAGAGGGAACGTTCCTGTGGCCCGACGAGGACATCGGTTCCTCTGAGTGAGGGTGTATGTGATGGCCTGGCTTATTAGGGATGATAGACTACTCATATCAATAAGGAATTCCTTCTTTTCCGGGAGCCCATTCGGATAGAACTCCAAAGTTAAGCGTGCTCAGCTTGGAGTAGTTTCAGGATGGGTGACCGACCG
The DNA here is from genome assembly GCA_902687465.1 of Secale cereale. Taxonomy (NCBI): domain Eukaryota; kingdom Viridiplantae; phylum Streptophyta; class Magnoliopsida; order Poales; family Poaceae; genus Secale; species Secale cereale. The sequence goes on from LR738715.1 coordinate 434,005,805, forward strand.
GGAAGTTGCTCCCGGGTGCTCACGAGTGAGGACAAAGTGCGCAGAAAAGACTAGTATTGATATGTGAGGCCAGTCTAGATCCCGCCAGGAGTAACGACCACCGGTGGGTGTGTCCGGGGCGTTACAGGGCGCGCCCCCACCCTCGAGGACAGGCCGTGGGCCCCCAGTGTGTATCTTCTTGCAGATATTTTTTATATTTTTTGAAATAACTCTCCGTTCATTTTCAGGCGATTCCGAGAACTTTTTATTCTGCACAAAAACAACACCATGGCAGTTCTGCTGAAAACAGCGGCAGTCCAGGTTAGTTCCATTCAAATCATGCAAGTTAGAGTCCAAAACAAGGGCAAAAGGGTTTGGAAAAGTAGATACGTTGGAAACGTATCAACTCCCCCAAGCTTAAACCTTTGCTTGTCCTCAAGCAATTCAGTTGATAAACTGAAAGTGATAAAGAAAATCTTTGACAAACTCTGTTTGCTCTTGTTGTTGTAAATATGTAAGCTAGCATTCAGGTTTTCAGCAAGATCATGAACTAACCACATTCACAATAACTTTCAGGTCTTAAGACTACTCACATCAATAGCATAATCAACTAGCGAGCAATACTAATAAACCTCGGATGACAACACTTCTCAAAACAATCATGATATGATATAACAGGATGGTATCTTGCTAGCCCTTTCTGAGACCGCAAAACATAAATGCAGAGCACCTTTAAGGATCAAGGACTGACTAGACATTGTAATTCTTGGTAAAAAGAGATCCAGTCATGATCATACAAAATGCAAATTAATAGTAATACATGCAACAACAGAGGTGCTCTCCTACTGGTGCTCTTTGATAAGAGGATGATGACTCTACATAAAAGTAAATAGATAGGCCCTTCGCAGAGGGAAGCAGGGATTTGTAGAGGTGCCAGAGCTCGATATTTAAATAGAGGTTGAATAACATTCTGAGCGGTATACTTTCATTGTCAACATAATAACCAAGAATCTCGATATCTCCCATGCTACGCACATTATAGGCGGTTCCCAAACAGAATGGTAAAGTTTATACTCCCCCAACCACCAACAAGCACACTCCACGGCCAGCCGAATCCACGGGTTAGCGTCCAAACAAGCAACACCCCTAGGGGAGTTTTGTTTAATTATTGTGATTTTGAGCATGGGACTGGGCATCCCGATTACCAGCCATTTTCTCATGAATGATGAGCGGAGTCCACTCATCGTGAGAATAACCCACCTAGCATGGAAGATATAGACAGCCCTAGTTGATACATGAGCTGTTCGAGCATACAAAACAGAATTTCATTTGAAGGTCTAGAGTTTGGCACATACAAATTTACTTGGAACGGCAGGTAAATACCGCATATAGGAAGGTATGGTGGACTCATATGGAAACTTTGGGGTTTATGGAAGTGGATGCACAAGCAGTATTCCCGCTTAGTACAGATGAAGGCTAGAAAGAGACTGGGAAGCAACCAGCTAGAGAGCAACAACGGTCATGAACATGCATTAAAATTAATCAACAATGAATGCAAGCATGAGTAGGATATAAATCACCATGAACATAAATATTGTGAAGGCTATGTTGATTTGTTTCAACTACATGCGTGAACATGTGCCAAGTCAAATCACTTAAATCGTTCAAAGGAGGATACCACCCATCATACCACATCACAACCATTTTAATATCATGTTGGCACGCAAGATAGACCATTATAAACTCTCAGCTAATTAAGCATGTCATAAGCAGCTACGATCTCTAGTTGTCATTGCAAACATGTTTCATTCATAACAAGCTGAATCAAGAACGACGAGCAATCATATTTACAAAAACAAGATAGGTCGAGTTCATACCAGCTTTTCTCATCTCAATTAGTTCATCATATATCATCCTTATTGCCTTTCACTCGCAAAAAAAAAGGTGTGGATAATAATAATAATAGTGCACGTGCATTGGACTAAGCTGGAATCTGCAGACATTTAATACAAGAGAGAAGACAAGGTAATATGGCTCAAGGTAAAATCAACAACAAAGCATATGAGAGCCACTAAGCATTCTCAATCATGGTCTTCTCCTCTTAACCCCTAAAGAAAAAAACTATTTACACAGGAAAGCTCCCAACAAGCAAAAGAAGAACGGGAAATCTTTTTGGGTTTTTATTTTTAGTTACTAGAGGCAAAGAAAGTAAACTAGCTAGAAGCTACAACTAATATTTTTTCTGGGTTTTTCTAGCACACAAGAAAAAGACTAAGAAAAAGAAATTCAAACTAAGCATGGATGGTACAGTGAAAGAGTGTGAGCAGTGACAACTAGAATAAGTGTGAACATGAATGTAAGTCGGTGAGAAACAACTACTCCCCCAAGCTTAGGCTTTTGGCCTAAGTTCGTCTATGGCCAGTATTCGCCTGAAGGATATCCCAAGTTGTAGTTGGGGTCGTACTGAGATGCAGCAGATGCTGCATGCTGAGCTGCGGCTCGAAGACGGGTTGCCTCTGTCATGTTATAATAGGCATTTGCCTCATCCATAGTTATAGTGTATCTTCCTTTTTCCTGAAAGTTAAACAAAGTAGGGGCAGGAAGAACAATAGGGATGGCATGCTGCCGGTTAAAGATTAGTCAATATTTGAGGGTTTGATTATCCCACTCTATAAACAGATGACTCGCCATAGCATTACAGTCTAAATAAGCAGGAGGTAAAGGTTCATCATACTTGTGTACAGACACACCAAGATAGCGGTCTATGCGAGTAGTATAGATCCCGCCAAATAAATCTCCATGCAAACCATTATGGTGTAGTCTACGTGCAACAATAGCTCCCGAATTATATTGCCTATCACCTTGTACAGCACTCCTGAGAACACTAAGATCAGGGACACACATGTGACAAGCCTCATCTTTACCATTTATGCATCTACCGATAAAGAAAGCAAAGTAATGAATAGCAGGAAAATGTATGATCCTCGTGGTGGCTTGTGTGATGTCTCTGGATTCCCCCACTGTAATACTACCTAGGAATTCTCTAAATTCCGATTTGCGAGGATCACTCATACTGCCCCACTGTTGGAGCTTGCAGGCAACATTAAAATCCTCTAAGTACATGGTATAAGATTTAACATAAAGGTCAAACAAGACAGTGTGAGAATTACGTGAAGATGAAAATTTAAACCTTCTCGCAAAGCTATTAGTTAAGCCACGGTATTGGAGACACTTATCTTGCATGAAGTCCTCGAGGTCAGCGTTACGCACTATGCGTAAAATTCATTTTTGATGCCCGCTTGACCCATAAATTCATCTGACGGCCATTCACAAGGCCGCACATCAGCATCCCTCGGTGGTTCATCGTCCGGCTCACGGAACGTGAGCCTCGGTTCTTGCTTCCTTGAAGGACCACCTTGGAAGTTTCTCCTAGACATTTTTCTCAAATTTTTAGTAACTCACAATAAAAGTTAACCAAACTCAACAAGATTGATAGCAACAACTCCTATAAGTGCCTAGAAGCTATATCATGCATTAGAACTACTTGGGACCAAGAAAAATTGACATGCAAGCTCAAGAATAAGGTCACCACATCAGCATAAATTTGCAACAAATAAAGCACTAGAGCAAAAACTAATTGGACCAATGGAGGAGTCACATACCAAGGAACAATCTCCCCCAAACAGTTTGGTGAATGGTGCTTTGAGAAAGGAGATCAAAAATGGCAGCAAAATGAGCTAAACTCGGGTTTGAGCTGGCTGGGGATTTTTTTGGGAGGAAGAAGAAGAGCATGGGTGAAAGGATAAGTGGAGGGGGCCACGTTGGGCCCTCGAGGGTGGGGGCGCGCCCTGTGCCCTCGAGGCCACGTGTTGGCTCCCCTCGCTGTGTGTTCGGTGCCATATTTTCTTAAATATTCTAGAAAAAATCAAATTTCATTTTCATGGCATTTGGAGAACTTTTATTTTAGAGATATATTTTTTTTATTGCACGGATAAGTCTAGAAATAGACAGATATTGCTATTTTTGTTTTATTTAGCCTAATTAACAGAAAGTAAAAGGAGGGTACAAAAGGTTTGTGCTATCTAGATTCACCTAACCCATGTTCATCAAAAGGAATCCATTAACAAGGTTGATTAGGTCCTGTTAATAAACTCTTTCCGAGTAACATGAAACCGGAGAATTTTCGAATAACACTATGTTACCTCAATGGGGATATGTATGTCCCCTACAATAAGTATGGTTTCGGAGGGAAAGGCATGGGTTTCTGAACCCATGGTTCTCTTTCCCTGCCGTGCTTCCTAGCAACAAAGTCTCTCTTATCATAATGTTGATTCTTTGATTGTGGGTTATCAAGATCAACAGCATGTTCAATCTCTACATCATTATCATTGCTAGGTTGAGCATCATCATGAACATCCTTATTAATATTATCACTAGGTTCATGTTTATTACCAGATTGTGTCTCAGCATCGGAAACAGATATATCATTGGGATTCTCAGGTGGGTGAGCTAAAGGTTCACTAGAAGCATGCAAAGTTCTATCATTTTTATTTTCCTTCTTCTTAGAAGAACTAGGTGCATCTAAATTAGTTCTCTGAGAATCTTGCTCAATTCTCTTAGGGTGGCCTTCAGGATACAGAGGTTCCTGAGTCATTTTACCACCTCTAGTTGCAACTCTAACAGCATAGTCATTATTCTTACTATTTAATTCATTGAGCAAATCCTTCTGAGCCTTAAGTACTTGTTCTACTTGAGTGGTGACCATAGAAGCATGTTTACTAATAAGTTTTAGTTCACTTTTAGCACTAGACAGATAATCACTCAAGCGTTCAATCATATAAGCATTGTGTTGTAGTTGTCTACCAACATAAGCATTGAAGTTTTCTTGTTTCACAATAAAATTGTCAAACTCATCTAAGCATTGGCTAGCAGACTTATAACGAGGAATATCACTTTCGTCGAATCTATAAAGAGAATTTACCTTTACTACCTGTGTCGGGTTATCAAGACCAAGTATTTCTTGAATAGGCAGTAAATTCTTGACATCTTCAGCTTTAATACCTTTTTCTTTCATAGATTTCTTTGCCTCTTGCATATCTTCAGGACTGAGAAATAGAACACCTCTTTTCTTCGGAGTTGCCTTAGGGGCTGGTTCAGGAAGTGTCCAATTATTTTCATTGGCCCGCATATTATTCAATAGTAATTCAGCTTGTTCCATTGTTCTTTCCCTGAAAACACAACCAGCACAACTATCCAGGTGGTCTCTGGAAGCATCGGTTAGTCCATTATAAAAGACATCAAGTCCATCATGCATCTCAAGAGGATGATGTCAGGCCCAAGATGTGATTCTATCCCGATCCCGTGACACTTACGTGATTGGGGCACAATCGCATTTCGGGCGCTTAGCAAGATGGATATCATTACATCGTACCATTACATACATACATGGGGGATACAATAATAAATAAAAGTCACATGAATACAACAACATAATACAAGGCATCCGACTACGGATGCAAACATGAAAAGCACAACGACATCCATCTGCTATCCCAGGCTGTCGACCCGGAACCTAACCCAAGACTGAAGAAGAAGAAAAAGAAAGAACTCCAACACAAAGATCATCGCTCTCACGTCAAGACATCGGAAACCTGCACCTGCAACTGTTGTTGTAGTATCTGTGAGCCATGAGGACTCAGCAATCCCATAACCATGGGTAACAAGACTAGCAAAGCTTAACGGGAAAGGAGAGGTAAAGTGGTGAGGTTGCAGCAGCGGCTAAGCAATATATGGTGGCTAACTTACGAGTACAAGAATAAGATGAGCATCTACGCAAACGATCGCAAACTAGTAATGATCGCTAAAGATCCTGAACTACCTACAAGTCAAACATAACCCCATCGTGTTCTCTTCTCAACATGAAAAGAGACAGTCACGGTTACTCACGCAGTTGTGTGTTTTACTTCGGATCCTCTGTCAAGTTTTCTACAACCGGATATTAACAAATTCCAATCTGCCACATAACCGCGGGCACGTCTTTCGAAAGATCATAACCCTGCAGGGGTGTCCCAACTTAGCCCATCACAAGCTCTCACGATCATCAGAAGTAATAATAATATTACCCCTTATCTTTGGGAAGGCCCGATCAGACTCGGAATTCCCGGTGCACAAGATATTTCGACAATGGTCAAACAAGTCCAGCAAGACCTCCCGGCGTGCCGACACCCTGATATTAGCCGCACGTATCTCGTCTAAGGCCACGTCCGGATGGGACCTCCTACGAGTAAAGCCAGCCCTCGGGTTTCCCCCAGGTGGCCCCGCAGCCTGCCCGTTTGGGACCAACACCATCAGCACTGCCCCCCTGCTATGTAGAAAGAATCCTCGAGGGCGCGACCCCCTATGCAAATTTAATTAATTAATTAAGTTGTTATTATGAGGCAAATTAAAACCAATGTTGGGCCTTGCTGGAGGAGTTTTATTCAAAGACGAAGTATCAAGGGGTCCCGATATACCCAACCGTGTAAGGAAAGCAAAATCAAGGAACATAACGCCGGTTTATCGGCTCCTAAGGTGGCATGAGTGGAACAAAACACCGAGCAAAAGGCCAAGCCTTCCACCCATTGCCAAGTATATATGTGTATTAGTAATAATAATAGATATTGTGATATTCCAACAACAAGATCCGACATGCATCGATCTTCATCACCACCTGCAACTAACAATGCTATAAGAGGGGCTGAGCAGGCGGGTAACATAGCCAAACAACGGTTTTTCTAGGAAGGTATCAAAGGTTAGAGTTTTCATGGCAACAAGGAGAGGGGCTGACAATAATGATGGGTAGCGCGACATATAACGACAGCATCGAGACATCTAGCATAGCAATGATAGTAAAGGTATCCAAGGTGTTGGTCATCATGCATGAGATCCCGCAAGGAAGAAGAACGAGGCCGTGAAGTAGACGAAGAAGAAGCCTCAAAGACGAACCACGTGTAGACGAGTGAATCCTCATGATCGCAACGGATAAGAACTAGCGAGAAGAAAGCACACAACAAAGTAAACACACCACTCAAGAACATGACAAGAAGCTCAACCAAGTATGATGCAAGAAAAGTCTATATGATGCAAAACATGGCAAGGTATGAAGCACACAAGAACAACACAAGTCAACAAGTTTAAATGAGGCCAGAAACAACATATAGCAATTCCGGTAAGTCCTCATATGCATATTTTTAAATTGGTCCAGATCTGATCAAACCATAAGTTAAAGTTGTTAAACATAAGGTTAACATGCACCATGATGATCTACACGAAATTCTAGTCAAGTTTCATATAAAGTTTGTTTAATTCGGAGCTACTTCCTAGAAGATATGAGCCAAACAAGTCAAACATGGCAACGGTGCAAGATGCACCCAACCATCAAGAAAACACACTCCAAACATGAAAACAACATGATATTATGCTTCTACATGCAAAATCACACAAGTTTCATATAGGGCACTCTCAAAATGGAGCAACGGGCTAAAAGATACGAGCAAAACAAGTTACAATGCAAAGCTGAAGTTAACAACCACATAGCAACTTTGGAGAAAGGTATATATATGCTACAGGACCCAAACAAGGTAACAAGAAGCATGGGTGTGAAATAGACATGATACTTAACAAGCATGAACTTAGAACACACCCAAAAGCTTGCTGGAACACATTTAAACAAGCATCGCAATTGCAATAAATTTATCTAGACTTAGTCAAAATGTGGGAAGGCAAAAACATCATCACGATGCTGCCTTTGGAGGCACAAAACAACAAGCATATCAACTCTACTAAGTATATAAAGATCATGGACATGTAGTAGACATAGCATACATCAAACAACTCCATTGGAGCATCTCCATAGGAGGCATGGATCAATAACAACAAGCTTCACCAAATTGATCATGCTGATAAAAGTCTGATAGGTAAAATTTATAGCAACTTGAGAGCAAGAAATAAATAAGCTACAGCATGCCATATATGCAAACTAAGGCATGAATGGATAGAGCATAACATTGAAATCAAGGCATGATCATTTGATATACCAAAGCAAGCATGGATTTGAGTGGGGCATCAAGCAAACATAGCATCAGGTTTAACAGATTCTAGACTTAGCAGTTTTCCACTAAGTATAAAACAACAACGTTGGCATGGCATGTTTACAAGCTTGTTTAAGTCACCTCAAGGCATATCATGGAAAATGAATTGCACCACAGCAAAGACCATATGATTGTGCTTCTAAAACATATAGACATGTGGCATGAAGACAATCACACCAATAGCAATGAGCAAGTGAAATCAGCATCTCATAACAAGTTTCAGCACTTAACAGCCACATGCACTTTTTCAACAGAGATTAACATGGAAATATGACACCTCACATGAATGCTACAGCAACCATCGTGTAGAGCACTTCACAATGAACATTTTGACATATCATATGCTCCATTTGGATAAATATGCACAAAGTTAGAAGCATCACAAGCATGCAACAAAATTACAGTTATCAGCAGTTTTAAACATATAGCACTCTTGCAACAGAGATTAGGGCATCAAGTTGAACTCAAACAAGCATGCCACAATGGAACAAAGTGAAGAGCATATCACAACGATCATTTTGACATATTATTCACTAAATTTGGATAAGCACACAAAAAGTTACAGGCAGTCAAACAAGCAACATTATTAACAGTATCCAGGGACTTAGCAAAAAAAACAGACACGGGTGAGCGCAATATAGTTATCTAGCGCGTGGGCGCTGGATAGGCAAAGGGGCTCACCTAGTGGGCTGGGCCCAGGGCGGAGGAGGTGGCAGGCGCTGGGCCTAGAGCTGGATTGGGCCGGTGGGGCAGGGGCTTGGGCCGGCCCGAGGCGGCGGTGCTGGCTCGCCCATGCGGAGAGGCCAAGCGGGCGCGTGCTCCTCCTCGATCCCGATCGGATCGGGGACGGCAGCGCGGCGGCAGCTGCCGACGATGGCCGGAGCTGGCGGCGAGGGACCTCCTCCCGGCCGGATCTCGCCGGATCCTGCCCGGAGCGGGGCATGGCGGCAACCAGGCGGCGGGGATGGCGACCGGGGCGCAGGGCGGCGCCGGCGGGAGCTCGGGCGACGCGGAGGAGCTGCGGCGGCGGGGATGGCGACGCCGGTGCCGGCGCTCGCCGGCGGGAGGCGGCGGGGTCGGCGGCGAGCCGGCAGCGGCGAGGCGCTCTGAGGCGAAGAGGCGCGGGGCTCGGGCGACGCGGAGGCGGCGGCGGCGGCAAACGGGCTTGTCGGGCCCGCGATGGGCTCGGCGGGCCGCGGGCGGTGGGAGGCTGGTGCTGCGACATGGCGAGCCACGATTCGTCCGGGATGGTGGCGGCGCTGACGTGGCGGAAGGCGATTGGTCGGAGTGAGGTGGAGGCTGGACATGTCCGGCGGCGGTACGGACATGTCCGGCGCGCAGAGGAGGACGGGGCTAGGGTTTCATCTGCGAGAATTTCGGGGGGGGGAGGCACATATATATAGGTAGAGGGAGCTAGGAGTGTCCAAATGAGGAGCGGTTTTTGGCCACGCGATCTTGATCCAACGACCGAGAGCATGGAGGTGGTTAGGATGGGCTTGGGGGCTGTTGTGAAAGGGGTGATGGGGCAAAAGTGAGAAGGCTTCCGGCGGTTAACACGGTTAACCGTTGGGCTATCAAACAAACTCCGAATGCGACGAAAATATACAGATGGTCTACATATGCTATAATAAGAACACACGCCAAGTTTCACCCCATTCCGAGAACATTTCCCGGCCACTCCATAAAATAAATATACGGAGGTGCCGCGGGCACGTGCAAGTGTGTCTGGGCTCAGAACGGACAACGGAAAGGACGAGGGGACTCGGACGGATGCAAGTTTTGAAAACATGATGATGCAATGCACACGATGACATGGCAAGATGCAACACGCAAGCAGATGGCATGGCAACGGCGACGAATAACTGACTGACACCTGGCGCATCGGTCTTGGGGTGTCACAACACTCCCCTACTAACAAGAGATCTCGTCCCGAGATCTTAGCAACGAGACGGAGGAGAAAAGGAAGAACAAAGTTCTTCGAGGACAAAAGAGTGAAACTAAAGAACCTTGAGAGGTTGAAACAAGTTGAAAGGAAGAACACCACGGATATGAACGAGATTGAGAAACTCCGGTAAAAATGAGGTAACAAAGTATATGACGAGAATCAAGAGTTTAAATGACACGGGAGGCATTAAAACCACTCTGGTAAAAAGAGATTGAAAATGAATTCAAATGAAGGAATTCGGGCAGCACACCGGCTGAATTGGACGGAATGGAGATGAACTTAAGAATATGGAACGATAAATGACGAGAGGAATAACGCCTTCGGACGAATTGAAAAGAGTGAAATGAAAGGAACGGAGAAGAAGATGACAACTTTCAGCACGAAAGAATTCGAAAGAGCATTTTCACAAATGGCTTGAACAGAGTTCTTGAGAAAATCAACAACAGAAGAATTAACTTGTTGTGGACTTAAGAAAATCATCTTGAAACTTGAGGTGAATCTCTACCACTACCAAAGATAGAAGAGATGTGATGAAGGAAGAAATGCAAAACTCCATTTCAGAAAATACGGAGAATTAATTGCACTCGAGAGGCAAGAATAAGAATGCTTGTGCTTGATTCAAAAGAATATGATGAATACTTGAAGAATTAATTAAATCATGAAAGAACCGCCGTGAAGAACTCCGGTAACAAAAGGATGATGAGATATACTTGAATGATCCAAATAATAGGATTAAAGCCTTGCGACGATTTAGATAGAGCTTCTGACGAGATAACCGCGAAAATTTGAACTCCGTAAAAGAAAAGATTAAAGCACTTGGAACTAGAATTTATTCATCAAGAACAGATTCCAAGGGAAAGGATTAAACAACTTGAAGAATAAGAATTACGTTATGCTTATCCTCTATCAATTAAATTGATGAGAAGCAATGGATTCGCATACTACTTATTCTCATTGAAATGATTAAAGAGGGATATAGCGCAAAAACTCGAGAAAGTCTTCATGAAGCACCGGTAGGATTGGAATAAAAAAATGAATGGATTGATATGATAACACCGGAAAAGAACTCTTGAGCGAACCACCATGAGAATTGAAACCAAGTGAAGAAAAGGAATGAACCTCCATGAAGAATTAAAATCGAGTGATGAAAGAGAACGACCACCGTAAGGAATTGAAATTGAGTGAATACAAAAGAATGAATCGCCGGGAAGACTAAACACTAGGGGAAATTAAAATGACGAGAACGAAGAGATCGTGAACTGATTAAAGAATACTTGAACGAAGCACCGGAAGCATATGGAGACGAACGAAGAGGGATCAATGAAGAATATTTGGAGGACGAAGTTGAAAACTGCGGACAAAGAAATCTTCTGAAATGATGGCCTTCGAAGGAACACAAAGAAAAGAATTCATGAAATAATCCGGATGGTAAGGAAAAAAAATATGACAAACAGAATAATTCGAGAGGATAACATTAAGCTAGAAGCACGAATCTCCGAGAGAACGGAAAAGATTTAGAGGGAAACTCTACTTTGATCTTCAGATGATGACGAGAAATACCATCAAAATTATCGAGATACTCCGGAAGAATGAAATAGGAAAAGGTTGAACCAAAGATGGAAAGAATTTGGAAACAATCTTCAGAAGGCATATGACTGATGGAATACATACTTACGTCACACTTGAAAAGAATATAGGAATACTCCGGAAAATTAGAAGAGTCCAGTAAGATCCTGGGAATAGACATGTGGGTTATGAGCCCACCGAAGAGAAACATCGTTGAAAAGGATTGAAAAGAAGATTATGCACCGGAACAATTGAAAGGCTCGAATGAGGTGACAACCTCGAATTAATTAGAACACGGACAAATCTCCTGAGATGTCTTCGGAACTCTGGAATAATTAAATGGTGAGAGGTGAACGACCAAAGGGAAAAATATCTGAGCCAACGGAAAAGAATATAATCAAGACCGAAAACTTGAATTGAAATCCGCCGGAAAAGAAAAGAGACAAAGAAGGACAAACTAGATGAGAAATCACCAGTTGAAATAACTGAGGAATAATGCAAAGGATTCACACGAGTAGGATAGATACTCGATTACGGGCTCCAGTTCCGAGAGGAAAAAGGGTGGGCGGGTGGGAAAAAGAAAGACAACTATGGACGGGGAAAACAACACTGGTCAGAAAGAAATGAGGATTGAAGCAAAAGATGAGGAGGGTCAATCGACCTGACGAGAGATGCACTAGATGACAAGAGCAGACAACGCAACGAATGAAAACTAACCACGCGATCCTAAAAAAAATTGAAGGGGAAGAGGAGTAATTCAAAACACCTACGTCAAGATTCCTCACCAGAGCGACGAAGGGACTGAGGAGTAAAAAGAATACCTACTCTCTGATATAACTAGACTCCGAAAAAGTTTTCTTCTAGACTCAACAACGGCCAGACTACGATCAATCAAGGGGGCTCCTATGGTCGGTTGAGGATCTCATACCAACTTGTCAGGCCCAAGATGCAATTATATCCCGATCACGTGACACTTACGTGATTGGGGCACAATCGCATTTCGGGCGCTTAGCAAGATGGATATCATTACATCGTACCATTACATACCTACATGGGGGATACAATAATACATACAAGTCACATGAATACAACAACATCAATACAAGGCATCCAACTACAGATGCAAACATGAAAAGCACAACGACATCCATCTGCTATCCCAGGCTGTCGACCCGGAACCTAACCCAAGAATGAAGAAGAAGAAGAAATAACTCGAACACAACGATCATTGCTCTCACGTCAAGACATCGGAAACCTGCACCTGCAACTGTTGTTGTAGTATCTGTGAGCTAAGAGGACTCAGCAATCCCATAACCATGGGTAACAAGACTAGCAAAGCTTAATTGGAAAGGAGAGTTAAAGTGGTGAAGTTGCAGCAGCGGCTAAGCAATATATGGTGGCTAACTTACGAGTACAAGAATAAGATGAGCATGTGCGCAAACGGTCGCAAACTAGTAATGATCACTAAAGATCCTGAACTACCTACGAGTCAAACATAACCCCACAGTGTTCTCTTCTCAACATGAAAAGAGACAGTCACGGATACTCACGCAGTTGTGTGTTTTACTTCGGATCCTCTTTCAAGTTTTCTAGAACCGGACATTAACAAATTCCAATCTGCCACATAACCACGGGCACGGCTTTCGAAAGATCATAACCCTGCAGGGGTGTCCCAACTTAGCCCATCACAAGCTCTCACGATCAGCAGAAGTAATAATAATATTACCCCTTATCTTAGGGAAGGCCCGATCAGACTCGGAATTCCCGGTGCACAAGACATTTCGACAATGGTAAAACAAGTCCAGCAAGACCTCCCGGCGTGCCGACACCCTGATAGTAGCCACGCGTATCTCGTCTCAGGCCACGTCCAGATGGGACATCCTACGAGTAAAACCAGCCCTCGGGTTACCCCCAGGTGGCCCCGCAGCCTGCCCATTTGGGACCAACACCATCAGCACTGGCCCCCTGCTATGTAGAAAGAATCCTCGAGGGCGCGACCCCCTATGCAAATTTAATTAATTAATTAAGTTGTTATTATGAGGCAAATTAAAACCAATGTTGGGCCTTGCTGGAGGAGTTTTATTCAAAGACGAAGTGTCAAGGGGTCCCCATATACCCAACCGTGTAAGGAACGCAAAATCAAGGAACATAACGCCGGTTTATCGGCTCCTAAGGTGGCATGAGTGGAACAAAACACCGAGCAGAAGGCCAAGCCTTCCACCCATTGCCAAGTATATATGTGTGTTAGTGATAATAATAGATATTGTGATATTCCAACAACAAGATCCGACATGGACCGATCTTCATCTTCACCTGGAACTAACAACGCTATAAGAGGGGCTGAGCAGGCGGGTAACATAGCCAAACAACGGTTTTGCTGGGAAGGTATAAAATGTTAGAGGTTTCATGGCAACAAGGAGAGGGGCTGACAATAATGATGGGTAGCGCGACATATAACGACATCATCGAAACATCTAGCATAGCAATGATAGTAAAGGTATCCGAGGTGTTGGTCATCTTGCCTGAGATCCCGCAAGGAAGAAGAATGAGGCCGTGAAGTAGACGAAGAAGAAGCCTCGAAGACGAACCACGTGTAGACGAACGAATCCTCACGACCGCAACGGATAAGAACTAGCGAGAAGAAAGCACACAACAAAGTAAACACACCACTCAAGAGCATGACGAGAATCTCAACCAAGTAGATGCAAGACAAGTCTATATGATGCAAAACATGGCAAGGGATGAAGCACACAAGAACAACACAAGTCAACAAGTTTAACTGAGGCCGGAAACAACATATAGCAATTCCGGTAAGTCCTCATATGCATGTTTTGAAATTGGTCCAGATCTGATCAAACCTTAAGTTAAAGTTGTTAAACAGCAGGTTAACATGCACCATCGTGATCTATATGAAATTCTAGTCAAGTTTCATATAAAGTTTGTTTAATTCGGAGCTACGGCCTAGAAGATATGAGCAAAACAAGGCAATGGTGCAAGATGCACCCCAAACATCCAGTAAACACACTCCAAACATGAAAACAACATGATATTATGCTTCTACATGCAAAATCACACAAGTTTCATATATGGCACTCTCAAAACGGAGCAACGGGCTAAAAGATACGAGCAAAACAACTTACAATGCAAAGCTGAAGTTAACAACCACATAGCAACTTTGGAGCAAGGTATGTATATGCTACAGCACCCAAACAAGGTAACAAGAAGCATGGGTGTGAAATAGACATGATACGTAACAAGCATGAACTTAGAACACACCTGATACGGTGTATCCTAGGGCCATCCCCATGGACCCTCCTTCACCCCCTCAAGTGCCTCAAGGACCGATGACACGTGCTCGTGCTAGAGCTTTCGAGACCGAGGTGACGTCACTCCTAGCCCTACTTCCTTATGAATATTGCGAGACATGGTTGCTACCTCAAGCGAGTGTGCTTTGTGTGCTCAGGTGTGAAGGAGGCCGCTTCGGAGAAGAGCTTGAAGATGGACAAGTCCCCAAGGCCACGGACGAACTGATGCATCGAGAAGGGCAGAAGGGAGCTCCAGGCCCCGGACATCCGGCCCCATGGCCCGGACATCCGGCACCTGGGCCATCAACTACAGAAGGCCAGCAGCAGCCGAAACTACAGGGCCCGGACATCCGGCCAGGGCCCGGACATCCGGCCAAGCATGGCCCGGACATCCGGCCCCGGGCCCGGAAATCCGGCGCCTCTGTCCAGAGAGCACCCGAGACCAGACCGCTCCAGCCCGGACATCCGGCTCCTCGCCCCGGACGTCCGGCACCCCTCGAAGACCCGGACATCCGGGCCGCCGCCCGGACATCCGGCCCCTGATCTGCCTGCGTGCAGCCCCTGGGCCGAGGCCCATGTACCCGTTCGCCCCGCAGACTATATATACTCCTCTCCTCATTCCGTTTAGGGTTAGCTGAGGGATAGCTCATTTGACACTTGTGTGGATTTCTCCCACGAGACGGTGCGCCTCTACGGAGAAGATCCACTTCGGATTCAGGACCTCCTTCATCGGAGAAGATCCCCCGGGATATCAAGACCTCCTCCGGGAGAAGACTATCTGTATCACCGTTGTTGACCTTGGATCATGGATCTCGACCTTGTATCGCGAATCTAGCATTTGTGTGATTGCTTTCGTGTTGATTGAGTGTTTTCCTCTTGTGTTTTCCCCATCTTTCCCTTGTGATTCCCTGTGTTCATCGTGTGCCAACCTCCAAACGTGAAAGATCCGCTGATTAGGGTTCCACCCTGTATCATATGGTATCTAGAGCAAAGGTTTCTCACGATTTTGGAGCCCCACACGTCGTTTTCTAGCCTGTTTTTGTCGTGTTCTTCCTAATTTCGAAAAATTCCCCACAAAAAGAGCCCCAAAAATTTTCTGTGATCTGTTGATTTGGCAAGATTTTGTTGAATTTGTTCCATGGATTTGCTGTGCCACGTGTGGATCTAGCTTTTCCTCCACTTTTCCCCAAATTTCATCCGAAAAATCCACCGAATTTTTGCACCGAAACCCCACTTTTTGCAACGCGTTCTTGCTGGCTCGGGCACCCCGGACATCCGGCTCGTGCCCCGGACATCCGGCCTTTGGCCCGGACATCCGGCCTCCCGCATCCATTTTCCCCCCACTTCACCCCACCTCGCAAACCGACGCCGCCTCTTCGTTCGGTGATCCATCCATTCTTCCGCAAACCACCACCGATCTTCCGCAACAACTATCATCGCTTCACCGCTTCGAGTTTGGAAAATTTGTCTCCATTTGCCGTGGATACTTGAGTTGTGGTTTCACCGTTTCCTTGGATGTTTAGGCTACCTTGGGACGGCAAGACTTCGACAACACCACCGCTCAACTTCGGCAAGGACGGTAACATCGACGACACTTCGATCATTCTATCTAGCAATTGCATTGTCACCCTATGAACCATCTTTGCGTAGCTTTCCCATTGAGACTAGCCATTTGAGTATTGCCGGGCCACGACACTTGTGCACATTAGTGATAGTGATAGATATTGCATACTACATCATTGTGAGTAACATCACATCATCTTGGTATCTTGCATATCCCCGTGTGCCACAAGACTGCTCCGCATACACAATAGCTACCTCGATCCGAGAAGCATACATATGTGCCCAAAGAAAGAGCTCAAAAGCTTTTAAGCAAAAGAGCCAATCCAAGCAAAGAAACAATAGCATCATACGCCTTGCATCCAAAGAGATCATACATAGCAACACCATCTTGTGCTCAAGCATCGGCACATCATACACTCATAGCATACTTGTGATAGATAGTCGTTACGTTTTGCCTCTTATAGGTCGTGCACAAGTGCGTATCCGCCTATTAAGCAATCGGTTAGCGTCTCTCTAGCGTTGTGCAACACGAGCATTTTCCGTGGTTTACCACAATTTTCGCTCATCCTTGGTTGCACAACCACATTTATCTATCCGTGCGTGTGTTCCGTGTGCTACTCTTTGCTAGTGATCTACTTGTTGCATGCGCAAATTTGTGAACCATTTTCAACTTTTTTGAGTCATTTTGACGATTGCATTGAATTTGTGCCACATCCTAACCAAGCTCCTCTCAAAGCTTTACTTGTGTAGGTGTGAGAATCGACACGAAGTAATACCAATAGTGCTATTTCCGGGTTACATTGTTGAGTGATCATTGATCCATTTTCAACCTCGGTTAAGGTACATTGATATTGTCTTCTCCTTTCTCCACTCACTTACTTGCTTGTGATGATGGATAGGCCAAGTTCATCTACCAACCCGATCTTCGACGATCCTCAAGAAGCGAACAACTACGTCACCAAACTACATCTATTCGGTGTCCAACGAGCTCTACATCAAGAGAGTGAAGCTATGCGAGAGTACATTGGCCAAGTCGCCGAGGACGCGCGACAATTCCAACAAAGTACCAAGGAGCAAATCGACCTCATCAACACCAACATGTCTACTCAATACAATGAGCTTCGGACATTGATCATCAACCGACGTTCTTCCTCAACATCATCTCATCGACGAAGCCGCTCAAGTCGACATACCGACTCAACGCAAGACTCAAGTACACCTACATCAAACACTCTTCGTCAAGCCACACGTCAAGCTCGACATGACCACCGACATCCTCTACAAGACAAGAGTTCTCAAGAGCCATTCGACGAGCAAGAAAGCCGACGTCGTCAAAACCAAGCTACACTTGAGCAAGCACAAGAACGGCAACGACTACGCCAACAACAACAAGAGCGAGCTCGTCAATATCAAGAAGAACAAGATGCCGAGGCTAACCGCCAAGCACAACAACGTCGTGAAGCTCAAGCTATGGAGGCGCAACGTGCTTTACAAGATGCACACCGCAATGTGGCCGCCCGCAATCGACACACTCGTCAAGAAGAGGATTTCATTCGAGATGAGATGCAAGAACGGCGCCATCAAGCAAGAATGCAAGAAGAAGCTCCTCCTCAAGCGCGACTAGAGCAACAATACCAACAAGAACATCAACTCCAACAAGAACGTCTACATCCACAAGAGCAACACGATACGGCAAACCGCCAAAATCGAGATCATCCTCCCAATAGGCAAGGAAACAATGACGAGCATCGCTATGGCAAGCTCAAGTTCACCATGCCAAAGTTTTCCGGAAGCATTGATCCCGAGGACTACCTCTCATGGGCATTGAAAGTTGACAAGATCTTTCGCCTTCACAACTTCGATGAAGAGAAGAAGATCGCTATGGCATCACTTGAGTTCCAAGACTATGTTCTCATTTGGTGGGAGCAAATCATAGAGAGAAGAGAAGCCAAAGGCGAACCTCCTATCACCACTTGGGCTCAAATGAAGGAAGTGATGAGAGCACGCTTCGTGCCTACACACTACAACCGCGACTTGTTCAAGAAGCTACAACTCCTCAAGCAAGGTACCAAGTCCGTTGAAGAGTACTACAAGGAGATGGAGATTGCTATGATAAGAGCAAACATCATGGAAGATGAAGAGCAAACAATGGCGAGATTCTTGAATGGACTCAACTATTCCATTAAGAAGATTGCGGACTTCCAACCATACAACAATCTCCTCGAGCTAGTACACCAAGCAACCAAAGCGGAGCGACAAGTTCAAGAGGACTACAAGTACTCCAAGTTCAACTCCAAGAACTTCGGCTCCTACAACCAAGCTTCAACGACTTCGGATATCCCTCCTACCTCTACCAAGCCATCTACAAACTTAGGCGACAAGCAAAGATACAAGAATGAGACTACATCGAGTCATCCACCTTCTACCAACAACTTCAAGCCAAGAGCTACATCATCTACAACTCAAAATGAAGAGAACCCCAAGACAAGCTCCATCAAATGTTTCACATGTGGTGGCCGTGGTCACAAGTCCTTCGAGTGCACCAACAAGAGAACAATGATCTTCTACGACGACGGCACATATGACTCGATGAGCGACGACGAAGTGGACGCCATCAAGCACTTGGCCATCCACCGGCGTATCAATGAAGAAGAAGATCGTCAAGTGTTTTGCGACAATGACTCGAGCCCCAACCTTTTTGTGTCCAAAGTCTTGACACTCCAACATCAACAAGATGACGACCAACGATGCCATATTTTCCATACGAAGGCCGGCATAAATGGACGCTCCGTCAAGGTTATCATCGATGGCGGAAGTTGCCACAACTTAGCAAGCGAAGAGCTATGCGACAAGCTTCATTTGGTCAAGACGAAGCATCCGCACCCCTACAAGGTCCAATGGCTCAACGACGCCGGAATTCTTCGAGTCGAGCACACCGTGCAAGTCTCTTTCAAGATCGGCGCCTACGAGGACACTCTCGAATGTGATGTCATACCCATGTCCGTGTGCCACCTTATTCTTGGACGCCCATGGCAATATGATCGTGGAGTCACACACAATGGACGGACAAATCACTATTACTTCAAGATGAAGGGCAAGGAATTCGTGCTACGACCAACAACCCATCGTGGAGAGAATGGTGAGAGAGCGAGCCACCAAAAAGAGAGTGAGAGCCACAAGCCAAATATGAGCGACTCCACGATGAGCTACACGAAGAAGCTAGTGCTATTTGCCACCAAAAGTGAGATGAGAGAAGTGTGTGAGAACCCATCGAACGTCGTTCACCTTGTGCTCTTATGCATAGGGGAAGACAAATCTACTAACACTTCACAATCTCTACCTTTTGTGTTGTCACCTTTATTGCAGGAATTCTCGGACGCCTTTACCGATGAGGTACCACCGGTTCTACTTCACGGGATAGAACACCGCACCGAACTCGTACCCGGTGCACCATTTCCCAACAAGGTTCTCTACCGTGTCAACCACGAGATACAACGGCAAGTACCAAAACTCATCGACAAAAGTCACGTACATGACAGCTTTAGCACTTGTGCCGCTCCGGTTATTCTATTGCCTACGAAACATGGAAGTTTTCATGCAAATGCATGCTTGTTACGCAAGTGCTTACTTGTTACACAATTTAAGTTGCATGTGATTGGCTTAGAGCACCTAAAAGATTTATATGAGCATGATCCTTTCTTTGCAAATGCCTATGCTAAATGCTTGACTCACACTTCTTGGGAACATCATTACACCAAGGATGGATATCTTATGAGAGCTAACAAACTTTGCATCCCCGAGTATTCGCTTTGTTTGCCCCTTTTGCAGGACTCGCATGGAGGAGGACTCATGGGACACTTTGGACGTGACAAGATGTTTGCTACCCTCTCTAAGAACTATTTTTGGCCCAAGATGCTACGTGACGTCTCAAACCCCACCAACCGATGTCCGACATGCCGCAAAGCTAAGTCCAAAGCTCAATCTCATGGTCTTTACATGCCTCTTCCTACTACATTTCATCCATGGGAAGACATAAACATGCATTTCATACTTGGCTTGTCTAGGACTAAAAATGGAAATGATTCCGTGCTTGTCATGGTCGATACATTCTCTAACATGGCTCATTTCATTCCCGATAACAAGATCGACGATGCTTCACATGTTGCCACTTTCTTTTGTAGTGAAATACTCAAGAAGGTGCACGAACAAACACGGGCAACAATCGAGC
The DNA here is from genome assembly GCA_902687465.1 of Secale cereale. NCBI lineage: Eukaryota > Viridiplantae > Streptophyta > Magnoliopsida > Poales > Poaceae > Secale > Secale cereale. The sequence goes on from LR738715.1 coordinate 434,026,520, forward strand.
GACAAGTACATCGCCTCACCACCAGGATCAACGTCAACAAGGCAACAATGGCGTTTCACCCGGAAGATCTCAGTTGGCTACATCCTCACAAGGACCACTTCGCGATAGAGCACAAGTCCAAGCTTCTACCTCGTGACGACGGACCATTCAAGGTGCTCCATGGTGATGAAGATTTCGATCCGAGGTCGGATCTTTCCCAAGGGAGGGGAGATGATACGGTGTATCCTAGGGCCATCCCCATGGACCCTCCTTCACCCCCTCAAGTGCCTCAAGGACCGATGACACGTGCTCGTGCTAGAGCTTTCGAGACCGAGGTGACGTCACTCCTAGCCCTACTTCCTTATGAATATTGCGAGACATGGTTGCTACCTCAAGCGAGTGTGCTTTGTGTGCTCAGGTGTGAAGGAGGCCGCTTCGGAGAAGAGCTTGAAGATGGACAAGTCCCCAAGGCCACGGACGAACTGATGCATCGAGAAGGGCAGAAGGGAGCTCCAGGCCCCGGACATCCGGCCCCATGGCCCGGACATCCGGCACCTGGGCCATCAACTACAGAAGGCCAGCAGCAGCCGAAACTACAGGGCCCGGACATCCGGCCAGGGCCCGGACATCCGGCCAAGCATGGCCCGGACATCCGGCCCCGGGCCCGGAAATCCGGCGCCTCTGTCCAGAGAGCACCCGAGACCAGACCGCTCCAGCCCGGACATCCGGCTCCTCGCCCCGGACGTCCGGCACCCCTCGAAGACCCGGACATCCGGGCCGCCGCCCGGACATCCGGGCCCTGATCTGCCTGCGTGCAGCCCCTGGGCCGAGGCCCATGTACCCGTTCGCCCCGCAGACTATATATACTCCTCTCCTCATTCCGTTTAGGGTTAGCTGAGGGATAGCTCATTTGACACTTGTGTGGATTTCTCCCACGAGACGGTGCGCCTCTACGGAGAAGATCCACTTCGGATTTAGGACCTCCTTCATCGGAGAAGATCCCCCGGGATATCAAGACCTCCTCCGGGAGAAGACTATCTGTATCACCGTTGTTGACCTTGGATCATGGATCTCGACCTTGTATCGCGAATCTAGCATTTGTGTGATTGCTTTCGTGTTGATTGAGTGTTTTCCTCTTGTGTTTTCCCCATCTTTCCCTTGTGATTCCCCGTGTTCATCGTGTGCCAACCTCCAAACGTGAAAGATCCGCTGATTAGGGTTCCACCCTGTATCAACACCCAAAAGCTTGCTGGAACACATTTAAACAAGCATGGCAAGTTGCAACAAATTTATCTAGACTTAGTCAAAATCTGGGAAGGAAAAAACATCATCATGATGCTGCCTTCGGAGGCACAAAACAACAAGCATATCAACTCTTTTAAGTATATAAAGAGCATGGACATGTAGTAGACATAGCATACATCAAACAACTCCATTGGAGCATCTCCATAGGAGGCATGGATCAATAACAACAAGCTTCACCAAATTAATCATGCTGATAAAAGTCTGACAGGTAAAATTTATAGCAACTTGAGAGCAAGAAATAAATAAGCTACAGCAGGCCATATATGCAAATTAAGGCATGAATGGATAGAGCATAGCATTGACAAGAAGGCATGATCATTCGATATACCAAAGCAAGCATGGATTTGAGTGGGGCATCAAGCAAACATAGCATCAGGTTTAACAGATTCTAGACTTAGCAGTTTTTCACTAAGTATAAAACAGCAACATTGGCATGGCATGTTTAAAAGCTTGTTTAAGTCACCTCAAGGCATATCATGGAAAATGAATTGCACCACAGCAAAGACCATATGATTGTGCTTCTAAAACATATAGACATGTGGCATGAAGACAAACACACCAATAGCAATGAGCAAGTGAAATCAGCATCTCATAACAAGATTCAGCACTTAACAGCCACATGCACTTTTGCAACAGAGATTAACATGGCAATATGGCACCTAACATGAATGCTATATCAACCATCCTGTAGAGCACTTCACAATGAACATTTTGACATATCATATGCTCCATTTGGATAAACATGCACAAAGTTACAAGCATCACAAGCATGCAACAAAATTACAGTTATCAACAGTTTTAAACATATAGCACTCTTGCAACAGAGATTAGGGCATCAAGATGAACTCAAACAAGCATGCCACAATGGAACAAAGTGAAGAGCATATCACAACGATCATTTTGACATATTATTCACTCAATTTGGATAAGCACACAAAAAGTTACAGGCAGTCAAACATGCAACATTATTAACAGTATCCAGGGACTTAGCAAAAAATAGACACGGGTGAGCGCAAGATAGTTATCTAGCGCCTGGGCCCTAGATAGGCAAAGGGGCTCACCTAGTGGGCTGGGCCCAGGGCGGAGGAGGTGGCAGGCGCTGGGCCTGGAGCTGGATTGGGCCGGTGGGGCAGGGGCTTGGGCCGGCCCGAGGCAGCGGTGCTGGCTGCCCATGCGGAGAGGCCGAGCGGGCGCGTGCTCCTCATTGATCCCGATCGGATCGGGGATGACAGGGCGGCGGCAGCTGCCGACGATGGCCAGAGCTGGCGGCGAGGGACCTCCTCCCGGCCGGATCTCGCCAGATCTGGCCTGGAGCGGGGCATGGCGGCGACCAGGCGGCGGGGATGGCGACCGGGGCGCAGGGCGGCGCCGGCGGGAGCTCGGGCGACGCGGAAGAGCTGCGGTGGCGGGGAAGGCGACGCCGGCGGCGGGGTCGGCGGCGAGCCGGCAGCGGCGAGGCGCTCTGAGGCGCTGGGCTCGGGCGACGCGAAGGCGGCGGCGGCGGCGAACGGGCTCGTCAGGCCCGTGATGGGCTCGGCGGGCCGCAGGCGGTGGGAGGCTGGCGCTGCGACATGGCGAGCCACGATTCGTCCGGGGTGGTGGTGGCGCTGACGTGGCGGAAAGCGACTGGTCGGAGTGAGGTGGAGGCTGGACATGTCCGGCGGTGGTGCGTACATATCCGGCGCGCAGAGGAGGACGGGGCTAGGGTTTCATCTGCGAGAATTTCGGGGGGAGGCACATATATATAGGTAGATGGAGCTAGGAGTGTCCAAATGAGGAGCGGTTTTGGCCACGTGATCCTGATCCGACGACCGAGAGCATGGAGGTGGTTAGGATGGGCTTGGGGCTGTTGTGAAAGGGGTGCTGGGCCAAAAGAGAGAAGGCTTCCGGCGGTTAACACGGTTAACCGTTGGGCTATAAAAACGAACTCCGAATGCGACGAAAATTGACAAGCAGTCTACCTATGCTATAATAAGACCACACACCAAGTTTCACCCCATTCCGAGAACATTTCCCGACCACTCAATAAAATAAATATACAGAGGTGCCGCGGGCACGTGCAAGTGTGTCTGGGCTCAGAACGGACAACGGAAAGGACGAGGGGACTCGGACGGATGCAAGTTTTAAAAACATGCTGATGCAATGCACACGATGGCATGGCAAGATACAACACACAAGCAGATGACATGGCAACGGTGACGAATAATTGACTGACACCTGGCGCATCGGTCTCGGGGTGTCACAGATGATCAGGCAAAGCATTAAGTAACTGGAGAAGTCTCCCCCAAGCTTGTGGGAGACTCTCTTCTTCAGTTTGAGCAATGTTATAAATTTCCTGTAAGGTAGCTTGTTTCTTATGAGCGGGGAAATATTTAGCAGAAAAGTAAAACATCATATCCTGGGGACTACGCACACAACCAGGATCAAGAGAATTAAACCAAGTCTTAGCATCACCCTTTAACAAGAACGGAAACAACTTAAGGATATAATAGGAGCGAATCTTTTCATCATTGGTAAACAGGGTGGCTATATCATTCAACTTGGTAAGATGTGCCACAACAGTTTCAGACTCATAGCCATGGAAAGGATCAGATTCAACCAAAGTAATTAGCTCAGGATCAACAAAGAATTCATAATTCTTATCAGTAACACATATAGGTGAAGTAGCAAAAGCAGGGTCATGTTTCATTCTAGCATTCAAGGACTTTTCTTTCAGCTTAGCTAATAACTTCTTAAGATCATATCTATCATTGCAAGCAAGAAAGTCTCTAGCAGTTTCTTCATCCATAACATAACCCTCAGGCACAACAGGCAATTCATATCTGTTGGGAGTAGTTTCATCATCACTTTCATAAATACCATCAACATTTGCACTCTCCCCAACCTTAGCAATTTGTTCATCTAGAAATTCACCTAGTGGCACAGTATCAGGCATAGAGATAGTTTCATCATACATAGCAGAAGTAGCATCATCAAGAATATACGACATATCAGATTCAATAGCAGGAGTCGGTGTCGCAAGTTAACTCATAACAGAAGGAGAATCAAGTACAGAGCTAGATGGCAGTTCCTTACCTCCCCTCGTAGTTGAGGGTAAGATCTTGGTTTTTGAGTCCTTCAAATTCTTCATAGTGATAAGCAGATATAAATCCCAAGTGACTTAAAGAATAGAGCTGTGCTCCCTGGCAACGGCGCCAGAAAATAGTCTTGATAACCCACAAGTGTAGGGGATTGCAACAATTTTCGAGGGTAAAGTATTAAACCCAAATTTGTTGATTCGACACAAGGGGAGCCAAAGAATACTCTTAAGTATTAGCAGCTGAGTTGCCAATTCAACCACACCTGGAAACTTAGTATCTGCAGCAAGATAGTTTAGTAGCAAAGTAATATGATAGTGGCGGTAGCAGCAATAAAAGTAAAGATAATGTTTGTGTAGTTTTTGTGATAGTAGCAACGGAAAAGTAAATAAGCAACTAGCAATATAGGTAAAGCTCGTAGGCATTGGATCGGTGATGGGAAATTACGTCAGATGCAATTCATCATGTAGAAGTTATAACCTAGGGTGACACAGAACTAGCTCCAGTTCATCAATGCAATGTAGGCATGTATTCTGAATATAGTCATACGTGCTTATGGAAAATAACTTGCATGACATCTTTTGTGCTACCCTCCCGTGGCTGCGGGGTTCTATTGGAAACTAAGGGATATTAAGGCCTCCTTTTAATAGAGTACCGGACCAAAGCATTAACACATAGTGAATACATGAACTCCTCAAACTATGGTCATCACCGGGAGTGGTCCCGATTATTGTCACTTCGGGGTTGCCGGATCATAACACATAGTAGGTGACTATAGACTTCCAAGATGGGATCAAGAACACACATATATATATATGAAAACATAATAGGTTCAGATCTGAAATCATGGCACTCGGTCCCTAGTGACAAGCATTAAGCATAGCAAAGTCATAGCAACATCAATCTCAGAACATAGTGGATACTAGGGATCAAACCCTAACAAAACTAACTCGATTACATGATAGATCCCATCCAACCCATCACCGTCCAGCAAGCCAACGATGGAATTACTCACACACGGCGGTGAGCATCATGGAATTGGTGATGGAGGAAGGTTGATGATGACGATGGCGACGATCTCCACTCTCCGGAGCCCCGAACGGACTCCAGATCAGCCCTCCCGAGAGAGATTAGGGCTTGGCGGCGGCTCCGTCTCGTGAAACGCGATAATTCCTTATCCTTGATTTTTTTTCTCCCCTAAATGGAAGATATAGGACCTGGGGGTACGTCGGTGGAGCATCGGGGGGACCTCGAGGCAGGGGCGCCCTGGGAAGGCTGGCGCGCCCCCCACCCTCGAGGACAGGCCGTGGGCCCCCCGGTGAGTATCTTCTTGCAGATATTTTTTATATTTTCTGAAATAATTCTCCATTTATTTTCAGGCGATTCCGAGAACTTTTTATTCTGCACAAAAACAACACCATGGCAGTTCTGCTGAAAATAGCGTCAGTCCGGGTTACTTCCATTCAAATCATGCAAGTTAGAGTCCAAAACAAGGGCAAAAGGGTTTAGAAAAGTAGATACGTTGGAGACGTATCACCCGTCTGTCAAGTTACCCACAGAGGAGGACCTTGCTATTCCTGACTCGGAGGCGCAGTTGGTGGTGGCTCTTCATGTTATACCTGACTGGACGGTTCCGTATTTGGCTTACATGACCCGGTGTGAGCTACCTGAGGATGAAATTTTGGCCAGGGAAATAACCCGACGGTTTAAGTCAATGACGATTGTCAATGGAGAATTGCACCATCGTAGTGTTACAGGGGCGTTTCAGCGTTACGTCTCTCCTAAGGAAGTGTATGAGATCCTGCGATAGATCCATGAAGGGGATTGTGGTCATCACGCCGTCTCTAAATCTCTAGTAGCCAAAGCCTTTCGACACGGTTTCTATTGGTTGACAGCTCATGCTGATGCTGAAGACTTGGTCAGTTGATGTGACGGTTGTGAAATATTTTCACGGCGTGCTCATGTTCCGGCTCAAGAGTTAAGGATAATCCCGATAACTTGGCCGTTTGCGACTTGGGGGCTCGATATGGTCGGGCCTTTTAAGAGGTCCAAGGATAAGAAAACCCACCTTTTGGTGGCAGTGGACAAGTTTACCAAGTGGATTGAGGCAGAGCCAGTTAGCAAGTGTGATGCAGAAACAGTGGTTCAATTCATCAAGAAGGTAATTTTCCGTTTTGTCTTTCCCCACAGTGTCATAACAGATAATGGCACTAATTTGTCCAAGGGTGCTATGAGGGAGTTTTGTCAGCGCGAGCATATCCGACTTGATGTCTCTTCCCTGGCTCACCCCCAGTCTAATGGCCTAGCGGAATGTACTAACCAAGACATTCTGCGAGGCATCAAGCCCCAGCTTATGGTTCCCTTGAAGATAATGCCGGGTTGTTGGGTGGAGGAGTGACCTTCAGTGTTATGGAGCATCAATACAACACCCAACAGATCTACAGGTTACACACCTTTCTTCATGGTCTATGGAGCTCAGGCGGTTCTTCCTAGTGATATCCGTCATGACTCGCCTCGAGTGGCGGCTTACGTTGAAGCTGATATGAGAAGGCACGTCAGGATGCATTGGATTTGTTGGATGAAGAGCGTGATCTCGCGGCGGTGATAACCCACAAGTGTAGGGGTTCGCAACAGTTTTCGAGGGTAAAGTATTCAACCCAAATTTATTGATTCGACACAAGGGGAGCCAAAGAATAATCTCAAGTATTAGCGGCTGAGTTGTCAATTCAACCGCACCTGGAAAACTTAGTATCTCCAGCAAGGTAATTTAGTAGCAAGGTAATATGGAAGTAACGGTAACTGTAGCAAAAGCAATGATAGTAGTTTTGTAGTGATTGTAGCAGTAGCTATGGAAAAGTAAATAAGCAAAAAGCAATAGGTGGAAAGCTCGTAGGCATTGGATCAGTGATGGATAATTATGTCGGGTGTGATTCCTCATGTAATAGTTATAACATAGGGTGACACAGAACTAGCTCCAGTTCATCAATGTAATGTAGGCATGTATTCCGAATATAGTCATGCGTGCTTATGGGAAAGAACTTGCATGACATCTTTTGTCCTACCCACCCGTGGCAGCGGGGTCCTAGTGGAAACTAAGGGGTATCAAGGCCTCCTTTTAATAGAGTACCGTACCAAAGCATTAACACATAGTGAATACATGAACTCCTCAAACTACGGTCATCACCGGGAGTTGTCCCGACAATTGTCACTTCGGGGTTTTCGGATCATAACACATAGTAGGTGACTATTGACTTGCAAGATAGGATCAATAACACACATATATTCATGAAAATATAATAGGTTCAGATCTAAAATCATGGCACTCAGGCCCTAGTGACAAGCATTAAGCATAGCTAAATCATAGCAACATCAATCTTAGAACATAATGGATACTAGGGATCAAACCCTAACAAAACTAACTCGACTACATGGTAAATCTCATCCAACCCATCACCGTCCAGCAAGCCTACGATGGGATTACTCACGCACGGCGGTGAGCATCATGGAATTGGTGATGGAGGACGGTTGGTGATGGCGATGGCGACGATCTCCACTCTCCGGAGCCCCGAACGGACTCCAGATCAGCCCTCCCGAGAGAGATTAGGGCTTGGCGGCGGCTCCGTATCGTAAAACGCGATATTTCGTTCTCTCTGATTTTTTTCTCCCCGAAAGTGAATATATGGAGTCGGGGAAGCTGTAGGTGGAGCAACAGGGGGCCCATGAGGCAGGGGTACGCGCCCCCACCCTCGTGGACAGGATGTGGGCCCCTAGTCTGGTTCTTTTTGCAGATATTTTTTATATATTCCAAAATAAATCTCCGTTGGATTTCAGGTGATTCCGAGAACTTTTATTTCTGCACAAAAATAACACCATGGCAGTTCTCATGAAAACAGCGTCAATCCGGGTTAGGTCCATTCAAATCATGCAAGTTAGAGTCCAAAACAAGGGCAAAAGTGTTTGGAAAAGTAGATACGTTGGAGACGTATGAACTCCCCCAATCTTAAACCTTTGCTTGTCCTCAAGCAATTCAGTTGATAAACTGAAAGTGATAAAGAAAAACTTTGACAAACTCTGTTTGCTCTTGTTGTTGTAAATATGTAAAGCCAGCATTCAAGTTTTCAGCAAGGATCATGAACTAACCACATTCACAATAACTTTCAGGTCTCATGTCTACTCATATCAATGGCATAATCAACTAGCGAGTAATAATAATAAATCTCGGATGACATCACTTTCTCAAAATAATCATAATATGATATAACAAGATGGTATCTCGCTGGCCCTTTCTGAGACCGCAAAACATAAATGAGAGCACCTTTGAAGATCAAGGACTGACTAGACATTGTAATTCATGGTAAAATAGATCCAGTCACAATCATACTCAATGCAAATTAATAGCAATACATGCAAATGACAACGGTGCTCTCCAACTGGTGATCTTTTAATAAGAGGATGAAGACTCAACATAAAAGTAAATAGATAGGCCCTTCGCAGAGGGAAGCAGGGATTTGTAGAGGTGCCAGAGCTCGATTTTGATATAGAGATGAATAATATTTTGAGCGGTATACTTTCATTGTCAACATAGCAACCAAGAATCTCGATATCTTCCATGCTACACACATTATAGGCGGTTCCCAAACAGAATGGTAAAGTTTATACTCCCCCAACCACCAACAAGCACACTCCACGGCCATCCAAATCCACGAGGTACCGTCCAAAGAAGCAACAGCCCTGGGGGAGTTTTGTTTAATTATTATGATTTGAGCATGGGACTGGGCATCCCAGTTACCAGCTCTCATGAATGATGAGCGGTGTCCACTCATCATGAGAATAACCCACCTAGCATGGAAGATATAGACAACCCTAGTTGATACATGAGTTGTTCGAGCATACAAAACAGAATTTCATTTGAAGGTTTAGAGTTTGGCACATACAAATTTACTTGGAACGGCAGGTAGATACCGCATATAGGAAGGTATGGTGGACTCATATGGAATAACTTTGGGGTTTATGGAAGTGGATGCACAAGCAGTATTCCCGCTTAGTACATGTGAAGGCTAGAAAGAGACTGGGAACCGACCAGCTAGAGAGCGACAACAGTCATGAACATGCATTTAAATTAATCAACAATGAATGCAAGCATTAGTAGGATATAAATCACCATGAATATAAATATGTGGAGGCTATGTTGATTTTGTTTCAACTACATGCATGAACATGTGCCAAGTCAAACCACTTGAATCGTTCAAAGGAGGATACCACCCTATCATACCACATCACAACCATTTTAATATCATGTTGGCACGCAAGATAGACCATTATAAACTCTTAGCTAATTAAGCATGGCATGAGCAGCTATGATCTCTAATTGTCATTGCAAGCATGTTTCATTCATAACAAGCTGAATCAGGAACGATGAACTATCATATTTACAAAAACAAGAGAGGTCGAGTTCATACTAGCTTTTCTCATCTCAATCAATTCATCATATATCGTCATTATTGCCTTTCACTCGCACGACCGAACAGTGTGGATAATAATAATAGTGCACGTGCATTGGACTAAGCTAGAATCTGCAAGCATTTAATACAAGAGAGAAGACAAAGTAATATGGCTCAAGGTTAAATCAACAATAATGCATATAAGAGCCACTAAACATTTCCATCATGGTCTTCTCCTCTTGACCCCCAAAGAAAAGAAAAGAAACTAATTACACAGGAAAGCTCCCAACAAGCAAAAAGAAGAACGAGAAATCTTTTTGGGTTTTCTTTTAATTACTACTACTACAGGCATGGAAAGTAAACTAGCTAAAAAGCTGCAACTAACTTTTTGTTGTTTTCCTTAAGGTTTTTCTAACACACAAGAAAAATACTAAGAAAAGAGATGAAACTACCATGGATAGTACAATGAAAAAGTGTGAGAACCGTCTACTTGAATAAGTGTGTGAACATGAATGTAATGTCTGTGAGAAATACATATTCCCCCAAGCTTAGGCTTTTGGCCTAAGTTGGTCTATGGCGAGGGGTCAAACCTACTTTATCCCGTGTACGGAGAAGCATCCTCTGGGTGCCACTAGTTGGCAATCTCATCCGGATCCCACCGATAAACCGATTGCCGGTAAGGGTCAAGTGGTGGTTCCGGCTCCGGCTCTGAAGCTTGTGTCTGGATCCAGTACGTATAGACGGCATCTGGCAAAACGAGGTACATGCCTGAAAATAGATCAAACAGAGATGGTGCAGGCAAGGTAATAATTTCACAATATTTTTCATCAAACCTCAATTTATACTTAAGCAACTTCTTCTTATCTTTAACAATAAAATCATGTGCTATCATGCTCTTATAATCTAGAAAAGTTGGGGCCAGCATATTTTCTTCCTTCTCATGATGCCTAATAGGTATTCTAAAGTGTCCAGCAAGGCGTGAAGCAAAGATGCCTGCAAAGATGGGACCCTTTGTACGGTTCAAACTTAATCGTTTAGCAACAACAACACCCAAGCTAAAAGTTGTGTCTTGAAACAAAGCATGGCGCAAAATGAAAATATTAGGAGCACTAAGATTCCCATTGTTCCCACGACCAATTAAGCATCTACTAGCAAATATAGCAAAGTAGCGTAGAACAGGAAAATGTATACTAATAATTCTTGCCCCTGAAATTTGCCTCATTTCCCCTACAGCTATCATATCAATAAACCCCTCTTTACGATGTGGTTCCGCTACACTACCAGCAAAGGGTATCTTACATACTTGACAAAATTCATAGAGCGACACCACCTTAACCTCGTCATATAAACGAAATTCCACTGAAGGTGGTGATTTCTTAGCATAAAAATGAAAGTTTTGCGTGAAAATATTAGTGAGCAAAAGATACTGTTCACGCTGGTTGTGGAGGAAGTCGATGAGGCCTGCATTCTCCGCCAAATAATAAAAGTCTTTATAAATCCCAGCGGCTTCCACAAACTCATTACAAGGCCATTCACATGGTCGAACTTCCGCAGTGCGAGGAAGATTGTATTTGGGCTTCTTATTCTCTTCCTTCTGCTTATCCTTTGAACTTTGACTGGAAGAGCCTCTCAACAATCTCCTCATCATTTTCTTCCTCTGAAAATTTCTGAAATTTTTAGAGACTCAAAATAAAGTTGAACCAAACTCAACAAGATTGATAGCAACTACTCCTACAAGTGCCTAGAGACTATATAATGCATTAGAACTACTTGGAACCACATAAATTTGACATGCAAGCTCAAGAACAAGGCCACCTAAGCAGCAAAAATTTACAATAAATAGGGCACTAGAACAAAAACTAATTTGACCAATGGAGGAGTCACATACCAAGGAACAATCTCCCCAAACAGTTTTGTGAATGGAGCTTTGAGCAAGGAGATCGAAAATGGCAACAAGATGAGCTAGAACTCGTGCTTGAGCTGGATAGTGATTTTTTGGGAGGAAGGAGTGTGTGGGTGCTGGAGTAAGTGGAGGGGGCCACGTGGGGCCCATGAGGCAAGGGCGCGCCTAGGGGGGTGGGCGCATCCTGCACCCTCGTGGCCAGGTGCTGGCTCCCCCTGCTGTGTTCTCAGTGCCAAATATTCTTAAATATTCTGGAAAAAATCATATTTCATTTTCGGGGCATTTGGAGAACTTTTATTTTCGGGGTATTTTTTTATTACACGGGTAACTCTGAAAACAGACAGAAAATACTATTTTTGCTTTATTTAATCTAATTAACAGAAAGTAAAAGGAGGGTACATGAAGTTGTGCTATCTAGATTCACCCATCTCATGCTCATCAAAAGGAATCCATTAACAAGGTTGATCAGGTCTTGTTAATAAACTCTTTCTGCATAACATGAAACCGGAGAATTTTCGAATAACACTAGGTTACCTCAATGGGGATATGCATGTCCCCAACAATAAGAATACCATATTTCTTCTTGACAGAAGGAAGAGGAAATTCAAAACCTCCAATAGTAATCGCTGAAATTTTTCCAGTAGAATTGATACTGTGGACCTGAGGTTGTTTCCTCGGAAAGTGTACCATATGCTCATCACCATTGACATGAAAAGTGACATTGCCTTTGTTGCAATCAATGACAGCCCCTGCAGTATTCAAAAAGTGTCTACCAAGGATAATTTACATACTATCGTCCTCGGGAATATCAAGGATAACAAAGTCCATTAGAATAGTAACATTTGCAACCACAACAGGCACATCCTCACAAATACCGACAGGTTTAGCAATTGATTTATCGGCCATTTGCAAAGATGTTTCAGTAGGTGTCAACTTACTCAAGTCAAGTCTACGATATAAAGAGACAGGCATAACACTAACACCGGCTCCAAGATCACATAAAGCAGTTTTAACATAGTTTCTTTCGATGGAGCAAGGTATAGTTGGTACTCCTGGATCTCCTAGTTTCTTTGGTATTCCACCCTTAAAAGTGTAATTGGCAAGCATGGTGGAAATTTTAACTCTAGGTATCTTTCTTTTATAGGTAATAATATCTTTCATATACTTAGCATAAGGATTTGTTTTAAGCATATCAGTCAGACGCATACGCAAAAAGATAGGTCTAATCATTTCAGCAAAGCACTCAAAATCCTCATCATCCTTTTTCTTGGATGGTTTTGGAGGAAAAGGCATGGGTTTCTGAACCCATGGTTCTCTTTCCTTGTTGTGCTTCCTAGCAACAAATTCTCTCTTATCATAACGTTGATTCTTTGATTGTGGGTTATCAAGATTAACAGCAGGTTCAATCTCTACATCATTATCATTGCTAGGTTGAGCATCATCATTAACATTATCACTCGGTTCATGTTCATTAACAGATTGTGTCTCGGCATCAGAGACAGAGATATCATTGGGATTCTCAGCTGTGTCAGCTACAGGTTCACTAGAAGCATGCAAAGTCCTATCATTTTAATTTTTGTTCTTCTTAGAAGAACTAGGTGCATCTAAATTAGCTCTCTGAGAATCTTGCTCAATTCTCTTAGGATGGCCTTCAGGATACAGAGGTTCCTGAGTCATTTTACCACCTCTAGTCATAACTCTAACAACATTATCATTTTTCTTACTATTTAATTCATTGAGCCAATCATTTTGTGCTTTAAGTACTTGTTCTACTTGAGTGGTAACCATAGAAGCATGTTTACTAATGAGTTTCAATTCACCTTTAACTCTAGACATATAATCACTCAAGCATTCAATCATGTAAGCATTACGTTGCAATTTTCTACCAACATAAGCATTGAAGTTTTATTCTTTCACAATAAAATTGTCAAACTCATCTAAACATTGGCTAGCAGACTTATAACAAGGAATATCACCTTCATCAAGTCTATAAAGAGAATTTACCTTTACTACCTGTGTCGGGTTATCAAGACCATGTATTTCTTCAATAGGCGGTATATTCTTAACATCTTCAGCTTTAATACATTTTTCTTTCATAGATTTCTTTGCCTCCAGCATATCTTCACGACTGAGAAATAGAACACCCCTTTTCTTCAGAGTTGGCTTAGGGGCTGGTTCAGGAAGTGTCCAATTATTTTTCATTGGTCAACATATTATTCAATAGTAATTCAGCTTGATCAACTGTTCTGTACCTGAAAACACAACCATCACAACTATCTAGGTGGTCTCTGGAAGCATCGGTTAGTCCATTATAAAAGACATCAAGTATTTCATTCTTGTGAAGAGGATGATCAGGCAAAGCATTAAGTAATTGGAGAAGCCTCCCCCAAGCTTGTGGGAGACTCTCTTCTTCAATTTGCACAAAATTATATATTTCCAGTAAGGCAGCCTATTTCTTATGAGCGGTAAAATATTTAGCAGAGAAGTAATAAATCATATGCTGGGGACTACGCACACAACCAGGATCAAGAGAATTGAACCATGTCTTAGCATCACCCTTTAACGAGAACGGAAATAACTTAAGGATATAGTAATAACGAATATTTTCCTCGTTGGTAAACAGGGTGGCTATATCATTCAACTTAGTAAGATGTGCCACAACAGTTTCAGATTCATAGCCATGGAAAGGATTAGATTCAACCAAAGTAATTAACTCAGGATCAACAGAGAAATCATAATCCTTATGAGTAACAAAGATAGGTGAAGTAGCAAAAGTAGGGTCATATTTCATTCTAAGCATTCAAAGACTTTTCTTTCAGCTTAGCTAATAATTTCTTAAGATCATATCTATCATTGCAAGCCAGAAAGTCTCTAGCAGTTTCTTCATCCATAATATAACCCTGAGGAATAACAAGCAATTCATATCTAGGAGGAGAATCTTCATCATCACTTTCATCAATATTACCAGTTTCAATATTTGCATTCTCCATAACCTTAGCAATTTTTTCATTAAGAAATTCACCTAGTGGCACGGTATTCTCAAGCATAGAAGTAGTTTCATCATACATAGCAGAAGTGGCATCATCAAGAATATGCGACATATCAGATTCAATAGCAGGAGTAGGTGTCGCAAGTTTACTCATAACAGAGGGTGAATCAAGTGCAGAGCTAGATGGCAGTTCCTTTACCTCCCCTCGTAGTTGAGGGATAAATCTTGGTTTTTGAGTCTTTCAAGTTCTTCATAGTGATCAACGGATATAAATCACAAGTGACTTAAATAATATAGCTACGCTCCCCGGCAACGGCGCTGGAAAATAGTCTTGATAACCCACAAGTGTAGGGGATCGCAACAGTTTTCGAGGGTAAAGTATTCAACCCAAATTTATTGATTCGACACAAGGGGAGCCAAAGAATACTCTCAAGTATTAGTGGCTGAGTTGTCAATTCAACCGCACCTGGAAAACTTAGTATCTGCGGGAAAGTAATTCAGTAGCAAGGTAATATGGAAGTAACGATAACGGTAGCAAAAGCAGCGATAGTAGTTTTGTAGTGATTGTAACAGTAGCAACGGAAAAGTAAATAAGCAACAGGAAACACGTGAGAAGCTGGTAGGCATTGGATTGGTGATGGATAATTATGTCGGATGCGATTCCTCATGTAAAAGTTATAACATAGGGTGACACAGAACTAGCTCCAGTTCATCAATGTAATGTAGGCATGTATTTCGAATATAGTCATACGTGCTTGTGGGAAAGAACTTGCATGACATCTTTTGTCCTACCCTCCCGTGGCAGCGGGGTCCTAGTGGAAACTAAGGGATATTAAGGCCTCCTTTTAATAGAGTACCGGACCAAAGCATTAACACATAGTGAATACATGAACTCCTCAAACTACGGTCATCACCGGGAGTGGTCCCAACTATTGTCACTTCGGGGTTGCCGGATCATAACACATAGTAGGTGACTATTGACTTGCAAAATAGTATCAAGAACACACATATATTCATGAAAACATAATATGTTCAGATCTGAAAGCATGGCATTCGGGCCCTAGTGACAAGCATTAAGCATAGCAAAGTCATAGCAACATCAATCTTGGAACATAGTGGATACTAGGGATCAAACCCTAACAAAACTAACTCGATTACATGGTAAATCTCATCCAACCCATCACCGTCCAGCAAGCCTACGATGGGATTACTCACGCACGGCGGTGAGCATCATGGAGTTGGTGATGGAGGAAGGTTGATGATGACGATGGCGACGATCTCCACTCTCCGGAGCCCCGAACGGACTCCAGATCAGCCCTCCCGAGAGAGATTAGGGCTTGGCGGCGGCTACGCATCGTAAAACGCGATAATTCCTTCTCTCTGATTTTTTTCCCCGAAAGTGAATATATGGAGCCGGGGAAGACGTCGGTGGGGCAACAGGGGGCCCAGGAGGTAGGGGGCGCCCCCCACCCTAGTGGACAGGGTGTGGGCCCCCTGGTCTAGTTCTTTCCGCAGATATTTTTTATATATTCCAAAATAAATCTCCGTTGAATTTCAGGTCATTCCGAGAACTTTTATTTCTGCACAAAAATAACACCATGGCAGTTCTGCTGAAAACAGCGTCAGTCCGGGTTAGTTCCATTCAAATCATGCAAGTTAGAGTCCAAAACAAGGCAAAAGTGTTTGGAAAAGTAGATACGTTGGAGACGTATCAGGCAGCTCGTTCAGCGATCTATCAATGGGATTTACGACGGTATCACAGCCGCAGGGTCAAAACCAGAACCTTTCAAGAGGGTGATTTGGTACTCCGGCTCATCCAAGATCAAACTGATATTCGTAAACTATCGCCAACTTGGGAAAGACCTTTCGTCGTTAGCAAGAATCTGCATAACGGATCATACTATCTGATTGACGTTCGAGAACATAAGGATTCACGCACATCAGAGGATGAGACCCGTCAGCCATGGAATATTGCTCATCTCCGGCCTTACTATACTTGTGCCACCAGCTGTTTTAATGTACATAGTTTGATGATGTAAATATTAGAACAATATAATAAAGCCGGCATCCCTGATAATTCGGGGCCTCTGTCATTTTCACTTCTTCGAAGCTGAGTCCTTGTCATCATCCTATATGTTTACTCAAGAGGCTTGACGCCCAAATTGCAGGGACCAAAGAGAATTGGATGCATAGCACAACTCAAACATAGGTCCCCGATGAGAATAATTCGTCAGTATGTCACTTGGGGGCTTCCTGTTCAAACATATGCGTATTCGGACAAAGAAAACACATCGTTACTACCCATTTGACCGGGTTATGTTCAAACATAGGTGTATTCGACCAAAGAGGACATAACCTGTGGGTCATCCTACCTGTACCCAGCTGCTTCAACTCCATCAGGTCATCCTGATTGACCCGGCGAACTCTTGGCAATCAGTCTTATATGGCGTATTCGACCAAGACCTGAGCTTGCCAAGGTTCAAACACCGGCTGTCATGCGAGAGCACGGCTTACAGATAGTCAAGATAGATCCAGGCTCAAAATGCCGCCTTCCTTGAAACTTAGATAAATCGGCCTGTGATGCAAGATGCAACTCTCACCCCGCATACTCAAGGCAAGTCTATCTTTAAAGCAAAGACCTGCACTTGTCTAGGTTCAAATGTCGATTGGGTACTGTGAGAGCCGGCTCACAGCACGCACGTACCTTCAAGTGGCCAACACGCTAGTTTCATTGGAGAAGAACCTTTGGCTTGGCGGCCTGCAAAAGCCTCGGATGTTTCTTGATCACCTTTTTCTTGGGTTCTTTTGTTTTTTGTCGTTTTTTCTTTTGAGATGTGTTCTTTGCAAGTTCGGCCAAGCTGCCTATACTTATGGCTCATATTTGAAGCCTCTCCGGGTCTCTGTAACCCAAGCTAATGAACGACTCTAAGCCGCCAGAAAGTAACAATCTTATTTCTTGAGCGATAGCTCTACGAGACTTTAACTGCATGAAGACTGATACAGCCGGTAGTTTAAACATATATTACAAGTATGGTTATTTTCTATGGTAATTAAGCCGGCCCTGGTTATAGACCATATGTCTCTAGTGGCACCGGTTGGGCATAATTACCCGCCCGACGGTAAGCCGCCATGGCACTTGTTATCTGTTTATGTGCAGGATAAGGACTAAATTGATCTACACAAGTCAGTAATGTCACAAGCATAAAGTGGTGTTTCGGCAACTAGCAGGTCAATAATATTATGCAGAGGCAGAACCGTGTAGGATGGCATGACAGATTCAAGTTTTACTACCCTATTACAAGACTCTGAGAGCCAATCAAAATAGTGTTTCCCTATCGGATTAAGTATATAAACCGCCAAGACGGTTCACTCTTCTTGGCCTTGCTGCTTTGAAGTCTCTGGATTACCTTTCTCCGGTTCTTCGTCCTCCTCTCTCTGAAAGTTCTATGCCAACCAATTGATGCCAGTGAAAGCTTCAAATTCCGCTTCTTCATCGATAAGTTCAGACGGATCAATTTCAGGGGCGAAAGTATGCTTACTGATTGGAGGTATTAGGTCCATCACTTTGTAAGACGGAGTGGGAATCTTCTTGTTTTCAATACTGTAAGCCGGCTGATATCTAGATAGGTTTGTTTCATTAACAATCAGGCTGGCCAGAGGGCAGATATTTTTGACGCACGCAGCAAAGTCTTTTTGATCAAAAGCCGTGCCATCTTCCTTTATACTTGGATAGCCAGTGGCTAAGTCGGCTGGGTCTAACTTTGGTAACCACGCCTTAGCCCGGCTTAAAGCTGTTACGGCACCGGCTCTCGCAGACGACCGCTTCATTTCATCAATTCTGGCAGGCAGTACAGAAAGTCTCCTTAATATATCCACAGAAAGATTTGGTGCATGGTTCGACGGAGAGACGGTAGCCAATGCGCGCTGAGCTCCTATGTACAACTGTTCCACAAGTGTGTAAATAGCTTTAAGTTTCACAAGCGGCTCTTTGGTAAGATTACTGCTCCTGCTACTTGCATAAGTCATAAATTGGTTAGTGGCGGTTTATGTTACCAAGGGAAAGTTTCAATTTACAACATGGCGGCTTACCAAAGATAGCTGAAGTCATTTGAGACACACGATGCTTTAATTCGGTGAGTTCAGCTGTCACCTTTTCAGGGGGTGCTTCTGCTTTTTCGGCTCCCTGTATCAAGGCGGTTCTCTCTTCAGCCCAAGCAGACTTCTCCATTTAAAACTCAGCCTTCAATTTCTCCGCTTTAGTCAGACTAAATTGAAATTTCGATTCAGCCTTCTGGGTCTCAGATTCTTGAAACTTAAGCTGGCCCTTTGTATCATCTAATTGCGCTTGCAATTTAGCAGTGGTATCCTATATCAACAAAGGGATTATGAAGCAAATTATTATCCGGGTTACAAGAATTGAAGTCCCAAGCCTTTTGCAAGCAACAACACTTGGCACTTGGGGGCTAATGGATGCTAAAGTGTTCTTTAAGTGTTGTTTCATATTAATAAAGTCCCAAGCACTTTGCAAGCAAGAGTACTTGGCACTTGGGGGCTAATGGATGTTGAAGTGTTCTTTAAGTGTCGTTTCATATCAATAAAGTCCCAAGCACTTTCCAAGCAAGAGTACTTGGCACTTGGGGGCTAATGCATATTGCTTCTTTCTTATCATTCATTTATACTAACCCGGTGGCATTATAATCATTGACCGCCGGCTTATGAGGGGTATACAGGCAAGTTCTACACAATGAAGAATAGGACCGACTCATTCATACTGATTAAGCCGGCCCTTGGGGGCTACACGTGCAATGTTCATCAAAGTGAGATTTCCTATTAAGATGTGTGCCCACTCATAAGGGATTCAATTCTTATGCATGTTATTCTAAGTCTACAGCATATTCACTTCTATCATATCCAATATACTTGGGGGCTGGAAGGATGTATATAATTTGGTCAAGATTCATACCTCAAACTTCTTATGCATCTGCTTCACCGTATCAATTTCAAGGTCACGTCTATTGTGGACTTGGATGAGATATTCGGAGAGCACTTCACTGCTGCTCAGCTGTGCATATTGAGCCATATCGAACCATACTTTCCGTTTCTCAACAAGTTCTTGTTTGGCAGTGTGTTTGGCCAGAACAGTTGGATTGCCTGGCTCTCTATAGCTGGTGCCCGTAATTGTGACATCTTCAGTCAGCTTTTCTACCGGCTCAGTTGGGATTGACGGCTCAGCAGTCACAGCGGTGACATTGGCAGGGTCAAGAGAGGTGTCAGGAATTTCAGGAGGAGCATCATGACTAGATTCCTCTATTGGCTTCTGACCATCTGTTGCTAAGATTCGATGTGCCGGCTCAATGGTTTTTGGATCAGTCGCCGGTTTAGTTGCTTTTTCCCTCTTACAGGGTTTGGCTTGGCCACTTCACAAGATAAGGTAAGTCAGTACAAAGTTATAAAGAGACAAGGAACAGCAGAGCAAGGAACAATCATTACCCAGTTGCAGTCTTGAAAGCTGGCAGCTGAGTTTGAGATGAATCGCCACACGAAGAGCGAGAGGCCTCCTGATAGTTTGAATCGGAAGAGTTCAGTGGTTGACGAATGAGACCCTGATGACCCACAAGTGTAGGGGATCTATCGTAGTCCTTTCAATAATTAAGAGTGTTGAACCCAACAAGGAGCGGAAGGAAATGATACGCAGTTTTCAGTAAGGTATTTTCTGCAAGCATTGAAATTATTGGTAACAGATAGTGTGGTGATAAGGTAATTGGTAGCAAGTGACAAATAGTAAAAGTAAATAACGTGCAGCAAGATGGCCCAATCCTTTTTGTAGCAAAGGACAAGCCTGGACAAACTCTTATATGAAGGAAAACGCTCCCGAGGACACATGGGAATTATCGTCATGCTAGTTTTCATCATGTTCATATGATTCGCGTTCGTTACTTTGATAATTTGGTATGTGGGTGGACCGGTGCTTGGGTGCTGCCCTTACTTGGACAAGCATCCCACTTATGATTAACCTCTATTGCAAGCATCCGCAACTACAAAAGAAGTATTAAGGTAAACCTAACCATAGCATGAAACAAGTGGATCCAAATCAGCCCCTTACGAAGCAACGCATAAACTAGGGTTTAAGCTTTTGTCACTCTAGCAACCCATCATCTACTTATTACTTCCCAATGCCTTCCTCTAGGCCCAAACAATGGTGAAGTGTCATGTAGTCGACGTTCACATGACACCACTAGAGGAAAGACAACATACATCTCATCAAAATATCGAACGAATACCAAATTCACATGACTACTTATAGCAAGACTTCTCCCATGTCCTCAGGAACCAAAGTAACTACTCACAAGACATAATATTGTCCATGATCAGAGGGGTATTAATATGCATAATGGATTTGAACATATGATCTTCTACCAAGTAAACCAACTAGCATCAACTACAAGGAGTAATCAACACTACTAGCAACCCACAGGTACCAATCTGAGGATTTGATACAAAGATTGGATACAAGAGATGAACTAGGATTTGAGAGAAGATGGTGCTGGTGAAGATGTTGATGAAGATAACCCTCCCCGAGATGGGAGAGTTGTTGGTGATGATGGTGGTGACAATTTCTGTGACACCACGAGACCGGTGCGCCAGGTTTCAGCCAGTCATTCGTAGCCGTTGCCATGTGATCTGCTTGCGTGTTGCATTTTGCAATGTCATCATGTGTGCTTGCATCATCATGTTTTCAAAACTTGCATCCATCTGAGTGAGCCCGTCCTTTCTGTTGTCCGTTCTGAGCCCAGACACACTTGCACGTGCCCACGGCACCTCCGGTTACTTATTTTATGAGTGGCCGGAAAACGTTGTCGGAATGGGTTGAAACTTGGTGTGTGGTCTTATTATAGCATAGGTAGACCGCCTGCCAAATTTCATCGCATTCGGAGTCCGTTTGATAGCCCAACGGATATATATAGCGGCACTAGTCGCCAGTTATTTCATCGGACGTTTTCGGTCTCTGAAAACCCCGCGGGCCTCTTCTCTACTCTCCCCACAACCCCTCCTACACAGCCCACTACCTCTTCTAGGCCCATCCTACCCCTCCTCGCGATCGGAGCCTCACGATCGCGATCCGAGGGTCCGATCTGCTCCAAAACCCCCAAACCCTAGCCCCTATGCCTATATATGGACACCCCCATGCCATTTTTGGCCTAACCTAGCCTTCTCCTACCCTAGTTCCCCTTCTCCTCAGATCTGCCGCAGCCAACTCCCCCTCCTCCTCAAAATCCGGCGAAGCCACCCCTCCAGTGCCACTTGGCACTTCCTGAGTGGCCACCGCCGCCAAAACAGCCACCCCGGGCCATTCGGACGCGTCCATGTGTCCCCACAGGCGTCCCCGCCGCCGCAGCCTGCCTGAGCCCGCAGATGACCCGTCGTGGGCCGAACGGGCACGAGCGCGCCCGCCGACCGTCCGCCCCACCCGAGCCTCCCGTAGCCTCCCTTTGAGGCGCACTCAGCTCCCCGCACCGCCGTCGTCTAGGCCTCGCCCCGGCCAGAGTTGCCGCCGTCGGCGACCTCTCAGGCAGGTTCCGCTGGCCTTGCATCTCCTCCCTCCTTCCCTGGCCTCTCCTTCTCGCTCTAACTGCCGCGTCCGCCCAGCCGCAGGAACCTCGAATGCCGCCGCCGGCCAGCTCCAGCGCCGCCACGCCCGAGCCTACCCGAGTCGCCCCGGGTCAAGTCCGGCCGGACCCAGGGCGGTGCTGCCCGGATCCGCCGCGCCGCTGCCTCGATCCGCCCCTGTCGCCTGCCCCGAGCCCCGCCGCATCGCCGGAGTTCCCAGCCACCGCCGGCGCCGGCTCCCGCTCGTCTGAATCGGGTAGAACCTGACCCGCTTCGCCCGGACCCAACCCGCTTCGCGTGTGCAACTAACAGGAGGGCCCGGGCAACCTCATCGCCGGACACGTCCGCCCTGGAGCCGGACACGTCCGAAATTCCCCGGGCCCGCACGTCAGCCCCTGCCGCCCGGACACGTCCGCCCCAAGACGGACAATGTCCAGATCAGCCCCAGAGAGGTTGTTTTTCTACTAAGTCTTTTGCTGTTTTTAACTTATGATGCATACTTTGCATGCCTGTAACTTGATGTGTGTATGTCCAAATTGAGTGAATGATATGTCAAAATGATCGTGGTGATATGCTCTACACTTTGTACCACTGTGCCTTGCTTGTTTGACTTCATCTTGATGCCCTAATCTCTGTTGCAAGAATGCTACTTGTTATAAACTGCCGCTACTTGTTACTTTGTTGCCGTGTTTGAGATATGATAACTTGGTGCATGTTTATCCAAATGGAGCATATGATATGTCAAAATGTTCATTGTGAAGTGTACTACATGATGGTTGCTGTAGCATGCCTGTTTGAGTCCATATTGCCATGTTAATCTCTGTTGCAAAAGTGCATTTGGCTGTTAAGTGCTGAAACTTGTTATGAGATGCTGATTTCAATTGTTCCTTGCTATTGATGTGTGTGTCCTCGTGCCACATGTCTAGATGTTTTAGAAGCACCATTATATGGTCTTTGTTGTGGTGCATTTTACTTTCCATGATATGCCTTGTGTTGACTTAAACAAGCTTGTAAACATGCCATGTTGTTATTGCTGTTTTATACTTAGTGAAAAAATTGTTAAGTCTGGAATCTATTATAACCTGATGCTATGTTTGCTTGATGCCCTAGTCAAATCCATGCTTGTTTTGGAGTGGCCAATGATCATGTCTTGTTGTCCATGTTATTGTCTATCCATTCATGCCTTTACTTGCTCATATGACCTGCTGTAGCTTATTTATTTCTTGCTCTCAAGTTGCTATAAATTATACCTGTCAGGATTTTATCAGCATGTTCAATTTGGTGGAGCTTGTTGCTATTGATCCATGCCTCCTATGGAGTTGCTCCAGTGGAGCTGTTTGCTGTAGGATATGTCTACTACATGTCCATGCTCTTTATGTTCTTATTAGAGTTGATATGCTTGTTGTTTTGTACCTCCGAAGGCAGCATCGTGATGATGTTTTTGCCTTCCCAGATTTTGGCTAAGTCTGGATAATTTTATTGCAACTTGCCATGCTTAGTTAAATGTGTTCCAGCAAGCTTTTGGGCGTGTTCTAAGTTCATGCTTGTTAAGTAACATGTCTACTTCACATTCATGCTTCTTGTTATCATGTTTGGGTGTTGTAGCATATATTTACCTTGCTCCAAAGTTGCTATGTGGCTGTTAACTTCAGCTTTGCATTGTAACTTGTTTTGCTTGTATCTTTTAGCCCATTGCTCCGTTTTGAGTGTGCCCTATATGAAACTTGTGTGATTTTGCATGTAGAATCATAATATCATGTTGTTTTAATGTTTAAAGTGAGTTTGCTTGATGTTTGGGTGCATCTTGCACCGTCGACATGCTTGTCGTGTTTTGCTCATATCTTCTAGGCCGTAGCTCCGAATTAAACAAACTTTATATGAAACTTGACTAGAATTTCGTGTAGATCATCATGGTGCATGTTAAACTGCTGTTTAACAACTTTAACTTAAGGTTTGTTCAGATCTGGACTAATTTCAAATTATGCATATGAGGACTTACCGGATTTGTTATATGTTGATTCCGGCCTCATTTAAACTTGTTGTTTGGTGTTGTTATTGTGTGCTTCATCCCATGCCATGTAGTGCATCATATATAGACTTGTCTTGCATCATACTTGGTTGAGCATATTGTCATGTTCTTGTGTTGTGTGTTTACCGTGTTGCTTGCTTCTTCTCGTTAGTGCTTGTTCCGTTGCGATCGTGAGGATTCATTCGACTTCGCGTGCTTCGTCTTCAAGGCTTCTTCTTCGTCTACTTCATGGATCCGTTCTTATTCCTTGCGGGATCTCGGGCAAGATGACCATACCCTTGGATACCTTTACTATCATTGCCATGTTTAGTTGTCTCCATGCTATCGTTATATGTCGCGCTACCCATCATTATTGTCAACCTCTCTCCTTGTTGCCATGAAACCTCTAACCTTTGAAACCTTCCTAGCAAACCATTGTTTCGCTATGTTACCCGCTTGCTCAGCCCCTCTTATAGCGTTGTTAGTTGCAGGTGAAGATGAAGTTGATCCATGTCAGATCTTGATGTTTTGGGAATATCACAATATGTCTTATATATATTAACACACCTATATACTGGGCATGGGTGGAAGGCTTGGCCTTTTGCTTGGTGTTTTGTTCCACTCATGCCACCTTAGGCGCCGATAAACCGGCATTATGTTCCTTGATTTTGCGTTCCTTACACGGTTGGGTATATGGGGACCCCTTGATAGTTCATCTTTGAATAAAACTCCTCCAGCAAGGCCCAACATTGGTTTTAATTTGCTCATAATAACAACTTAATTAATTAATTAATTGCATAGGGAGTTAGCGCTACCCGAGATTCTTTCTACATAGCAGGGGGACCAGTGCTGATGGTGTTGGTCCCAAATGGGGGTCCTACAGGGCCACCTTGGGGAAACCCGAGGGCTGGTTTTACCTGTAGCATCGCCCATCCGGTCGTGGCCTGAGACGAGATACGCGCGGCTACTATCAGGGTGTCGACACACCAGGAGGTCTTGCTGGACTTGTTTTACCCTTATCGAAATGTCTTGTGCACCGGGATATCGAGCCTGATTGGATTGTCCCTAAGATAAGGGGTAATGATATTATTATTACTTCTGTTGATCGTGAGAGCTTGTGATGGGCTAAGTTGGGACACCCCTGAAGTGTTATGATCTTTCGAAAACCATGCCCGCGGTTATGTGGCAGATTGGAATTTGTTAATGTCCGGTTGTAGAAAACATGACAGAGGATCCGAAGTAAAACACACAACTGTGTGAGTAACTGTGACTGTCTCTTTTCGCTTTGAGAAGAGAACATAGTCGGGTTCTGTTTGACTCGTAGGTAGTTCGGGATCTTTAGCGATCACTACTAGTTTGCGACCGTTTGCGTAGATGCCCATCTTATTCTTGTACTCGTAAGTTAGCCACCATGCATTTTGCTTAGCCGCTGCTGCAACCTCACCACTCTATCTCTTCCTACCCATTAAGCTTTGATAGTCTTGTTACCCATGGTTATGGGATTGCTAAGTCCTCGTGGCTCACAGATACTACAACAACACTTGCAGGTGCAGGTTTCCGATGACTTGACGTGAGAGCGTTGTGTCCTTTTATTGGAGTTCTTTCTTCTTCTTCTTCATCAGTCTTGGGTTTGGTTCCGGGTCGGCAGCCTGGGATAGTAGATGGATGTCGTTGTTCTTTTCATGTTTGCATCCGTACTCGGATGCCTTGTATTGATGTTGTTGTATTCGTTTGTCTTGTATGTATTGTTGTATCCCCCATGTATGTATGTAATGGTACGATGTAATGATATCCATCTTGCTAAGCGCCCGAAATGCGGTTGTGCCCCAATCACGTAAGTGTCACGTGATCGGGATAGAATCGCATCTTGGGCCTGACAAGTTGGTATCAGAGCCTCGACCAACCGTAGGAGCCCCCTTGATTGATCATAGTCTGGCCGTTGTCGAGTCTAGCAGAAACTTTTTCGGAGTCTAGTTATATTGGAGAGTAGGAATTCTTTTTACTCCTCGGTCCCTTCGTTGCTCTGGTGAGGAATCTTGACGTAGGTGTTTTGAATTACTCCTCTTCCCCTTCAATTTTTTTTAGGATCGCTTGGTTAGTTTTGGTTTGTTGCGTTGTCAGTTCTTTCATTGGTGCATCTCTCGTCAAGTGGACTCGACCCTCTTCTTCTTCCAAGTTCAACCTCAGTTCTTTTCAACCGACGGTGTTGTTTCCCCATCAGAAGTGGACTTTCTTTTCCCACCCGCCCATCCTTTTGCTTCTCGGACCGGAGTCCTTAATCGAGTATCCATCCTACTCGTGTGAAGTTTTGAATTCTTTCCTCAGTTATTTCAACTGGTGAATTCTCCTCTCGTTCGTCATTCTTCATCTCTTTTCTTCCCGGTGGTTCCAATTAAAATTGTATTCGGTGGTGTTCATATTCTTTTCCTTGGCTCACATGTTTTCCGCTTGCTCGTTTACCTCTCGCCATTTAATTATTCCGGAGTTCCGAAGAAATCTCAGGAGAATTATCCGTGTTCCAATTAATTCGAGGTTGACACCTCATTCGAGTTTTTTCAATCGTTCCGGCGCATCATCTCCTCTTGTCAATCAATTCTCAACGGTGTTTTCTCTTCGGTGGGCTCATAACCCACAGGTTTATTCCCAGGATCTTACCTGACTCTTCTAATTTCCCAGAGTGTTTCTATATTCTTTCAAGTGTGACGTAAGCATGGATTCCATCAGTCATATGCCTTCTTCAAGATCGCTTTTAATTCTTTTCATGTGTGGTTCAACCCTTTTTCTTTTCATTCATCCGGAGTAGTTCTTGCATTCTTTTCTTTGTGTTCCTCCGAAGGCCATCATTTCAGAAGATTTCTTCGTTCTCAGTTTTCAACTTCGTCCTCCAAATATTCTTCGTCGATGCCTCTTCATTCGTCTCACATTCTTCCGGTGCTTGTTCAAGTATTCTTTAATCAGTTCACAATCTCTTTGTTCTCGTCATTCAAATTGTCCTCAAGTACTTATTCTTCCCGGCGATTCATTCTGTGGTATTCACTCAATTTCAATTCTTCACGGTGGCTCGTCCTCTTGCATCGTTCTATTTCATTCCTTACGGTGGTCATTCTCGTTCTTCACTCGATTTTAATTCTTCCCGATGGTTCGTCCATTTTCTCTTCACTCGGCTTAATTCTTTACGGTGATTCGCTCAACAGTTCTTTTCCGGTGTTATCATATCAATCCATTCTTTTTATTACAATCTTACCGGTGGTTCATGAAGACTTTCTCGAGTTCGCGATATATCCCTCATTAATCCATTTCATTGAGAATAAGTAATATGTGAATCCATTGTTCATCAATTTAAATTGATGGAGGAGAAGCATAACATAATTCTTATTCTTCTTTGTGGAGTTGATTTAATTCCTTCATTCGGAGTTATTCTTGATGAATAAATTCTAGTCCCAAGTATTTTCATCTTTTCATTTCCGGAGTTCAAAGTTTTCTCGGCTATCACGTCGGAACCCCGACTAATCATCGCAAGGCTTTAATCTTATTATTTTCATCCGTCATTTCTATATCATCATCTTTTGTTACCGGAGTTCTTCCTGTTGGTTCATCACGATTAAATTCATTCTTCAAATATTCATCTAATTCTTCCGGAGCAGCTCAAGCATTCTTATTCTTTGCCTCTCGAGTGCAAATAGTTCTCCGTATTCTTTTGAAGTGGAGTTTCGCAATTCCTAATTCTCAGCTAATCAACCTTCTCGTCGTGGCATAATTCACCTCAAGTTTTGAGATGATTTCTATAAGTCCACAACAAGCTCATTCTTTTGTTGTGGATTTTCTCAACAACTCCGTTCAAGCTTTTCTTTTCAAGATGCTCTTTCAAGTCATTCGCGCTCGAAGTTGGTCTTCTTCGTCTCCATTCTTTATTCTCTTCCGGAGGCATTGTGTTCTTCATTTCGGCATGTTTTATTCCATCTTCTCAGGTTCTTGTCCTATTCCATTCATGTCAACCGGTGTGCTATTTCTTTCAGTTTCAGCTGGAGTACTGCCCGGATTCCTTCGTTCAAATTCCTTTCTATCTCTTTTAACCGGAGTGGTTTCAAATTCATTCTTGTTCCTTCAGCTCTTGGTTCGTGCCTTTCAACCTTTTAGTTCTCGTCGTATTCCTTCTTCCTCTTGTCTAACAAAGTCTTTGCAACTTCGTTCATCTCCATTGTATCCTTTCTTTCCTATGGCTCAACCTCTCAAGGTTCTTTGGTTTCATTCTTTTGTCCTCGAAGAACTTTGTTCTTCCTTTTTTCTCTTCCATCTTGTTCCTAAGATCTCGGGACGAGATCTCTTGTTAGTAGGGGAGTGTTGTGACACCCCGAGACCGGTGCGCCAGGTGTCAGCCAGTCATTCGTTGCCGTTGCCATGTCATCTGCTTGTGTGTTGCATTTTGCCATGTCATCATGTGTGCTTGCATCATCATGTTTTCAAAACTTGCATCCGTCCGAGTGCGCCCGTCCTTTCCGTTGTCCGTTCTGATCCCAGACACACTTGCACGTGCCCGCGGCACCTCCGGTTATTTATTTTATGAGTGTCCGGAAAACGTTCTCGGAATGGGTTGAAACTTGGCGTGTGGTCTTATTATAGCATAGGTAGACCGCCTGCCAAATTTCATCGCATTCGGAGTCCATTTGATAGCCCAACGGATATATATAGCGGCACTAGTCGTCGGTTATTTCGTCGGACGTTTTCGGTCTCCGAAAACCCCACGGGCCTCTTCTCTACTCTCCCCACAACCCCTCCTACACAGCCCACTACCTCTTCTAGGCCCATCCTACCCCTCCTCGCGACCGGAGCCTCACGATCGCGATCCGAGGGTCCGATCTGCTCCAAAACCCCCAAACCCTAACCCCTATGCCTATATATGGACACCCCCCCATGCCATTTTTGGCCTAACCTAGCCTTCTCCTACCCTAGTTCCCCTTCTCCTCGGATCTGCCGCAGCCAACTCCCCCTCCTCCTCAAAATCCGGCCGAAGCCACCCCTCCAGTGCCACTTGGCAGTTCCTGAGTGGCCACCGCCGCCAATACAGCCGCCCCAGGCCATTCGGACGCGTCCACGTGTCCCCGCAGGCGTCCCCGCCGCCGCGGCCCGCCCGGGCCCGTAGCTGGCCCGCCGTGGGCCGAACGGGCCCGAGCGCGCCCGCCGACCGTCCGCCCCGCCCGAGCCTCCTGCAGCCTCCCTTCGAGGCGCGCTCAGCTCCCCGCACCGCCGTCGTCTAGGCCTTGCCCCGGCCGGAGTTGCCGCCGCCGACGACCTCTCAGGCAGGTTCCGCCGGCCCTGCCTCTCCTCTCTCCTTCCCTGGCCTCTCCTTCTCCCTCTAACTGCCGCGTCCGCCCAGCCGCACGAACCTCGAATGCCGCCGCCGGCCAGCTCCAGCGCCGCCGCGCCCGAGCCTCCCCGTGCCGCCCCGGGTCAAGTTCGGCCAGATCCAAGGCGGTGCTGCCCGGATCCGCCGCGCCGCTGCCTCGATCCGCCCCTGTCGCCTGCCCCGAGCGCCGCCGCGTTGCCGGAGTTCCCAGCCACCACCGACGCCAGCTCCCGCTCGTCTGGATCGGGCAGGTCCCTGACCCGCTTCGCCCGGACCCGACCCACTTCGCGTGTGCAACTGACAGGAGGGCCCGGGCAACCTCACCGCCGGACATGTCCGCCCTGGAGCCGGACACGTCCGAATTTCCCTGGGCCCGCACGTCAGCCCCTGCCGCCCGGACACGACCGCCCCAAGACGGACAATGTCCATATCAGCCCCCGGGAGGTTGTTTTTCTACTAAGTCTTTTGCTGTTTTTAACTTATGATGCATACTTTGCATACCTATAACTTCATGTGTGTATGTCCAAATTGAGTGAATGATATGTCAAAATGATCGTGGTGATATGCTCTACACTTTGTTCCATTGTGCCTTGCTTGTTTGACTTCATCTTGATGCCCTAAATCTTTGATTCAAGAGTGCTACTTGTTATAAACTGTTGCTACTTGTTATTTTGTTGCCATGTTTGAGATATGATAACTTGCTGCATGTTTATCCAAATGGAGCATATGATATGTCCAAATGTTCACTGTGAAGTGTACTACATGATGGTTGCTATAGCATGCTTGTTTGAGTCCATATTGCCATGTTAATCTCTGTTGCAAAAGTGCATTTGGCTGTTAAGTGCTGAAACTTGTTATGAGATGTTGATTTCAATTGCTCCTTGCTATTGATGTGTTTGTCCTCATGCCACACGTCTAGATGTTTTAGAAGCACCATTATATGGTCTTTGCTGTGGTGCATTTAACTTTCCATGATATGCCTTGTGTTGACTTAAACAAGCTTGTAAACATGCCATGTTGTTATTGTTGTTTTATACTTAGTGAAAAAACTGCTAAGTCTGGAATCTGTTATAACCTGATGCTATGTTTGCTTGATGCCCTAGTCAAATCCATGCTTGTTTTGGAGTGGCCAATGATCATGTCTTGTTTTCCATGTTATTGTCTATCCATTCGTGCCTTTACTTGCTCATATGACCTGTTGTAGCTTATTTATTTCTTGCTCTCAAGTTGCTATAAGTTATACCTGTCAGGATTTTATGAGCATGTTCAATTTGGTGGAGCTTGTTGCTATTGATCCATGCCTCCTATGGAGTTGCTCCAGTGGAGCTGTTTGCTGTAGGATATGTCTACTACATGTCCATGCTCTTTATGTTCTTATTAGAGTTGATATGCTTGTTGTTTTGTGCCTCCGAAGGCATCATCGTGATGATGTTTTTGCCTTCACAGATTTTGGCTAAGTCTGGATAATTTTATTGCAACTTGCCATGCTTAGTTAAATGTGTTCCAGCAAGCTTTTGGGTGTGTTCTAAGTTCATGCTTGTTAAGTAACATGTCTACTTCACATCCATGCTTCTTGTTATCATGTTTGGGTGTTGTAGCATATATTTACCTTGCTCCAAAGTTGCTATGTGGCTGTTAACTTCAGCTTTGCATTGTAACTTGTTTTCCTTGTATCTTTTAGCCATTTGTTCCGTTTTGAGTGTGCCCTATATGAAACCTGTGTGATTTTGCATGAAGAATCATAATATCATGTTGTTTTCATGTTTGGAGTGAGTTTGCTTGATGTTTGGGTGCATCTTGCACCGTTGACATGCTTGTCTTGTTTTGCTCATATCTTCTAGGCCGTAGCTCCGAATTAAACAAACTTTATATGAAACTTGACTAGAATTTCATGTAGATAATCATGGTGCATGTTAAACTGCTGTTTAACAACTTTAACTTAAGGTTTGTTCAGATCTGGACTAATTTCAAATTATGCATATGAGGACTTACCGGATTTATTATATGTTGATTCCGGCCTCATTTAAACTTGTTGTTTGGTGTTGTTCTTGTGTGCTTCATCCCTTGCCATGTAGTGCATCATATATAGACTTGTCTTGCATCATACTTGGTTGAGCATATTGTCATGTTCTTGTGTTGTGTGTTTACCGTATTGCTTGCTTCTTCTCGTTAGTGCTTGTTCCGTTGCGATCGTGAGGATTCATTCGACTTCGCGTGCTTCGTCTTCAAGGCTTCTTCTTCGTCTACTTCATGGATCCGTTCTTCTTCCTTGCGGGATCTCAGGCAAGATGACCATACCCTTGGATACCTTTACTATCATTGCCATGTTTAGTTGTCTCGATGCTATCGTTATATGTCGCGCTACCCATCATTATTGTCAGCCCCTCTTCTTGTTGCCATGAAACCTCTGACCTTTGACACCTTCCTAGCAAACCATTGTTTGGCTATGTTACCCGCTTGCTCAGCCCCTCTTATAGCGTTGTTAGTTGCAGGTGAAGATGAAGTTGATCCATGTCGGATCTTGATGTTTTGCGAATATCACAATATGTCTTATATATTAACACACCTATATACCGGGCATGGGTGGAAGGCTTGGCCTTTTGCTCGGTGTTTTGTTCCACTCATGCCACCTTAGGCGCCGATAAACCGGCATTATGTTCCTTGATTTTGCGTTCCTTACACGGTTGGGTATATGGGGACCCCTTGACAGTTCGTCTTTGAATAAAAATTCTCTAGCAAGGCCCAACATTGGTTTTAATTTGCTCATAATAACAACTTAATTAATTAATTAATTGCATAGGGAGTTAGCGCTACCCGATTCTTTCTACATAGTAGGGGGGCCAGTGCTGATGGTGTTGGTCCCAAACAGGGGTCCTGCAGGGCCACCTTGGAGAAACCCGAGGGCTGGTTTTACCTGTAGCATCGCCCATACGGTCGTGGCCTGAGACGAGATACGCACGGCTACTAGCAGGGTGTCGACACACCGGGAGGTCTTGCTGGACTTGTTTTACCATTGTCGAAATGTCTTGTGCACCGGGATACCGAGCCTGATCGGATTGTCCCTAAGATAAGGGGTAATGATATTATTATTACTTCTGCTGATTGTGAGAGCTTGTGATGGGCTAAGCTAGGACACCCCTGCAGGGTTATGATCTTTCGAAAGCCGTGCCCGCAGTTATGTGGCAGATTGGAATTAATGTCCGGTTGTAGAAAACTTGACAGAGGATCTGGAGTAAAACACACAACTGTATGAGTAACCGTGACTGTCTCTTTTCGCTTTGAGAAGAGAACACGGTGGGGTTATGTTTGACTCATAGGTAGTTCAGGATCTTTAGCGGTCACTACTAGTTTGCGACCGTTTGCGTAGATGCTCATCTTATTCTTGTACTCGTAATTAGCCACCATACATTTTGCTTAGCCGCTGCTGCAACCTCACCACTTTATCTCTTCCTACCCATTAAGCTTTGATAGTCTTGTTACCCATGGTTATGGGATTGCTGAGTCCGCCTGGCTCACAGATACTACAACAACAGTTGCAGGTGCAGGTTTCCGATGACTTGACGTTAGAGCGTTGTGTCCTTTTATTGGAGTTCTTTCTTCTTCTTCATCATCAGTCTTGGGTTTGGTTCTGGGTCAGCAGCCTGGGATAGCAGATGGATGTCGTTGTTCTTTTCATGTTTGCATCCGTAGTCGGATGCCTTATATTTATGTTCTTGTATTCGTGTGTCTTGTATGTATTGTTGTATCCCCCATGTATGTATGTAATGGTACGATGTAATGATATCCATCTTGCTAAGCGCCCGAAATGCGGTTGTGCCCCAATCACGTAAGTGTCACGTGATCGGGATAGAATCGCATCTTGGGCCTGACAATTTCCCCCTCCCGGAGGGAAGTATCCCCTGCAGAACAGCCCCGTCGGAGCCCTAGATTGGTTCATCTAAGGTTCCGCCTCGAGACGGCGGCGTCTGGTCCCGAAAGCCTGCTTCTTATTTTTTTTCAGGTCAAAACACCTCAGATAGGAGAAGATGGGCATCGGGGGTTCACCGGCTGGCCCATGAGGCAGGGGGCGCGCCCAGAGGGGGGCGCGCCCCCCACCCTCGTGGATAGGTGGTGGCCCCCCTGGCAGATCTCTTTCGCCAGATATTTTTTATATTTTCTGAAACGGTGTTTCGTGGAGTTTCGGAGCTTTTTGAGTTTTGCAAAATAGGTCTCCAATGTTTGCTCCTTTTCCAGCCCAGAATCCCAGTTGCCGACATTCTCCCTCTTCATGTAAACCTTGTAAAATAAGAGAGAAAAGGCATAAGTATTGTGACATAACGTGTAATAACAGCCCATAGTGCAATAAATATCAACATAAAAGCATGATGTAAAATGGACGTATCAACTCCCCCAAGCTTAGACCTCACTTGTCCTCAAGCAAAAGCCGATATCGAAAAATATGTTCACATGTTTAGAGATAGAGGTGTCGTTAAAATAAAATACGGACATGAGGGCATCATGATCATTCTTATAACAACAACACACATATATTGTCATATGATTCTTATGCTAGCGTAACAATTCATTCACAATGTCAAGTATGACTCGGAAACTTCATTGAAAACCAACAAATTATGATCTCGGTCATTGAAGCAATTGCAATTTATCGTAACATCGGATAGAGTCAATATAAGAGCTTTTCAGCAAGCCCACATACTCAACTATCATCTAGTCTTTCACAATTGCTCACACTCACGCAATACCTATGGGTATGGAGTTTTAGTCGAACACAGAGAAAGATAGGGGCTTATGGTATTGCCTCTGATACGGAGTATCCCATGATCATCCCCATGTTCACTCGACGAGACGTCAACTACACACAATTGGACACAAGGTTCACTCGCTCCTCTCTGAACCTCCACTTTCTACATGTGAGACATGCCTACTACCTCAAATATATGTGCTATGCATGTTCAGGAACACCCAAGGAGACCATGGAGAACCCAAGAACCAAGGCCAAGTGCGCGCGGAAGAGAAGGAAGAAGGGCCAGCACCTACAGGCCCCGGACATCCGGCCCCCAGGCCCGGACATCCGGCGCCCCGGACATCCGGGCCCTGGTCGGAAATCCGGCGCCACTGTCCAGAAGACACCCATGGCTCAACCCCTCCAGCCCGGACATCCGGCCCCTCGGCCCGGACATCCGGCGTCTCGGGAAGGCCCGGACATCCGGCCCCCGCCCGGACATCCGGCCCCTGTCTGCGCACAGTGTATCGGGCCTGAGGCCCATGTATCCCTCTCCCACTTACCCCTTCGTGGACCTAGACTATATATACTCCTCCCCCTCCTCCATTTGAGGGTTAGCTTAGGTTTAGCTCATTTGATACTATCTAGTGGTTCATCTCCTTGTGAGTGACTGCGGCCCCTCCACGGAGAAGATCCACTACGGATTCAGGACCTCCTTCATCGGAGAAGATCCCCAGGGATATCAAGACCTCCTCACGGAGAAGAACCGGTTACCCTTTGTATCGTCCCTTGTTGATCATGGATCTTGTATCTCTTTGTGTTTCGAGGATCTAGCATATGTGTGACTTGTTCTCGTTGGTTTGAGTGATTCTCTCGTGTTTTCCCTCGTGTTTCCTCTCGTGTTTCCCCCGTTTCCCTTTGTGTTCTTCGTGTTCATCGTGGGATCCCCTCCATTTCGTGAAAGATCCGCTGATTAGGGTTCCACCCTGTATCATATGGTATCATGAGCCACGGTTTCTCACGAATTTGGAGCCTCCCCACCGTTTTCTAGCCTTGTTTTGTTGTGTTCTTCCCCAATTTCGAAAATTCCCCACCAAAAATAGCCCCAAAAATTTTTGTGATCTGTTAGTGTGATGAAGTTTTGTTGATTTTGATCCATGGATTTTCTTGGTTTCAAGTGGATCTAGCATTTCCCCAAGTTTCCCCAACTTTCCTCCACAAAATCGCTCAAATTTTGCCCCCAAAATCATCAATTTCCGCCCCCAATTCGAAAAGTTCGTCCCGATTCAGATCTGGAATCTTCGGGCCGGACATCCGGGCCACTGGCCGGACATCCGGGCCATCGGGCCGGACATCCGGCTCCTGGAGGGCAAAATCGCGCAGGTTTCTGGACATCAGGCCCCGGAAATCCGGGCTCCACCCCGGATGTCCGACCCCTGGGATTTCAGCCACCCGTGTTTCACCGTTTTGTCCATAACTAATTCATCCGAACTCCGATTTCGACGTTCTTGAGCTTGTTTTGAAGCTCTTGACATCCCCCATAACACAAAAATACCACCATAATCATTTGACTCCATCATATTTTGTGGATTTTGGCATCTTTGCCTAGGGCTTCCACCACATCATCCGCTATACCACCACCGACTTCCGCAACCTAACCATTTTGTCCCCCATAGCATTTGTGGTTGCTTGAGTAGTGATTTGAGTCTCCTAAGGTGTTTAGGCTACTTAGGGACCATTGCTTCTTCATCAACCACCACCACCACTTCCGCATAGCCTAGTCCACCATACATAGCCAACCCAACTTAACCAAATTTTTGTTCAAGCTTGTTTGAGTTGTGGCTTGTGTCTCCTAAGGTGTTTCGGCTATTTAGGGACCGTGACTTCAACTCCGACATCGTGTATAGCCCATCATTCCACTTCCGCAACCACCACGGCATTGCCGCTACCACCATTTGATATTTGTCCTTGAGATTTTGAGTTGTGGTTTTTCCGTTTCCTAAGGTGTTTCGGCTAATTAGGAACGGGTCTACATCAAGAGCACCACCTCTCATCATCGACACGGACGGTAACTTCGACGACATCTTTGTATATTCCCTTGCAATTGCATTGTTAACCCCCAGACCATTTTTGCGTCACCTACCTATCGAGACTAGCCATTTGAGTATTGCCGGCAACGTTACTTGTGCACATTAGTGATCATACTTCCCATATCATACATACCATATCACCGTGGTGCATATCTTGGTATCATCTCTTGTGACACAAGGTTGTCATCGCATATACTCAATTGCTATCTTGGTTCGTGAAGTTTTGCATGAGAAAAGAGCTCAAAAGAGAAAGAGCCAAACAAGCTTTTAAGCAAAAAGAGAAAGACAAAGAAGCTTGTAAGCAAGAGCCATAGCATCACAAAATATCATATCATACTTGATCATCTTGGATCATCTTGTGCTCAAAGCACCGGAACATCATACATATAGCATACTTGGGATAGAAGTCGTTGCATACATTTGCATCTTATAGGTTGTGCACAAGTGTCGTATCCGCCTATAGAGCAATCGTGCTAGCGTCTCTCTTGAGTTGTGCAACACGAGCGTTTTCCGTGGATTCCACATTTTGGCTCATTCCTTGGTTGCACGACCCCATCTATCTATCCGTGTGTGTGTTTCCGTGTGCCACCCATATTGCTATTGGTCTTCTTGTTTCACTTGCGAATTTGTGAATCTTTTTCAACTTTATTGAGTCTTGCTAACATTTTGCATCAAATTTTTGTGCCACTATCCTCACCGAGCTCCACCATAAGCTTTACTTGTGTAGGTGTGAGAAACCGACAAGAATTGGTACCAATTGTGCTATTTCCGTGTTCCACATTTGAGTGATCATTGATCCATCTTCAACATCGGTCAAGGTACATTTGGTCTAGTTCTTCTCTTTCTCCCAATCATACTTGCTAGCGTCTTGTGATGGATAGGGAAGGCATTTCATCTCCGGTCTTCGACATCGACGGCGCGAACAAGGACATCCACGCGAAAACCATCGGACTACAACGAGAAATGCAAGAGTGCTTGGGCAACATCGCCATCGAACAACGACACTTCCAGACAAGGACAATGGCTTCCTTCGACGACATGTGCGACTCCTTCAACAAACAAATGGCGGAGCTCCGACACTTGGTGGTCGATTACAAGTCTTCTTCCCCTTCGTCATCATCTCGACGGCGACGTTCAAGTCGCAAGTCTTCGGAGCGCAAACATGATGCAAGTGCAAGTCTTCCACGGCCACACCGACATGGCGACCATCGACATCGTCATGAAGGACAAGTCACCTCCAAGCATCATGTGCACGACGACGACGGACGACATCTACCAAGAGCTCAAGCACCACAACGACATCATCATCATGAAGATGCTCGACAA
Source organism: Secale cereale (assembly GCA_902687465.1). Taxonomy (NCBI): domain Eukaryota; kingdom Viridiplantae; phylum Streptophyta; class Magnoliopsida; order Poales; family Poaceae; genus Secale; species Secale cereale. The sequence goes on from LR738715.1 coordinate 434,064,313, forward strand.
GCGCATACCTACAAGTCCGAAGAAGCTCTACATCACGCCAAGGCCACGCTTCAAGAGCATAAGAGAAGACCGCGAGACAAGCACACCCAAGACGGAGCCACGGCTACAACCACCACTTCGGCATCTTCGCCAAGTGCTATCAAGGCATCTTCGCCTTCGGACGTACGGCATCTTCGCCTACTTCCCATGAGTTCGCCTACATCGACGTCTTCATCATCAAGGCGATCATCTACGAGCGACGGCGACAAGACGGTCGAGCATGGGCCATCCCCTTCGACCAAGGCGACGAGCATGAACCTCTTCGACACCATGAAGACGGCGCCCATATTGGACTACTCCGGGTCAAGCTACGCGAGCAAGCATGAGACCTTCTCTTTGACCTCGGAGGAGCGTGATGGTTTGCCACACCCTACGGCATTCATCTTTGGAGGCATTACGGATGAGGAAGTTGAGCATGGAGACTATTGCACCTACACCTCTTCGACATCCACATATGACGAGATGCCCCAATTCCCATGTGAGGAGAGCCACCACCACATGAGTGATACGAGTGACTCCACCATATGTGAGCTTGAGAGCATTTCCCTTGAGAGGATGAGTGTGCACACCACTAGCCCCACATATGAGAGCATGCCACTTCTCCTATGTGAGGTTGAGAGCCATTTGAGTGACTCCACCAACCATACGAGTGAGCGCATCCACGAGGGAGTGAGTGAGTCACACCACTTAGTGAGTGAGGTAGTTGATAGGGCATGTGAGGCCACTATGCTTTCTAACGACTTAACCTCTACTCCGAGTGTGTTTTCTTTGGTGCTAGATCTCCTACAAGAGGACATGCCTACCCTCGATGAGTCCGTCCCTCCAATGGACAAAGCGATGGCCATGGTGGAAGAAGATGTACCCCCCACATGGTACCATCAAGTTGCAACCTCACCTACAATACATGAGCGATGCTCTAAAGGTAACATAGGTGATGGTGCTTCTTTTGTCCCTCTTGTGGACCATCTTGACAATGATTGCTTGCATGATGTTCACACACCTATTGCCATGCTTCATGCTAGTGCGACTTCATCATGTCATGACTTACCTATTTATGATGAATATGATGATGAGCATGTTGAGTTGCCTAGTTGTGATGCTATGCTACATAGGATCTCATGTGAAAATTCTTTTGGTCACATCTTGTTCGACAACCCTCTAAACTTGTCATATGCTATGAGTGAGATTTCTCATATTGTTTCATATCAATCTCAACATAGTAACTATGCATGCCCCATTAAAGTAAATCCTATTTGCACTTGTGGCATAGATGACAAGATCATGGTCATTGGCTTGTGTTTCTCTTGTGATGATATTGCCATGCTTCCTTTACATGATTTGCGCAATTCATCAACTATGCCATGCCATGAACACATTGTTCCAAATATGCTTTGCTTTGGATGTTATCAATATTCTCCATGTGATGTTCCCATGAATGCTATTGAGGAGACCCCCATAGTTTCCTCATACATACTAGGAGATCTTGATGCATTCCATACCTTGCATGATTACCATGATTGTGTGCACCATATGCATTCCATGAATAACAATGCTCTACATATTTCTTGTGATGCATTACATAATTCGAGCCTCCATTATGCTATACATAACAACAAACCTCTCATGATGGATGACATGTTTCTATATCACGCATCTCATTTATTTGAGCATTGGCTATTTTGTGCTAACCAACACATGCACGTGCGCATCATGATGGATGATGTGTACATATACCACGCACACACAATTTTTCCTTTGTGTTTGTTTTGTGTAGGTACTCATGAACACTTGTCAACCTCACAATCCCATGAGTTGACAAAACGAGCTCTTGAGAGCAACGACGATTTGGGATCCCGTGGATTGTCCCTACCACCGCTCTCTTCGCGCAACCACTACACACATCTCTTTTACTTCGCTCTCACACGGCTATGGGCTATTTGCCACTTGTCACATTATGCCCATACTATCATGTTCACTTTGCATGTTATGCCTCTTGCTATGATTTTTCCATGCAATTGTGACCCTTGCTTGCAATTACCCATGATTCACCATTATGATACTCCTATGTGTATTTGCATGCTTGGTGGAGATACTTGTAGCTACTACCATGATCTCTTTGTGCCACATGCTATTGTTGATTCTTGTGTTGGGAGAGTCATGATACTCCATTGCTATTCACATAGCACTTCTTGTCACCACAATGATGAGACTTTGCTCATATCTTGCTTTCATGCTTGTGCTATGCCATGTGCATTATTCATGCCTACAATTTGCGCACATGACATGCTTGCCATGATTACCTCTAGTACGTTGCATCTTCGCACTACTAGCTTGTTTGACTTGATCGCTAAGATTGCTTGCTATGTTGCATCACCCATGTTCCTCTCTTACTTGCTTTCTTGGGTTGATGACATATATGTTCATGCCATTCACATGATTCACATTGATCATTGTCATTTGTCTCCACTAGTTGCATCTCTCATCCCTTGTATTGAGTGCAACAATGCTATGTTTGTTGATCTTGGAGACTTGGACACCATACTTGTGATGCATGCTTGCTTGTTTGAGCCTAATGCCTTTGGATGTTATCGCATCTTATGCTTACATGCCATGCCACTTTACCTTGTCCTTTCTTATGATAAGAATGATGCAAGCACTTGTTGGGTATTTTGCCTCACGAATGCTAGGTTTTGCATTCACGCTAACCTCATTTGTTTTTCCGAGTGTTTGTCATGTTCTTTCATTTTGAAGGATTCACAAGGCGGTGCCGTCATGCGACAACGTGGTCATGCGAAGGCATACATGATGTGCAACACCAAAATCTTCGAGAAATTCCTAAAGGTGAATTCCTTCTTTGTGAGCCATCCTCACTTATGCATATTGGATGGGCCATACTTTCATTGTTGTTTCCTTCTTGTTGTCTACATGATACATCTACGGGATGGAGGACCGACATTGAAGATGGACCCTTTGGATGCACCTTTGGACCTTCACTCATGCCACGACATCGAGCATTGGTATATCAAAACTCCTTTGGCACATTGCACCAAAACCTTCATATTTGTTGATTGTGTGCTCACATGCCATGCTCCATGGACAAATCATACCCATGACAAATTTGCATCTTATGCATGGATTGACTCACAATATGGTTGCCTCGTTGCATCGTGTATTCCCATGTCATCCATGATATATGAGCTTGTGCATTTCCTTAGCAAATTTGTTGTGATCTTTCTTGATGGCATATTCATACATCATGATCATATTGTCCTCCATCAATTGCATGATAACATACACATATTGAGCATCCATTGCCATGTTCATGCTCTTGATAAACCATCACACTATGACATCATTTTGCATAATGGTTGCATTGATCACATTCACAACACCTTTGTGTGCACCACAAATGCATCTGATCACATGAATGCTTTACATATCATACTATATCATCTTGTTAAGCTTCATGTACCTTGTCACACTGACTCATTCTTACATGATGGACACTTTGTGTGCGCTAACCATTGTATTTCCAAGTGTCCTTTGTGTTTGCTCATTTTGCATGTACCACATACCGGAGACACCTTGGAGTACTTGGATTGCAACATGCCCTCAACTTCGTCCAACTACAAGTCCGTTTACGACTACCGTTTCCATGGTGATGAGGTTTTTGATCCGAGGTCGGATCTTTCCCAAGGGAGGGGAGATGATACGGAGTATCCCATGATCATCCCCATGTTCACTCGACGAGACCTCAACTACACACAATTGGACACAAGGTTCACTCGCTCCTCTCTGAACCTCCACTTTCTACATGTGAGACATGCCTACTACCTCAAATATATGTGCTATGCATGTTCAGGAACACCCAAGGAGACCATGGAGAACCCAAGAACCAAGGCCAAGTGCGCACGGAAGAGAAGGAAGAAGGGCCAGCACCTACAGGCCCCGGACATCCGGCCCCCAGGCCCGGACATCCGGCGCCCCGGACATCCGGGCCCTGGCCGGAAATCCGGCGCCACTGTCCAGAAGACACCCGTGGCTCAACCCCTCCAGCTCGGACATCCGGCCCCTCGGCCCGGACATCCGGCGTCTCGGGAAGGCCCGGACATCCGGCCCCCGCCCGGACATCCGGCCCCTGTCTGCGCACAGTGTATCGGGCCTGAGGCCCATGTATCCCTCTCCCACTTACCCCTTCGTGGACCTAGACTATATATACTCCTCCCCCTCCTCCATTTGAGGGTTAGCTTAGGTTTAGCTCATTTGATACTATCTAGTGGTTCATCTCCTTGTGAGTGACTGCGGCCCCTCCACGGAGAAGATCCACTACGGATTCAGGACCTCCTTCATCGGAGAAGATCCCCAGGGATATCAAGACCTCCTCACGGAGAAGAACCGGTTACCCTTTGTATCGTCCCTTGTTGATCATGGATCTTGTATCTCTTTGTGTTTCGAGGATCTAGCATATGTGTGACTTGTTCTCGTTGGTTTGAGTGATTCTCTCGTGTTTTCCCTCGTGTTTCCTCTCGTGTTTCCCTCGTTTCCCTTTGTGTTCTTCGTGTTCATCGTGGGATCCCCTCCATTTCGTGAAAGATCCGCTGATTAGGGTTCCACCCTGTATCAGCCTCCCAACCTTTTACCTCAAGGGTAATGTCAATAGTAATAGACCATGATAACTTACATCGAATTGGGTATATATGTCAGGATCTTTCCAACACAATGTGCTTGCCAAAGGATAAAATGTAAAAAGGAAAGGTGATTTTCACCTTGACTCTTATAAGGCAAGAATAATAGATAGGCCCTTCACAGAGGGAATCAGAGGTTGTCATGTGCTTTTATGGTTGGATGCACAAAGTCTTAGCGCAAAAGAATGTCACTTTATATTGCCACTTGTGATTAGGACCTTTGTTATGCAGTCTGTCGCTTTTATTACTTCCATATCACAAGATCGTATAAAGCGTATTTCCTCCACACTAATAAATCATACATATTTTAGAGATTTTGCAACAATGACAACTTACTTGAAGGATCTTACTCAATCCATAGGTAGGTATGGTGGACTCTCATGGCAAAACTAGGTTTGAGGACGTATGGAAGCACAAGTAGTATCTCTACTTGGTGCAAGGAGTTTTGGCTAGCATGATGGGGAAAGGCATGCCCAACATGTTGGACGATCCATGACAATATAGTTTATTTTGAATATAAGAAAACATAACACATTATGTTGTCTTCCTTGTCCAACATCAACTCTTTAGCATGTCATATTTTAATGAGTGCTCACAATCATAAAAGATATCCAAGATACTATATTTGTATGTGAAACCTCTCTTTCTTTATTACTTCCTATTAATTGCGACGATGACCAAAACTATGTTTGTCAACTCTCAACAACTTTTATTCATCATACTCTTTATATGTGAAGTCATTACTTCCCATAAGATCAATATGATCTCTTTGATACTTTTTATATTTTCTTTTATTCTCTCATGACCAAAGTGAGGAAATCAAGCTCTTGACTCAACACTAATCTTTATTATATAGCTCACGGACTCGGTTACAAAGATAAAGATCATAAAGCAAAAGCTCACAACTAGATCATGCTAACTTTATTCTACTAGATCAAGATATTACCAAAAGGATCGAGCTAAGAAAAACGGTAAAGATAGGAGTGTGATGGAGATACGATACTGGGGCACCTCCCCCAAGCATGGCAGTTGCCAAGGGGAGTGCCCATACCCATGTGATTATGTCTCCTTCTTCGAAGGTGGTGACGATGGGGTTGTTGATGATGTAGGCTTGTCGTCCATCTTCCAAGGCATGGGCTCACCATCGTAGAAGGATGATCGAGTCTCCAGGATCCTCAAATCTGCAGCCAAACTCATCTTCTTGAATCTATATTCATACTCACGATTTTGGTTTTGCAGGTCATAGATCTGGGCCTGGAGGTGCTCGATTTTCTCTTGGAGATTGGAGATGGCTTCCCCAAAGATCTTCGTGTCCAGCTTGTGGTTGTTGGCGACATCTGTGATCATCATGTGGTTGGCGTTGAGTCCTCGTTCCACCATACCTTGGCACTTGAAAACTTGCTGCTTCGTAGCTTCGAGTCTCGTCTCCACGCTTCCGGTCCTCCTTGGTCCCTCAACATCGCGGATGTGCAGCCCCCCTCACGCACGTCGATGGTTTGAGGGTGATGCGGCACCTCCGCGAGGTAGGGGTTGATGACCTTCTAAAATAACTTGTCCTTGGGGGTGCTGGAAGATGCCATGATGATTTAGATCTGTCAGAAACAACGGCTCGAAACGAAAACTGAGGATTTTTGCGTGATACGGTGGTCAAAACCTTCGGGAGAATATATTGTGAATTTTTACCGACCAAAAGAAGTAACGTGCAAGAAATCGGAGTCTGGGAGGCACACGAGATGCCCATGAGGCAGGGGGCGCACCTAGGGGTAGGGTGTGCCCTCCACCCTCGTGGACGCCTCATGTCTCTTCCGGACTGCCTCTTATTTTTCTATTTTTTTATATTTCAAAAAGGTGAAAAATTGCCATTAGAATTGTCTTGGAGTTGGTTTACTTACCGTACCACATACCTATTCCCTTTCGGGGTTTGAATCATTCTGGAAAGTGTCCCTTATGTATTCCTTTGGGGTTACGGTTTTAATAACATTGATTTCAACATTTATAGGGTTACCTGAGATATAATGTTTGATTCTTTGACCGTTCACCACCTTCGGATTTGTGCCTTCGAAGTTGTTGATTTTTATGGCACCGGAACGATAGACCTCCTCGATAACGTAAGGACCTTCCCATTTAGAGAGAATTTTTCCTGCAAAAAATCTTAAACGAGAGTTGTATAGCAAAACATAATCACCTACGTTAAACTCACGTTTTTGTATACTTTTGTCATGCCATCTTTTTTTTTTCTTTAAACAGCTTGGCATTCTCATAAGCTTGGGTTCTCCATTCATCAAGCAAGCTAATGTCAAATAACCTCTTCTCACCGGCAAGTTTGAAATCATAATTGAGCTCTTTGATAGCCCAATATGCCTTATGTTCTAGCTTGAGACGTAAGTGACATGCTTTTCCATAAACCATTATACATGGAGACATACACATAGGATTTTTGTATGCAGTTCTATAGGCCCATAATGCATCATCAAGTTTCTTGGGCCAATTCTTTCTAGACCTATTAACAGTCTTTTGCAAATTAATTTCAGATCCCTGTTACTTAGTTCTACTTGACCACTAGACTGTGGGTGATAAGGGGATGCAATTCTATGGTTAACATCATACTTAGCAAGCATTTTACGGAAAGCACCATGAATAAAGTGTGAACCACCATCAGTCATTAAGTATCTAGGGACTCCAAACCTCGGAAAAATAACTTCTTTAAGCATCTTAATAGAGGTGTTGTGATCAGCACTACTAGTTGGAATAGCTTCTATCCACTTAGTAACGTAATCAACAGCAACTAAAATGTGTGTGTACCCATTAGAGGAAGGAACTTGACGTCTACTAATATTACCAATTCTTTGACATTCATCACAAGATAAGACAAACTTACGAGCATCCTTGAAGAGAGTATGCCAATAAAAACCAGATTGCAATACCTTATGTGCAGTTCTATCTCCAGCATGGTGTCCTCCATAAGCTTCGGAGTGGCACTTGCGTAGGATTGTTCCTGTTCATGCTCAGGTACACAACATCTACTAATACCATATACTCCTTCTTTATAAAGGTGTGGGTCATCCCAAAAGTAATGTCTCAAATCATAGAAGAACTTTTTCTTTTGCTGGTATGTGAAACTAGGTGGTATAAGCTTATCAACAATGTAATTAGCACAATCAGCATACCATGGAGCAGTACGAGAAGCATTTATGACAGCTAATTGTTCATCAAGAAAGCTATCATCAATAGGTTGTTTGCAACGGGGTTCTCAGCTCCCTTTCTATAAATATATGCAAATCAAATTCTTTCAGTAGGAGAACCCATCTAATAAGTCTAGGTTTAGCATCTTTCTTTTCCATAAGGTATTTGATATCAGCATGATCAATGTGAATAGTTACTTTAGAATCAACAATATAAGGTCTAAACTTATCACAAGCAAATACAACTGCTAAAAAATCTTTCTCAGTAGTAGCATAGTTTATCTGGGCACTGTCTAGAGTTTTACTAGCATATTGGCTCCTAGAACAACACCTACAGCATAATCACTAGCATCGCACATAATCTCAAAGGTTAAATTCTAGTCAGGAGGCTGGACAATAGGTGCAGAGATCAATGCTTTCTTAAGTATTTCAAATGCTTCTACACAATCATCATCAAAAATAAAAGGAACATCTTTTTGTAAGAGATTAGTTAGAGGCCTGGAGATTTTGGAGAAGTCCTTAATGAACCTCCTATAAAACCCGGCATGACCAAGGAAACTTCGTATACCTTTGACGTCCTTGGGACACGGCATCTTTTCAATAGCATCAACCTTAGCCTTGTCAACTTCAATACCTCTTTCAAAAAATTTATGTCCCAAGACAATGCCTTCATTAACCATAAAGTGGCACTTCTCCCAATTCAAGACAAGATTAGTGTCTTCACATCTCGGCAAAACTCGATCAAGGTTGCTCAAGCAATCATCAAAAGAAGTTCCGTGAACGGAAAAATCATCCATGAAAACCTCAACAATCTTTTCACAAAAATCAAAGAATATAGCCATCATGCATCTTTGAAAGGTAGCAGGTGCATTACATAAACCAAAAGGCATACGTCTATAAGCAAATGTACCGAAAGGACAAGTAAAAGTAGTCTTTTCTTGATCCCCTTTTGACACGGGTATTTGAGAGAAACCAGAATAGCCATCTAGAAAGAAAAAATGAGTGTGTTTGGATAACCTTTCTAGCATTTGATCAATAAAAGGCAAAGGGTAATGATCTTTCTTAGTAGCTTTATTTCATTTGAGGAAATCAACTACCATCCTATAACCTGCAACAATTCCTTGCGGGATCAATTCATCTTTATCATTAGGAACAACAGTCATACCTCCCTTCTTAGGGACACAATGGACAGGACTTACCCACTGGCTATCAGCAACTGGATAAATTATACCTGCCTCTAGAAGCTTTAGTATTTCCTTTCTTACCACTTCTTTCATCTTAGGCTGTAATCGTCGTTGATGATCGATAACCGGTTTCGCGTCCTCTTCCAACTTTATCTTGTGTTGGCATAAAGTGGGACTAATGCCCTTAAGATCATCCAGAGTATATCCAATAGCAGCACGATGCTTCTTCAGAATTTTCAATAATTTTTTTCTTCCTGCTCTGAAAGGTTAGCACTAATAATAACAGGATATATCTTATTTTCATCGAGATAAACTGACATAAAATTATCAGGTAATGGTTTAAGTTCAAACACGGGATCATCCTTGGGTGGAGGAGGATCCCCTAGAATTTCAACAGGCAAGTTGTTTTTCAATAAGGGTCCCTGCTTAAAGAATATTTCATCTATTTCCCTTCTCTCATTCATATACATATCATTTTCATGGACTAGCAGATATTGTTCTAAGGGATCATTAGGAGGCACAGCAATAGAAGCAAGACCAATAATTTCATCCTTACTAGGTAATTCTTTATCATGGGGTTGTCTACGAAATTTAGCAAAGTTAAAATCATGAGACATATCCCCTAAACCAACAGTAACAATATCTTTTACGCAGTCTAGCTTAGCATTAACAGTATTCAAGAAGGGTCTACCAAATATGATGGGACAAAAATCATCTTGTGTGGAACCAAGAACAAGAAAATCAGTAGGGTATTTAACTTTCCCACACAAGACTTCAACATCTCTAACATCACCCATTGGTGAAATAGTGTCCCTATTGGCAAGCTTAATAGTGACAGCAATACCTTCTAACTCAGCAGGTGCAATATCATGCATAATTTCTTTATATAAGGAAATAGGTATTACACTAGCACTAGCACCTACGTCACATAAACCATGATAGCAATGATCTCCTATTTTAACAGAAATAACAGGCAAGCCTACAATAGGTCTATGTTTATTCCTAGTATCGGGTTTGGCTATTCTAGCAGCTTCCTCTTGGAGGTAAATAACATATCCATCTAAATTTTCAACCAAGGGATCTCTAACCATAGCAACACTAGGTTCAACTTTAATTTGCTCAGAGGGTGTAGGTGTTGTAGTATTACTCTTACGAACCACAGTTAAAGCTTTAGCATGATCCTTTATTCTAACAGGGAAAGGCGGTTTCTCAATATAAGTAGTAGGAACAATAGGATCAACATTATAAGTGATAGTCTTTTCTTCAACTTTAACAAGTTCAACTACTTTTACTTCAATGGGAGGATGGTATTTAAACCACTTCTCCTTGGGGAGGTCAACATGAGTAGCAAATGATTCACAGAAAGAAGCTAGTATCTCAGAGTCAAGCCCATATTTAGTGCTAAATTCACGGAAAACATCGGTATCCATAAAAGCTTTAACACAATCAAACTTAGGGGTCATACTTGACTCACCTTCGTCGAGATCCCAATCTTCAGAGTTGCGTTTAATTCTTTCCAATAAATCCCATTTTAATTCAATAGTATTTATCATAAAAGAACCAGTACAAGAATTATCGAGCATGGAGCTATTATTGAGAGAAAGCCGAGCATAAAAATTTTGAATGATCAATTCTCTTGAGAGCTCATAATTGGGGCATGAATATAACATTGACTTAAGCCTCCCCCAAGCTTGAGCGATGCTTTCTCCTTCGCGAGGCCAAAAATTATATATATAATTACGATCACGATGAACCTGATGCATAGGGTAGAACTTCTGATGAAATTCCAACTTCAGTCGATTATAGTTCCATGATCCAATATCATTGCATAGCCTAAACCATGTCAATGCATCTCCCTTCAAAGATAAAGGGAAGACCTTCTCTTGATAACATCCTCGGGCATACCTGCAAGCTTAAATAATCCACAAACTTCATCCACATAGATTAGATGTAAATCACGATGCAGTCCTTCATCTCCTGTAAAGAGATTATCTAGCAGTTTCTCTATCATACCTGAAGGAATTTAAAAAGCAAACATTTTCAGTAGGTTCAGTAGGTTGAGGAGAAACTCTTTCCTCTATTAGTCGGGGTGAAGATACCCCGAACAAGCCCCTCAAAGGATTATGAACCATACTAACAAGTAACAGTAAATTTCAGCACACTATATAAATTTTTCCTTACCAAAGGCGCTTCACTCCCCGGCAACGGCGCCAGAAAAGAGTCTTGAGGACCCACAAGTGTAGGGGATCTATCGTAATCCTTTCGATAAGTAAGAGTGTCGAACCCAACGAGGAGCACAAAGAAATGATAGGCGGTTTTCAGTAAGGTATTTTCTGTAAGCACTGAAATTATCGATAACAGATAGTTTGGTCATAAGGTAATTGGTAGCAAGTGACAAATAATAAAAGTAAATAAGGTGCAGCAAGATGGCCCAATCCTTTTTGTAGCAAAGGACAAGCCTGGACAAACTCTCATATGAAGGAAAACGCTCCCGAGGACACATGGGAATTATCGTCAAGCTAGTTTTCATCACGTTCATACGATTCGCGTTCGTTACTTTGATAATTTGGTATGTGGGTGGACCGGTGCTTGGGTGCTGCCCTTACTTGGACAAGCATCCCACTTATGATTAACCTCTATTGCAAGCATCCGCAACCACAAAAGAAGTATTAAGGTAAACCTAACCATAGCATGAAACAAGTGGATCCAAATCAGCCCCTTACGAAGCAACGCAAAAACTAGGGTTTAAGCTTCTGTCACTCTAGCAACCCATCATCTACTTATTACTTCCCAATGCCTTCCTCTAGGCCCAAACAATGGTGAAGTGTCATGTAGTCGATGTTCACATGACACCACTAGAGGAAAGACAACATACATCTCATCAAAATATCGAACGAATACCAAATTCACATGACTACTTATAGCAAGACTTCTCCCATGTCCTCAGGAACAAAAGTAACTACTCACAAGACATAATATTGTTCATGATCATAGGGGTATTAATATGCATAATGGATCTGAACATATGATCTTCCACCAAGTAAACCAACTAGCATCAACTATAACGAGTAATCAACACTACTAGCAACCCACAGGTACCAATCCGAGGTTTTGATACAAAGATTGGATACAAGAGATGAACTAGGGTTTGAGAGGAGATGGTGATGGTGAAGATGTTGATGAAGATAACCCTCCCCAAGATGGGAGAGTTGTTGGTGATGACGGCGGTGATGATTTCCCCTCCCGGAGGGAAGTATCCCTAGTAGAACAGCTCCACCGGAGCCCTAGATAGGTTCCGCCAAGGTTCCGCCTTGAGACGACGGCGTCTGGTCCCGAAAGCCTCTTTTTGATTTTTTTTCAGGTCAAAACACCTCATATAGGAGAAGATGGGCATCGGGGGGTCACCGGCTGGCCCACAAGGCAGGGGGCGCGCAGAGAGGGGGGCGCGCCCCCCACCCTCGTGGACAGGTGGTGGCCCCCCTGGCAGATCTCTTTCGCTAGATATTTTTTATATTTTCTGAAATGGTGTTTCGTGGGGTTTCGGAGCTTTTTGAGTTGTGCAGAATATGTCTCCAATGTTTGCTCCTTTTCCAGCACAGAATTCCAGCTGCCGACATTCTCCCTCTTCATGTAAACCTTGTAAAATAAGAGAGAAAAGGCATAAGTATTGTGACATAACGTGTAATAACAGCCCATAGTGCAATAAATATCAACATAAAAGCATGATGCAAAATGGACGTATCAGACCCGCCAGTGGGTAAAGAGAGTTTGAGTATGGAAAGACCTCATTTCAACGTTTATGACGAACCAGAGTGTTCGGTAAGCCGGAGGACAGTTCCTCGTCTCCGGTGTTCCGAGTCTGACGCCGTTTCTCGTGTTGTTGTTGCTTCAAAAGAAAGTGAGGATCCAAATAAGCTAAAGGGTGTGAAAATCTTACTTTCTGGGTTACTCGTTGAATTTTCTGTCTTGGCAAGGATTCTGAGCCGGAGGAAATAGTAATTACCTCTTCATCAACAGCTTGGCTGGCCTCCGTGTCGTCCTGACAATAATCCATGTCAATAAGATAATTGAAAAAGGAGCCAAGAGAGTCAAGGGCTACCTCCGACTCAGAGCTATAGTCCAGTTCAAATAATTCAGAAGTCGTGGTTTTCTTATTTGTCTTTTTCACGGCCTTCTTGGCAGCTTTCTTGACAGCTCTGGCCTTTTTAGCAGCTTCATGGTCATAGGTTTTCTTCCAGAAAGCCGACTTAGCCTGCGAGAGGCAGCAAGATCGAGTTGACAGGAGAATCAAATCGATCAAGTAAGGACAGTTAAAGTTAAGACTCACCTCTAGTGCCAGGTTAAGTTTGCAGAAAGGGCTCAGACCCACTTTGCTGCCGTCTCCCAAGCTTTCGTTTAAGAGGGTCTTGGTCATGTATGTGATTACATCCTCGGTCAAGTCTTCAGGGCTGTGACGTACTGGATCTGTGGTCTCACCAGTATAAGTGCACATTAAGCCGGTCCTACGGCTCAAGGGAATGATTCGCCAGGCGATCCAGCACCGGACCAAGTCAATTCTAGTTAGCCCATTTCCCAGTAGGGTCGTGAGCTTTGCAAAAGTAGGAGAAAGTTTTTTGCGTTCTGCAGAAGTAAGTTTCTCAGCAAGAGGATGCTTTGGGTCTAAACGCTGAACACGATAGCCCGGCAATGGATTCTCATCAGCCGGGGAGGTGTCTTTGCAATAAAACTAGGTTTGATTCCAGTCTCTAGGGTGACTCGCCAGACATGCATAAGGGAAGATAGAATCTCTCCTCCTTTGAATTGAGACGGCCCCAAGTTCCAAGCTAGGTCCGTTTGTGAACTCATTCTGGCGGTTTAAATAAAAATACTCTCTGAAGAGCTCGAGACTGGGCTCCTCTTGAAGATACACTTCACAGAAGACCTGGAAATTGCAGATATTTGACACAGAATTGGGTTCGATGTCTTGTGGATGGAGCTGAAAGAAATGCAGAACGTCCCAGAAGAACTTAGAGCCGGGTGGTGAAAAACCCCGGTTCATGTGATCAGAAAAGACAATAACTTCATTGTCCTTTGGATGAGGTCTCTCTTCGCCCGGTTTAGGGGCGCGGTAATGCATAACAAATTTTTTTGGCAGGTACCCAATTTTGACAAAGTCAGCAAGCGTAGCCTCAGTGACAACAGAAGGGACCCAGTTGCACGTGGTGACTATCTTCGGCGGCATTGTGAACAAAGCCTAAAAGAAAGAAAGAAACTTGCCAGTTCAAAATTGATTTATTAAACCGAAAAGTCAAGTTACAGTATATGTTCAGCATGGCGGCTTGAATGGGGCCTAATGACATACGGGTAGTTATAAACCGGTGAATTAAGCCGCCATGACAAGCACTGATACTCAAGAAAGTAGATTTTACTAAGTCTTGAGACAAACAGTTTTCACAGATTGAAGCTGCAGCTTTGGATCTACAGTAGTTCAGAAAATAAAGTTAAATCCTAAAATTAAGGTGGTGGCGAGAAAAGAAGAAAGTCTAGATGGGATATATTACAATGAGGACGCATATTCAAGACCTAGACAAATGATTAAACCTGCTACCGCACAAGTTCTACAGATTGATATCCTGACCTAGACCCGCGGTGCCAAAACGACGGCACTGGCGGAGCTCGGGTGCGTGGGCGTCGCGAGGAAGCAGATGAAGAGGAAGAGGCAAAGGCGGAGAATGGAAAGGAACCCCTGGTCATATTTATAAGGTGAATGGATAAAGGTCACCATGGGAATCGAGGAGACTGAAAAACAGATAAGTAACAGCATAGGCACCTCGATTATCGGAGTCTAAAGAAATGTGGAGATTTTTTAAGATCTGGGCAGTTCAAAAGTAAGTAAGAAGTGACGTCATGGCGGGTTACCACAAATTCCAGGACTAACGTCACGATGGGTTATGATATCTCGTGAGAAGATGAAGAAAGATTGACATGAACAAGTTCAAATCAACCTGGGGCCTAATGTTGGGGATATAACTATTTGATATGACCCGCCCAAGAGGGGCCGGGTTACCCAATGGCGGTTCATGGGCCAAGCCCAGAAGCATGTTAAAGATGGCGGTTCGATAAGAGTAATGTATAAAGGGCCCAAAGCCCAGAGTGGCTTAAGGCTCGTAAGTGTAAACCATCATGTATGTTTAACTTGTACTTTAAGGCATGTAACAATGAGCACCGAGCCGGACACGATTGTATGAGCCGGACGGGACTCCGTAGGCCGCAGGGCGTCAACCCGTGTATATAAGGGGATGACCCGGCAGCGGCTTAGGGCAAGAAACAACAAATCGAGAGCCAAGCAAGCGTATTCGCTCCCTAGAAATCGAAACCCTAGCAATTCCACCTCAAACTGGATTAGGTTTTACCCTCACCGCAAGGGGCCGAACCAGTATAAACTTCTTTTGTCTCTTGTCCCGTTTTAACCCCTTTAAACTAACCACGTCGCTATGGCTCTGCAATTAAATCCTTTCCTTAGGACATTTCAACTACAATCAAAAAGTTTGTGGCCCCGCGACCTCTACAAACCGACGAGTGGGGAAAGATACGACCCACAGATCAAAATGTTACAACCAGCGAATGGAAAAGCTCCGATGGTCACGGAGTAAAATTTGTAGTGTGCACCATGGCGTCTAAAACCAAGGTTGTGGCAAGCTGCCGTAGTCACAACCCGATCCTAAATAGAAGGGAACTTGTCCCCCTACACTACAATTATATGCCCTAAAATCTTAATAAAACCACGGCTACATAGAATAGAAGAAATAACTGAGAGTCACAAACCATATCTACTGTCCAGCACTTCCATTAAAAATGCACTTACATGACCACGCCAACAATTCCCGTAGGCCTATTCTCTAGTATGAACACGAGAAAGCAGAGGAAGTTGTGAATGTGTGTGCGCGCACACACCACGATCCGCATCCCTAACCCCCCGAATCCAAGCAAGGAAAGGTAGGGCGCTGACCCGATCCATCAGCTCGCGGGAACAACGCCACGTCCCCAATCTACGGCGGCGCCGGCGGCGGCCCGTGGGAACACAAAC
>LR738715.1:434080504-434095932 GCA_902687465.1 Secale cereale
CCCCCCCCGCCCATGTCCCCCAGCAAGCGAGAACACTACCCCATCTCCCGATTCACGGCGGCGCTGGCGGTGGCCTGCGGGAACACCCAACACCATAACCCTAAATCCAATGGGGGAGGGAGAGACAACAACAAAAGGGAGAGGACATAGCAAGAGCTACCTTCCGGGGGCCATAGGTCGCACGAGAAACGAGATCCGCCCTGGGACGCCACTGCCGCTCTTGATCTCCTGGCGCCCAACCACCCCATCGCCATTCGGTCGCCAAACACCGCAGCCCCTGCTTCCTCTCTCTCCACACTCTAAAATGTCTCCTCGCTCGCTTGTAGCAAAATGTGTGCAGAGGAATACCCGTGGGTTCGGTATGGTGAGTGCAGGCGTTGCTGACCATGGGATCTATGTAATGCCCAGTATGCGGCTATGTCCCCACGTGTCGAGGCACGACTTAAGGACATAAACGCATACTAGAATGATCTCAAGTATGGTATCTTTGCACATCTCATGTAAAATTCAGGGATGAAAGTGTAAAATGATAGTTGGCTTACACTCGCCACGTCACACAATGAATACAATAACATACATCATCCAAAGAACATCATGGTCCGACTACAGACGAAATCCAAATGAAAAAGATACCATAAATAACACAAGCCCGGATCCTCCTAGTAAGAACCACTACTGATCGTCGGGATAAGACACATAGTAACGACCACGCTCTTCATCGAACTCCCAGTGAAGCTCCGAACCATCTCCTGCATAGTTCTCAACGATACCTGCATCTGGTGTGTGTTGAATCTGTGAGCCACAGAGGACTCAGCAATCCTGTTCCCGGGTATCAAAAGTACCAAAGTCTTAGGTGTGGAAAGGCTATAAACAAGGTTGTAGCAAGCACTAAGCACTAGCTTACGAGTTTAGAGCCAGAAGAGACAAGTGCCAACGATCGCCAAGTTGATCAAGAAGTGATCCTAGCTACTCACGATCAAACTTGACCCCACCGTGTTCACTTCCCGAAGCCCTTCGGAAAGAGACCATCACGGTTACTCACGCAGGTAGTGTTTTCATGAATAAGGTGTCAAGTTATCTACAACTGGATATTAACAAATTCCCATCTGCCACATAACAGCGGGCACGACTTTTGAAAGATCAAACCCTGCAGGGGTGTCCCAACTTAGCCCATCACAAGCTCACGATCCATGGAGTCACAACTCCAAAGTGGGAAGACCCGAGTATTCTCGGAATCCCATGCTCAAGATATTTCGACAAAGGTAAAACTAATCCAGCAAGACCTCCCGGCATGCCGACACCCTGATAGTAGCCGCGCGTATCTCGTCTCAGGCCATGACCGGATGAGAACTACGTACAGCAACCGAAGATCCCAGCGAACTGGGTGGCACCGCAAGTGGCTCTAGTTTGGACCAACACTCATGAGGAGCACTGGCCCGGGGGTTGTTAATTAAGACCTCGGGGTAGCTAGTCCCTATGCAAGTTTTAGTTATTAGGCAAATGTAAAACCAATGTTGGGCCTTAATGGAAAAGCTTTGAACAGAGCGAATTATCAAGGGGGTCCCATAACCCCAACCGTGTTAGGAACGCAAAGTCAAGGAACATAACACCGGTTCATCGGTTCCTAAGGTGGCATGAGTGGAACAAAACACCAAGCAGAAAGGCTTAGCCTTCCACCCACTACCAATATATAGGTGAAATAGTTTAACAGATTTAATATACTGTGATATCCCAACAACTTCATCATGGAGCAATCTTCAAAACTTCACCTGCAACTAACAACGCTATAAGAGGGGCTGAGCGAAGCGTACTTAACCAAACAACGGTTTGCTAGGAAGGTGGTTAGAGTGTTCACGGCAACAATAGGAGGGCTGACAAACAGGAATAGGCATCGGGGCAATATCAAAAGAACGAGACATCTAGCATAGGCAAAGATAGAAGTGATATCTGGGTATGGTCGTCTTGTCTAATGATTCAACGGAGGGATCGTAACCTTGCTCCTCGAACTCAGCCTCGAAAGGAACCTCGAACTCCGAATCGTCACCGGGCTCTAACCAACACAACAATGCAACCACCGGAACACAATCAATCATCATGCAATGCTCAAATACATGATGCATGAATATGATGCATATGAACATGGGTAGGACACAATGCAACTCCTAGGGATAAGAAGAGTGCACAAACAACATGGCAAGAAACAAGATCACAACACATGTGGAATACAAGCAAAAGAAACAAAACTAACATGGCCACAAGTGGTTATGTAGATGATTTAAACAAGCACCCAACAAGTTTTATAAGTTTATTAACATGGCAAGGGGTTCAACTAGGACCAACAGCAACATGCTAGCATTTTAAATGGGCCGGAAAGAACAAACAACAATTTCCGGAAACTCCCATATTCATTTAAATACAATTAGTAAAAACTGAGATAGACATATTTTAAAGTTGTTCAACATGCAAAGAAACAGCACCACATTAATCTACACATTTTTCCACCCCAAATGCATATAAAGTTTGTTAAATTTGGAGTTGTAGATATTTAGTTATGGTTTTTACAAGTTTAAGCATATTTAAACACAAATTAATTCAAACAGCATTTTTAATGTTTTAAACATGGCAACAAATAGCATATTAATATTCTACATGAAAAACTGAGCAGTTTTCATATATAACTTATTTTCATCAGATGCATATTTTAAAAGATATTAAATATGCAAAACTAATGGAGAAAAAGAAAAAGAAAAATAAACAGAAAAGAAAAACAAAGAAAAGGTCAAACTGGCCCAGGCTGGATCTAGCCGCAGCCACTGACCCGTGGGTCCAGAGGCGCTGAGGCGGCAGCGGTGGGTGCGCCTGTGGGTGAGAGGAGCTGTGAGGCAGGCGGGTGGAGTCGATCTGTCAGCGTCACATGAAAAGCAAAAATGGGGGGAATAATCCCACTACCCCCGTTGTGATTCGAACCCAGGATCTCCTGGTTAACTGACGAAGAGACGAGCCACTGGGCTGAAGGCATGCGACTGACAGAAGAGGAGGTCCGGTCCTCTTGAGGTGATCTGCAACCAGTGCAGGTCCTCATCTGCCTGGAACAGAGACGGCTCGTCGATGCCGGCGAGCGCAACGGCGACGATGGGGCACTGCAGGTGGTGGCGGGCGTCCGGAATTCAGGCGAGGTTGCGGGGTGCTATGCGCGCGTGCAGAGACTCGAGCACGAGCTCGCGCTCGGCTCGGCCATGGCGAGGCAGAGGCTTGAAGCGTGCAGACGCGCGGGCGGAGGACGGAGGCGAGCGCAGGCACTCCACGAGCATGCGCGGGTGCTGGCGACGTGCACGAACGGGAAGAACCAGAGCGGTGAAGCGCGAGGGCCTACGACACCTACTGTCACCTCACGACAGCGAAAAAAATTCAGTTCCCACCGGATCACCGAGAGCATGGGGAAGACATGGCTTCGGCGACGGTGCTAGCGCGCTAAGGACGACGGGAAGGAGCATGAGGGGAGCTGGGTAGACCTCATATACCTGCGATTGGAAGACGAGGCCGACGACGGGGCTATGGCGACGCAGGCGAGCTCTGAACTCCGGCGTGAACTCTAGCCACGGGGAGATATGGAAGCAGACGAGGAAGAAGATGGCTTGTTCCCGTCGATGCGAAGGCGAGGTAGCGTCCGACCTGTGATGGAGAGGAAGTAGTCGACGCCGGGGAAGCAGTAGGACACAACGCCGGTGGCTGGACCCGACCGGAGGGTCGCCGGCGACGAGGGCGCTCTCTTTGTAGCGCTCGAGGTAGGAGAAAGGGGCAGGGAAGAAGATCCCTTTCGGGTGGCGGCGGAGACGGGGAAACCCTAAGGGCGCTGCTGCTTTAAAAGGGGGAGGTGCGCGACGGGCTGGCCTCGATGTCCGTGAGGTCGAGCTCACGGCGTCGACGCTCTTAAGTAGAGGAGGGAGACGACACGACTGGGGAGGGCAGGTGAGCGTCGAGGTGGAGACGCTGACATGAGGGTTCGGGCGCGAGGTAGAGAGACGGCGCGACTGTGTGTGCGGGCTGCGCGCGTGGGAGCTGGCTGGGCCGCGGCCTTGTTGCTGGGCCGAGGTGGCTGGTGCTGGCTGCGCTGCTCTTATTTTCCCTTTTCTTTTCTTCAGACAAAAAAAAACAAAAAGAAAAACTCAGGGACAAAGGGGAGGAGTTTGGAAAATATAAAAATATCCCCAAGCTCCTGGAATTACACACTATTTTAGAAATTTGTCCTCGGCATTTTTAGAGGAAGTAAAATAATTCAAGTTTAAAATAATTCAAACTTGAGCCATTTTAAAACCTAACCAAAACAATTCCAACAGAGGTGTAGCTTTGCAAGGTGACTTAGGTCAAGGACTCAAAGAAGTGGGGAGGAGATGAACTTTAAAGGAAGAGGCTAAGTCACTTGCAAAAATGTTAAAGAATGGAAAGAAAGAAGGAAGGAGAAGAAGAGGTGCAAGAAGAAGAGGGGTAGGGTTAGCATGGCCAAGGTCTCTATCACCACCAACATGCAAACAAGATGCCTCACTTGGCATGCCAAGACAAGGATGACCATATATGCAAGTAAAAGAATGCTAAGATGAACATGATCGCATGGTGATGATGAAGCAATGCATGGATGCAAAAAGGAAAAGAAACATGACAATGCAATAACAAAAGAAAGCATAATTGACAAGAACCCCCAAGGAAAAGACAAGGATCAAAATGATGAAAGCTTTATTGCCATATATGGAATGTATCACATATGGGGTGTACAAACTCTCCTCCACTATAGAAAGATCTCGTCCTGAGATCTAGGACTGAAAGAAGGCGGGATACTCGGAACGGAGATGATCTTCTCGTTCCCATGTAGCTTCTCGGTCAGTATGGTGTGACCACTTCACTTTCAAGAATTTGATGGACTTATTGCGGGTCTTGCACTCAGTTTCTTCAAGGATAGCAACGGGGTGCTCACGATAAGGCAAGTCTTGTTGAAGATCAATCTCTTCGAACGGAATGGTGCATTCAGGCATCTTGAAGCACTTGCGGAGTTGAGACACGTGAAACACATCATGCACATTTGCAAAGTTGGAGGGAAGCTCGAGTTGGTAGGCTAGATCGCCTCTCTTGCCAAGAATCTTGAAAGGGCCCACGTATCTTGGAGCAAGCTTGCCCTTGATACCGAACCTCTGAGTGCCCTTCATGGGAGAAACACGAAGATAGACATGGTCTCCAATGTCGAAAGCCAAGTCACGATGCTTTCCGTCACAGTAGCTCTTTTGACGCGATTGCGCGGGTTTGAGATTCTCATGTATGACTTTGCACATTTCTTCGGCTTCTGAGATCAAGTCATTTCCAACGAGTTGACGTTCACCAGTCTCGGACCAGTTGAGAGGGGTATGTCACTTTCTGCCATAGAGGATTTCAAAAGGAGCTTTGTCGGCACTTGCTTGGAAGTTGTTGTTGTAGGAGAATTCTGCAAATGGAGGGCAATCTTCCCATTTCATATTGAAGGAGATGACACAAGCTCTGAGCATATCTTCAAGGATCTGGTTCACTCTTTTGACTTGACCACTAGTCTGAGGGTGAAACGCAGTGCTGAAGCGAATCTTTGTGCCCATGGCTGACTGAAAAAGAATCCCAGAACTTGGAAGTAAACAAGCTTCCACGGTCTGAGGAGATCATTTGAGGAATGCCATGCAAAGAAACAATTCTGGAGGTGTACAGCTCTCCCAGCTGAGCTACGTTGATGGATTCTTTGATGGGAAGAAAATGAGCTACTTTAGTTAGCTTGTCAATCACCACAAAGATAGCATCATTTCCTTTCTTGGACTTGGGAAAACCGGTGACGAAATCCATCTCAATGTGATCGAATTTCCACTCGGGAATAGGTAGAGGTTGAAGGAGTCCAGTTGGACATTGATGCTCTGCCTTCACTCTTCTGCAGACATCACATTCATTCACAAATTGGGCAATCTCCCTTTTCATGCGAGTCCACCAATATGATTGCTTGAGGTCATGATACATCTTGGAACTTCCTGGATGTATCGAGAGGAGGGAGTCATGTGCTTCGTTCAATATGAGCTTCCTGTGATCACCTTTGGGAACCACGATCATGTCCTCAAAGAACAAGGTGTCTTTCTCATCAACGCGATAGCACTTATACTTGGGAGTACCCTTAGCAATACCATGTTTCACTTTTTGCACCATAGCATCACTCAGTTGGGCCTCACGGATTTGATCTTCCAAGGTAGGAGCAACTTGAAGGTTTGCGAGAAAGCCTTGCGAAACGACTTGGAGGTTGAGCTTCCTGAATGATTCACAAAGTTCAGGCTGGAACGGTTTGAGAAGGAGACTGTTGCAATACGCCTTTCTGCTCAAGGCATCTGCAATGACATTGGCCTTGCCAGGAGTATACTCAATGCTTGGATCGTACTCTTGAATCATCTCAACCCAACGAGTCTGGCGAAGGTTAAGGTTTGGCTGAGTGAAGATGTACTTCAAGCTCTTGTGATCGGTGAAGATGTCCACTTTTCTGCCCAACAGAAGGTGTCTCCACGTGATCGAGGCATGTACAACTGCTGCTAGCTCAAGATCATGTGTGGGGTAATTCTTCTCATTTGGTTTTAGCTGACGAGAAGTGTATGCCACAATCTTCTTGTCGTGCATGAGAACACCACCAAGACCTTGCAATGAAGCATCATAAAAGACTTCATAAGGCTTGGCCTCATCTGGAGGAGTAAGAACCGGAGCAGAAACGAGCTTCTCTTTGAGTGTCTTAAATGCCACATCACAATCAGGAGTCCACGAGTACTTGACATTCTTCTGCAACAGGTTGGAAAGAGGCTTGGCAATCTTGGAGAAGTTCTCGACGAACCTTCTATAATAGCTAGCGAGACCAGGGAAGCTTCGGAGTTGCTTGACATTCTGCGGAGGTTCCCAGTTGACAATAGCTTCAACCTTCTCGGGGTTTACAGAAATGCCCTCGGCAGAGATAATATGGCCAAGATAGAGGACTTTATCCAGCCAGAATTCACATTTGGAGAACTTCGCATAGAACTTGTGTTCACGAAGCCTATCATGGACCAAATGGAGGTGTTTGGCATGGTCTTCTTCATTCTTGGAGAATACCAATATATCATCCAGATAGACGAGAACAAATTCATTGGTGTAAGGGTTGAATATGAAGTGCATCATCCGAGAGAAGGTGGGTGGAGTATTTGCGAGGCCAAAAGACATGATCGTGTATTCATAGGAGCCAAAACTCATTCTGAAAGCGGTCTTAGGAATAACCTCTTCACGGATACGAATCTGATGGTAACCCATCCGGAGATCGAGCTTCGAGAACACCTTTGCTCCTTTGAGCTGCTCGGACAATTCATTGATATTGGAGAGCGGATACTTATTATTTATTGTCTTCCTGTTCAATGACCAGTAATCAACGCAAAGGCATTCCGTGCCATCCTTCTTCTTGACAAATAGAACACCATAGCCCCAAGGAGAAGTACTAGGCCTGATTAGACCCATGTGTTCTTGCTCATCAAGTTGTTTCTTCAGCTCCTTCAACTCATCAGGACAAAGCTTGTACGGACGTCGACATGCTAGCTTGGTACCGGGTTCAAGTTCAATGATGAATTCAACTTGACGATGGGGAGGCATGCCTGAAAGCTCTTTAGGGAATACATCCTCATATTCACGAACCACCGGAATCTGAGGAATGGCATTAATCTTGCCCTTGTCATTGAGAGAGAATTTCCTGATTGTGATATCTCGAGCTGCGAAGATAATCACGTCTTCGTCACGATGAGTTAGCTTAACCTCCTTGTTTGCACAATCAATGTTTGCATCATGCTTGGAGAGCCAATCCATCTCAAGAATAAGATCAATGTCGGAGTTACCGAGAATAACAGGGGAAACCAGAAAACTTTAATCACCCATATGAATAGATATATCTAGAGCAACTGAGTTGGAAGTCATTTGCCATCCCGGAGAAATAATCTTTAAAGGCCTAGGTATGCTCTCCGTAACCAAGTCATGCTTAGCAACAAATGGTCTTGAAATGAAAGAAAGCGATGCACCCGAGTCAAACAAGACTTTTGCAGGAATTGAGTTAACTGAGAGGTTACCCAATATCACATCGGAAGAATTCTCTGCTTGAGCTGCATTCATCAGATTCACTCTTGCTGCCTTGGGGTTGTGCTTGACAATAGCAGTGCTCACAGGTGGAGGAGGCGGAAGGCGCCTTGGGTTGGGACATTTGTTTGCATAGTGACCCTTCTGGCCACACTTGTTGCAAGTAACTTCTGAAAGAGGCCGATGATAAGGACCACTTGATCTTGAAGCTTGGAAGTGAGGCTTGGACTGATTGCTTGGGTTGGATGGGTGGGAGAATCGACGACCACCTGAGTGCTTGTTGTTGTTTGGAGGACGGAGCACTGGAGGAGGCGGTAGCCAGAACTTCTGTTGCTTGGCAACCACTTGAGAGGAAGAGGAGGAGTGAACAACATCTCTAATCCTCTTTTTGGAAGCTTCACTCTTGAGCTGAGCTGCCTCTTGCTTGAGAGCCATATTGTAGAATTGGTCAAATTCAGCCGGCTCGAACAAAGTGAGAGCAAGTTGGAGTTCATCTTTCAGACCACCTCGGAACTGATATATCTTGCTCTTGGCATCGGGGATGTCTTGCTTCGCATAACGGGCAAGATTCTGGAACTTGACATTGTATTGATAGACGGACATGGTGCCTTGCTCAGGTTGCGGAATGCTCACGCATGCCTTCAGTGACACTGGTTGGAATGTGATGAGAGCGGAAATCTTTGCAGAAGTCAGTCCACGGGATCTCACGATCACCTCTGGAGTCTTTGTACTGTTGCCACAAATCAGCAGCTTGATCTTTGAGTTGGAAAGCGGCAAACTTGACATAATCCTCAGGTCTCACGTTACTGCATTCAAAGTGCTTTTTGATGTCTGTGATCCAATCTTCAGCATCTAGCGGGTCCACATAGTAACTGAAAGACTTTGGTAGGTTTGCCAGGAATTGGTTCAGTGTCGCAAAGTGAGGTTGATTGAACAAATTGCCTTGGCCTTGGTTCCCATGATTGCCTTGATTGGCTTGAAAATTCTGCATCATTTGCATGAGCATCTGAGTGTTCTGGTTGGTTGCTTGCATAATTGCTCTCCATGCCTCGGCCGGAGGAGGAGGGGAAGGAGGACGTTCAGGAGGACGCTCTTCTTCGCCCTCTTGGTTAGGGTTGGGAACCTTCTTAGGATCCATCCTGAATATGATGACAACCGTTAGCCATTGAAGCACAACAAGTAAGCTGAATCAACGGGTAGAAATTTGCAACATAAGTCTTCACAATGAACATTCGAACAAAATGAACGAATGAATTCCACAGTTTAATGGTACAACAATCTTCTCGAGAAGCCACTTAGGAGAACAAAAGATAAAATAAAAACAACAAGGTGCAGATGGAACAAATACATGATAGAAGTTTCGTCCCACATGTTCGTGCTGAATGCCCCATGGTACGTGTTACAAAGGGTGTTGCAATCCCCGGATCAGCATAGCCAAGGACCCTTTAAGATGCAACTCCCAATTGGAACAACGCCCATGAAACTTCTTCACTCGATGTTGAACCCCAAACCTCATACCATGCACTTGTTGGAAGAATGCCTACGAGCTACTTGAAAACCCACCTATTAATTCCCGAAGCTTTCCGGTTATGCAATCTGGTGTTGGGGATACAGGGGAAGCACCGCACACTCAACTCTAAACCTACATCCAGCTGTATCCAACCGTCAACACATAACCAATCATCCTCGGAAACTGTTTACCTCGGACCTTCAAAACGCATCCGCTATACTAGTTGTGGCAATACTCCCGAACTATCCCACTAGTACTGGGTGACGTCAGGGTTATCTCACCACTAACCGCATAGAAGAGTTTTCGATGTCGGGCGTCTTAAGTATTCTAGAACCGCTACGATACATTTGTGATGACAACACCTCGGAGCTCAACTCCCCGGGACACTTCCACAACCCCTAAATGACAGGAGGCATCAAGAACAATGTTCTCATCACAAAGATATCGGAACAATCCAAACAATACTCGTGTGGTCCTAAAAATAATAATGAATTTTGAGAGTAGAGGAGATAGAACAACGTCGGGAGTCCTCACCAGAGCGATGAAGGGGATGAGGAGTAAAAAGAAATCTTACTCTCCGATATATATATATATATATATATATATATATATATAGGACTCAAAACATTTTATGTGTGTGCCTAGACTCAACCGTCAGCGATTCGATCAATCAGGGGGCTCCTAGGTCGGAGAAGGCTCTGAATACCAACTTGTAATGCCCAGTATGCGGCTATGTCCCCCGCGTGTCGAGGCACGACTTAAGGACATAAACGCATACTAGGATGATCTCAAGTATGGTATCTTTGCACACCTCATGTAAAATTCAGGGATGAAAGTGTAAAATGATAGTTGGCTTACACTCGCCACGTCACACTATATAAATTTTTCCTTACCGAAGGAGCTTCACTCCCCGGCAACGGCGCCAAAAAAGAGTCTTGATGACCCACAAGTGTAGGGGGTCTATCGTAGTCCTTTCGATGAGTAAGAGTGTCGAACCCAACGAGGAGCGAAAGGAAATGATAGGCGGTTCTCAGTAAGGTATTTTCGGCAAGCACTGAAATTATCGGTAACAGATAGTTTGGTGATAAGGTAGTTGGTAGCAAGTGACAAATAGTAAAAGTAAATAAGGTGCAGCAAGATGGCCCAATCCTTTTTGTAGCAAAGGACAAGCCTGGACAAACTCTTATATGAAGGAAAACGCTCCCGAGGACACATGGGAATTATCATCAAGCTAGTTTTCATCACGTTCATATGATTCGCGTTCGTTACTTTGATAATTTGGTATGTGGGTGGACCGGTGCTTGGGTACTGCACTTACTTTTTCAAGCATCCCACTTATGATTAACCTCTATTGCAAGCATCCGCAACTACAAAAGAAGTATTAAGGTAAACCTAACTATAGCATGAAACAAGTGGATCCAAATCAGCCCCTTACGAAGCAACGCAAAAACTAGGGTTTAAGCTCCTGTCACTCTAGCAACCCATCATCTACTTATTACTTCCCAATGCCTTCCTCTAGGCCCAAACAATGGTGAATTGTCATGTAGTCAACGTTCACATGACACCACTAGAGGAAAGACAACATACATCTCATCAAAATATCGAACGAATACCAAATTCACATGACTACTTATAGCAAGACTTCTCCCATGTCCTCAGGAACCAAAGTAACTACTCATAAGACATAATATTGTTCATGATCAGAGGGGTACTGATATGCATAATGGATCTGAACATATGATCTTCCACCAAGTAAACCAACTAGCATCAACTACAAGGAGTAATCAACACTAGTAGCAACCCACGGGTACCAATCTGAGGTTTTGATACAAAGATTGGATACAGGAGATGAACTAGGGTTTGAGAGGAGATGGTGCTGGTGAAGATGTTGATGAAGATAACCCTCCCCAAGATGGGAGAGTTGTTGGTGATCACGGCGGTCATGATTTCCCCTCCCGGAGGGAAGTATCCCCAGCAGAATAGCTCCGCTGGAGCCCTAGATTGGTTCCGCCAAGGTTCCACCTTGAGACGACGGCGTCTGGTCCCGAAAGCCTCCTTTTGATTTAGTTTTTCAGGTCAAAAGACCTCATATAGGAGAAAATGGGCATCGGGGGGTCACCGGCTGGCCCACGAGACAGGGGGGCGCACCCAATGGGGGGGCGCGCCGCCCACCCTCGTGGACAAGTGGTGGCTCCCCTGGCAGATCTCTTTCGCTAGATATTTTTTATATTTTCTGAAATGGTGTTTCGTGGGGTTTCAGAGCTTTTTGAGTTGTGCAGAATAGGTCTCCAATGTTTGCTCCTTTTCCAGCCCAGAATTCCAGTTGCCGACATTCTCCCTCTTCATGTAAACCTTGTAAAATAAGAGAGAAAAGGCATAAGTATTGTGACATAACGTGTAATAACATCCCATAGTGCAATAAATATCAACATAATAGCATGATGCAAAATGGACGTATCAGACCCGCCAGTGGGTAAAGAGAGTTTGAGTATGGAAAGACCTCATTTCGACATTTATGACGAACCGGAGTGTTCGGTAAGCCAGAGGACAGTTCCTCGTCTCCGGTCTTCCGAGTCTCACGTTGTTTCTCATGTTGTTGTTGCTTCAAAAGAATGTGAGGATCCAAATAAGCTAAAGGGTGTGAAAATCTTACTTTCTGGGTTACTCGTTGAAATTTCTGTCTCGGCAAGGATTCTAAGCCGGAGGAAATAGTAATTACCTCTTCATCAACAGCCTGGTTGGCCTCCGTGTCGTCCTGACAATAATCAATGTCAATAAGATAATTGAAAAAGGAGCCAAGAGAGTCGAGGGCTACCTCCGACTCAGAGCTATAGTCCATTTCAAATAATTTAGAAGTGCTGGTTTTCTTCTTTGCCTTTTTCACGGCCTTCTTGGCGGCTTTCTTGACAGCTCTGGCCTTTTTAGCAGCTTCATGGTCATAGGTTTTCTTCTAGAAAGACGACTTAGCCTGCGAGAGGCAGCAAGATCTAGTTGATAGGAGAATCAAAATGATAAAGTAAGGACAGTGAAAGTGAAGACTCACCTCTAGTGCCGGGTTAAGTTTGTAGAAAGGGCTCAGACCCACTTTGTTGTCGTCTCCCAAGCTTTCGTATAAGAGGGTCTTGGTCATGTCTATGATTGCATCCTCGGTCAAGTCTTCAGGGCTGTGACGTACTGGATCTATGGTCTCACCAGTATAAGTGCACATTAAGCCGGTCCTACGGCTCAAGGGAATGATTCGCCAGGCGATCCAGCACCGGACCAAGTCAATTCTAGTTAGCCTATTTCCCAGTAGGGCCCTGAGCTTTGCAAAAATAGGAGCAAATTTTTTGCGTTCTGCGGCAGTAAGTTTCTCAGCAACAGGATGCTTTGGGTCTAAACGCTGAACACGATAGCCCGGCAATGGATTCTCATCAGCCGGGGAGGTGTCTTTGCAATAAAACCAGGTTTGATTCCAGTCTTTGGGGTGACTCGGCAGAATGCATAAGGGAAGATAGAATCTCTCCTCCTTTGAGTTGAGACGGCCCCAAGTTCCAAGTTGGGTCTGTTTGTGAACTCATTCTGGTAGTTTAAATAAAAATACTCTCTGAAGAGCTCGAGGCTGGGCTCCTCTTGAAGATACACTTCACAGAAGACCTGGAAATTGCAGATATTTGACACGAAATTGGGTCCGATGTCTTGTGAATGGAGCTGAAAGAAATGCAGAACGTCCCAGAAGAACTTAGAGCCAGGTGGTGAAAAACACCGGTTCATGTGATCAGAAAAGACAATAACTTCATCGTCCTTTGGATGAGGTCTCTCTTCGCCCGGTTTAGGGGCGCGGTAATGCATAAAGGATTTTTTGGCAGGTACCCAATTTTGACAAAGTCAGCAAGCGTAGCCTCAATGACAACAGAAGGGACCCAGTTGCACGTGGTGACTGTCTTCGGCGGCATTGTGAACAAAGGAGCCTAAAAGAAAGAAAGAAACTTGCCGGTTCAAAATTGATTTATTAAACCGGAAAGTCAAGTTACAGTATATGTTCAGCATGGCTTAAATGGGGCCTAATGACATACGGGTAGTTATAAACCAGTGAATTAAGCCGCCATGACAAGCATTGATACTCAAGAAAGTATATTTTACTAAGTGTTGAGACAACCAGTTTTCACAGATTGAAGCTGCAACTTTGGATCTACAGTAGTTCAGGAAATAAAGTTAAATCCTAAAATTAAGGTGGTGGCGAGAAAACAAGAAAGTCCAGATGGGATATATTACAATGAGGACGCATATTCAAAACCTAGACAAATGATTAAACCTGCTACCGCACAAGTTCTACAGATTGATATCCTGACCTAGACCTGTGGTGCCAAAACGACGGCACTGGCGGAGCTCGGGTGCGTGGGCGTCGAGAGGAAGGAGATGAAGAGGAAGAGGCAAGGGCGGAGAATGGAAAGGAACCCCTGGTCATATTTATAAGGTGAATGGATAAAGGTCACCGCGGGAATCGAGGAGACTGAAAAATAGATAAGTAACAGCACATGCGCTTCGATTATAGGAGTCTCAATAAATGCAGAGATTTGTTAAGATCTGGGCAGTTCAAAAGTAGGTTACAAGTGATGTCATGGCGGGTTACCACAAATTCCAGGACTGACGTCATGGTGGGTTATGATATCTCGTGAGAAGATGAAGAAAGATTGACATGAACAAGTTCAAATCAACCTGGGGCCTAATGTTGGGGATATAACTATTTGATATGACCCGCCCAGGAGGGGCCGGGTTACCCAATGCCGGTTCATGGGCCAAGCCCAGAAGCATGTTAAAGATGGCGGTTCAATAAGAGTAATGTATAAAGGGCCCAAAGCCCAGAGTGGCTTAAGGCTCGTAAGTGTAAACCGTCATGTATGTTTAACTTGTACTGTAAGGCATGTAACAATGAGCACCGAGCCGGACACGATTGTATGAGCCGGACGGGACTCCGTAGGCCGCAGGGCGTCAACCCGTGTATATAAGGGGATGACCCGGCAGCGGCTTAGGGCAAGAAACAACAAATCGAGAGCGAGGCAAGCGTATTCGCTCCCTAGAAATCGAAACCCTAGCAATTCCACCTCAAACTGGATTAGGTTCTACCCTCACCGCAAGGGGCCGAACCAGTATAAACTTCTCGTGTCTCTTGTCCCGTTTTAACCCCTTTAAGCTAACCACGTCGCTATGGATCCGCAATTAAGTCCTTTCCTTAGGACATTTCAACAACAACCAAAAAGTTTGTGACCCCGCGACCTCTACGAACCGACGAGCGGGGAAAGGTACGACCCACAGATCAAAATGTTACAACCAGCGAATGGAAAAGCTCCGATGGTCACGGAGCAAAATTTGAAGTGTGCACCATGGCGTCTAAAACCAAGGTTGCGGCAAGCTACCGTAGTCACAACCCGGTCCTAAATAGAAGGGAACTTGTCCCCCTACACTACAATTATATGCCCTAAAATCTTAATAAAACCACGGCTACATAGAATAGAAGAAATAACTGAGAGTCACAAACCATATCTACTTTCCAGCACTTCCATTAAATATGCACTTACATGACCACGCCAACAATTCCCGTAGGCCTATTCTCTAGTATGAACACGATAAAGCAGAGGAAGTTGTGAATGTGTGTGCGCGCACACACCACGATCCGCATCCCTAACCCCCCGAATCCAAGCAAGGAAAGGTAGGGCACCGACCCGATCCATCAGCTCGCTGGAACAATGCCAGGTCCCCAATCTGCGGCGGCGCCGGCGCCGGCCCGTGGGAACACAAACGACCCCCCCCC
>LR738715.1:434095944-434140359 GCA_902687465.1 Secale cereale
AACACTACCCCATCTCCCGATTCACGGTGGCACCAGCGGTGACCCGCGGGAACACCCAACACCATAACCCTAAACACAATGGGGGAGGGAGAGACAGCAACAAATGGGAGAGGACATAGCAAGAGCTACCTTCCGGGGGGCATAGGTCGCACAAGAAACGAGATCCGCCCTGGGACCCCACTGCCGCTCTTGATCTCCTGGCGCCCAACCACCCCGTTGTCGTTCGGCTGCCAACACCGCAGCCCCTGCTTCCTCTCTCTCCCCACTCTGAAATGTCTCCTCGCTCACTTGTAGCAAAATGTGCGCAGAGGAATACCCGTGGGTTCGGTATGGTGAGTGCACGCGTTGCTGACCATGGGATCTATGTAATGCCCAGCATGCGGCTATGTCCCTCACGTGTCGAGGCACGACTTAAGGACATAAACGCATACTAGAATGATCTCAAGTATGGTATCTTTGCACATCTCATGTAAAATTCAGGGATGAAAGTGTAAAATGATAGTTGGTTTACACTCGCCACGTCACACAATGAATACAATAGCATACATCATCCAAAGAACATCAGCGTCCGACTACGGACGAAATCCAAACGAAAAAGATACCATAAATAACACAAGCCCGGGTCCTCCTAGTAAGAACCACTACTGATCGTCGGGATAAGACACATAGTAAAGACCACGCTCTTCATCGAACTCCCAGTGAAGCTCCGAACCATCTCCTGCATAGTTCTCAACGGTACCTGCATCTGGTGTGTGTTGAATCTATGAGCCACAGAGGACTCAGCAATCCCGTTCCCGGCTATCAAAAGTACCAAAGCCTTAGGTATGGAAAGGCTATAAACAAGGTTCCAGCAAGCACTAAGCACTAGCTTACGAGTTTAGAGCGAGAAGAGACAAGTGCCAACGATCGCCAAGTTAATCAAGAAGTGATCCTAGCTACTCACGATCAAACATGACCCCACCGTGTTCACTTCCCGAAGCCCTTCGGAAAGAGACCATCACGGTTACTCACGCAGGTAGTGTATCCATGAATAAGGTGTCAAGTTATCTACAACCGGATATTAACAAATTCCCATCTGCCACAGAACCTTGGGCACGGCTTTCGAAAGATCAAACCCTGCAGGGGTGTCCCAACTTGGCCCATCACAAGCTCACGATCCACGGAGTCGCAACTCAAAAGTGGGAAGACCCGAGTATTCTTGGAATCCCGTACTCAAGATATTTTGACAAAGGTAAAACTAATCCAGCAAGACCTCCGGGCGTGCCAACACCCTGATAGTAGCCGCACGTATCTCGTCTCAGGCCATGACCGAATGAGCACTACGTACAGCAACCGAAGATCCCAGCGAACTGGGTGGCACCGCAAGTGGCTCTAGTTTGGACCAACACTCATGAGGAGCACTAGCCCGGGGGTTGTTAATTAAGTCCTCGGGGTAGCTAGTCCCTATGCAAGTTTTACTTATTAGGCAAATGTAAAACCAATGTTGGGCCTTGCTGGAAAAGCTTTAAACAGAGCGAATTATCAAGGGGGTCCCATAACCCCAACCGTCTTAGGAACACAAAATCAAGGAACATAACACCGGTTTATCGGTTCCTAAGGTGGCATGAGGGGAACAAAACACCAAACAGAAAGGCTTAGCCTTCCACCCATTACCAATATATAGGTGAAATACTTTAACGGATTTAATATATTGTGATATCCCAACTACTTCATCATGGAGCAATCTTCAAAACTTCACCTGCAACTAACAACGCTATAAGAGGGGCTGAACGAAGCATACTGAGCCAAACAACGGTTTGCTAGGAAGGTGGTTAGAGTGTTTCACGGCAACAATAGGAGGGCTGACAAACAGGAATAGGCATCGGGGCAATATCTAAAGAATGAGACATCTAGCATAGGCAAAGATAGAAGTGATATTTGGGAATGGTCATCTTGCATGTTGATTCCACGGAGGGATCGTAACCTTGCTCCTCGACTCAGTCTCGAAAGGAACCTCGAACTCTGAATCGTCACCGGGCTCTAACCAACACAACAGTGCAAACACAGAAACACAATCAATCATCATGCAATGCTCAAACACATGATGCATGAATACGATGCATATGAACATGGGTAGGACACAATGCAACTCCTAGGGACAAGAAGAGTGAACAAGCAACATGGCAAGAAACAAGATCACAACACATGTGGAACACAAGCAAAAGGAACAAAACTAACATGGCCACAAGTGGTTATGTAGATGATTTAAACAAGCACCCAACAAGTTTTATAAGTTGTTTAACATGGCAAGGGTTTCAACTAGGACCAACAGCAACATGCTAGCATTTTAAATGGGCCGGAAAGAACAAACAACAATTTTCGGAAACTCCCATATTCATTTAAATACAATTAGGACAGAATTGAGATAGACATATTTTAAAGTTGTTACACATGCAAAGTAACAGCACCACATTAATCTACACATTTTTTCACCCCAAATGCATATAAAGTTTGTTAAATTTGGAGTTGTAGATATTTAGTTATGGTATTTACAAGTTTAAGCATATTTAAACACAAATTAATTCAAACAACATTTTTAATGTTTTAAACATGGCAACAAACAGCATATTAATATTCTACATGAAAAACTGAGCAGTTTTCATATATAACTTATTTTCATCAGATGCATATTTTAAAAGATATTAAATATGCAAAACTAATGCACAAAAAGAAAAAGAAAAACAAACAGAAAAGAAAAACAAAGAAAAGGTCAAACTGACCCAGGCTGGATCTAGCCGCAGCCACTGACCCGTGGGTCCAGAGGCGCTGAGTTGGCAGCGGCGGGTCCGCGTGTGGGTGAGAGGAACTGTGAGGCTGGCATGTGGGGTCGATATGTTAGCGTCACAGGAAAAGCAAAAATGGGGGGAATAATCCCACTGCCCACGTTGTGATTCGAACCCAGGATCTCCTGGTTAACTAACGAAGAGACGAGCCACTGGGCTGAAGGCGTGTGGCTGACAGAAGAGGAGGTCCGGTCCTCTTGAGGTGATCTGCAACTAGTGGAGGTCCTCATCTGCCTGGAACAGAGACGGCTCTTCGACGCCGGCGAGCGCAACGGCGACGACGGGGCACTGCAGGTGGTGGCGGGCGTGCGGAATTCAGGCGAGGTTGCAGGGTGCTATGTGTGCATGCAGAGACTCGAGCATGAGCTCGCGCTCGGCTCGGCCATGGCGAGGCAGAGGCTTGAAGCGTGCAGAGGCGAGGTAGCGTCTGACCCATGATGGAGAGGAAGTAGTCGACGCCGGGGAAGCAGTAGGACACGATGCCGGTGACTGGACCCGACCGGAGGACCGCCGGTGACGCGGACGTGCTCTCTATAGCGCTCGGGGTAGGAGAAAGGGGCAGGGAAGAAGATCCCTCTCGGGTGGTGGCGGAGATGGGGAAACCCTAAGGGCGCTGCTGCTTTAAAAGGGAGAGGTGCGCGATGGGCTGGCCTCCACGTCCGTGAGGTCGAGCTCATGGCGTCGACGCTCTGAAGCAGAGGAGGGAAACGACACGACTGGGGGGGCAGGTGAGCGTCGAGGTGGAGACGGTGACATGCGGGCCCGGGCGCGAGGGAGAGAGACGGCGCGACTATGCGTGCGGGCTGCGCGCATGGGAGTTGGCTGGGCCGCGGCCTTGTTGATGGGCCGAGGTGGCTGGTGCTGGCTGCGCTGCTCTTCTTTTCCCTTTTCTTTTCTTCAGAAAGAAAAAAACAAAAAGAAAAACTCACGGACAAAGGGGAGGAGTTTGGAAAATATAAAAATATCCCCAAGCTCCTGGAATTACACACTATTTTATAAAATTGTCCTCGGCATTTTTAGAGGAAGTAAAATAATTCAAGTTTAAAATAATTCAAACTTGAGCCATTTTAAAACCTAACCAAAACAATTCCAACAGAGGTGTAGCTTTGCAAGGTGACTTAGGTCAAGGACTCAAAGAAGTGGGGAGGAGATGAACTTTAAAGGAAGAGGCTAAGTCACTTGCAAAAATGTTAAAGAATGGAAAGAAAGAAGGAAGGAGAAGAAGAGGTGCAAGAAGAAGAGGGGTAGGGTTAGCATGGCCAAGGTCTATATCACCACCAACATGCAAACAAGATGCCTCACTTGGCATGCCAGGACAAGGATCACCATATATGCAAGTAAAAGAATGCTAAGATGAACATGATGCCATGGTGATGATGAAGCAATGCATGGATGCAAAAAGGAAACGAAACATGACAATGCAATAACAAAAGAAAGCATAATTGAAAAGAACCCCCAATGAAAAGACAAGGATTAAAATGATGAAAGCTTTATTGCCATATATGGAAGGTATCACATATGGGGTGTTACAAACTAACCTGATGCAACGAGCCGCGCACGTCCGGCGGAACCGTTCCACCGGCGTGTACTATAGCCTGCGTCCTCAGTTTCCTTCGGCCACTCCTTCTGCCTCTTGAAGAGATGCTTCCGGATCTTTTTGTGCGTAAAGCCGAAGAGATGCTTCAAGGGCCGATCTTCGGCCGGATCGAACTCCCATAGGGAGGAGTCCCGGCTTTGGCAAGGAAGGACAAGCCGGGCCAGCATTACCTGGACCACAGTCAAGAGCTGATAGCCCTTAGAGATCATGCCGGACACACAGCCTTGGAGTGCCATCACCTCAGTCTGAGCTAGTTCGGACCCTTATCGGTCCAAGAGGTTAGCCTCTCCGGGGGTCCAGATATGAAGGTAGGCACCGCCGCCCATTTGGCGTTGCGGGGCTCAGTGATATAGAACCACTCCCGCTGCCAAACCTTGTTCGTCTCCACGAATGACCCCTTTGGCGAGGTTGTATTCGGGAGCTTGCTTATCACAGCGCCCCCGCACTCCGCATGTTGCCCGTCCACCACCTTCGGCTTCACGTTGAAGGTTTTGAGCCATAGGCCGAAGTGTGGGGGAATGCGGAGGAAAGCTTCACACACCACTATAAAAGCGGAGATGTGGAGGAATGAGTTCGGGGCTACATCGTGGAAATCTAACCCGTAGAAAAACAACAAACCCCGAACAAAGGGGTGAAGCAGAAACACTAGCCCCCTAACAAAGTGCGAGAGAAACACGACTCTCTCGCCCGCCTCTGGGACGGGAACCACCCGGCCCTTGTCGGGGACTCAGTGCGTAATGTCAGCAGCGAGATAGCCCGCGCTCCGAAGATCCTCCATGACTTTATCAGTAACCGTAGAGGCCTCCCACTTGCCCTTGGCGCCGGATCCAGCCATTGCTGAGGAAGGAAGTAGTGGTTGAGGAACGGAGAACTACGGGCGCAAGAGATGAGGGTGCTGGGGCTAGGAAGATTGGAGATCTCGAGCTTGAGGAAAGCGTGGGCTGATGAAAGGGATTGGTATCCTTTTATAACGTTGTGAATATAGAACGTCTCCCCACTTTAGCCGTAAACCTCGTCGGTTCCCAAAGTGGTCGTGCGTAATGCACGGTTTGGATGCTCACGTCACATTGATAAGGATCCCCTAATAAGAGGGCACGATCTCTGCTTTGATAGGACGTGCCAAAGGGCGTTATGTCTCGAAACGCGAAACTAGGACCAAAAAAACGGTCTGGTATATTAGTGGGATCGACGCGACGCTTCACCAAAAAGTTGTCAGTAAAGACACATTATTCGACTTCTTTCGATGCCTTGCCTTCAAGGCTAAGGGATGTACTAACCATGCAGAGCCGAACACAATACACTTTTTGCAGAAGATATATTTAGAAGAAGGAACCCTCCTTGCAATGCTGAAGATAATACGGAAGCCGAACTCATCATCATCGAAGACAGGTTCAGGGGCTACTCAGTGTGACACCCCGAGACCGGTGCGCCAGGTGTCAGCCAGTTATTCGTTGTCAGTGCCATGTCATCTGCTTGCGTGTGCATCTTGCCATGTCATCTTGTGTGTTGCATCAGGATGTTTTCAAAACTTGCATCCGCCCGAGTTCCCTCGTCCTCTCCGTTGTCCGTTCTGAGCCCAGACACACTTGCACGCGCCCTCGGTGCCTCCGAATATTTATTTTATAAGTGGCCGAAAAACATCCTCGGAATGGGTTGAAACTTGACGTGTTGTCTTATTATAGTGTAGACAGGCCGCCTGCCAAATTTCGTCGCATTCGGAGTCTGTTTGATAGCCCAACGGGTATATATAGCGGCACTAGTAGCCGGTTATTTCATCGGATGTTTTCGGTCTCCGAAAACCTCCGCGGGCCTTCCTCTCTCTTCTCTTCCCTAAGCCCAAGGCCCTCTGCACAGCCCACTAACCTCCCCTAGGCCCATCCTACCTCACCTCGTGATCGGATCCGTCGGATCGCGATCGGAGGGCTCTAAAACCCCTCCAAACTCCAAACCCTAGCCCTCCTACTATAAATGGACTCCTCCTAGTCCATTTTTGGCCTTTCCCTACCTCCCTCCTCAATTTCCGCGCAGTGCTTCCACCGTTGCCGCTCCGTGCTTCCTCCCTCGCCGCGCCGTGCTTCCACCTCCGCCGTCGCCCAGTGCTTCCACCGTTGCCGCGTCGTGCTTCCACCGTTGCCGCGCCGTGCTTCCACCGTAGTCACGCTGCTGCTCCTCTATCTCGCCGCCTCGCCTCCTCCGGCCACCGCGCCTTGTGCCTTGCCGCCGGCAGCACCAAGCACCAGCTCCGCCGCCGCCTTCGTCAGATCCGGCCGCCCCGGCCTCCCCCGCACCGGATCTGGCCGGCCTCCAGCTCCCTCGGCCCTTCGTCGTGGCCCCGATGGATCGAGCGCCGCCGCCGTCCTTGTCGGGCACGGGAGCGAGAAGCGACGACGCCCGACCGCTCCTCCCGTCCGCATGGGCCTCCCCACCGGCCCGATCTGCAGCGCACGCCCGCCTGGGCCTCCTCCTTCGACCGACTCTGGCCCAGTCCTCCTCTCCTGGCCCGTCTCCCGCCGGGCCGCATATGCCTCCTCTCCTCCGTCCTAGGCCGAGGCCCGCTCTGGTGAGGACACCCCCCCCCCCAGCCTTATCTCTCGCCCGAGCGCGCTTTAGCTAATTTACGCTCTGTTGTTTTTTTCCTTTGTGTCAAAAATCTGCTAAGTCTTTATTCTGTCAGCATAATGTTGCATCTTTGCATGATGACAACTTTTTGTGTGCTTATCCGTTTTGAGTGAATGATATGTCAAAATGATCGTGGTGATGTGCTCTACACTTTGTTCCATTGTGCCATGCTCATTTGAATTCATCTAGATGCTTAAATATCTGTTGCAAGGGTGCTACTTGTTATAAACTGCTGCTACTTGTTATTTTGTTGCCATGTTCGTGATGTGATAACTTGGTGCATGTTTATCCAAATGATGCAAATGATATGTCCAAATGTTCATCATGAGATGCTCTACATGTTGGTTGCTATGGCATGCTTGTTTGAGTTCATATTGCCATGTTTATCTATGTTGCAAAAGTGCATTTGGCTGTTAGGTTTTGTAACTTGTTTCGAGATGCCTAGTTGAGGAGCTCGTTGCTATTGATGTGGTTGTCCCCTTGTTGCATGCTTATATGTTTTGGACTCCCCATCATGTGTACTTTGCTGTGGTGCAAACCACTTGCCATGTTATGCTTTGAGATGACTTAAACTTGCTCACAAACATGCCATGTTGTTATTGCTGTTTTAACACTTAGTGAAATTTCACTAAGTCTGGAATCTGTAATATTCGGATGCTATGTTTGCTTGTTGTTCTAGGCAAATCCATGTTAGTTTTGGGGTGGCTATTGATGATTCCTTGTTGTATATGTTGTTGTCTATCCATTCATGCCTTCACTTGCTCATTTGGGTGGCTGTAGCATATTTAATTCTTGCTCCCAAGTTGCTATAAAATATTGCTGTCAGATTTTTATTACCATATTATGCTTCCTGTATAGACTTGTTGTGCTTCCTGTATAGACTTGTTGTGCTTCCTGTATAGATTTGTCATGCATCATACCTTGCCATGTAATGCATCATATATAAACTTGTGTTGTTTTCTATGCTTCCTACCTTGCCTTGTTATGCTTCCTGTATAGATTTATTATGCTTCCTGTATATACTTGTTGTGCTTCCTGTATAGAATTGTCATGCATCATATCTTGCCATGTATTGCATCATATAAACTTGTGTTGTTTTCTGTGCTTCCTACCTTGCCATGTAATGCTTCCTGTATAGACTTGTTGTGCTTCCTATATAGACTTGTTTGCATCATACTTGCTTAAGCACATTGCCATGTTTCCTGTGTTGTTTTCTGTGCTTCCTACCTTGCCATGTCATGCTTCCTGTTTAGTCTTGTCATGCATCATACCTTGCCATGTATTGTATCATATATAAACTTGTGTTGTTTTGCTGTGCTTCCTACCTTGCCATGTTTTGCTTCCTATGTAGACTTTCTGTGCATCATAAGTAGACTTGTTTTGCATCATGCTTGGTAGTGCATATTGTCATGTTCTTGAGTGGTTTGTTTACCGTATTGCTTGCTTCTTCTTGTTAGTGCTTGTTCCGTTGCGTTCGTGAGGATGCGTTCGTCTACCCGTGGTTCTTCTTCAAGGCTTCTTCTTCGTCTTCTTCATGGAACTGTTCCTCTTCCTTGAGGGATCTCAGGCAAGATGACCATACCCTTGGATACCTTTACTATCATTGCCATGCTTAGTGTCTCGATGCTATCGTTATATGTCGCGCTACCCATCATTTATGTCAGCCTCTCCTTGTTGCCATGAAACCTCTAACCTTTGAAACCTTCCTAGCAAAACCATTTTTTGGCTATGTTACCCGCTTGCTCAGCCCCTCTTATAGCGTTGTTAGTTGCAGGTGAAGATGAAGATCGTTCCAGGAGGGAACTTGTTGTTGGAATATCACAATATCTATTATTATTATTAACACACCTATATACTGGGCATGGGTGGAAGGCTTGGCATTTAGCTCGGTGTTTTGTTCCACTCATGCCACCTTAGGCGCCGATAAACCGGCATTATGTTCCTTGATTTTGCGTTCCTTACACGATGGGTATATGGGGACCCCTTGACAGTTCGTCTTTGAATAAAACTCATCCAGCAAGGCCCAACATTGGTTTTAATTTGCTCATAATAACAACTTAATTAATTAATTAAATTGCATAGGGAGTTAGCGCTACCCGAGGATTCTTTCTACATAGCAGGGGGGCCAGTGCTGATGGTGTTGGTCCCAAACTAGAGCCACTTGCGGTGCCACCCAGTTATCTGGGATCTTCGGTTGCTGTACGTAGTGCTCATCCGGTCGTGGCCTGAGACGAGATACGCGCGGCTACTATCAGGGAGTCGGCACGCCGGGAGGTCTTGCTGGACTTGTTTTACCATTGTCAAAATGTCTTGTGCACCGGGATGCCGAGCCTGATCGGATTTCCCTAAGATAAGGGGTGATGATATTATATTTATCACTTCAGCTAATCGTGAGAGCTTGTGATGGGCTAAGTTGGGACACCCCTGCAGGATTATGATCTTTCGAAAGTCGTGCCCGCGGTTATGTGGCAGATTGGAATTTGTTAATGTCCAGTTGTAGAAAACTTGACAGAGGATCCGAAGTAAAACACACAACTGTGTGAGTAACCGTGACTGTCTCTTTTCACTTTGAGAAGAGAACACGGTGGGGTTATGTTTGACTCGTATGTAGTTCTGGATCTTTAGTGATCACTACTAGTTGCGACCGTTTGCGTAGATGCTCATCTTATTCTTGTACTCGTAAGTTAGCCACCATATATTTTTGCTTAGCCGCTGCTGCAACCTCACCACTTTACCTCTTCCTACCTATTAGGCTTTGATAGTCTTGTTACCCATGGTTATGGGATTGCTGAGTCCTCGTGGCTCACAGATACTACAACAACAGTTGCAGGTGCAGGTTTCCGATGTCTTGACGTGAGAGCGTTGTTCTTTTGTTGGAGTTCTTCTTCTTCAGTCTTGGGTTAGGTTCCGGGTCGGCAGCCTGGGAT
The DNA here is from genome assembly GCA_902687465.1 of Secale cereale. Taxonomy (NCBI): domain Eukaryota; kingdom Viridiplantae; phylum Streptophyta; class Magnoliopsida; order Poales; family Poaceae; genus Secale; species Secale cereale. Next base: position 434,105,910 of record LR738715.1, read on the forward strand.
AGCAGATGGATGTCTTTGTGCTTTTATTGTTTGTATCCGTAGTCGGATACTTGTATTGATGTTGTTGTATTCATGTGACTTGTATGTATTGTTGTATCCCCTATGTATGTATGTAATGGTACGATGTAATGATATCCATCTTGCTAAGCGCCCGAAATGCGGTTGTGCCCCAATCACGTAAGTGTCACGTGATCGGGATAGAATCGCATCTTGGGCTTGACACTCGGGGAGTCCTGGATTGAGGGGTCCTCATGTGGCCGGATAACTCATGGTGGGCCGGACTGGTGGGCCGTGAAGATCATTGTTGAAGATCGTCTCTCGTATCCGGATAGGACTCCTATATTCATATAATGGCAAGTTTTAGGTTCGGGTGTAATCTTTCCTTCCTCTGCAAGATGGTTATGTACAAACCCTAGGCCCCTCCGGTGCATATATAAACTGGAGGGTTTAGTCCGTAGAGGCTAGAGAATCATAACATCCTCGTAGGCTAGGCTTTAGGGTTTAGCCATTACGATCTCGAGGTAGATCAACTCTTGTAATCATAATCATCCAGATTAATATAGCAGGAAGTAGGGTATTACCTTGATTGAGAGGGCCTGAACCTGGGTAAACATCGTGTCCCCAGTCTCCTGTTACCATCGATCCTCATACGCATAGTTCGGGACCCCCTACCCGAGATCCGTCGATTTTCACACCGGCACTCCTCCACATTAACATGGTTAACATGACCCTTTTGCAAGGGGTTTGTCTTGCTGACTCCAGAATTCCCATTACCGTTCTTGATCTGTGGGCAAGTGTTGGAGTCGTGGCCCATCTGCCTCCACTTATAGCACTGAATCTGGCTAATGTCCCTCTGCACAGGCACACTCTGGTGGCTCTGGTTATTACTCCCTCCATTACCATTACCATTACCATTACCTTTGACATTGCCATTGTTACTCTTGTGCCCATTGTGATGATGGTGGCCATTATGGTTGTGGCCATTACCTCCATGATGATTATGTCCATTACCTCCATGATGATGATGCCCATTACCTCCATTACCCTGATATGAAGTGTGTGGCTTCTGCTGTGGTCCTGAATTATACCTGTTATTATTGTTGTACTTCCTCTTGCAATTCTCTATGGCCTGCTGCTTCCCCTCTAGCATGATAGCCTTATCAATCAAATCCTGACAATTTTCAAAAGTGGCCACTTACAACTGAAGGCTCAACTCATCATTAGGCCCTCCAAGAATTTCTCCTGCCTAGATGCATCAGTGTTAACATCATTAGGAGCATAGCGTGCAAGATTATTAAATCCATCCACATACGCATTAACTGTGCGTGCTCCCTAACGCAAACTGCAAAACTCCTTCTTTTTCAGACTCATAGCACCAGCAAACACATGTGCAGCACGAAAAGCAGTCTGAAACTGAGTCCAAGTGATAGTAGCAATGGGATACGAGACCAAGTAGTTGTCCCACCAAGCTGCGGCAGAACCCTCCAATAAATGTGAGGCAAACCTCACCCTCTCTGCATCTGTGCATCCAACCGTCTCCAGGTTCCTAATGACTACACGGAGCCAATCGTCAGCCACAATAGGTTTAGGGGAACTGGAGAACCTCTGAGGATTCAACCTCAAGAACCTGGTAAGCATATCCACGGGTGGCGGGTTGTTGTTGTTGTTGTTGTTCTGGTTGTTCTGGTTCCGCACAAGCAACTGGATCAACTGTGTCTGCCCCTGAAGCAACTGCTGCATGTATGGCGGTATGTCATTGCCATTGTTGTCTCCTCCTGCAGCATTGCGCCTATTATCACGCCTCGGCGGCATCTGGTGGGCAAGCATAGAAGAATTATAGATATAATAGGGCCAAAGCTATAGATATAAATATATTCTACCCATATGCATATATGAAAAAGGCAATATAAAGCAGCAAAACTCAACAACGAATAACACCAACAAACAAATAGACAAACAAGCACAATAATATAGTAGTATATATATATATATATATATATATATATATATATATATATATATAGGGTGGGTCTATTCTCATAACACCCCTTAAGACATTATTCTCCTAACAAAAAGCTTATTCTCCTAACAACCAACTCGTCCGCTCCCCGCCTCCTAGCGCCCGACGCCGGTGTCCTCCCCCACCCCTCCCCGCCTCCTAGCGCGGGAGCGCCCAGGCGGCCGGCGGCCAGCGTCCTCGCCAATCCCTCCCCCGCCTTCTAGCGCGGGAGCGCACGGCGGCCGGCGGACAGCGTCCTCCCCCACCCCTCCCCGCATCCTACCGCGGGGGCGCACGGCGGACGGCGGCAGGCGTCCTCTCCCCACCCCTCCCCCGCCTCCTAGCGCCGAGCGCACGGCGGCCGGCGGCCGGCGTCCTGCACCTCACCTCCACCCCCTCCCCCCGCCTCGTAGCGGCAGCGGAGCGCCCGCCAAAGCGGCCGGCGATGCAGTCCGTCGGGGACGAAATTTCCGCGGCGGCGTTTAGGAAGCGACGCCGCACCTCACCTTCGCCCCAACAACACCTGGAGGATCCGCCCCTGAAGCATCCAGCCTCAGCCATGCATGATAGGGGGAAGCGAACTGCAACGTTGACTACTACATCGCATTCGTCATGGATGCGAACTGCAATGGTGCACGTCCAGCCTTCTCCCGCAACAATGGCCAAGGTGGAAAAAGCGCATGAGTTCCTGCAGCGGAGGTGGACTGCACGACAACAGCAGCAAGAGCTGCATCTGCAGAAGGAGGGAACTGCATATAAGGTAAGAAAATCAACATACCAACCCCCCCCCATCCAGTTTGCAGTGCCGTTTTTATACACATGCAGTCCCCCATCTTGCGTCGACTGCAGTAACATGTGTCTCCAAAAGTAGAAAATCAGAAAAGGATAGTTCGAAAAATAAAAGACGCTGTATGGATGAAAATTGCAGTCCACATTGACTAAAAAAGTAGAGCGTTGTTCCTAGAGCTGAAGTGCATTGTTTCTTCACGTTAACTAACAGTGCCCCTGCTGTAGAATGACACATTGAAAGTGCAAATTCTTACCGTTTGCAAAAATATAATGATATATAGAACGAAAGATGCAGTTCATTTCATTGTTGACATGCATAAAAAAAAGCTTTGGCTTAATAACCTGCAGGAATTCGCTATGCCTCAAAAACAGAAGATGCCTCGAATCATTTACGACCCTGAGCCCCTGAACTGCATTGGAAGAGAAGAGTGGGAGATGCCTGGATGGATAACACCTGAATTACCTAGGGGTTTCTTTAACACGACAAACAGAACTGCCTACTCCGTGGAGGAAGATGTAGAGGATAAAGATGAAAACAGCGAACCAAACATCATTCGAGATGGAGAAGGCAGTGAAACAAAAAAAACACAGGATGAAGAGGAGGACGACGACGATCTGGTCTTCTTGGGTGAACACGCGCAGAAACATGATGAGGAAGAGGATGATGACGAGGAGCAAATCATAACAGTTATGCAGCCAAGGTACACGCGTGTCTTTGAAACATTTGGTCAGCAGATCAGAACGGATGATATAGCACCTCCAGAAGCCGATGTTGAAACCCAGCAAGTTCGGCAGGTCCTTGTGCAAACGATTCGTCTACAAAGGGACAGTGGAATTCCACCAAGGCCGCCTACTGCCCAACAAAAGAATCGGAAGCAGAATCAAGGAGGGCCGCAGGCAACCAAAAAAGTAAAGTTCTCCACACTCCTGCCTCCTCGCGATCCTCAATTACACAGGTCTGTTGTCACCCGTCCATGCCCAATAAACATCGGTGAGCTGCAAACACCGTTAGAAGAAAAATAGTACACGCACGTAAGCATCCTTGCCTGACTACTGCAGTTCAGTTATTACGCATAGTTTCAGCTTGTGCATTCTCATTAACAAAAAAAAGAAACATTCCGTGTTGTGTGTGTGCAGGATGAGAACATGCTCCAAGAACTTGTGCCTGTGAAAGGTATGCAGTTCACATCAGAAGATGCGGCGCGAGAATTCTACAACACGTATGCGAGGCATGCAGGCTTCGGCACACGCAAAAACGGCGGATACAGAACAAACAGATACATCGTGTGCTCAAAGGAAGGCAGAAGCAAACAAACTGTCACTGATTATGACAGAAAGCGGGAAAAAACATCAAAGAGGACTGGCTGCAAGGCGGGGATGAGATTAAAAAAAATAAAGGATGTGTTTGTGATAGCAGAGATTGAGCTCAATCACAACCACAAGATGATTGACAGCCCGGCTATGCTTCTGCACATGCACTCGCATAAGACGGATGACCCGTTGCTCGATAAACTAGTGAAGGACATGCAGAGCGACAACCTCACGCACACGCAGATGATGTCAACCCTGTCGAGGATGTCAGGAGGACTGCACTTTATGGGGCGCACCAGCCGTGACTGGGTGAACAGGTACGTTCACTAAAACAAAAAACGATATCTTGTCTATTTCATGCAGTTCGCTTTGTGCATTTTCTGTATGTCCCTAATGCTGCAAGTATATTATTATTTCGAACTGCAGGAAGCACCAATTCACGAGGGAGGAAACAGAGGACGATGTGAAGAAACTCCTGGCTTTCTTTGAGAAGATGCAGCAAATAAACCCAGAGTTCTTCTATGATTACGACAAAGATGTCGATAACCGTGTGCGCAACATATTCTGGGCGAACGCCAGCTGCAGGGGATCGTACGAAGATTTTGGAGATTGTGTCACATTTGACACGACATACAAGACCAACAAGTTCCACATGCCTCTGGGCGTCTTCGTTGGAGTCAACCACCACCTCCAAAGTACAATATTCGCTGTGGCTCTCATCAGAGACGAAACAATACCGACTTTCGAGTGGGTGTTCCGGACGTTCTTGCGTTGCATGAACAACAAGCGGCCAATCTGTATACTCACAGGTATGCTGAAAAAAAAGAGTGAACTTAAATAACAATGCAGTTCACTGCCAAGTTTTGTAGTACATTTCTTACATCCAATGAAAAAAAAATGAAAAAAAGCAGAAAAAGGATATGCAGTTCTCTCAATAACTCGATGCTTGTTTTTTTTTCAAAAACATGCAGATCAATGCCCCTCCATGGATGCCGCGATAAAAAGTACGCTCGTAGGCACGCTGCATAAGTTATGCCGTTGGCATATACTGAAAAAATACAAGGATCACCTGTCCTTGCTGTACAAAGCCTATGAGAAATTCAAGGATGAGCTGACCTCCGTTCTCAACCACCCACTGATGCCATCAGAGTTTGAACGCGCTTGGCATGAGCTCATGGGAAAGTATAACCTGCAAAATGATGAGATTATGAAGGCGTTGTGGGCAGACAGAAAAGAATGGATATCGGCTTACTACAAGGAGGTGTTCTGTGCACGGATGACGTCGACACAGAGAAGTGAAAGCATGAACCGGATCTTGAAGAGGAACTTTGTCAAGGAAAGACACGACCTGCACATCTTTGCGTCCCAGGTGGACAGGTGCATCCAGACAAGGAAGGGCGTCGAGCACGCGGAGACCATAGCTAACGAGGTATATAAAACAGAAACAAATTTTTCAGAGATGGATCAGCAATTAATAAAAACAAATACTCGCTTTCTTGATTTTTGCTGCAAAAAAGACAACTACTTAGCTGGTTTTCTTTGTTTCACAGACGGAGATAAAGACTACTACTCAGTTTGGATTCGAGGTTCAGCTCTCCAAGATTTACACCAGGGCGGTCTTTGCTGTTTTCAAGCAAACACACTACCGCAGCACAGCCTTCAGATCAGAGCAGTCCACTGACAACCCAACGAAATATTTGGTGCGCCACTACAACCGGTCTGATGATTTTGATTGGGCAAGACACGAGTTCCAGGTGGTTGCTGATGTGACGAACGGTATCTACGAATGCGAATGCAAGCTGTGGACACACACAGGTAAGTGATACAGGAAAACAAAAAAAACACACGTAAAACAAAATGAAGTTCACTTATTGCTCGTAGCAAAAAAAAGAGATTAAAAACAAAAAAATATATAGTGAGGTTCACTATAGCAGCAGACACAGGACCTATTTATAATGCAGTTCACAAAACCAAAAAAATTAAAAAATGTTGCCTATTTATGTGAAGTTTGTTGGCACGAGCAACCCAAAAAAAATTCTTTTGCTGCAGGCATGTTCTGCGTGCACATCATTTGCATGTTGGATCAGCTGCGGGTGGACAAGATACCTGAACAGTACATATTGAAGAGATACGCACGGAACGCACGCCAAAATCCAACTTTTGATCGCAGAGACTATGAGCAAACTGCTCCAGATGGGAGTTCGATGTTCTGCCGTAGGAGACTACTTGCAGAAACTGCAATGGACCTGGCGAACAGAGGTGTCAAGTCGGATAGAGGGTAGAACAGAGCTTTAGCTGGGATGAGAAAACTCATACAAGAAGTGAACGTAATAAATGAAGAAGAAGAAGAGGCAGAGAAGATAATGGATGCGCGGGGTGAAGTCCAAGGAAAGGAGCAGGAACATGCTGCTGATGGTGCAGTTCATAATATGGATGACACAATTCTTCCCCCGCCTGTTTCAAACACAAAAGGGAGAAAGAAAGAGAGCAAGTCGGCCAATAAAAAAGCTACAGCAAATGAAAAAAGCCCTAGAAAAAATAGCAGGCCTGAGCCGGAACTGGACAGCGAAGGAAGACCACTGGGGGTAAGGATGTGTAAATCATGCAATAAGATTGCGGGACACAACTCAAGAACATGTGAGGAGAGGCTGAAACAAATCCAGGCTGAAAATGCCACCACAAATCACCAAGCTGACCAACAATATGATACGCCAAAGAGAAGACTATGTAGCGTCTGCAACAAGAGAGAGAAGCATAACGCGAGAACTTGTCCAAATAGAACAGAGGAAAAAGATGAAGAAGAGGACGAAGAAGATGACGAAGAAGATGCTGACAGAGAAGAGAGTGAGGAAGCGATCGAAGCTGATGAAACCGAGGAGGAAGATGAGGAAGAAGAAGAAGAAGAGGAGGAAGAAGAAGAAGCAGATGAAGAAATCGAAGAACCATCATCAAAAACGAAGGGGAGAGACAGAACGCATAATCCAGCGCGTAGGCAAGCGTCGTGGTCGCACGGTCCCGTTACGAGGGGTAACGCGAACAACAAGAGCAAGACAGAAGCAGCAACAACCGTTGAAACAAATGCAGTGCACAATCTGCGAAGAAGCACCAGGAAAAGGGCGTAGATCAAAACACATATGCAGTTTTGCATTTTAAAAAAACATATTAACTTAATCATTTATATATATCGTTATCGTGTAATAATATACAATTCTCTTCTATATGAAAAAAGAAAATAAGATGAGAATTCCACTCTCATAATGCGGTTCTCTTCTGTATGAAAAACCCGACATCGGAATGTCATTTTGAGAATGCAGTTCTCTTGCTCGTATAGAATTTGACCATGAACGTGAATCAGTACAGAAAAGCAGATAGAAAAGAAAAAAATGTAGAGTCAGGCTAGGATAAACAATACACTGCAGTGCGTGCGTGGTGCGTTTAAAAGCTTCAGTGCAGTAACCTTCGAGTACACAGTGCAGTGCGCTTAGTGCAAAAAAATGTAAACAAAAACGATTCCGCTTCTGAAGCGATGCAGTTCGCTTACGGTAAACGATTACGCTTCTGAAGCGATGCAGTTCGCTTACGGCGGACGATTCGGTTCGCCTGCCCTAAAATAAATGCGCCCACTATCGCCCGAAGCGCCCGCGCCCCGCCCCTCCTCTATCCCGACGGTTGCACGCCGCACGAACGCCAGGATCATCACGAACCCACGATCGCCTACACGGTTGCGAGAAGAGATCGTGTCCTCCGCAGAAGTTGCTGCCGCTCCCATTTAAATCCCGCGCTCCATCGAACAGGCCGTCCGCACAAAAACACACGATGCTGCGCCTTCCTCCTCCTGTACCTCCTCTTTGCAGTAATGGGGTTCAGCAGAACCTACGACGCCGTGCATGCGCACGGGAACACGAAGCTGAAGGTGATCTACACCACCGACGTCGCCGCCATGGCGACGTACGTCGAAGAGTTCAAGACACTTCTCCAGCGGCGCCGCCAGAAGATCGTCGGCATCGACGTGGAGTACACACCCGACCACCGCAGAGCGGCCGTGGTACAACTATCCATCGGCAAGTACCAGCCAGTGCTTGTTTTCCACGTATGTGGTACATTGGGCAAGAGATGCGTCCCCTTCGACAGGTTCCTCGACGACCCAAGGTAAGCAATTCTCTATGCCGAGTACGCGTTGCAGTTCTATATGCCCGTGTATGCAGTTCCGAAAGGTATAACTTGCGGTTCACTTTCCTTAGGTTTGAGTTCGCTGGCTTCGCCATCGAGCAGGACAAGCAGAAGCTCGCAGCCAGCGACCTCCACGTCACCAACTTCGTCGACATTCAGACGAACTGGAGGGTGCCTGATGGAACGAAGCCACTGGACTCGCTGGGCGATGTAGCTGCTGCCATCATCGACGACGAGTACGCGGACATGAAGACGAAGATGACAGACCACGACCACAGCCTGTGGACTTCCATTCTCAGCACCAAGCACGTCGAGTATGCTGCCAATGACGCCTACGCTGCGTTCGAGATATGGAACAGAATCAGCACCATGAAGAAAGGCCTCGCGCGCGCTGAAACAGAGAAGACAAGGAAGCGCCCGAGGTCCTCCAGGAGGGGGTGGGGCAAGGGCGGATCAACTTCCACCTCCAACTCCAACGGATGGAACTGGTGAAGCAGGGCAGATGCTGAAACCCAACGATTCCTGTCGCAAGTGCTCGATTTAGTTTCCTCTGTGTATGTAGATTAGTTTGCTTTCGTTCTAGTTTGCTTTGGGACAATGTTCGCTTATGTTGCGTTAGTTTGCTTGATGATGTACTATGTTAATTATGACCGCAGAACCGTGGTTTCTATCTATCAAATATATGCAGTTCTCCGTAGTATGTTTTCAGTATGTATATTGCTTCAAAACTGCTGCTGCATCTAGGATACACATAAAAAACAAAACTATCAGAGCAGTTCACATAGACAATTCTTTCACAAAACTGCTCCCTGTTAAGAAGGTTGATGCAGTGCTCTTTTATTAAAAAAAACTCTAGTTCCCTCTGTGGGTTAAAAAAAAGGAAACTGCTGCTGCTGATAGGATGCACATGAAAGACTATATGTAAAAAAGCAGTTCACTTATACTCAGAATTCTCATAAAGAAAAAACACTAGAAGCCACGCAAAAAAATGTCAGATTATTACAACAAAAATGTCTCATGTTGCTGCTGCTCAAGCGAGACTGATCTAAAGCAAAATTAACTTGATTTCCAAACACTTTGCATGCCTAAAAAACATAGCCATCACAACATCCCCTGCCTGAAGACCAGCTTCCTCCACAAATTCCTTCCAGCCATCTTTGAGAACCAAACAATCATCAGAGCCAACAGAATACATAACATCAACATCATGATATCCATTCTTGCTGACCAACACCAAATTAACACAGCTTTCTGTTACCCTCACTAGACCAGAAGGGAATTTCTGCAAAGAAAAACAACAAGAACAGAAAAAAATAAGAACAACTAAGAAAAAGATTACAATCTTTCATAAAAAAATATTGATGTCAACACGTAATAATATTGACTAGACAAACATTGATGCTGCTCCTACAATGTTCATAAAAAACTACTACGGGAAAAGCAGTTCGCTTATACTTGGTAGCAAAAAAAATTCTTCAGAAAACTAATACTCCTACAAAAATTCAGGTAGCGTTAACTACAAACAACACATGAAAAAGAATATCCGAGAAATACATACCCATGAAACACTGACATCATCGTCAGTCAACTGATGGACGAATGGAGCCCAAAATCCAATACCTGAAGAATATAGAATAGAACAGAGAGCGATGTGCCGCTGCTTCTGGTTCAGAACCAAACCTTCAGAAATAACGCATGTCTCCAGCATCGGCTCCACCCTTGCCAGGCAGCCGCACGCGCAATCCATTGCCAGGCGAAAAACAGATCTGGTTGGGAGAAAAAACAGATCGAGCAGGAGTGGCGCCGCCACGGATAAGATGAGATGGGAGCCGCCAGGGATAAGGTGGGAGGGGAGCCAATTGACCCACCAGTATATATATATGTAAAACAAACAACACAAAAAAAACGACAAATAAAGCAGTGCGGTTACATAACAAAATGCATTCCGCATTGCATATTGCTGCAGTCCACCGCGCTTGACCAAAGCAAAAAAAACTAATCAAACTAGTCCCCCGACACCCCCGTGGTTGTAATGCAGTTCATACAGGCTCGCATTGCATATTAATGCAGTTCGCCGCACTACAAAAAATTCAAACACGCATTTGCATATTACTGCAGCCCACCGCTCTTGACCGCGATTCACAGACGAAAAACACAGCATGCGATGCAGTTCTAACAACTATATAATGCAAAAAAACTCAAAGAACATCTTTTGATAAACGACCAGAGTCAGTCGCGCCGCAAAAAAACTTGGACAGAAAACTTAAATTTTTTCCAAAATAACAACTTAATCCGCTCCAATTTATACGGATAGATCAAGAGCAGCCCCGTAAATGCCGAAAACAACATAATATTACATACAAACCGCAGCAATTTCGATCCGCACTGGGGGAACAGAGAAACAGAGAAAAAGCGGACGAACGGACGCAGATCCGCCAAAATCCAAGGATTTCCGTCGTTTTCTCGCAGAATTCAGTGCTTAACCACAAATTAAATAAGCGCAAGCACGAATAAACCAGTAGAAATCAGTCAAACTAGACAGAAACGATGCCAAATGAATGTTTCCTGCTGCACCTCTATGTGGTGCACAGCAGAAGACGGAAGCAGTGTGCATAGTTCTCCAATGCATTTTTGCAATGCAGTTCGGAAGTGTTATGAGAATATTATTCTCATAATGTTATGAGAATAAACCGGCTGTATATATATATATATATATATATATATATATATATATATATATATATATATATATATAGTCGAATAATTTCGACGAGATAAAATTTAACAAGCAAGCTACCAATCAAGCAAACAATCTAGTATCTTCATACCACGAAAGTGGACATAATCAGATACGCTAACACGATAACGTTGCAAAATAAAACAGGCATGAATGGTGGTCTCAGCACTAGTTCCTACTTAACTGTTCAAGATACTTGGGTTAACTAATAAACAGTAAGAAGTATAACTAGTCTATACAATAGTCTTCACTCCTATGGTTTTTCTAATCCATTTTCTAGGGTCACGTCCTACAGTCAACACATGGCTCTGATACCATCTGTAACGACCAAACCTCAAAGGATTTGAGTCTCTGTGCTTACCGTGCTAGTCCCTGGATCGAACTCGCTAGCACACACAATGTAGATGAATACCAGAATACAAGTGCATCACTTATTACAACGTATGATCCAGAGTATATAAAATAAAACAATCTGCATAGCTCATGGCTAGCTCTTATTCATTCACACAGCAAAAAGTAGCAGAAAAATAACGATGGGTCCCATCATAGACCAATTGGCGATACTGAGTGTAGACTCGCGACCCTAACGGTACCTTACTCCTCGTCTGAAAATCCTGCAACATAAGACGTTGCAGACATATAGGTCAATACATTGAATGTATTGGCAAGTTACACAGGAGAAGTAATAAAGCAGACCTACATGTATATGCATAGAACAACAAAGGAAGCCTTGGGGGTTTATTTTGCAGAAAGCTGATTTTGTCTTCATAACTACCTAATAGTCAATTTTTCATTTAGTTAATTTAATACTACAATTAAATACACAAGGTTGAGTTGGCAAAATCTACTCCAACCTACCCATTATTAAGTTGCCCACAAATATTATTAAGTATCACATCTGTCAAGATCATCCAACAACTGTAATGGCATAGTGGCTCAAAACATCCATAACTGGGGACATGGCTAATCATGATTAGTTTTGTTTGAATCAGAAACTCCGATCGATCCCTTTGTCGATGGTTACAGGGAGAATTTATATCCCCTGGAGACACACGATGATCTCGAAGAGATGCATCGGTTCAGGTGGATGGGAGAGAAGCGACGTTGCGCTGCTGGACACAGGCGTCCGTGCGGGCCTAACCGTGCACTCGATGGACAAGGGGAGATTTCCCTAAATTACAGATTATTTTTAATCTTAACACTCCCCCTAATCTACGCTTGACCATGTAGAATCATCTTCACAATTCTTCAGGAAGCTCTATCATCACAAAGGATTCCCCTTCAAAAGTTCTTCATAAAATCCTTGATGAGATCCTGAAACACACACTCACAAAAAAAGATAGTGTAATGTGATGTTGAACAAGAGTGTCTCAAGAAGAGACTCCCCTGACGCTTGCAAGTCCCGAAGTCTTCTCATACCAATTCCATGAACATATTTTTGGAACGTTGAATTTGGTAGAGACTTGGTAAATAAATCAGCAAGGTTGTCGCATGATTTGACTTGTAGAATGCTTATTTCCCCGCTTTTCTGAAGATTATGGGGGAAACCCATTTAGGAGAAATATGCTTGGTGATATTGCTCTTGATGTATCCTGTTTGCATCTGTGCAACACAGGCCGCATTATCTTCATAGATAATGGTAGGTGATTTTATCGAACCAATTCCACATGACTGTTGTATGTGGTTTATCATTCTGCGAAGCCATACACATTCGCATGTCGCTTCAAATAATGAAATTATTTCAGAATGATTGGTAGATGTTGCCACCAGAGTCTGCTTTGAAGACTTCCATGATATAGCAGTACCACCATGTAGGAACACAAAACCGGTTTGAGATCTGGCATTGTGGGGATCAGACAAATAACCGGCATCTGCATATAAAATCATATCAGAGTCCAGATTTCTCTGGAACTGGTAAAATAGGCCAAGATCCTTTGTGCCTTGGAGATATCGAAAGATATTCTTCACTCCAGACCAATGACGTTTAGTGGGAGCTGCGCTATGTCTAGCAAGTAGATTTAGTGCAAATGCAATATCAGGTCTTGTACAATTTGCAAGATACATAAGCGCTCCAATGGCACTGAGGTATGGAACTCCAGATCCCAACACCTCTTCTCCATCATCCCTCGGTCTGAACGGATCTTTCTCTACGTCTAGAGATCGAACCACCATAGGAGTTTTAGATGGATAGGATTTGTCCATATTGAATTTTTCCAATATTTTCTGGATATAGGCAGCTTGGTGTACCATGATTCCTGAGGGAAGGTGCTCAAGTTGAATACCTAAGAAAAATTTGGTTTTACCCAAATCCTTCATCTCAAATTCCATCTTTAGGTGATTGCGTGCTTCATCAATGTCTGGTGTGCTGCCAATGATGTTGAGATCATCAACATACACGGAAATGATGCAAAATCATGTCGAGGACTTCTTGATGAAGACACATGGGAAATCAGCACTATTGGAGTAACCTTTATGAAGAAGGAACTCGCTGAGTCGGTTGTACCACATCCGTCCCGACTGCCTTAAGCCATATAATGACTTATTCAGCTTTACACAATACACGTTGCGTTTTACATTTTTATTCGGGGCAGAGATTCCATCAGGAACCTTCATGTATATGTCCGAATCTAGTGACCCGTAAAGATATGCGGTTACGACATCCATCAACTGCATAGATAGATGATTTTGCACTGCCAAATATATAAGATATCGAAAAGTGGTTGCACTCATTACTGGAGAGTATGTTTCAGTGAAATCAATGCCGGGTTTCTGCGTGAAACCTTGTGCTACGAGCCTTGCTTTGTATCTCACCACCTCATTGTTCTCATTCCGTTTCCGGAGAAAAACCCATTTGAATCCCACAGGGAAAACATTGGGAGGTGTTGGTATTGCTTCAGTGAATACCTTTCTTTTGTTAAGCGAGGCAATTTCTGCTTGGATTGCATCCTTCCATTTAGGCCAGTCGGAGCGCTTTTGGTACTCTACGATAGACCTTGGATCATGATCGGTGAGAAGGGTATCTGCAATCTTTTCAGCAAAGTATATGTCGACAGTCGTAGTCTTACGGTCAAATGATTCTCCAGAATCAACATAGTTGATAGAAATTTCTTGCACCCCTAGTGACTCTTCGTGATTTCCCAATACAATTGAGTGTGGGTGTCCTGATGTCCCAGCCAGTGTGTGCAAGCTGGAGCTGGGTTGTGGAGGTTGCCTTTCCACTGGGTGTAAACCACCCATCAGGTGTTTGTCAATGTTGAGCTGACTTGCATTTACCATCTTTGAGGAATTTCTCCTCTCTCTCCTTTGCTGCTTGCGAGAAGCAGGATCCGAGACAGAGGCCATACTGCTCCCCCTCTTTTTGGGAACGGGGAGTTGAGTGGTTTTAGTTGGTACCTCCACTCTTTCAGGCGCATTTCTGGCTGGATTCAAGGATTTTGTTACACCTTTTAGATCAGTAAATGAATCTGGCAAATTATTTGCAAGATGTTGCAAATTAATGATCTTCCAAACTTGAAGTTCGGTCTCTTGGGTACGTGGATCAGAGGATGAAATGGCATGAGCATTCCAATCGATTTCCGGGCATTCTTTCTGGTACTTGAAATCTCCCCTAATGCCGGAAAATGTTCCTCGTTAAATATACAATCAGCGTGACGGGCTGTGAACAGATCCCCAGTCAGGGGTTCCAGGTACTTGATAATCGACGGCGATTTGTACCCCACATAGATCCCCAATTTCCTGTGTGGGCCCATAGATGTCCGCTGAGGTGGTGAGATCGGGATGTATGCAGCACATCCGAACTTACGCAGATGGGAAATGCTTGGAGGATTTCCACGTACCAATTCCAGAGGGGAAGAACTGTGATATGCAGTTGGCCTCAATTGTATCAAGTCTGCAGCGTGTAAAACGGCATGACCCCAACAAGAGGTTGGCAAGTTGCAATTCGTCAACAAAGGTCTTGCAATGAGTTTAATCCTCTTAATCAATGCTTCAGCCAAACCATTTTGTGTATGGACATATGGAACAGAGTGCTGAACTTCAATCCCCAAAGCCATGCAATAATCATTGAAAGCATGTGAGGAGAATTCTGCAGCGTTGTCCATTCGAATTGTCTTAATTCGACTTTCAGGATAATGGGCTTGCAACTTAATGACTTGCCTCATTATCTTGGCAAATGCATGGTTCCGTGTGGATAGAAGACACACGTGTGACCATCGTGTAGATGCGTCAATCAGAACCATGAAATACCTGAAAGGTCCAGATAATGGCTGAATGGGACCACAAATGTCTCCTTGAATACGTTCGAGGAACTGAAGTGGTTCAGCTTGTATTTTGAGATGCGAGGGCCTCAAAATTAGCTTTCTCGTGGCACAAGATGTGCACACAAAATCAGAAGATTGAGGAAATTTTGACTCAAGCAAATTATGACCAATGGAATTGCTGGTAATTTTTCTCATCATCCCGATTCCGGGATGGCCTAGTACTAATTATTGTGGGATGGCCTAGTACTAATTCCGTGTGAACAGAGAAAAAACAAGAAAAAAAAAGAAAAAAAATTAGTACTAGACTAATAAGAGTTTTGCACACTTTACCCGCTAGACTCAACCCGAAGATTGAGACGAAGTCTTTCAGAAGCAGTCACCTCTACCCCCGGCAGCTGGTACACCTATACATATCTACATCTGCTAGCATACCTGGGTGAGGATCCCACAACCTACTCAACTAAGCCAGAGCCCATTTAGCTAGTGGTCGCGCATGGAAGCTACTAGTCACTAAGTTTGTCTGATCTTTTTGAGCCTGGACGGCCGCCCACTTACATTCAGAGGGTATAAACCATGATGTTCTTGAAACCACCCATCAATACCACTTCCGTCCAGAGGTGAGTTAAGTCCTGAATTACTACTCGGTTTGTTAAATATTAATAATGCTCACATGAGCTCAATGTATACAGGAACCAACCCCGTCTACAAGCATAGCAAAACTATACCTACCACGATTTGCAAAAGACGGGAGATAGCTCAACAATATAGCTCAAATTATAACATTCCTATAATGCATAAATTTATAGTGTGGCATAAAATACAATGCATAGGAAAACAATAGGTAAAGGATGATCAAAATGTAACTTGCCTTGGTTCTGGTTCAAAAAGTCACACTCCTGACAATAGCTCAAGTCGCACTCCGAACAATCTACACGTTTCACACAATACAACAAATCAATCACCCAAACTCAAATAAAACCAAAATAAAGCCAATAGCAAGAAAACAATTTTCAAATTCAACAACAACAGCAAAACAACATGTACAGATCACCTACATTACACTACAGTCACAATGCAAAAAGAATCACTCGATTCCGACACACGGTTTAAAAGATACGGCCTCCGAAGATTTGATTCGAATTCAAACGAATTCAAATTTGAATTGTGCAAACATGTGAAATTTTGGTACTGTGATATTCTGCTCGTCATTGTGAGTGCACGGGAAAAAGAATTTCCTAAATTGGATCTACAAAATAAAAACTACAGCTATATGAAGTTTAGAGGAAATTCTGAAAAAGACAAAAAGGAAACAACAGAAAACTCCTGGGCTGTAGCAACTCATGTGCGGCACTGTAGCGGGGCGCTACTTTTCAGCTGACGATTGGCTGGGCGCGTGTGGTGTGTGCGTGTGCTCACCAGATCAGGGGGAAACGGCGGCGGCAGTCGGGCGTTGGGGGCGGTGGCCCTCCGGCGATGCTCCGACGAGGCAGAAGGGGCGGGCGGATGCGGCTTCGAGCGGCGGAGGTGGTGGTTGTGTCGGACAGTGGTGAAGATCCCTCAGTAGGCAGCGGCGGCGACATGAACCGCGGGTGCTCCAGCAGCGGCGGTTCAGCTCGTTCCTCTCCCTCTGCTGCGTGTCCGACAACAAGAAGGTGTCAGGAGGGTGCGTTGTTGAGAGGGGAAACAAAGGGTGCGGGAGGTGAAGCTCGGCGGGTTCTTACAATGGCGCAATCGCCCGGCGAACGGCGGCGGACGGCGGAGCTCCGGGCGAGATCACTTTGGCCCTAAACGATGCATGCAGCAACAAGGAAGAACGATGAGTGGATGCGGGGTTGCCCTGGGTCTTCTGCTTGCACACAGCGACGCGGGAGCGCTCGAGGTGGACCAGGGACGCGGGGTGAACCTGCTCGGCCTCGGCGTGCGTGCGGTGCGCGTGTGTGGCGTCCGGCTCGGGGAGGGACGAACAAGGCACGGGTGGGTCCTGCTGGCACTGAGAGGGGCCGCCGGGTCGGGTGCGGTGCGGGTCGGGTCGGGCGAACCGATTCGCAGCTGAAGGGGGCGGCAGCGGTGTGGGAGTTAGATGGGCCGCGCTGCGGCTCGCTGCTGGGCCGCGGCTATGGGCGGGCTGGCTGGCTTTTTTAAATACAACCAGCAAAAATAGAAATAAATAAAATAAAATACATAGGATAAAATCTAAGCAAAAATACCTAGACAACTAGTAAAAATAGCCCTGCGGCTATAAACTACAGGAACACTAGTTCCAACACTAATGCAATTTTGTAAAACTCCTTTTGATGCAATTGGTCACTCAAACAGCAAATAAAACCACAAATAAAATACTTCTGAGAATTTTAAAAATACCAAAACACATCAGATGAACTAGAAACAATATTCTGGACATTATGAACATTTTTAAAGATAGGGGAGAAGTCATGTTATCTCCACTCCAATAATTGCCTTTAGTTGCATAATGATCCAAATTTTCAAAAAGGGAAAATGATGCAATAAAAATAAGAGATGCATATTAATGATAATAACATCCTAATTTAGAATAAATGGGATGTTAGATGGGCGAATGCCTCAACATGATCTAGGCTAAGCACACATGACAAGTCATCAGTCTTCCCAGCATCATATTCAAGCAGAAGTTTCCCTTGCCAGCTTAGTTTGACCTAGCATGCCCTAGGCACAGCCACCAATACATGTTGAGGTATGTCCTTCCCTCTAATTGCATACCATTGTCAGGGACGCCAAACAAGTACATCTACTCCTCTTTAGCTAGTTATCTTTCTTTAATAACATACTAGATCGGGATCACGCCTTGGCGCGAGGGTGTCGGTCTAATCATTTTTGTCAAACAGTTAGTGCCAAGTTAGTAGGTCGAGTTCAGTGTGTTCATAAGACCACAAAAAATGACCACTCGACATGAAGTTCAATACCAAAAGCACATCCACCGACATGAAGTTTGGTACCAAAAGTGCAAATATAGGAAAGGGAGTTATAGGAGCAGCAACCGAATAAAGGAGAGACAACGACAGAGACATGACTACTAAGCATACTAAGAAATGGCTTCACCTTTTAGATAAACTTGATAAGCACCACTTCACATGAACCTGATGCTAACAATGTGAGATATACGACATATCATGATTTGTATAGGAGTATAGATCATGAAATTTTCAATCCAGCAAGAAAAAATTACATACACCAGCAGACTATTGCCTGCATCGTACAAAGAATAATGACCAAGCTAACCTTATTTACAATCCATTTAGTTTGCTGCAAAGGAAACTCCAAGGACAATGTATATGCAGTTGTACTCAAGCATCAACTCTATTATCTTGAACTTTAAGGAAAGGCTAATCAGAATCAAAAGGGTATATAGGCCAAGCAGCGCTGGGTAATTATACTGAGAAAACTAATTAGACAGTGTTAACTGAAAGTCAAGCAAGGTGATTAAGTAAGCACTTGCCCTAATGTAATACAAGGAAACCACAACATAGAAAGCATCACAGGAGAGGTAAGGTAGATTTGTTGGTTCCACACGGCCGAGGAAATGCCAGTCAGGTCGACAAAAGGCAGAGCCATCAAGGGCATAACCTACGAGATGAGAGTAAGTACGCATCAGCAAAAACAATCAAAAAGAAAGAGAGGCACGGCTACATTTTGTTCAATCGACCAGGCGTCGACTGAACTGAGCTAGTGTGACACCCCGAGACCGGTGCGCCAGGTGTCAGCCAGTTATTCGTTGCTGTTGCCATGTCATCAGCTTGCGTGTTGCATCTTGCCATGTCATCATGTGTGTTGCATCAGCATGTTTTCAAAACTTGCATCCGTCCGAGTCTGCCCATCCTCTCCGTTGTCCGTTCTGAGCCCAGACACACTTGCACACGCCTGCGGCGCCTCCGAATATTTATTTTATGAGTGGCCGAAAAGCGTTCTCGGAATGGGTTGAAACTTGGCGTGTGGTCTTATTATAGCATAGGTAGACCGCCTGTCAAGTTTCGTCGCATTCGGAGCTCGTTTCATAGCCCAACGGTTAACCGTGTTAACCGCCGGAAGCCTTTTGTCTTTTGGCCCAGCACCCCTTTTGCACAGCCCACCTAGCCCATTCTAACCCCTCCATGCTCTTGGTCGTTCGATCACGATCGCATGGCGGCGAACGGCTCCTCATTTGGACACTCCTAGCTCCCTCTACCTATAAATATGTGTCTCCCCTCCATTTTTCGCGCACATGAAACCCTACCCTCTTCCCTCCGCGCCGCCGGATACTTCTTCCCCATCCGGACATGTCCGCCGACGCGCCCTCAGCGAATCCGTTGCTGCCACGTCGCCTCCCCCACAGCCCCACTTCCCCGGCCCTTCCAGCCCGTGCGAGGCCCTCCCCGGCCCGTGCTCGCGCACCGCCGCCGCGCGCCCGCAGGCGTCCGCCACCCGGCTCCAGCGCCTCCCTCGTCTACCCCGCCGCCTACGCTCGCCGGCGACGAGCACCGCCGGAGCCCTCCAGTAGCTAGCCGCCGCCGGCCGCCCTAGACCACGTCCCCAAGCTCCTCCCTGCGCCGGAACTGGCCGGATCTGGTGAGCCGCGACCAGATCCGCCCCATTCCCCGCTCGTACCACCTCCCCTTCGCCGGAGAACTCACGCCGACCCCGCCGGAGTCTCCATCGCCGCCGCTCAGCCATCGTCGGGAGGACGACCTGCCCGATCCAGGCACCTCGCTCGCCTGGGCCACGGCCTCGCCTCCAGCCGGCCACATGGGCCCCGCCCCGCGGGAGGCCCAGCCGCCTCCAGCCGCCCGGTGGGCCGGCGCCCCATCATCCTGCTCCCACGGGCCCAGCAGCGCCCGCGTCGGTCGACCCCAGCGCCTCCGGGCCGGCCTCCTTCCCCGCAGACGGGTCGGCCCAACTCCTCGTTCCGGCCAGCCGGCCTGCCTCGCCTTCTTCTTCTTGGGCCGAGCCCAATGGGTAAGCCACCTATTCCCCGCCCCGAGCGTCCCGTAACTATCATGCGCTCAGTCTGTGTTTTTTTTCCTAAGTCAAATCTGCTAAGTCCTTTTTCTGTGTAATTTTTATGTGCATGTTTGCATAGTGATAACTTTGTGTGTACTTATCCAAATTGAGTGAATGATATGTCAAAATGATCGTTGTGATATGCTCTACACTTTGTTCCATTGTGCCATGCTTGTTTGAGTTCATTGTAATGCCCAGGATGGGATTATACCTCCTACGTGTCGAGGCACGACTTAAAGGTATAAGCCCATTCTAGAATGATCTCAAGTTTGGTATCTTTGCACGACTCATGTAAAAAATAGCGATGAAATTGCAAAAGGATAGTTGGCTTACACTCGCCACGTCACACAATACATTACATAAGCAAATCATCATCCAAAACATCACAACCCGACTACGGGCGAAGAACCAAAAGAAAGATACCAAATACATAAAGCCACAAGGTCCGATCGCCCCTAGTTGGTACCACTATTGATCGTCGAACAATGTCACATACATACGGCCACTCTCTTCATCGGACTCCCACTGAAGTTCTAGGACCAACTCCTGCATTGATCTCAGCAGTACCTGCATCTGGTGTTGTAGTATTTGTGAGCCACGAGGACTCAGCAATTCCATAACCATGGGTATCAAGACTAGCAAAGCTTTATGGGTAGGAAGAGGTAAAGTGGTGAGGTTGCAGCAGCGGCCAAGCATAATAGGGTGGCTAACTTACGGGTACAAGAATAAGATGAGCATCTACGCAAACGGTCGCAAACTAGTAATGATCGCTAAAGATCCTGAACTACCTACGAGTCAAACATAACCCCACCGTGTTCTCTTCTCAAAGTGAAAAGAGACAGTCACGGTTACTCACACAGTTGTGTGTTTTACTTCGGATTCTCTGTCAAGTTTTCTACAACCGGACATTAACAAATTCCAATCTGCCACATAACCGCGGGCACGGCTTTCGAAAGATCATAACCCTGCAGGGGTGTCCCAACTTAGCCCATCACAAGTTCTCACGATCAGCAGAAGTAATAAAAATATTATCACCCCTTATCTTAGGGAAGGCCCGATCAGACTCGGAATTCCCGGTGCACAAGACATTTTGACAATGGTAAAACAAGTCCAGCAAGACCTCCCGGCGTGCCGACACCCTGATAGTAGTCGCGTGTATCTCGTCTCAGGCCACGTCCGGATGGTGATCCTATGGGTTATACCAAATACCTAGGGTTTCCCCGTGGCGGCCCCGCAGTCTCCCCGTTTGGGGCCAACACCATCAGCACTGGCCCCCCATGCTATGTAGAAAGAATCCCCGGGGACGCGACCCCCTATGCAATTTTAAATAATTAATTAAGTTTTTATTATGAGGCAAATTAAAACCAATGTTGGGCCTTGCTGGAGGAGTTTTATTCAAAGACGAAGTGTCAAGGGGTCCCCATATACCCAACCGTGTAAGGAACGCAAAATCAAGGAACATAATGCCGGTTTATCGGCTCCTAAGGTGGCATGAGTGGAACAAAACACCGAGCAAAAGGCCAAGCCTTCCACCCATGCCCAGTATATAGGTGTGTTAATAATAATAATAGATATTGTGATATGCCAACAACAAGTTCCGACATGGAACGATCTTCATCTTCACCTGCAACTAACAACGCTATAAGAGGGGTTGAGCAAGCGGGTAACATAGCCAAACAATGGTTTGCTAGGAAGGTTTCAAAGGTTAGAGGTTTCATGGCAACAAGGAGAGGGGCTGACAATAATGATGGGTAGCGCGACATGTAACGATAGCATCGAGACTACTAAGCATGGCAATGATAGTAAAGGTATCCAAGGGTATGGCCATCTTGCCTGGGATTCCGCAAGGAAGAAGAACGGATCCGTGAAGAAGACGAAGAAGAAGCCTTGAAGAAGAACCACGAGAAGTCGAACGAATCCCCACGATCGCAACGGAACAAGCACTAACGAGAAGAATCAAGCAATACGGTAAACACACAACACGAGACACGACAATGTGCTCAACCAAGTATGATGCAAGACAGTTCTATATAGGATGCACCACAAGTATATACAGGAAGCAAAACATGGCAAGGTAGGAATCACAGAAAAACAACACAAGTCTATACATGATGCAATACATGGCAAGGTATGATGCAAGACAAGTCTATATTGGAAGCAATACATGGAAAGGTAGGAAGCACAGAAAAAAAAACACAAGCAACATGACAATATGCTCAACCAAGTAGGATGCAAGACGAGTCTACATATGATGCACAGGAAGTCTATATATGATGCAATACATGGCAAGGTAGGAAGCACACAAGAACAACATAAGTCTACATATGATGCAATACATGGCAAGGTATGATGCAAGACAAGTCTATACAGGAAGCAATACATGGCAAGGTAGGAAGCACAGAAAAACAACACAAGTCTATACATGATGCAATACATGGCAAGGTATGATGTAAGACAAGTCTATACAGGAAGCAATACATGGCAAGGTAGGAAGCACAGAAAAACAACACAAGCAACATGACAATATGCTCAACCAAGTAGGATGCAAGACAAGTCTACATATGATGCACAGCAAGTCTATATAACATGCAATACATGTCAAGGTAGGAAGCACACACAAGTCAACAAGTTTAAATGGGGCCGGAAACTACAACAACAATTCCGGAAAATTCCCCATATGCATGTTTAGCAATTTTAAGCAAACAACAATTCACACATTTTAATGTTGTTAACATGATGCGGATGACATGATCGAGTTTTATGCAATTTTTAGTAAAAGTTAACATGAAGAGATATGATGCATTTGGTCGCCACGATGGAAAGAAAGGGGTGTCATGGTGAAGAGGACGGAAACGATGCCACGGCAACGTTCTGATGATCCGACATCTCGTCGAGAAGCCGGTGCAAAAGCAAGGTGGCGTGAGCGAGTCGAAAAAGATGAAAGGTGGGGTGATCCCGTCACCGGGTTCCCACGGGTTGGCGACGAGGCAAACAAGGGGCATGACAAGCGACGAATCGGGCACTGTGCACACAAGTACTTCATCTCATACAACACACATTCACATGCACACATCCATGGGGTCGTCTCGGTGGTATACCTTCGAAGCGTTCGTTTCGGGGCGGTTCGAGGTCGTAGAGGAAGTAGTGGTACTCGCGGGTTGTGGTACACGTTTCGTAGCCGTTCACGTTTCCGAAGATGTTCGGGGTCGACGATAGAGGTACTTGGCGAATCGAACGTCTTCGGGGCGACAGTAGCAGTACATGCACGTAGTGGTACTTGGCGTCTCGGTCCGAAGGGGTACTTGGCGCATCCACGGGTCTTCGAGGGTAGTCACACATGTTTCTTCACCGAAGGTAGTCGTTTGGGCGTCGAGTGTCGAGGTACTTGGAACTTTGCAGAACCGAAGCTAACAAAAGAAAACCCAACTCGGGCTCCACGGAGACAGCAGCAAAGAGGCGATGCGGACGAAGCCCTGGGGTGCGGGGTAGCATGCAACGGATGCAGCAGCTTCCGACGGTGGCGCTCGGTGTCGAGGAAGATGGCGGCCCTGGACGAGGGGTCGAGTGCCTCGGGCGCACGGGGGGCGAAAGATGCACGGCAGCGAGTCGACGGAGCAGGCAGGCGCCATGGAGCACGGCGGCGACGTGCTTGAGGCCGGCGACGGATGCTCTGATCCGATGAGGAGGGAGGCCACGGGCACGTCCATGGAGAGCGGGGGCTGCCGGGGTTGGCCGCCTGGCCGGCCTCGGGCGATGTAGGCGGCCGGCACTAAGGGAAGAGGCCATGAGGAGGAGGTGCAGTGCGCCTGGCGCCATGGCGCGGCGGCGACTGCTTGAGGCCGGCGAGGCTCCTGGTGGCCGCCGATTTAAATCGAGGCGGAGAGGCGACGCTTGGTGGCGCGGGCGCATCGGGCTTCTGCCCTTCCTGGCAGCGCGAGGTGAGGAAGAGGGGGCGAGGAAGAGTAGCTGGGGTTCGACAGAGGGAGACGAGGGAGAGATAGAGGATGAGGGGAACGAGAGGTGGAGGCGGCGCTGCGAGGGGAGGAAGAGTGAGATCGATCGCTAGCTAGGGTTCGGCGCTGTAGTTGGGCCTAGGACGCAGATGGACCAGGAGGTGCGGCTCGGCTGCTGAGCCTGGCTGCGGCTGGGAGGCCCAAAGCAGCGCAAGGGGCCCTTTCCCCTTAAAAAAACAAAAGCAGTCTCAAAGACCCGATGATGAAAAGGAAAATGGACAGAGGGGTATATGAAGAATAAGAAGGAAGTAAAAATATACTTGAACTCCTAGATTTATGCACAATTTTAATAAACTAGTTTGGACATTTTTAAGGATATAAAAATAATTCAAGTTTGAATTAAATTCAAACTTGAGCCATTTTTGAACCCAACCAAAACAAGTCCAAAGGAACTAAAAATTGGCAAGGATGTTGAAGGCATGGTTGAGAATTGATAGGAAAAGAATGAACATTAAATTGGTGCAGAAAATAGAATGCCACAATTTAAATGGACTAACGACGAAGGAGAAGAAGATGATCAAGCAAGGTTGTGGGAGTCAAAACTTGGAGTGAAACAGACATGGGGAATATTATGCAAGTGTGTGATGGTTGCTTCCAACAATGGAATATTTTTATAATAGCTCCATAAATATTAGGAGGATATATATATGTTATAAAGAGAAGTCATCCTTCCCTCAATTTAAATGGACCGAAGGTCCACATGACTTATTTGGTTGAGTTGCAGAATTAAGGTCATGATGGCATGATGACATGATGCAATGCAAAAAAAATAACACAAGCACAAATGAAACACACGGGAGAACCCGGAACATCTGAAGTCTTCTGGGGCATCGGTCTTCGGGCGTCACATTCATCTAGATGCTTTAATCTTTGTTGCAAGAGTGCTACTTGTTATAAACTGCTGCTACTTGTTATTTTGTTGCCATGTTTGAGATATGATAACTTGGTGCATGTTTACCCAAATGATGCATATGATATGTCAAAATGTTCATCATGAAGTGTACTACATGATGGTTGTTGTAGCATGCTTGTTTGAGTCCATATTGACATGTTCATCTCTGTTGCAAAAGTGCATTTGGCTGTTAAGTTCTGATACTTGTTATGAGATGCTGATTTCAATTGCTCTTTGCTATTGATGTGTTTGTCCTCATGCCACATGTGTAGATGTTTTAGATGCACCATTATATGGTCTTTGATGTGGTGCATTTACCTTTCCATGATATGCCTTGTGTTGACTTAAACATGCTTGTTAACATGCCATGTTGTTGTTACTGTTTTATACTTATTTAAATTTCACTAAGTCTGGAATCTGTATTATCCTGATGCTATGTTTGCTTGCTGCCCTAGGAAATTCCATGTTAGTTTTGGGGTGGCCATTGATCATTCTTTGTTGTACATGTTATTGTATATCCATTCATGCCCTTACTTGCTCATATGGCCTGCTGTAGCTTATTTATTTCTTGCTCTCAACTTGCTATAAAATATTGCTGTCAGGTTTTTAACGTCATGATCAAAATGTTGTGGCTTGTTGCTATTGATCCATGCCTCCTATGGAGTTGCTCCAATGGAGTTGTTTGCTGTAGGATATGTCTACTACATGTCCATGCTCTTTATGTTCTTATTAGAGTTGATATGCATGTTGTTTTGTGCCTCCGAAGGCAGCATCGTGATGATGTTTTTGCCTTCCCAGATTTTGGCTAAGTCTGGAATAGTTTATTGCAACTTGCCATGCTTGTTTAAATGTGTTCCAGCAAGCTTTTCGGTGTGTTATAAGTTCCTACTTGTTAAGTATCATGTCTACTTCAGATCCATGCTTCTTGTTATGATGTTTGGGTGTTGTAGCTTATATTTACCTTGCTCCAAAGTTGCTATGTGGTTGTTAACTTCAGCTTTGCAGTGTATCTAGTTTCATGTGTATCTTTTAGCCCGTTGCTCCGTTTTGAGTGCTTCCTATATGAAACTTGTGTGCTTTTGCATGTAGAATCATAATATCATATTATTTTCATGTTTGGAGTGAATTTGCTTGATGTTTGGGTGCATCTTGCACCGTTGCCTTGTTTGACTTGTTTTGCTCATATCTTCTAGGCCGTAGCTCCGAATTAAACAAACTTTATATGAAACTTGACTAGAATTTCGTGTAGATCATCATGGTGCATGTTAACCTGCTGTTTAACAACTTTAATTTAAGGTTTGTTCAGATCAGGACTAATTTCAAACTATGCATATGAGGACTTACCGGTTTTATTATATGTAGTTTCCGGCCTCATTTAAACTTGTTGACTTGTGTTGTTTTCCTGTGCTTCCTACCTTGCCATGTATTGCTTCCTGTATAGACTTGTCTTTCATCATACCTTGCCATGTATTGCATCATATATAGACTTGTGTTGTTTTTCTGTGCTTCCTACCTTGCCATGTATTGCTTCATGTATAGACTTGTCTTGCATCATACCTTGCCATGTATTGCATCATATATAGACTTATGTTGTTTTTCTGTGCTTCCTACCTTGCCATGTATTGCTTCCTATATAGACTTGTCTTGCATCATACCTTGCCATGTATTGCATCATATATAGACTTGTGTTGTTCTTGTGTGCTTCCTACCTTGCCATGTATTGCATCATATACAGACTGGCTGTGCATCATATGTAGACTTGTTTTGCATCATACTTGGTTGAGCATATTGTCATGTTCTTGTGTTGTGTGTTTACCGTATTGCTTGCGTCTTCTCGTTAGTGCTTGTTCCGTTGCGATCGTGAGGATTCGTTCGTCTTCTCGTGGTTCGTCTTCAAGGCTTCTTTGTCGTCTTCTTCATGGATCCGTTCTTCTTCCTTGCGGGATCTCAGGCAAGATGACCATACCCTTGGATACCTTTACTATCATTGCCATGCTTAGTTGTCTCGATGCTCTCGTTATATGTCGCGCTACCCATCATTATTGTCAGCCCTTCTCCTTGTTGCCATGAAACCTCTAACCTTTGACACCTTCCTAGCAAAAACCATTGTTTGGCTTTGTTACCCGCTTGCTCAGCCCCTCTTATAGCGTTGTTAGTTGCAAGTGAAGATGAAGATCGTTCCAGGAGGGAACTTGTTGTTGGAATATCACAATATGTTATATGTATAATAGCACACCTATATATTGGGCATGGATGGAAGGCTTGGCCTTTTGCTCGGTGTTTTGTTCCACTCATGCCACCTTAGGCGCCGATAAACCGGCATTATGTTCCTTGATTTTGCGTTCCTTACACGGTTGGGTATATGGGGACCCCTTGACACTTCGTCTTTGAATAAAACTCCTCCAGCAAGGCCCAACATTGGTTTTAATTTGCTTCGTAATAACAACTTAATTAATTAATTAAATTGCATAGGGGGTCGCGTCCCCAAGTATTCTTTCTACATAGCAGGGGGGCCAGTGCTGATGGTGTTGGTCCCAAACGGGGAGACTGCGGGGCCACCACGGGGAAACTCGAGGATTGGCTCCTGTAAGATCACCTATCCGGTTGTGGCCTGAGATGAGATACGTGCGGCTACTATCAGGGTGTCGGCACGCCAGGAGGTCTTGCTGGACTTGTTTTACCATTGTCGAAATGTCTTGTGCACCGGGATGCCGAGCCTGATCGGATTTCCCTAAGATAAGGGGTAATAATTATTATTACTTCAGCTCATCGTGAGAGCTTGTGATGGGCTAAGTTGGGACATCCCTGCAGTGTTATGAACTTTCGAAAGCCGTGCCCGCGGTTATGTGGCAGATTGGAATTTGTTAATGTCCGGTTGTAGAAAACTGGACAGGGGACCTGAAGTAAAACACACAACTGTGTGAGTAACCGTTTCTGTCTCTTTTCATTTTGAGAAGAGAACGCGGTGGGGTTATGTTTGACTCGTAGGTAGTTCAGGATCTTTAGCAATCACTACTAGTTTGCGACCGTTTGCGTAGATGCTCATCATATTCTTGTACTCGTAAGTTAGCCACCCTATATTGCTTAGCCGCTGCTGCAACCTCACCACTTTACCTCTTCCTACCCTTTGAGCGTTGATAGTCTTGTTACCCATGGTTATGGGATTGCTGAGTCCTCGTGGCTCACAGATACTACAACAACAGTTGCAGGTGCAGGTTTCCGGTGACTTGACGTGAGAGCATTGATCATTGTGTTGGAGTTCTTTCTTCTTCTTCTTCTTCAGTCTTCGGTTAGGTTCCGGGTCGGCAGCCTGGGATAGCAGATGGATGTCGTTGTGCTTTTCATGTTTGTATCCGTAGTCGGATACCTTCTATTGATGTTGTTGTATTCATGTGACTTGTATGTATTGTTGTATCCCCCAAGTATGTATGTAATGGTACGATGTAATGATGTCCATCTTGCTAAGCGCCCAAAATGCGGTTGTGGCCCAATCACGTAAGTGACACGTGATCGGGATAGAATCGCATCTTGGGCCTGACAAGTTGGTATAAGAGCCTCGACGGACCATAGGAGCCCCCTTGATTGATCGTAGTTTGGCCGTTGTTGAGTCTAGCAGAAAAAAAATTGGAGCCTAGTTATATCGGAGAGTAGGAATTCTTTTTACTCCCCTGCCCCTTCGTCGCTCTGGTGAGGAATCTTGACGTAGGTGTTTTGAATTACTCCTCTTCCCCTTCAAATTTTTTTAGGATCTCGTGGTTAGTTTTCGTTCGTTGCGTTGTCAGTTCTTTCATCCGGTACATCTCTCGTCAAGTGGATTCAACCCTCTTCTTCTTTACAAGTTCAATCCTTGGTTCTTCCCAACCGATGTTGTTTCCCCTTCCGAAGTTGTCTTTCTTTTTCCCACCTGCCCACCCTTTTTGATTCTCGGACCGGAGTCCTTAATCGAGTATCTATCCTACTCGCGTGAATCCTTTGCATTCTTTCCTCAGTTATTTCAACCCGTGAATTCTCGTCTAGTCCTTTGCTCTTCGTCTTCTTTTCTTTTTCGGTGGACTCAATTCCAATATCTCGGTGATGTTCTTATTCTTTCATCGGTTCAAGTGTTTTCCCCTTGCTCGTTTACCTCTCGCCATTTATTACCCGGAGTGATGAAGACATCTCAGGAGATTCGTGTGTGTTCCAATTAATTCAAGGTTGTCACCTCAGTCGAGTCGTTCTATCATTCCGGTGCATCATCTCCTTTCGATCCCTTTCAACGGTGTTTTTCTCTTCGGTGGGCCCTAACCCACAGGTCTTTTCCCAGGATCTTACCTGACTCTTTTATTTTCCGGTGTTCCGAAATTCTTTCAAATGTGACGTAAGTATGGACTCCATCAGTCATATGCATGATTCAAGATCGCTTTTAATTCTTTTCATCATTGGTTCAACCTTAATTCTTTTCTTCATTCGGAGTATTTCTTGAATTCTTTTCTTGTGTTCCTCCGAAGGCCATCATTTCAGAAGATTTTTTCGTTCTCAGTTTTCAACTTCGTCCTCCAAATATTCTTCATTAATGTCTCTTCGTTCGTCTCACATTCGTCCGGTACTTCGTTCAAGTATTCTTTAATCAGTTTGCGATCTCTTCGTTCTCTTGTACCAAAATTCCCCGAGTGCTTTATTCTTCCCGGCGATTCATTCTCTTGTTTTCACTCAATTTCATTCCTTACGGTGGTCATTCTCTTTCTTCACTCGATTTTAATTCTTCCCGGTGGTTCGTTTCTTTTTCTTCACTCGGTTTCAATTCCTTACGGTGGCTCGCTCAAGAGTTCTTTTCCGGTGTTATTATATCAATTCATTCATCTTTATTCCAATCCTACCGGTGTTTCATGAAGATTGTCGCAAGTTTGCGATATATTCTTCTTTAATCAATTTTAACGTGAATAAGAGGTGTGCTAATCCATTGTTTCTCATCAATTAAATTGGTGGAGGATAAGCATAACATAAATCTTATTCTTTTCATCAAGTTGATTAATCCCTTCCCTCAGAGTTTATTCTTGATGAATAAATTCTAGTTCCAAGTGCTTTCATCTTTTCTTCCCGGAGTTCATAGTTTTCTCGGCTATCTCGACGGAACCCCGTCTAAATCACTACAAGGCTTTAATCGTATTCTTTTCATCCGTCATTTCTATATATCATCATCCTTTCGTTACCGGAGTTCTTCATGGTGGTTCATCACGATTAAATTCATTCTTCATATATATTCATCTAATTCTTCCGGAGCAGCTCTAGCATTATTCTTTTGTGTCCCGAGATGCAAATAATTCTCCGTATCCATTACACTGGAGTTTTGCATTTCTTCCTTCATCTCAGCTATTCAATCTTTGGTTGCGGCATAACTCACCTCAAGTTTTGAGATGTTTTCTATAAGTCCACAACAAGCTCATTCTTTTGTTGTTGATTTTCTCAACAACTCCGTTCAAGCCTTTCTTTTCAAGATGCTTTCAAAGTCTTTCGCGCTCGAAGTTGTTCTTCTCTTATCCGTTCTTCTCATTCACTCTTTTAATTCTTCCGGAGTCATTGTGTTGTTGCTCTCGTCGAGAATCATCTCATCTTTTCAAGTTCTTGTCATATTCCATTCATGTTCAACCGGTGTGCTATTCCTTCCATTTTTCAGCCGGAGTGCTGCCCGAATTCCGTCGTGGAGATTTCTTTTCTATCTCTTTTAACCGGAGTGGTTTCGAATTCATTCTCGTTGCTTCAGCTCGTGTTTTGTGCCTTTCAACCTCCTTGATTCTCATTGTTTTCCTTGCTCATCTTGTTTAACGAAGTCTTGCAACTTCGTTCATCTCCGTTGTATCCTTTCTTTCAAGTGGCTCAACCTCTTAAGATTCTTTGGTTTCACTCTTTTGTCCTCGAAGAACTTTGTTCTTCCTTTTCCTCTTTCGTCTCGTTCCTAACATCTCGGGACGAGATCTCTTGTTAGTAGGGGAGTGTTGTGACACCCCGAGGCCGGTGCTCCAGGTGCCAGCCAGTTATTCGTTGCCGTTGCCATGTCATCTGCTTGCGTGTTGCATCTTGCCATGTCATCATGTGTGTTGCATCAGCATGTTTTCAAAACTTGCATCCGTTCGAGTCCGCCCGTCCTCTCCGTTGTTCGTTCTGAGCCCAGACACACTTGCACGCGCCCGCGGCGCCTCCGAATATTTATTTTATGAGTGGCCGAAAAATGTTCTTGGAATGGGTTGAAACTTGGCGTGTGGTCTTATTATAGCATAGGTAGACCGCATGTCAAGTTTCGTCGCATTCGGAGCTTGTTTGATAGCCCAACGGTTAACCGTGTTAACCGCTGGAAGCCTTTTGTCTTTTGGCCCAGCACCCCTTTTGCACAGCCCACCTAGCCCATTCTAACCCCTCCATGCTCTTGGTCGTTCGATCACGATCGCGTGGCCGTGAACGGCTCCTCATTTGGACACTCCTAGCTCCCTCTACCTATAAATATGTGTCTCCCCTCCATTTTTCGCGCACATGAAACCCTACCCTCTTTCCTCCGCGCCGCCGGACACTTCTTCCCCATACGGACATGTTCGCCGCCGCGCCCTCAGCGAATCCACTGCCGTCACGTCGCCTCCCCCACAGCCCCACTTCCCCGGCCCTTCCAGCCGCGCGAGGCCCTCCCCGGCCCGTGCCCGCGCGCCGCCGCCGCGCGCCCGCAGGCGTCCGCCACCCGGCTCCAGCACCTCCCTCGTCTACCCCGCCGCCTGCGCTTGCCGGCGACGAGCGCCGCCGGAGCCCTCCAATAGCTAGCCGCCGCCGGCCGCCCTGGACCACGTCCCCAAGCTCCTCCCCGTGCCGGAACTGGCCGGATCTGGTGAGCCGCGACCGGATCCGCCTCATTCCCCGCTCGTACCACCCCCCCTTCGCCGGAGAACTCGCGCCGACCCCGCCGGAGTCTCCATCGCCGCCGCTCAGCCATCGTCGGGAGGACGACCTGCCCGATCCAGGCGCCTCGCTCACTTGGGCCACGGCCTCGCCTCCAGCCGGCCACATGGGCCCCGCCCCGCGGGAAGCCCAGCCGCCTCCAGCCGCCCGGTGGGCCGGCGCCCCGTCATCCTGCTCCCACGGGCCCAGCAACGCCCGCGTCGGTCGGCCCCAGCGCCTCCGGGCCGACCTCCTTCCCCGCAGACGGGCCGGCCCAACTCCTCGTTCCGGCCAGCCGGCCTGCCTCGCCTTCTTCTTCTTGGGCCGAGCCCGATGGGTAAGCCACCTATTCCCCGCCCCGAGCGTCCGTAACTATCATGCGCTCAGTCTGTGTTTTTTTTCCTAAGTCAAATTTGCTAAGTCCTTTTTATGTGTAATTTTTATGTGCATGTTTGCATAGTGATAACTTTGTGTGTACTTATCCAAATTGAGTGAATGATATGTCAAAATGATCGTTGTGATATGCTCTACACTTTGTTCCATTGTGCCATGCTTGTTTGAGTTCATCTAGATGCTTTAATCTCTGTTGCGAGAGTGCTACTTGTTATAAACCGCTGCTACTTGTTATTTTGTTGCCATGTTTGAGATATGATAACTTGGTGCATGTTTATCCAAATGATGCATATGATATGTCAAAATGTTCATCATGAAGTGTACTACATGATGGTTGCTGTAGCATGCTTGTTTGAGTCCATATTGACATGTTAATCTTTGTTGCAAAAGTGCATTTGGCTGTTAAGTTCTGAAACTTGTTATGAGATGCTGATTTCAATTGCTCTTTGCTATTGATGTGTTTGTCCTCATGCCACATGTGTAGATGTTTTAGATGCACCATTATATGGTCTTTGATGTGGTGCATTTACCTTTCCATGATATGCCTTGTGTTGACTTAAACATGCTTGTTAACATGCCATGTTGTTGTTACTGTTTTATACTTAGTGAAACTTCACTAAGTCTGGAATATGTCTTATCCTGATGCTATGTTTGCTCGCTGCCCTAGGCAAATCCATGTTAGTTTTGGGGTGGCCATTGATCATTCTTTGTTGTACATGTTATTGTCTATCCATTCATGCCCTTACTTGCTCATATGGCCTGTTGTAGATTATTTATTTCTTGCTCTCAACTTGCTATAAAATATTGCTGTCAGGTTTTTAACGTCATGATCAAAATGTTATGGCTTGTTGCTATTGGTCCATGCCTACTATGGAGTTGCTCCAATGGAGTTGTTTGCTGTAGGATATGTCTACTACATGTCCATGCTCTTTATGTTCTTATTAGAGTTGATATGCATGTTGTTTTCTGCCTCCGATGGCAGCATCGTGATGATGTTTTTGCCTTCCCAGATTTTGGCAAAGTCTGGAATATTTTATTGCAACTTTCCATGCTTGTTTAAATGTGTTCCAGCAAGCTTTTGGGTGTGTTCTAAGTTCTTACTTCTTAAGTATCATGTCTACTTTAGATACATGCTTCTTGTTATGATGTTTGGGTGTTGTAGCTTATATTTACCTTGCTCCAAAGTTGCTATGTGGCTGTTAACTTCAGCTTTGCCGTGTATCTAGTTTCATGTGTATCTTTTAACCCGTTGCTCCGTTTTGAGTGCTTCCTATATGAATCTTGTGTGATTTTGCATGTAGAATCATAATATCATATTGTTTTCATGTTTGGAGTGAGTTTGCTTGATGTTTGGGTGCATCTTGCACCGTTGCCTTGTTTGACTTGTTTTGCTCATATCTTCTATGCCGTAGCTCCGAATTAAACAAACTTTATATGAAACTTGACTAGAATTTCGTGTAGATCATCATGGTGCATGTTAACCTGCTGTTTAACAACTTTAACTTAAGGTTTGTTCAGATCTGGACTAATTTCAAACTATGCATATGACGACTTACCGGTTTTATTATATGTAGTTTCCGGCCTCATTTAAAGTTGTTAACTTGTGTTGTTTTCATGTGCTTCCTACCTTGCCATGTATTGCTTCCTGTATAGACTTGTCTTGCATCATACCTTGCCATGTATTGCATCATATATAGACTGGTGTTGTTTTTCTGTGCTTCCTACCTTGCCATGTATTGCTTCCTGTATAGACTTGTCTTGCATCATACCTTGCCATGTATTGCATCATATATAGACTTGTGTTGTTTTTTTGTGCTTCCTACCTTGCCATGTATTGCTTCCTATATAGACTTGTCTTGCATCATACCTTGCCATGTATTGCATCATATATAGACTTGTGTTGTTCTTGTGTGCTTCCTACCTTGCCAGGTATTGCATCATATACAGACTGGCTGTGCATCATATGTAGACTTGTTTTTT
>LR738715.1:434140369-434162259 GCA_902687465.1 Secale cereale
CTTCCTACCTTGCCATGTATTGCTTCCTGTATAGACTTGTCTTGCATCATACCTTGCCATGTATTGCATCATATATAGACTGGTGTTGTTTTTCTGTGCTTCCTACCTTGCCATGTATTGCTTCCTGTATAGACTTGTCTTGCATCATACCTTGCCATGTATTGCATCATATATAGACTTGTGTTGTTTTTCTGTGCTTCCTACCTTGCCATCTATTGCTTCCTGTATAGACTTGTCTTGCATCATACCTTGCCATGTATTGCATCATATATAGACTTATGTTGTTTTTTTGTGCTTCCTACCTTGCCATGTATTGCTTCCTATATAGACTTGTCTTGCATCATACCTTGCCATGTATTGCATCATATATAGACTTGTGTTGTTCTTGTGTGCTTCCTACCTTGCCAGGTATTGCATCATATACAGACTGGCTGTGCATCATATGTAGACTTGTTTTTTCATCATACTTGGTTGAGCATATTGTCGTGTTCTTGTGTTGTGTGTTTACCGTATTGCTTGCTTCTTCTCGTTAGTGCTTGTTCCGTTGTGATCGTGAGGATTCGTTCGTATTCACGTGATTCGTCTTCAAGGCTTCTTCGTCGTCTTATTCATGGATCCGTTCTTCTTCCTTCCAGGATCTCTAGCAAGATGACCATACCCTTGGATACCTTTACTATCATTGCCATGCTTTGTTGTCTCGATGCTATCGTTATATGTCGCGCTACCCATCATTATTGTCAGCCCCTCTCCTTGTTGCCATGAAACCTCTAACCTTTGACACCTTCCTAGCAAAAACCATTGTTTGGATATGTTACCCGCTTGCTCAGCCCCTCTTATAGCGTTGTTAGTTGCAGGTGATGATGAAGATCGTTCCAGAAGGGAACTTGTTGTTGGAATATCACAATATGTTATATGTATAATAACACACCTATATAATGGGCATGGGTGGAAGGCTTGGCCTTTTGCTCGGTGTTTTTTTCCACTCATGCCACCTTAGGCGCCGATAAACCGGCATTATGTTCCTTGATTTTGCGTTCCTTACACGGTTGGGTATATGGGGACCCCTTGACACTTCGTCTTTGAATAAAACTCCTCCAGCAAGGCCCAACATTGGTTTTAATTTGCCTCATAATAACAACTTAATTAATTAATTAAATTGCATAGGGGGTCGCGTCCCCGAGTATTCTTTCTACATAGCAGGGGGGCCAGTGCTGATGGTGTTGGTCCCAAACGGGGAGACTGCGGGGCCACCACAGGGAAACTCGAGGATTGGCTCCCGTAGGATCACCTATCCGGTTGTGGCCTGAGACGAGATACGCGCAGATACTATCAGGGTGTCGGCACGCCGGGAGGTCTTGCTGGACTTGTTTTACCATTGTCGAAATGTCTTCTGCACCGGGATGCCGAGCCTGATCGGATTTCCCTAAGATAAGGGGTAATAATTATTATTACTTCAGCTGATCGTGAGAGCTTGTGATGGGCTAAGTTGGGACACCCCTGCAGGGTTATGATCTTTCGAAAGCCGTGCCCGCAGTTATGTGGCAGATTGGAATTTGTTAATGTCCGGTTGTAGAAAACTTGACAGAGGATCCGAAGTAAAACACACAACTGTGTGAGTAACCGTGACTGTCTCTTTTCATTTTGAGAAGAGAACACGGTGGGGTTATGTTTGACTCGTAGGTAGTTCAGGATCTTTAGCGATCACTACTAGTTTGCGACCATTTGCTTAGATGCTCATCTTATTCTTGTACTCGTAAGTTAGCCACCCTATATTGCTTAGCTACTGCTGCAACCTCACCACTTTACCTCTTCCTACCCTTTGAGCTTTGATAGTCTTGTTACCCATGGTTATGGGATTGCTGAGTCCTCGTGGCTCACAGATACTACAACAACAGTTGCAGGTGCAGGTTTCCGATGACTTGACGTGAGAGCATTGATCGTTGTTGTCATGGCCTGGCTTATTAGGGATGGTAGACTACTCATATCAATAAGGAATTCCTTCTTTTCCGGGAGCCCATTCGGATAGAACTCCAAAGTTAAGCGTGCTCAGCTTGGAGTAGTTTCAGGATGGGTGACCGACCGGGAAGTTGCTCCCGGGTGCGCACGAGTGAGGACAAAGTGCGTAGAAAAGACTAGTATTGATATGTGAGGCCAGTCTAGATCCCGCCAGGAGTAACGACCACCGGCGGGTGTGTCCGGGGCGTTACAAGTTGGTATCAGAGCCGACCCTCGCGGTTACACGGATGTTTGCGGACAGTTTGCAGTCATGTTGTGCATGACGTTTGTGACCCGTCGTGGCACACGGCATGGCACATGTGCTGTCCTGGAAGCACAGACGGTTGTGCCAAGAGGGAACGTTCCTGTGGCCCGACGAGGACGTTGGTTCCTCTGAGTGAGGGTGTATGTCATGGCCTGGCTTATTAGGGATGGTAGACTACTCATATCAATAAGGAATTCCTTCTTTTCCGGGAGCCCATTCAGATAGAACTCCAAAGTTAAGCGTGCTCAGCTTGGAGTAGTTTCAGGATGGGTGACCGACCGGGAAGTTGCTCCCGGGTGCGCACGAGTGAGGACAAAGTGCGTAGAAAAGACTAGTATTGATATGTGAGGCCAGTCTAGATCCCGCCAGGAGTAACGACCACCGGCGGGTGTGTCCGGGGCGTTGCAGTTGTGTTGGAGTTCTTTCTTCTTCTTCTTCTTCAGTTAGGTTCCGGGTCAGCAGCCTGGGATAGCATATGGATGTCGTTGTGCTTTTCATGTTTGTATCCGTAGTCGGATACCTTGTATTGATGTTGTTGTATTCATGTGACTTGTATGTATTGTTGTATCCCCCATGTATGTATGTAATGGTACGATGTAATGATGTCCATCTTGCTAAGCGCCCGAAATGCGGTTGTGCCCCAATCACGTAAGTGACACGTGATCGGGATAGAATCGCATCTTGGGCCTGACAGCTAGGGTTTGGGTCAATACACGTCGAGTTGTGAACTCTAAGAGAGGTGTGACTAATATGGCCCATCGCTAGATCAGCATTTCGAGAAGGCACGTACCTAACACATTATGATCATGTAAAAACACAAGTTTAAATAAGAATAAGACCGTGTACACCACACGAGACAAAGATGATAAAATAAGTCACTGAATAGGCCCACCAAAAGAGCAGGTTGCCCAAGGGCGTTTGATCTAAAGCTTGGCCTTTTTAGCTGGAGAGGGCTCTTCTTCACCTGCCACCAAGCCTTCAGTTGATTTGCTTCAAGGACAGATAACAACCATGTAAAAGAAAGCAACAATGATGCATATACTTCTAAACACTTGTATCAAACCGAAGGAAGATACCTCGAGGTAGCAGCAAGATCATCACTTAGAACAACAAAACTGCCATCAAATTTTGCAGGTTCCAAGAAGGTTTAAACAGATATACCTTGTCAATCGACTATCAAACGAGCGTAGAGAACGTCTGGGTTCTCCCACAAGCTCTGAGAAACACATAAACTACGAGAAATCAACATATATAACTTGTGGTAATAATTTCAAGAGCATGACTGACGCAGTTTTTGCAGACTGAAATAAAAATTACAGCTGAATATACTTGCAGTTAAAATAGATGGAAATGGTAAAAGCCCCTTCAAATCCTTACAAATTAAAACAAATTCGTGTAACTGAGTGCTGATTCCATCAAGAACTCAGGGAACAAAAGGATGGAAGTTTAGTTTAGTCACCAGAAATAGGAATAAGAAAGAAATACTAAAATATAGGGAATTTAACTATTTGTCAAATTGTGAGATATGTACATGCACCATTATCTCTTTCAGGTTGCCACTATCAAATCTTGAGTTTCACATGAATGAAACAGTGCTTGGCTAAGTATTCAGAAGGAAACAACAAGAAAATCATTAGGTGGAGAAAATTTAAAGTGACACTCGATCTATTTGCACATCAGCCACATAAGATTAGCCATGCTAGCTAGCTAGCTACACAAATCCATGACCCACCTAATCATGTGTACACAAGTCCTCCTCACCTCCCTTTTTTGCTTCCTATTCTTCCTGTTGGCTCTCAAAGGGGTGGCACACCACACCAAAACAAATAAAAAACATGGACACCGGATAAAGTAAGTAGTGAATCACTTATTGTAAATCAGTAAAACTAAATTAGCCATTTCATATCCATATGTTTTATTTTCAAAGTAACTTCTTATAATAAGCTGATTCCATCTTGTTGGTGTACAAAAGTAGGGGCGCTCTTTTTTACCCCTTACTTATGCACGGGCAGTCAGAGCCATGCCTGTGGCCGAACGTAGCAGGGCAGAGGGAGGAAGCCAGGAACGCAGAAAGGAAGCCAGGAACGCAGAGTTACCAGGACAATGCCAAGACAGGCACCACGAGAAGACAAAGCAAGGGGATAGGCTCCCCGGCAAGAACTCTTGCCGGGGCGGCCTGAGCCCTTGCCGGGGCGATCCACTCAGACGCCTCCGTGACAGCCACCCTTGAAGCCTATGGGCTCTAACGGTACCAACGACATTGGAGCCAAGGCTCGGGAAGCACCCATGTGATGGCATGCAGATCTTAGTGAAGACAAAGATCTATGACCCCCAAGATAAGAACCAGAAGACATGGCGATCACAGGACTCCTTGTCGAGGACGCCCACGAGGCCCCGGCAAGGCTCCTTACCGGAGACACCTCAGAGCCCCGGCAAGCCTCTTGCCGCAGGGTACTCATGGAGGCCCCGGCAAGACCCTTGCCGAGAACAGAAGCAAGTCTGCTGCGAGCCCTTGCCACCCCATCGCTGCCCCAGCTCGGCGTTCAACCCGTTGGCCCAGGCAGGCACCCATGTGGCGATACGTGGTTCCTGGGCCAGCTAGCCAAGCACCTGCGTGGTGGCATGCAGATCTTCGTGAAGACCCTACCGCGACGCCACCTCGGCTGCCTACCTCGCTGGCCCGGACGCACGTCGCGACCAGACAGAGCAGCCACAGACGGGACGGACTTCTTTCCCGTCCCTGATAAAGTAAATAGACACCTAAGCAGCGCATTGAATGCGCCTTGTCCCGTAATGGCGTGGGATAAGCCCATATAATGTACACCTTTCCACGTCATGTGTGCCACTATGGCAGCCCCTTTGAACTATAAAAGGAGGCCCGCGGCGTACTGGAGAAGGATTCGGACCCTGAAAAGCTGAGAAGCACCGTAGCTAGCTCGAGAACTCAAGAACACTCAAATATACACCAAAGCAGGACTAGGGTATTATGCATCCTCGCGGCCCAAACCTGGGTAAACGATCGTTGTGCTGACTCTTAGACCTGCTCTTTGCACAACTCCGCGCCCGCCAACCGTAGAAGGGATTCCAGTGATCCCATAGGTGTCGTTTCACACTGACATCTTTGGCGCGCTAGGTAGGGGGCGCAGTTGTGGAAATCTGGTTTAGCAGTTAGTGTGGCATTTCTTCATGGCCATAATTTCCCAAGAAGGGAATGACCAAGTGCGGGCCATCATCAGCGAAGTTCGGTGGACGGCCACGTGACAGCAAAAAAAAGATGTCATACAAGTCTTTGAGTAATTCCATTTCACATGAAGGTTATTCTCCTTGGAGATCTTTCTCTCTATATGATGAACCTGTATGCAATGGGGCCCTTCCACTATTGGCAAAGCCCTCGCCCTGTTTCGAGTCCGCTCAACAGCTCGAGTGGCCGCGTCGAGAACGGCAGGGAAGCCTTTCTATTAGCAGCAACGCTTTTGTCCTGTCTCGAGTCCGCTCGACAGTCCAAACGGCCGCGCTGGGAACGGTAAGTTGGTTTGCCCAACAGCAAGCATACCCGGCAGGCTATTGAGGATCCGTCCTCAAAACGTCGTGGCCTGGTTTACGCGCCGGCAAGCCCTCCCAATTAAACATAGGGTAGGAATACAGAGAAGGATCAAACAGGAAGATAACGTGCATCACTACGAAATATTGCAGAGTTATATTACATGAATTGTTGCTACGGTTCTGACTAAAGATAAAAATTGTCTCGGTTCTGAACCTGCAGCAGCAAAAAGAAACGGGGTGCTCAATCCCGACATTGGCCCTCTACCCTCTGGATTTCGTCGACGCGATCGATGATGGGCTTGATACGCTCCTTGAGCATCGTGAGATCCACATCATCCGGCAAGCTATCCAGCGCGGCGTCGAAGTCAAGGTCGGGGTTCCAATAGGCCATCTTGGTGAGGACCTTGGTCAGAGCGCCCCGGCAGAGCTTCCGGGATTCATCGGCCAGACAATCCGCCCGGTCGGAGTGGAGCTTTCCCAGGGCCTCAAGAACGCGTTCAAAGAACACGGTCAAGCTGGCGTGGATGGAGAGGTTCACTTCCCAGGAGAACCTGAAGCTTGGCATGCCCATGGTGGCTAGCTGCGCAGTGAGTTCCTCCGCGACGGTGACGAGGTGGCTGATCCAGAGGTCCGCGCCCTTTACATACTCTACGTAGCCAGCGGCGTCGTCCTTCCGCAGCCGCTTCTCCTCCTCCAAACCCTTGTTCAGGGTCTCCGCCCGAGCTGTGGCCTCAGTAAGCATCCCCTTGAGGCCCTCCAGTTCCAGCTTCAGATCCTTGATGGAGTCCTGGGCTGTGGAGAGCTGTTCGGCCTTGCTGAGGACCTCGGACTACGCGTCCATCCAAGTAGCATGGATTGTGTCCCTCTCTGTGGTCAGCTCCAGGACCCGCTTGTTCAAGCCTTCCCGCTCCACCTCCAGCTCCTTTTTACCTTGCCGACATGGACTCGAGCTTGAGCATTGAGAGCCTCAATGTGCCTCTATTCCAGCCCCTGGGTCCGCCGCCCGACAAGCCTGTCGATCTCTTCATCATTGCCGCGGAGGGTGGCGGCGAGTGCCTGCTCACTGACAACAAGGTCTTCCTCCTGAGAGTTCAGTTGAGCTTGGCGCTGGTTGTGGGCAGCCTCATCATTGGCGGCTCGCTCCTTGGCCTCCTCCTGGGCCTTCTCAAAATTAGACTGCGCCAGCATGAGGTCTCTGGAGCGCTCTTCCAGCTTTTCCTGGGAAGCCCTCAACTCATTCCGGGCCTCGTCAAACCAGACTTTTGTCTGGGCAACCTGCACCTGGAAGTCCTCCTCCGTCTTGTCCACCACTTCCGACCTGGACTTTGCCTTGTCCAGGCGGGCACGGTAAAGCACCTGGAGCTTCTGGAAGCTGGCGCTCATGGCCCGAAGAAGTTGCTCCTCTTGGGAACCGCTGCAGCCGGCGCCCGGCTTGTCGACGACCTCAAAACCAACGGCGGCGAGCGCCTCATTATCAAACACCTCCCCCTCGGTTGGTGCCCTGCTGCTTGCCATCTAGAGGAGGTGGACGAACAAGTCGTCCCTCACCTTCAGGTAGCGGCCCGAGCCAGAGGCGGCGGTGGAGGAAGGCTGGTCCTCGGCAGCAACCTTGCCGGCCTCCCCGGCAGCAGCCTCGCCGGTTCCTCCGGCACGCCCGTTGCCGGCCTCCTCGGCACTGGCATCGCCAGTCCCTTCGGCAGACCCTTGGGCCGCCTCCTCTGTCGTGGCCTTGGCGGCCTCCTCGGCAACGGCCTTGCCGGCCTCGGCGTCCGTGATGACCTCCTCGACAGTGGGCTCGCCATCCACCCAGTCCGTCAAAGGTGGGTCTAAAAGTCAAAAGAAAAAGTGAGGCGATGCCCGAAGTCAGAGGCTCAATTTGGAGAACAGAGGCAAATCATCCATATCAGGCTGGGAAGGAGCGGCGCTCTCGTCGCCAACAACCGTTGCTGGGGAGGAGCCACTGGCGTTCAAGTCCCTCTCCTCCTCCATGGGCGCGGGCTTGGCGGTCGGTGCCCTTGCCGGGGACACCTCTCGGGGCGGTGTAGTTGAAGGGGGCGGCATGTTGGGGGTGGCCCCCTATGGGACCTCCTGCTGCCAGTCCCCGCCTACAAAGCCGGCAAGGTCAGCATCAAGAATTCACGCCCCCGTATCCGCCCATAGAAGAGTGAGTGGTAAACTTACGCTGGGGGCTGTTGTCCGGGTTGCTCTCCACCACGAGCGGCGTGCCTGAAGTACCCGCCGGGGGCTTGTCGGCGGATGACGCCCTGGCCCTCTTCGCCGCCCTCTTGGCCAGCGTCTCCATATCCCTGCAGAGATAGCATTGGATCAGAGAGAGATAATACAGGGATGAAACCAGGAGATAACATGAGGGCGAGGTGCTTACTCGTCTTATGTTTCTTCCTCCTCCTCTGGTATCCTCCTCTTCCTCCTTGGGCTAAGAGACTCAAGATCAAAATCGACGTCCATGGCAACGCCTGCGGGAGGGGGAGAAGGAGATGTGATCCGTGCACGCCTGGACGAAGAGGAGGCGGCCGCCGTCCTCTTCGCCACCGCGGTCTTCCCCGTTTTTCTCCCCGCTGCGGCCGCCATCGACCTTGTCTCGCGCATGAGCTGCTCCGGGGGTTGTTGCCACCGCAACTCTGGGGGCTGTTGCCGCCGCACGATGCTGCCAGACCAGACCGGCTCGCCCGAACCGGCTCGCCGCAAGACCCGTCGCCCCGCCACGACGGGAGGATCAGCAGCCTCGGCCTCCTTGTCGGTCGACTCCTCAACCACGTCTTCGACAAGGGGAGCGTCGGCGTCGGCGCCCGTGCAACGGGCCTCCCTGGCATACTTCATCCACCCGGCGAACTCCTCCTCTACGGCCGCCACATTAGCCTCGTCCTCCACATGGCCGGCACTGCCGGCCTCCAGGGCGAGCGCTGCCTCCGCCACCCTGGTGGCAATATAATTGAGCTCGTCCTGGGTAGTATCGTGGACGAGCACTGGCTCGTCCCGGACACGCTTCTCCGATAGAGTGTCGAAGAACTCTTGCACCTGATCCACCGGCGGCTCGACCCAAGACGGGTCAAGGCCGTGCGCGTTGAAGTCCGGCATCATGGCAATGATATCGAACCGGCGGGAGTTATTGCTTAGCGGGACCACTCCCGTCGGCAACCCAAAAAGGGG
This sequence comes from Secale cereale, assembly GCA_902687465.1. Taxonomy (NCBI): domain Eukaryota; kingdom Viridiplantae; phylum Streptophyta; class Magnoliopsida; order Poales; family Poaceae; genus Secale; species Secale cereale. Next base: position 434,149,341 of record LR738715.1, read on the forward strand.
CCCCTTGACGGCCTTACCGGCCTTGGCAGCCTTGCTGGTCCTCTGGGCCCTGCCGTCGCGATCCGTGTCAAGCTGAAAGAGCTTCTGGAAAATGTGGCCGTGTTGCATCACCGTGAAGTTGTGTTTCAGGCCGGGGTGAAGCCTCATGATGTCGGCCACATTCTCAAAAAGCCAAGCCGGCCTCCCCTTGTTGTGCAACGGCGCGATTCGGCGGTGGATGAAATTAGCGCCGATCATCTCGAGGGTGAGCCCGGCCAGGGCAAGACGATGGATCCTGGTGGTGGCAATCGAGAGCTTTTTGTCGTTGACGTCGACGTGCCCCCAGTCTCCCTTACGGACCGACGGGCTCCGACGAACTCGACAGAACTCCTGTGGGTCTTCTTCCTCTATCCACAACCACCGGCTCCTCCACTCTTCCCACCTCTCCTTCTGCGCGCCCTTCGGATACGTGCCCTTCTCCTAGGTCCATGGAATCCAGGCGACACAGCCGGAGATGGCGTCCCCCCCTTGGATACGGGGGAAGAAGTAATGGCGGAAAAGCGTCGTGCTTGGAACCACCCCGGCGAAACCCTCGCAGAGGTGAGCAAAAAAAGCCATGCACGCCACGGCATTCGGCGTGAAATCGAGGACATGAAAGTCGTAGGTGTGCATGATGTCGTTGAAGAAATCGGAGAAAGGGGGACAGAGGCCGCATTAGAAGTAGTCGACAAACAAAGGATACCGATTTGGGCCGGCCTCTGCATATTGAGCAGGGATGTGCGTGGCTGGATGCCCCGTCGTCTCGCACTCGCACAAGGGCCTGAAGTAGTCCCTAAGATGGACCACGTCGACCGTCGGAGGGAAGTAGGCGTGCTTCGTCCGCAGCACCGCTAGGTCACTCTCCGGGAGCTCTTTCTCCCCCGCGCCCTCGTCCACTGCCTTCCCCTTGCCGGACTTGGGCGCCATTGTAGCCACGAGGGAAAGAAAGGGGTCGGAGACAGAAGGGAGCAGACGGCGGCGGGCGGAGGCGAAGGCTCTGGCTTGGGAAAGAAGGAGAAGAACGACGAGTGCGAGATTGGAGGAGCGCAGGAGGTAAATGAGAGACGCGCCTGCGATTATTCCCCTTTTTATGGAGAAGGCGCGGGCCGCCCTCCACTACCATTTACTGCGACGTGACACCAGCACGCAGCAAACCGCCCCACGCACGACCCCCACGTCAGCGCAGGTCGTGGGGAAGCGCAACCATTGGAGGAGTTACTGCGGTAAAGGGAATCCAACCTCACTGCTCACGCACCGTTCTGGGCCTAGCCCAACAACGTGTTGTGCTTATGAATGGCCCAGGCCCGAGGGCTCCTATCGGTGTAGAAAAGTAGGGGCACTCTTATTTACCCCTTACTTATGCACGGGCAGTCAGAGCCACGCCTGTGGCCGAACGTAGCAGGGCAGAGGGAGGAAGCCAAGAACGCAGAAAGGAAGCCAGGAACGCAGAGTTACCAGGACAACGCCAAGACAGGAAGCACGAGAAGACCAAGCAAGGGGACAGGCTCCCCCGGCAAGAACTCTTGCTGGGGCGGCCTGCGCATCACCCGGCAAGGGCTCTTGCCGGGGCGATCCACTCAGATGCCTGCGTCACAGTCACCCTTGAAGCCTATGGGCTCCAGCGGTACCAACGACATTGGAGCCAAGGCTCGGGAAGCACCCATGTGATGGCATGCAGATCTTTGTGAAGACAAAGATCTATGACCCCCAAGATAAGAACCAGAAGACATGGCGATCACATGACTCCTTGCCGAGGACGCCCACGAGGCTCGGTAAGCCTCCTTACCGAAGACACCCCGGAGCCCTGGCAAGCCTCTTGCCTCAGGGTACTCATGGAGGCCCCGGCAAGACCCTTGCCGATAACAGAAACAAGTCTGCGGCAAGCCCTTGCCACCCCATCGCCGCCCCAGCTCGGCATCTGACCCGCTGGCCCAGGCAAGCACCCACGTGGCGATACATGGTTCCTGGGCCAGCTAGCCAAGCACATGCGTGATGGCATGCAGATCTTCATGAAGACCCTACTGCGACGCCACCTGAGCTGCCTGCCTCACTGGCCCGGATGCGCGTCACGACCAGACAGAGTGGCCACGGACGGGGCGGGCTTCTTTCCCGTCCCCAATAAAGTAAATAGACACCTAAGGAGCGCATTGAATGGGCCTTGTCCCGTAATGGCGTGGGATAAGCCCATATACTGTACACCTTTCCACCTCATGTGTGCCACTGTGGAGAAGGATTCGGACCCTGAAAAACTGGAGAAGCACCGTAGCTAGCTCAAGAACTCAAGAACACTCAAATATACACCAAAGCAGGACTAGGGTAATATGCATCCTCGTGGCCCGAACCTGGGTAAACGATCGATGTGCTGACTCTTAGACCTGCTCTTTGCACAACTCCGCGCCTGCCAACCGTAGAAGGGATTCTAGTGATCCCATATCTGTCGTCTCGCATCGACACATCTATATTTTAAGAAAATATTGATGGAGGTCTTAATACTGCCATGACAGAAGCACGGTATAGGCTGCATAATGCAACTACGACCCAAAATTCTGCATGTGACAGATTACGAAAGGGCTAGAACATGGCATTAGCAAATCTCTTTTCCCCATCAAACCCAACCCAATGTATACTAAGCGTGCACGAGGAATTGACTGACAGAGCATATGCGTAACGACGGTGGCGACGGCAACGGCGACGCCGCTAGTGCCGAACTAGTACAGAGCATAATCTGTCACAGGCGAATCAATTTCTATGAAACTATCCTGTAGAATTAAATCAGACATTACAAACCTAAACATGTTTGCTGAATAGACCTCAGGTGGAATGTAACCAGCTGTACAAGAAACAGTACAGAGGATACTTCAAAATCGTAGAGCCACGTGCATGAATTATATTAACATGACAAAGCAAGTTAAGAAAACTTTACTCCTTATAAAGGAAAATACACAGCCTGTCATGCAGTAGAACACTATAACCTACTCCCTCCGTTCCAAAATAGATGACTCAACTTTATACTAACTTTAGTACAAAGTTGGGTCATCTATTTTGGAATGGAGGGAGTACCTTCTGGGGATCACTTGGTGCATGAGAAGTGGTATTTTTTCTATCTCCGGCTTAATCAAATTCAAAAATTGTATGCTTAGCTTGAACAGAACTTCTCTTGGGCATTTTCTGCAGAAGTAAAAACTCATTGTTACACGCAATGGGAGGGGGCATCTCAAACAGTCATACTTTAATACAACATCTAAGGCTGAATGTGGATACATAAGTAATAAGCAGAAAATTTGATAAATAATGCATTTGATTTGGTCAAGCATATTGCCATACTAACGAACTTGACATTTGAGAGAGAGAGAGAGAGAGTGATAGAGGCTAAGGTGTCCCGTCTTTCGATGAGATGGTGGCTATCGCTTTGGAGGAAGTCGACTTTGACGATCCGACTACGAACGTGCGAGGACGTCGCGCCTTAGCAATCGCTAAACCAACTCCGAGAGGTTATTGACCACGCCGGAGCACGATCAACCTGACAATGAAGGTATGTTTCCTGCAGGCAAACGAAGAACAAGCAAGAAACTGAGATTGCAATCTGGATATTGCGAATTCAAGAGGAAAGCTTTATTGATCAAGTGGGGTTCTGTGACGTCTTGGTCTGGTCGTTGAACACAAACGAAGTACGCGAAGTTGCAGCTATGGCGAACTTTAATCTAAACAAAACCCAAAGTCTAAACGACGCCCTAAGGGTTGTATATATGGGAGAAAGAGGGGGGAATTTTGTGGCCCTTGGTGGAGGGGTCCGAAACCAACCCTAACTCTTGTTTCCCCACACATACGGACTCTTAAAACAGCCTATACTCAAGTATTTCGAAATTACATGGGCATGGCCCAATAATAAGGTGACACAGCACCTATAATAGTCTTTGGACGAAATTTATGAAGTGGCATCTTGTATATTTCGTCCAAGGCTTCACGCACTCATTATGGTGGCTTCAAAGTCATGAAATCATCACTTGTAACTCCATTCTTGTACCCCTTGTGCATGCCATCATCTCCATGCTTGATCTTGCTCCAATATTCATCCTTCTTGTCCAAGCTAGGCCCTTCATTTGTAAGCAAGACAAATGTATCCAATTTAGGCAGCATCATATTCTCATGAACATTAGATTCATTACCAAGAAACGAAAGTACCTGGTAATTTAATTGGCGTGCGCGAGTTCTAGTAATTGGTCATGTATATGTGTCAGTTGGAGCTGTGGGTGTAACCTTGTTAGTGATGTCATCATCATCCTCCCCTTCTTGAATTGAAGTCGTCCTCGACGGAAGCTCATCTTCCTCACCCAAGTAAGGCTTCAAATCTGCAATGTTAAATGTGGGACTAACCCCAAAATCTGCAGGCAACTCAAGTTTATATGCATTATCATTTATTTTCTCTAACACCTTGAAAGGACCATCAGCACGTGGCATTAGCTTTGACTTGCGCAAATTAGGAAACCTATCCTTACGCAAATGTAACCAAACAAGATCTCCAGGTGCAAAGACAACACGTTTTCTACCCTTATCTCCAACAAGTTTATATTTAGCATTCATGCACTCAATATTTTCCTTAGTTAACTCATGCATTTTTAAGATCAATTCAGCACGTTGTTTAGCATCAAAATTAACCTTCTCCGAAGATGGAAGAGGCAACAAATCAATAAGTGCACGAGGTAGGAAACCATAGACAATTTCAAAAGGGCACATCTTAGTAGTAGAATGCAACGAACGATTATAAGGAAATTCAATATGAGGCAAGCATTCTTCCCACATTTTCTTATTATTCTTCAAAACAGCCCTAAGCATAGTAGACAAAGTTTTGTTGACTACTTCAGTTTGACCATCGGTTTGGGGGTGACAAGTAGTACTAAAAAGCAGTTTAGTCCCCAACTTAGCCCATAAACATCTCCAAAAGTGGCTAAGAAATTTAGTATCACGATCTGAAACAATAGTATTTGGCACACCATGCAAGCGAATAATTTCACGAAAGAACAAGTCAGCAACATTAGCAGCATCATCGCTTTGATGACATGGTATAAAGTGTGCCATCTTCGAGAACCTATCCACGACAACAAATATGCTATCCCTCCCCTTCTTTGTTCGAGGTAAACCTAAAACAAAGTCCATAGATATATCTTCCCAAGGAACACTAGGAACAGGCAAAGGCATATATAAACCATGAGGATTGAGTCGTGACTTAGCTTTTTGACATGTAGTGCAGCGACCAACAAAACGCTCAACATCCCGTCGCATCTTTGGCCAAAAGAAATGTGTAGCAAGTACGTCCTCCGTCTTCTTCACGCCAAAGTGTCCCATTAATCCTCCTCCATGCGCCTCCTGCAACAACAAAAGACGAACAGAGCTAGCTGGAATGCATAGCTTGTTAGCACGAAACACAAATCCATCATTAACGACGAACTTGTTCCATGTTCTCCCATCTTTACAATTCTGCAATACATCTTTAAATTCAGCATCATGCACATATTGATCTTTGATGGTATCCAAACCAAATATTTTAAAGTCAAGTTGTGAAAGCATAGTATAACGACGAGACAATGCATCAGCAATAACATTTTCTTTTCCCTTCTTGTGTTTAATAACATAAGGGAAAGTCTCTATGAATTCAACCCATTTAGCATGTCTACGGTGCAGTTTTGCTTGACTTTTCATGTGCTTCAAAGATTCATGATCAGAATGTATAACAAATTCTTTGGGCCATAAATAATGTTGCCATGTTTCCAAAGTCTGAACAAGAGCATATAATTCATTATCATAAGTAGAATAATTCAGACTAGTCCCACTCAATTTTTCAGAAAAGTATGCAACAGGTTTACCATCTTGTAATAACACACCTCCTAACCCAATTCCACTAGCATCACATTCAAGCTCAAAAGTCTTATTAAAATCAGGAAGTTGGAGTAAAGGAGCATGTGTCAACTTATCTTTCAATACCGTGAATGCTTCTTCCTGTGCAGTACCCCAAACAAAAGGCACATCCTTCTTTGTAAGCTCATTGAGAGGTGCAGCAATGGTGCTGAAATATCTCACAAAACACTGATAGAATCCAGCGAGGCCAAGGAAACTCCTCATGTGTGTGACCGTTTTGGGCTATGGCCAACTCTCAATAGCTTCAATCTTGGCTTTATCAACCTCAATTCCCTGTGGAGTAACAACATAGCCAAGAAAAGAGACTCGGTCGGTGCAAAAGGTGCACTTTCCAAGGTTACCAAACAAACGTGCATCACGTAGAGCAATAAAAACAGCACGTAAATGTTCCAAATGTTCCTCCAAAGATCTGCTAAAAATCAATATATCATCAAAGTATACTACCACAAATCGTCCAATGAAAGCACGTAAAACTTCATTCATTAATCTCAAGAAAGTACTAGGTGCATTAGTTAGCCCAAAAGGCATGACTAACCACTCATATAATCCAAACTTAGTTTTAAATGCTGTTTTCCATTCATCTCCCAATTTCATACGAATTTGATGGTATCCACTACGCAAATCAACTTTGGAGAAAATTGTAGAGCCACTCAATTCATCAAGCATATCATCTAGCCTAGGAATAGGATGACGATAATGAATAGTAATATTATTAATGCCTCTACAATCAACACACATACGCAATGTACCATCCTTTTTCGGCACTAGAATAATAGGAACAGCACAAGGACTAAGGGATTCGCGTATATAACCTTTGTCGAGTAGCTCCTGTACTTGACGCATAATCTCCTTCGTCTCTTCTGGATTGGTACGGTATGGTGCGCGGTTGGGTAGCGATGCACCGGGAATTAAGTCAATCTGATGCTCAATCCCTCGAATAGGTGGTAATCCCGATGGCACGTCTTGTGGAAAGACGTCGGCGAACTCCTGCAAAATGTTAGTGACAGCAGGAGGCAAAGAGGAAGACACATCCTCGAATGAAAATAAAGCCTCTTTGCACACAAAAGCATAGCAAACAGATTTGCTAAAATCTAGCTCAACAATATCAGATTTGGTGGCAAATAAACATGCACTTTTCAATTTAATTTCAGAAGCAACAGTAGATGGTTTATTATTAGGCTTCATTTGTTGCTCAAATTCTTTTGCCACAATCTGATTTTCACTCTTATTTTTCTCCTGTTTTGCTATACTGATTGTTTCTACCATGGTGTACAGAATTTTTATCAAATTGCCATGGTCTACCAAGTAATAAGGAACATGCTTGCATAGGTACCACATCACAATCAACATAATCAGCATATGTAGAGATACTAAAATGCACACGAACAGTACGTGTTACCTTAACCTTGCCGTTGTTGTTGAACCATTGGATGTAGTAAGGATGTGGATGTGGTCTTGTGGTGAGAGATAGCTTCTCCATCATCTCCATGCTAGCCAAGTTGTTGCAACTCCCTCCATCTATGATCACGCGAACAGAACGTTCCTTCACAACTCCCTTTGTATGGAACAAATTATGCCTCTAATTTTGCTCAGCTTGTGTAACCTGCACACTCAAAACACGTTGAGCAACTAAACATTCATACCTGTCAGCATCTTCAGGAGCCATGTATTGCGTCTCATGATCAGAATCGTCTCCGTCGTGTTCCTCACGTGTAATAAGAGTCAAAGTCTCCTCATCATAGTCACTAGCGGACTCATATCCACCATCCTCAGTAGCAATCATCACACGCTGAGATTTGCATTCTCTCGCAAAATGTCCTCTTCCCTTACAACGACGACAAATAATATCACTGGTGTGCCCTGTTGATGCCATGGAAGAAGACGAACTCTGTGCAGGCCCAATAGGTGTGCTCTTGGCAGATAATGGTGGTTGTGCCTGCTTCCTTGTATCACGGCTGGCGGTAACAGCTGATGGAGGTGTTGGTGCAGTAGAATGTGTGGAAGTAGAGGATGCACGCGGTGTCCATGATGAAGGTCGACCTGCAGAAAAGTTAGTCCACGCCAATGCCTGTCGATCCTGCACTTCACGTTCAGCTTTACAAGCAAGATGGAATAAACGAGTGATATTATTATAATCCTTATACTCTAGAATGGTCTGAATCTCTCTATTTAATCCACCCATAAAATGTGCAAGCATAGCTTCATTCTCCTCAACAATACCACATCTAATCAGGCCAGTTTGTAATTGCTGATAATATTCTTCTACAGAATTTTTTCCTTGTCTTAAGCGCTGCAGTTTTTGAAGTAATTCACGTTGATAATATGGTGGAACCCAACGAGTACGCATAGCAGTTTTCAAAGCAGCCCAAGTAGCTGGAATAGGATATAATCTACAATGTTCAGACCACCAAACACATGCAAAACTAGTGAAAGCACAAACAGCAGCAGGAACACGTCTCTCCTCGGGATAATGTAAACATGTAAAACGTTGTTCAGTTTCTAACTCCCAAGTAAGATATATATCAGGAACTTATCTACCCTCAAATGGTGGAATATTCAATTTCAGTTTAGGAAGATGGTCATGTACCTCAGGTGGTGGTGCAGCCCTACCGTTGCGATGATATGCATGAGGACGACCTGGTGGTGGTGGTGCTGGTTGTTGCACGTAGTTCTGATTTTGGTCAACCTCATCCTCGTAATGGTCCTCCACCTTTGCAGTAGCAGCAAGAGCTACAGAAACATCAACAGCGGCACCCGAATCTTGACGAGGCTCAAGAGAAACACGTTGTGCTCGTCCCACTTGATTTGGAAGGCGATGTTGTTGTTGTTGTTGTTGTTGTTGTAGAGGTGGGACAGCTGCAGCAGCCGGTGGTGGTGGAAAACGCGAAAGCAATTCAGCAAACTTGTTATCGAGCTTTGTTTCAAACGTCTTCTCCATGCCATCTATCTTCTCCATGGCCTCGTCCAATGTGTTTAGCACATCTTGCACCTGTACACTCATCATTTGTTGAAACTTATCATGAAGCTCCTTGTTCGTCAAGTTCTCCCAGTCAGTCTCGTCGACTTGTGATCCTGGCATGGTTAGCAGAAATAGAAACACACAAGAATATGATCCTACAGACTACTAATAAGTGTTGGTGGTGGCGGGTGTCACAAATCCGACAAGCAAATCTCAAATTCTTACCAGTTCTTACCCAGCAGCAGGTGGTGATCGGCAACCGTGTTAGTCAAAACTCTCAAAGCTTGGATAAAGCGGTTACCAGGGAGAGTCAAACGCACGACCTAGATGTATGTGGAGCTGGAAAGGCTTATAAGATGGTAGCAAAAGGGGTCAGCAATAATCAATTCAGAGATGCAAAGTTGAATAAACGCTCAACGACAGTACTGTGCTGGTCCTAGGCTAGACCGTACTAGAGACGCGAGCCTAGAACAATAACAAAATCACGGTGCTGCACGTAATAAAGGGGAAAGCACACTCTGAATTTTTTTCGCCTTTTTTTGCGCTCTTTTTTTTCGCTGTTTTTTTTGCCGAAAATCACTATAATGGCGAGTGTCTCAAAACACTTCCCAAGTCAAACTAAGATGGTAGGCACGAAATTTTTTTGACGATTTTTTTTTTCGGAATCAGGGCAGCGACGACGAAAAAGTGCGGTAAAAAAACAGTATGGTGGCACGTGTCTCAAAAGACTCAGAAAAGCCCAAAATAGGATAGGGAAAAAATATTTTCACCTGTCGAAATTTTGGCCTAAAAACTGCCCGGGGGTCTCCAGACTTTTTTTTTTCGAGACCTACTCAGGAAGGGAAACACGAAACCGAAACTAGATGGATCTCGAAAGCCAATCTAGAACGAAAAGAACTCGGATTGGTGGTGGATATGTGGTGGTAGAATATGGCAGCGGTGGTGGTATTTGGCAGCGGTGGTGGTATATGGATACGGATTGGTGGTGATATATGGATACGGATCGGTGGTGGTATGTGGCAGTAACGATGAAGATGTTGCGGCGGCAGCGTGACAACTTATGACCAGAACTCGAAACTCTAAAAGACTAAACGCTAAGACCAGCAACTTGACACGACGATGCAACCGCAAATTCAACTAAACAAACACGGAAAAAATTATGCAATGGCTCAGACGGGTTCGGATATGATGAACTAACCCTAATTTTTTTTGGCTTTTTGTGGACTGTAGGTATGAAGAACAGACTCGATCTAATCTACGAAAAACTGTAAAATCTCACCGAGCAACCTGGAAATCTGATACCACTTGATAGAGGCTAAGGTGTCCCGTCTTTCGATGAGATGGTGGCTATCACTTTGGAGGAAGTAGACTTTGACGATCCGACTACGAACGTGCGAGGACGTCGCGCCTTAGCAATCGCTAAACCAACTCCGAGAGGTTATTGACCACGCCGGAGCACGATCAACCTGACCACGAAGGTCTATTTCCTGCAGGCAAACGAAGAACAAGCAAGAAACTGAGATTGCAATCTGGATATTGCGAATTCAAGAGGAAAGCTTTATTGATCAAGTGGGGTTCTGTGACGTCTTGGTCTGGTCGTTGAACACAAATGAAGTACGCGAAGTTGCAGCTATGGCGAACTTTAATCTAAACAAAACCCAAAGTCTAAACGACGCCCTAAGGGTTGTATATATGGGAGAAAGAGGGGGGAATTTCGTGGCCCTTGGTGGAGGGGTCCGAGACCAACCCTAACTCTTGTTTCCCCACACATACGGACTCTAAAAACAGCCTATACTCAAGTATTTCGAAATTACATGGGCCTAGCCCAATAATAAGGTGACGCAACACCTATAATAGCCTCTGGACGAAATTTATGAAGTGGCATCTTGTATATTTCGTCCAAGGCTTCACGCACTCATTATGGTGGCTTCAAAGTCCTGAAATCATCACTTGTAACTCCATTCTTGTTCCCCTTGCGCATGCCATCATCTCCATGCTTGATCTTGCTCCAATATTCATCCTTCTTGTCCAAGCTAGGCCCTTCATTTGTAAGCAAGACAAATGTATCCAATTTAGGCAGCATCATATTCTCATGAACATTAGATTCATTACCAAGAAACGAAAGTACCTGGTAATTTAATTGGCGTGCGCGAGCTCTAGTAATTGGTCCTGTATATGTGTCAGTTGGAGCTGTGGGTGTAACCTTGTTAGTGATGTCCTCATCAGAGAGAGAGAGAGAGAGAGAGAGAGAGAGAGAGAGAGAGAGAGAGAGAGATGGACCTGTAGATAGCCTTGTACGGATCTGTTGAACAACCCACAACCCGCCGCCGCCAATCACTTGAATCCAGGATTGTGGGCAGAGTTTCATACCCGCATAATTTCTGAGTAGCACAAATGTTAGGTGAGACCTCAAATCAAACGAAATGCATAATCTATTGAACATAATCATTAGTCTGTAGTTAAATTATTTTTCACCATAAAGACACAAAATAGTCATACAATGGATGAACACCGGCTGGCCAAAGGCGGGTTTCAAAAAGCATATGCACATAGGAACCAGATCCGACATAATTAGTATAATCATTCACAGTAGGTCCAAAACACAAACCATTACTTATTTGGATCCTCATAAAACATCAACCATTTCTTAGATATACTTATCAAATATGCCTAAAAGTCTAAAACATGATTTCCCATAAGACTGAAATAATCTAAAGAGTATTATCAATACAGAGCAACTATTCCTGAACTTGCTGTCAGTCAAAAGTAATAATACATGGGAATCGATGCGAGAGTTATTAGCAGATCTCACACACCAGACATGAATGTGATTACCTGCCTTGCCATGTGGGCCTAGTTAAATTTAGTAGATTGAAATTACACCCACATCGGCAGAATAAATGGCCAATTTTTAATGACGTACCAAACTACCACATCATGGTGTAGATCCAATGCTCCTCTTCAATTACTTAGCAACAGATTCGTGAGGGTAAACTAACAGCAGGCCCTCAGTGACTAAATAGATGAACCAATTATCTTATACACGAAAAGAAAGATTGCATCCACATATCTAAATTAAAGTTGTAGTTGCATACCAAAGCCAACAAACTTTGTAAATAGCAGGCAATGCATATACATAAGTGATGGTCAAACATAGCAGCCGCTAGCTCCATACAAACCATAATCAGCATCATATCAAGTAACTATTCATTCAACAGAACGAGACATAATAAATAGAGTATTTTCACCTAGGATTTTCACCATCGATCTGGTCATGCTGATGTCGTCCACATTGCCGACACGCCGCCTCGACATACCTCATCGACAAAAATAAAAAGAAACAGTTAGACATATTAGGGTAGAAACATGAGTTGAAGAGAGTACAACTTCATAATGTGATCATAAGCGTGAACCAAAACCCGGGTACAGAAATAATTGTATTGTAACGCCCGGATACTTAAGCGACAGTAACTCTTTACTAATGATGCCACGTCACCATGATTACTGTTGATAAACTCGCGATGATTCAAATATGTTTGAATTCAAATTCGAAATCAAGTTAGACAATAAAACAATTTCAAATATCAAAACCAAAATGTTCTGGATAAGACAAATAATACCTTGGTAATATTGGTGGAGAATCCACATTTTAATAAAATATTTGAATGCAAAAAAATAAATAAACTATAGCATAAGCGATTAAATAAATGCATTTTATTAACTATAAAATACTAAACTATTTTATTTGGGTTTAAACTTTTTGTGGCTCTTAGGGATATTGCTTACTGATTTTTGGAGACAAGTCCCACATTAAAAAAAATGTTTTAGTGCTAAAAGTAAATACAAAACATAACAGAAGAAAACAAAAGAGAAAAGAACAGTAAAGGAATTCAAAGAAAAGAAAAAGGCCCCCATAGCTTTCCCCCGGGCCTTAGCCACCAGACCGGCCCACTTACCTGCGTCCCCCTCCTCTGTTCATCAGGGGGGATCGTGGCGACGCATCCACGGCACCATGGCCGGACGTGGACA
>LR738715.1:434180498-434279255 GCA_902687465.1 Secale cereale
CCCAAAATAAATATAGTTGATTTAATACAACTTTGTATTAAGTACTAATCAGCCACACTTATTTTTAGGAGGGAAAGAGTATTTTACATATGTATGTGCTAAAAAAATCCGTAGAGATGCACACTACATGCACGTACAATTTTCACTAAATTTAAATACATGATAATTCTTCCTCCCGGTGCAACGCACGGGCATATGTGCTAGTCATGAAAAAGGCTATAGCTAAACTGAAAGCTCCTTCCAGAAATACGCCTATATAGTGATGAAAACGTTCTTTGCTGAAGCCCGTGAAAACTCACTCTTTTCCACTTCGTAAGACTAGTAAGCGTGCACGTGCAACACACGTCTTAATCAAACCACATCAAATTTATATGGGTATATATTTTTGAATTCATACTTTAGAATGACCCTTTATTTGTAAACAAAAGAAGTACAACCCCATCAATTATCTTTTGAGGACGCCATGTGTAGTTTAACTATATAAAAAATGTCCCAAATCAATGGCAATCGACTGGATGAACATCTTTTTTTTCTTGGGTGAACTTCAAAAGGATCATACAAACATTGTCCACGTGAACGTGGTGTCAATGAAAAGCTGGAACAAAGATACCCAAAAAAAATAGCAGTCTTTGAAACACTGAATTAGTTTCCCTTTTGGATTTGGGCTTCTTGTTATCTTCATAATTTGAAGGCTCGACGGTGACGGTAACGCCACCCATGGGAGTAATAACGGCTGCGAGCTAGAAGAGTTGGACAGTTTTCAGCCTTTCCTGAAATGGAAATACAATTTAGACATACATTATCTATTGTGTAAATAGTTGCAGAACATCTAGAAGCTAAAAATAAATCAACAAAGCGTTAGATTCATGGTAAGGAATGGAGAGGTGGAATTTAACATTTTCTTTATGACATGGATGTCATGCAAGCAACCCTTTCTTTACCCAAAGCTTAGTTCTGGCATGATTAAACATGAGCTAAACACGTCGCCATGCTTCAACATCTTAGCAGTAGAGAAAGGCTACTATTCTCGAATGTTTACAATATAAGTAAATTGGGCATGAGCAGATAAAGGGCTATAAAAATTATTGTTTCACAAAGCTAACCAGGGACTGAAAAAGAACAAACACAAAATTTAGGATGACCAAAGCCATACAAAGACCTTCCTAACTTTGATGCATATACCCTCGGGAGAAGAAATCACACTAAATTAACAACGGATATATAAATAAGCTTAAAAGGCTAAGATGAAGGAAATGCCTAATGTCATGGCGCCTTTAGTTATTCATGTGCATATCCAATAGTAAGCATGATATAATGAAAGAAGCAAAGTTTCAAAGTTATCGGTTGATAAAAAATGTGCTGCAAGAATATATATTTGATAAACTATTCAACAGTATGTATGATGCATCTTATTAGAGGAAAGTCAACTAAAAAATCCTGGTAAATTTAAGAAGAGAGATGTAGCTAACCTTTGTAGAAAGATCTTATATCAGCGCTTGGAAAGGAGTCGATTGCAGTAGCATTTGCATAAGAAATGATGCACTGATGATCTCCAACTGCTCATGACTTGAAACCAGCGGCAGAGTATATGAGGTAGAACTCCCATATACGTATTAAGTTATCATCAAAGCATCGTTTCGAAACTTGACTGCAAGAAAAAGGAAGCGATAAGAAATTAATGCTAACTGTGCAACCAACTGCAATATATATGTATATAATCATCACAACAGTATTCTTCGTGTAGTCAATGCTGTCTGCCGATGCGCCGCTTCTTCCCGCCGACGTCGCCTCCCAGGCCGAACCCACAACCATTCATATCCCCTTTTCACATTTAATTATCCCTGATGTTGGTCTACAAAGATGACCACAAATTCTGAATATCCCTTCCCCCATTACAGTAATTTAGCGCAAATCAATTATTTCTTCTCATAGATTATTGAATACATAGAAATCAACAAAGAACGCAAGGGTGGCAGAAGCGGGGGGGGGGGGTGATGTAACCTTCCATCCGACGGAGAAGCCGAGGCACTGTTGAATATATTAGCAATTCATCATATGGTTTAATCCGAAATATCATAAAATTAATCATGACAGAAGCAACTAAAACGAGCATGCAAATATCTAGTACAATGGGGAAACAAATCCAATCTACGGCAAGTACTAGACATAGAAATTGCAGCGAGATTTGACACAGATGAGAGAGAGATGCATACGTTGCAGCAGCTGTAGTAGCGGCTGTGTTGTCCCCGGTCTGGGCCATGTCGTCGTCGAGGAAGAGGTTGTCGATGTCGGGGAAGAAGTCGTCGTTGGGGAAGTGATCGCTGTCAGCAGTCGAGCGAGAGCTCTCCCCAAAAACCTGATCGCCCCTCTCCTGTACAGGATCGCAAGAGGTGGGGTTCCGGAGGCCTGCTGTCCCTTCTTCTGGTGCACGCCGTAAGGAGGGATGAAGAAGGCTTGAGTGGCGGCGCAATATTTTGGAACGGTGAGAAACCATACGAAAACAACCTACTCCCAAGGCTGGCTTGGTACGGGTTTATATAGTGTATGTTGGGAGTCAAAGCAGCCGCCATAAACGCGTCCGTTTATGATTTAGAAACTGCCGTACTTAACACGTCCGTTTATGAAATAGAAACAATAACAATAAACACGTTTGTTAATGAGTCAGAAACGGTCGTAATAACCGCGTCTGTTAATGAAATAGAAACAACCCCAATAAACGCGACCGTTACTAATTAATCAATGACTCATTAATTTTCTCAATTAACAAAATAATAATGTGTTAATGAGAATTTCTGAATTTATTTGGACTAGTAAATACTAGTAAATTCCAACAATCCCCACAAAATCTCATAGACACATCTCCTCATTTTTAAGTTCCAAAGCATTGTTTATATACCGGTACTTAGTGGAGACTGTTAAGTTGAACTTCCACCTAGAATGTTATGTTACACTAATTCACAACTTGGATAGTGGACTATGCCTTGAACTACAAGTTTACTGTGATACCAGTTTCACACAACATCTAGACCGATACTAGGCTGCCGCAAGGCTTCCCCACGGTTGGATCTTATGCGTCATACTCCGAAGGCCTTTCATGAGTTTATTAGAGAACACTCAATTCTCACAGATTGCGACGTTCAACAATCAAGCTCATATAGGTGAGTTCCTCAAGAGATGCTCTGTAGGACACATCTCCGCTTATATAAGTAAACCACTTGGAACACATTAAGACAAATGTCAACCTACCATACAGATTAGGAGAATATTGCATCTTCACGGAGTGGGATAAAATATAAGAATACTCTCCTCTCAGGTGACCAACAGCTTGTCTCTTACTTCTAGTTCATGGGATCTCCGATCACATAGAGTAGGTTACCACTGTGGACAACTCATACCGTGGGTCTCAAACCCATCTCCCTCGATGCATTATCTATCACATTATGTGATAAACCCTTTGTGAAGGGATCTGCCAAGTTCATAGTCGTTTGGATATAATCCACTGTAATAACTCCGGAGTTTTTCAGTTTCCTGACAGATTTCAATCTCCTCTTCACATGCCTTGATGACTTCATATTATCCTTAGAACTGTTCACTTTGATGATCACGGTTTGATTATCACAGTTCATTAGGATCGCGGGTATTGGTTTTTTAACCACAGGCAAGTCCATCAAAAGCTCACGAAGCCACTCTGCTTCAACAGTGGTTGTATCTAATGCTGCGAGTTCTGCTTCCATTGTTGACCTCGTTAAGATGGTCTGCTTGCAAGACTTCCAAGAAACAGCGCCACCACCAAGTGTAAATAAATAACCACTAGTGGTCTTAATCTCATCAGCATCAGATATCCAATTATAATCACTATAGCCTTTCAGAACCCTCGGGTTTCCGGTATAGTAAATTCCATAGCTCGCTGTGCCTTTTAAATAGCGCATAACTCTCTCAAGCGCACGCCAATGATCATCTCCCGGATTGGAAACAAACCGGCTCAATTTGCTCACAGCAAAAGAGATGTCAGGCCTCGTGGCACTCGCCAAATACATAAGCGAGCCTATAATCTGAGAATATCTCAGTTGATCTCTAGCAATCCGTCGATTCTTTCGAAGCAACACGCTAGGATCATATGGAGTTGGAGAAGGCTTACAGTCGCTATACCCGAAGCAACTCAAGACCTTTTCCACATAGTGAGATTGAAGCAGTGTAATCCCACCATTATCATCTCTCAGCAGCTTGATGTTCAAGATAACATCAGCCACTCCTAGATCCTTCATCTCAAAACAACGAGATAAGAAATCCATAACTTCCTTAATTAAATCAAGATTGGTTCCAAATATCAGTATGTCGTCGACATATAGACAAAGAATAACTCCCTCGCCCCCACCATGGCGATAGTACACATATTTGTCAGCTTCGTTTACAACAAAGCCTTCAGAAGTCAAAGTCCTTTCAAACTTCTCGTGCCATTGCTTAGGAGCTTGCTTGAGGCCATATAATGACTTCAATAACTTGCACACTTTTCCTTCCTGACCGGGCACTACGAAACCGTCTGGCTGCTCCATATAAATTTCCTCATCCAACTCTCCATTAAGGAAAGTTGTCTTAACGTCCATTTGATGAACGAGAAGACCATGCGAGGCAGCCAAAGACAGTAGCACTCGGATAGTGGTCAATCTAGCCACAGGTGAGTAAGTATCAAAGAAGTCTTCACCTTCTTTCTGAGTATAACCCTTGGCCACAAGCCTTGCCTTGTACTTTTCAATTGTACCATCAGGCCTAAGCTTTTTCTTTAACACCCACTTACACCCTACAGGTTTACACCCATAGGGACGATCGGTGATCTCCCAGGTTCCGTTAGCCAGGATGGAATCCATCTCGCAACGGACAGCCTCTTTCCAGTAGTCAGCATCAAGAGATGCATAGGCTTCTGAAATAGTCCTAGGTGCGTCATCCACGAGGTACACAATGAAATCATTACCAAAGGACTTTGCAATCCTCTGTCTCTTCCTCCTAACAGGAACTTTATTGTCATCCTCCAAGGGATTCTCAACGTGTTCTATTGGAATGGTGGGTTCAGGAATCTCAGTTATTTCCTGACTCGATAAAATAGGTATTTCCTGATTTGATGAGCTAGCCATATCCTTCATAGGAAATATGTTCTAAAAAAAAGTCGCATCATTCGACTCCATAATCGTACCGACATGCATGTCGGATACCTCAGATTTTACTACCAAAAATCTATAACCGATGCTATTAAAAGCATAGCCCAAAGAACACAATCTACGGTTTTAGGTCCAAGCTTGCGCTTCTTGGGAATTGGTATATTGACTTTCGCCAAACAACCCCAAGTACGTAAGTAAGAGAGTTTCAATATTTTCCTTTCCCATTCCTTAAATGGAGTAATGGTTTTATTCTTTGTGGGAACTCGGTTTAGGACATGACATGCAATCATTAGCGCCTCCCCCCACCATGCCTTGGAGAGACCCGAAGTGTCTAACATGGCGTTAACCAAATCAGACAGAGTTCGGTTCTTTCTTTCAGCCACCCCATTTGACTGAGGTGAATAGGGAGGCGTCCTCTCATGGATAATACCATGTTCCGCACAAAACGAATTGAATTCATTTGAAAAATACTCTTCACCACGATCAGACCTAAGCCGTTTAATTTTACAATCAAGTTGGTTCTCTGCTTCGGCCTTATAGTTTTTGAAGTAAGTTAAAGCCTCATCTTTTGTTTTCAGAAGATACACATAACAATATCTAGTGGAGTCATCAATGAGTGTCATAAAGTATTTCTTTCCACCCTTTGTCAACACGCCATTCATCTCACAAAGATCAGAATGTATAAGCTCCAGTGGTGCTAAATTTCTTACCTCCGCAGTCTTATGGGACTTGCGAGGTTGCTTAGCTTGAACACACACTTGACATTTGGAACCTTTCGCAGTAGTAAATTTCGGAATTAAACTCATATTTGCTAACCGCGTCATGCAACCAAAGTTAATATGACAAAGTCGTGAATGCCAAATATCAGATTCATTATCGTGGCAAACATGATTAATAACTTTAGTGCATAAGTCTGACAAAGATAGGCGGAACAAGCCTCTGCACTCATAGCCTTTACCAACAAATTGTCCATACTTGGAAATTACAACTTTATTGGACTCGAAAACCAACTTATAACCATCTCGACATAAACGCGAACCGCTGACGAGATTCTTATTGATGGAGGGCACATGATGCACGTTCTTCAGTCGCACGATCTTCCCCGAAGTAAACTTCAGATCGACCGTACCAACACCACGAACAGTGGCATGTGACCCGTTCCCCATCAGCACGGGGGAAGTCCCTGTGACCTGGTAAGAAGAGAACATGGAGGCATCAGCACAAACATGTAAATTGGCACCTGTGTCAATCAACCAATTAGGAGAATGACAAATTGAAAGAATGGTAGGAATTATACCGTACCCAATATCCTTCATCTCGGTGTCAGCCATGACAACATTAGCGGTCTTGCCGCTATTCTCCAGTTGCTGCAGCTCATGCCGTTTGGGGCATCTCGGAGCCCAATGGCTCAGGTCGCCACAAACGTGGCATGATCCCTTCTTCTTCTTAAAGTTGGTAGAGGACGATGGCTTAAACTTGTTGTCAGGCTTGCCTTTACCCTCGTATTTCTTCTTGTTATATTTAGGCTTGTTGGGCTGGTAGTTTTTCTTCTCCACCATGTGCGCAGCAGAACCTACCTCAGCAACCCGAGCACGTGTATCCTTTGCTCTCGCCTTCTCTTCCACATCAAGAGATCCGATGAGGTCCAAAACGGAAAACTCCTGTCTCTTGTGTTTCAGAGAAGTAGCAAAGGTGCCCCACGAAGGTGGAAGCTTGGCAATGATGCCACCGGCCACAAATTTGTCCGGTAAATTACACTTAAAGTGCTCAAGTTCCTTAGCGAGTGACTGTATCTCATGAGCCTGTTGAACAACAGAACGCTCATCAGTCATCTTGTAGTCATAGAATTGCTCCATAACGTACAACTCGCTACCAGCGTCCGAGACCCCAAACTTGGCCTCGAGCGCGGCCCACATGTCCTTGCCATTATCAAACGACATATAAGGATCCACAATGGAATCATCAATAATACCGAGGAGGGCTGTCTTAAACATAATATCAACCCTTTCAAAGGCTTCCCGCTGTGCAGGTTCAAGATCGCCCTCAGGCATGCCCTTGGTGGCCGCATAGCAGTTCATGGATTGAAACCACAACACTGCTCTCGTGCGCCACCTCTTATAGTTCACACCCTTGAACCGATCGGGCTTTGTCGACGTAAGAAAAGCAGGTGTAGCAAATTGCCTATAATCAGGTTTTTGGATTGTTGAATATATTAGCAATTCATCATATGGTTTAATCCGAAATATCATAAAATTAATCATGACAGAAGCAACTAAAACGAGCATGCAAATATCTAGTACAATGGGGAAACAAATCCAATCTACGGCAAGTACTAGACATAGAAATTATAGCGAGATCTGACACAGATGAGAGAGAGATGCATACGTTGCAGCAGCTGTAGTAGCGGCTGTGTTGTCCCCGGTCTGGGCCATGTCGTCGTCGAGGAAGAGGTTGCCGATGTCGGGGAAGAAGTCATCGTTGGGGAAGTGATCGATGTCAGCAGTCGAGCGAGAGCTCTCCCCAAAAACCTGATCGCCCCTCTCCCGTACAGGATCGCAAGAGATGGGGTTCCGGAGGCCTGCTGTCCCTTCTTCTGGTGCACGCCGGAAGGAGGGATGGAGAAGGCTTGAGTGGCGGCGCAATATTTTGGAACGGTGAGAAACCATACGAAAACAACCTACTCCCAAGGCTGGCTTGGTACGGGTTTATATAGTGTATGTTGGGAGTCAAAGTAGCCGCCATAAACGCGTCCGTTTATGATTTAGAAACTGCCATACTTAACACGTCCGTTTATGAAATAGAAACAGTAACAATAAACGCGTTTGTTAATGAGTCAGAAACGGTCGTAATAACCGCGTCTGTTAATGAAATAGAAACAGCCCCAATAAACGTGACCGTTACTAATTAATCAATGACTCATTAATTTTCCCAATTAACAAAATAATAATGTGTCAATGAGAATTTCTGAATTTATTTGGACTAGTAAATACTAGTAAATTCCAACAGGCACATGGCAAGGGTGGCGCTGCCGTCCCAGCAGAGGGCGCAGAGCGTTACCACTTCTCCTCACACGCTCATAGCTAGTGACCTATCCTATTGGCACTTCTCCTCTTCGCCTCCATCATCGCCGGAGCAGGCAAGGGAGAAAGGGCCGGTTTCCTACCACCGCCACCATTAGGACTTAAAAGCTCAGAGAAATTCAATATTAAGACTCAAGCATTAAAATGTAAGAGGCTCACCTGGCATAAAATTCACAAACATAAAGCTCAGAGAGAGGTGGTTAAGTTAGCAAATGGTAATAAGAAGGGTAAATCAAGAATCAATGTAGATGAACTGCAGCAGCACCAATCATTCTGCTTTAACATTGCAGTCAACAAAAAACAGAAGACGAACTCGGGAATCCTATTTACCTTCCTATGAGCACGTGTCTACACAGGAAGTTGGTAGAATATGCAACATTCAAAGCAGATGGAAATAAACGTGTAGATTTTGAACAAATCATACAAAGTACACACTGGAACTATGTCAAAATGTGCAATTGCATATGAAAATAAGGTCACTCTAATCAGGGTATTGAATTTTGACACCCACACACCATAAATGGACAAAGTACCTTAACAGGAGTACTTTCAGTGAACTTCCATCTGTCGTATAATAATGTGAACAAAAGCAATTTTAGTGACCAAATGATGAAAGACCCATATCAGGGTCTAGCACATTACCTCTGAATTGTAGGCGCTGTGAGTAGATCATAGTGGAGAAGGTGTCTTTGTGCTCGGGCAATACATCGCTTCTAATTGTATTCTGCTCTCTTCTCATCAGGAATTCGTGCAAATCAATTTTGATCACTTTTTGGTCTTTGTTCTTGCAGTTTTTCACCCGCTTGATTTGCATTCACATGAGCATGATGTATTCTTCAGATCTTTAAACGGGGAACGTTCCCCTGATCCAAACGGGGATGCAGGTGGATGATGATCCTTCATCCGTGGCATGTAAAAAAAATAGGGAACATTTTAAATCAGTACAAGCACATAATGATGCAAAGTTCTCAACTGAAGGTATGTGACTGAATTCTTAAATGTTGGAGAAAGTACACATGGATCTTAACTGAAGGTATGCAAAGTTCTCATCTAATAGTGAGAAGCTGAATTCTTAAATGTTGCAAACAAGTAACCCTAAAATCTCAAGTCTTGCTTGGATTCAGTGCAACAAGTAAACTCTCAAGTATTGCATGGGTTCAGTGAAACAAGAAAGTTTTTTGTGTATAAAAAGGTGCATATAATAAGGTGACAAAAAGGACCTTAGCTGCAACAAATGCTGATGTCTGCCAATGTTCTAAACCAGTAGAAATAAACTATATGTTGTTAGGGAGAAGGCAAATAAAGAACATATGAATAATCTTAATGAGATTCCCTGAATTTCAGAGATTAATGGATCATTGAAAACATCCTCAAAATGTTCACAAGGTATTTTTCTTACCACTTGAGGAGTCCGCCATGGTATTGCGGGAAAGTGCAGATTCCTGACAGCATTTAAATGGCAATTTCAGCAAGAAAATGAATTTTGTCAACTATATTAAGAAGTTACTAAAAACAACTCAAAAATCAGACTGTAACCCTTTTAATGTTGCGTTTGGCATTGTCGTGGATCATGATAATTCACCTTTTACCGCTAGCTCAATGGCTATTATCCCATAACAATGCTACTTTGGCATTGCGGTGTATGCATAACATCATGCACCAAAAGGACCACTCTCGGCCATGAAATATATGATTATACAGAAAGAAAGAAAAATCACAAGCATCAATTTGTCTTGCGTGGAAGGATCACCGTATAGATGTCCAACGTCGAAGCGGGGGATCAGAGAATTCCACGAGAGCTATCCGGGCTAAGGCCGGACTTCCAGATATGAACGGGGAAGGATTCGACCTCCGGTGAGAAAAGGTAAACGTACATTCATTGGCCGTCAAGATGCTCATCTAAGGTAGAATGGCTCTAGTCAAACGAATTGGGCAAGGCAAATTAAAGGAACAGAAGTTACCTTGGCGGTAGAGAATCGACATAATTGATGACCATCTCGAGCTTGCTCCCGTGCACTCGGAGGCGAGCACTGCGCATCTCCACGGACACGACATCGGCCACCTGGAGTAGACGTGCAGGTGGCATAGCACACCGAGCTGCTCCCGCGCCCTCAGAGGCGAGCCCAACGTGCATCTCCACGACAACAACGTCAGCCACCTGGGGCGGCCGCACTGGCGCCGCAGCGCACGGGCCTCCCGCATCTAGCTCCGCGGCGACATCGCCGCCCCCAGCACTACGTGTGTTACCGGATCGCCGTCTTCTACCCGTACACAGCAGGGGCTCAGATGCAGGGCGGCGGCGAGGTGGAGCAGCGCGCAGGCGGCGTTCTCACTGGTCGCGGGCGACGCGGCCGACTTGAGCGCGCGCACGAGCGGTCGTATCGCGTCGGCCTCGACCATGATGGCCTTGTTCTCGTCGCAGATCTAGAGGTTGAGAAGCGCCATGACCCCGTGCTCCTGCAGCAGCGGGTCGGCGTGCGACAGCAGCGCCACGAGCGGCCGCACCGCCCCTGACGCCGCGATGCGGATGCGGTTGTCCGGGTTGTGCTTGGCGAGTAGCCGCAGCTCCATGGCCGCGCGGCGGAGTGAGTCGACCGACGCCGAGGGCGACTCGAGCTCGTCCACGAGCGTGGAGATGGAGCCGTCGGACGCCTCGGCCACGCAGGAGAGCAACAGGCAGTGGATGCCCACGGCGGCGGAGGGCGTGAAGGAGAGGTGGGGAAGAGGGTGGACGAAACGAAGGGATAATGGGCGACGTGGGCGACGTGGGGTCCCCGAGTAAGTGCGGGATGATTCGGTGCGGTGTGGATTAGTGTTTCGTTAACGAAGTCAATTTCGTTAACGGTGTTTTTAGACCATTGATCATTTGAATAGACGGTCCAGATTGTAAGTTGGATCTACCCTCTCTTTCTTTTATAGGGGTAGCAAATAGTAGATGATCATTTGAATAGACGGTCTAGATTGTAAGTTGGATCTGTCCTCTCTTTCTTTTAGAGTGAATTGCACAGAACATCAACTTCAGGGGCACTTATAACACTTTACCCCACCTTTTGAAGAAGTTTTCACAAAACCACAACTTTTGGGGTAACTATTAACACACAGCCCAAATCCACAACACAACCCAAATCCTGTAACTGATGCCCAGTAACAGACACCTACATCAATCGGGTTGAATCAGACCAGGTTGTACATGTGCGTGCGGTGTCGTGCCGACTCGCTGGTCGCCGGCAGCTCGTCGCCCCAGTCGTACGGTATCAGTTTTGTAGCTTTTGGTTGAGTTCTGTAGGTATTTTACAAATTGATATCACAAACTTCATATTTCAAAAAGTGACCGATAAGACTGAAGAAAATCTGTAGCTTTTGTTTCAGTTCCGTAGGTATTTTACAAATTGATATCAAAACTTCATAGTTCAAAAATTGACCGATAATTAAAACTGAAGAAAATATGTACCTTTTGGTTCAGTTCAGTTTCATTGGTTCATATTCACAAATACACAGCATGATGCATGGCTGAATTACACCGAAGAAAATTTGTAGCTATTTGATGTTGAACTCAGAGGAAAGAAAGCACAAACTAAGCAGCCTGAACTCTTCCTTGCACTGAAGAACCCATGCAGCCGATCGCTACAGAAACAAAATACTTCCCGATTCATTCACTTGCGGAAGAACGACAAGGTCTCTTGTCAGGCCATCGCGAGGTTCTTTGTGAGCCCAACGTCGTTGGAAAGGAGCTGTGTACAGGACGGCCGACGACTTAAACGACACTGCAAGGCGGACGAGCAGACGCTGAGGCGGAGGTGCCGGTGAAGGAGAAGATGTCAGGGCATCGTCCGGGCGGACAGGCGAGCTGCCGGCGACGAGCGAGCCGGCGGCAGCTTGGCTCGGGAGGAGACCGCAAGCATGTACTGTAGGTTGCTGTTAGTACATGCATCAATTGGCGGATTTGGGCTATGTGTTAATAATTAGCCCAAAAGTTGTGGTTTTGTGAAAATTTCCTCAAAAGGTGGGGTAAAGTGTTATAAGTGCCCCGAAGTTGATGTTCTGTGCAATTCACTCTTTCTTTTATAGGGGTAGTAGATGACTTGCACAGAGGCGTCTTTGCTCTGGCTTCTCTAACCGTACTTCCCTCGACGTGCTCGATCTTGCTGACGGAGGCGATGGCGGTGGTACCCGCGGTGAGGTTCCCGATGTTCGGCCTGGTACGTCTGCTTGGCGTGGCCGCGGCGGCGGTCATCCTCGTCTGGGCCGTCCACTTCCGCGGCGGTATGGCGCTCTTCGCCGAGAAAGACAAGCTCCTCATCTTCAACGTAATCGAGAAAAAAACATCTCTTGTTTCTTTTCTATTTTGTCGCATGACTCGTTTCCGACCACGGATCACCTGTCGATCTTGCTGCCGCCTAGTGGGGAAAAGTTTTATTACTCGATCCTGAGATCAGGATTGAGGTGTTTAGATTCCACTATTATGCACGGACTAACCCACCAAAACCAGTTCAATGCAGGTCTGTTCACAGTATCATACAAAACTAAATTAGTGCGATTAGCTCTTGCATCTGAACCCTGCAAAAGCAGCAATGTGATAGTTTTTGTAGTAAATCTATTAGATTTAGGATGGTGGGAAATTCAAGGCTTGGGGTGATCTCGTATTGACTACTGAGTATCGAGTATGTGATCAAGGGCTGTTTTAATTTCCAGCAGCAAATCACCATTGGAACTTGGTGAAAAGCTTCTCCTTTTCACCGCTTCTTTTCCGTGTGGTTTTGTGTGACATTATTCTACTGTTGTGGTGAAACTTTGTTAATTTCTTTCAATTGAGTTAGGACTTACAAAATTTTGGATTGGGAAGTAGCTTGGAACACGGGTTGGTCCCGCTTCCGGTGACATGGGGTCGTCAACCCAAATCGAGGATCGGGGTAGAGTTTGGATTGAAAAGGTTTGGTCGCTGGGACGTGACCCAAATGTTGGTGTTGCCATGGTATGATGGCGGATCAACTGTCAATCCTTCCCTGTCCTGCTGCAGCTTTCTTCAATGGTTGAGATGAGTAGTTGCTTGAGAACATGGAGGCGCTCGCGTTGAACAAGAGATAAATGAAGCAGAAGTGGCGGTGTACGAGTCCAGTTACAGAGTTGAATGAGTGCACTGGATGACCGCCATTTGGCTTTAGTGGAGTCTAGTAGTTTGGTACTCAGAACAAGCAAAAAAGCATGATCTTTTTCTCTATTTTCTTTGAAATATATTTTCTGATTGTAGCATGTATTCGGATTTTTTGAGGGCTCACACCCCCCTTCGACCCTCGATTTCAATCATTGCGATCCTCATCCCCCGATCATTGTTCCTAAACCCGATCGACCAGGATTCTTGCTAGCTACTCCCTCCATTCCTTTATGTTAGGTGCATTTGTTTTTTGATAAAATTCCACAATATAAGGTGCATTTGTTTTAATTCATTGTAATTCCGTTCTTAGCTCCAGAAATAGGAAAGTATCTCTCACCTGATTGCATGTATCTCTCCTTGTAGAGAAAAAAGGGAACTATATCTCTCCCGATTGCATGTATCTCTTTCTTTCCTAGCCTAAATGATTACTTGCCGATAATCATTGAATTAGACAAGAATTTTGTCCTAATTTTTCTATAATTACGTGCCTTGGTCACCGTGCCAGAAATTATACACCTTACATAAAGGAATGGAGGGAGTATATGTGAGGCACCAGCTATGGATCTCACAGGGGGACCACATGGTAGCTTGGGATTTGAAGTAGGGAATGAGAGTGGAGAGAAGAGAGAGATGTGATCGGAGAAGAGGGTGAGATTGAGACGATACTTCTCATTATTCAGAATGCCCCCTTAGGTTTCACACACACTTAGGGCGTGTTTGGTTGCCTGCATTTCGCTGAACCACGCCTGCGCGGGAAGATTGTGACCTGTTTGGTTGCTGTTGGACCCGCATAGCATGAAGTTTAAAGCACCTCTGGGCCTGGCTCGCTGGGAACGCTTAGATCAGCAATTTCCAGCGAGCCAGGCCGAGCAGAGCCACAACGAGCGCACATGGGTGGCTCCCTTGCACGAGAGGAGCCTGGAGGGATGCGAGCGGTGTACGTGCTTCTTCTTCTATCTCCACTAACCTCCTCCCTAATCTCCTTTCTTCCTTCTCCCCTCTAATCTACACAACCGTGCTTCGATTCGAGATAAGCTCTACACGAAAAAGATGCACATCGATATTATGGTTCCATTCAGACGATCGGTTCGTAGTTTCGTCGATCGTACATGCTCAATTTGTGTTCACGTTTGGAGCTATTTTGGATGAATTTTGTTAGATTCGTCGCGCACGATCAACCGTTTGAAATTTCCTTTGACTAGTAGCCTAATCTCGCAGTTCCTCACGACATTCGTGTTACAAGTTTTCTGTTTCAACGATTGTTCATCTTGGCCTTCTCTCCTCGATCCGCCATGACGTGCACACTGTATTTTTTCAACTCCATCCTCTGCTTCAGAGCCCTCCTATTCGTCCCTCTCGACGTCGGCGCCGTTCCTCTTGACCTCCTTGCCCGCGTCCTACTACACTGGAGTCATTCCGACATCTTTCATCTTGGCCTCCTCTCTCTCGTCCTATTGCACTGGCGCCGCCATGGCGCCCGCACTGCATTTCTCCTCCTTTCTCCTTTCGCCGCCATCTTGGCCTTCTCAGCCAGCCACTTTGTTGGCCTTGTCTTCAGGCCCAGGCGCCAGCCTCTGTGTGTTCGTCCACGTCAGGACTACGGTAGAGGATGGGGACGTGACACTTTAACCCTCTTGAGCTTCAGCTCCTTCCTAGATAGTGGCGTCCAGAAAACGCCTCCGGAGCACATAGTAATCTTCCTAGGTGGCATGTGAAGCAGCACAAAGGTTGTGAAGGAGCAACTCCACCTTGCTGCTACAATGTGTTCAGCACAAGTGTTGAAGGAACAACTTCAACGTGCTGTGCTAGATATCGCTCTAGAGGCGAATGTAGGCTGATAGGGCAGCAAGAGTTCAATCCAGAACTCCTAGGGCACAAGATCTACTCCAAGATCTTAGATAAGAACAAGTTCTATTATAGGTAGTGGGTACATAGTCTTCGTACAGAGTAGAGGTGAGGACCTCTATTTATAGGGCTTTGGGAAGCCTTCACATACTTCTACTTATAGCTGGAATACTCTAGAAACATTATTTAAGGTTCACCATTCTACTCATAGCTACTCACAACTAGAAGACTCTAGAAAACAGTAGGTAGGATAAAGAAAAGAAAAGAAATACTAGACCACAACAAAAGTATCTAGAAGTAGCCAAACAAATTTGACATATGATTATATTTTCATGTTCCTCATCTATTGTTCCTCATCATTCTTCCCTGGTTGTTTGGAACTCGCCCTCGAGTTACCTTCATAGAGCGCTTCTTCTGGATGGTAGAGAGTCAAGTCCGCAACATTGAAAGTGTTGGAGATACCCATATCGCTTGGAAGATCTTATCACCGGCTTGAAATGATTTTGGCCTCCTTTTGCAATCAACAAGTTGTTTATATTTCTGATTTTGTGCTTCCAAAGAACCGCGAATCTCTTCAAATAACTCAGTGTAATTATCAGCAAAGGACAATGCTGATTTTGAGTTTCCCCTTGATGGTAGTTTCACCAGGTCCACCACATGTGATGGAACTTTAGTGTAGACAATGGAAAAAGGGCTCCTTCCTGTGGATCTATGCTTGGAGTTATTGTAGGAGAATTCTGCAAGAGATAAAGCCAAATCCCATTGTCCCTTTCTTTCTCCACAAATGCAGCGGACCAGATTACCCAAAAACTTGTTCATCACTCCCGTTTGTCCATCTGTTTGTGGATGAGCAGTGCTAGAAAATTTCAATTCAGTGTTGAATTGCTTCCACAAAGTGAGCCAAAATGCAGCAAGAAACTTGCTATCACGGTCTAAGACAATGGACCTTGGAATTCCATGAAGTCTGACCACTTCTCGAAAGAATAGGTTTGCCACATGATGAGCATCCGTTGTCTTGCGACATGGGATGAAATGAGCCATCTTAGAGAATCTATCCACGACCACAAATACATCATCACTTCCTCGTCTTGTTCTTGGCAAGCCCTAGACGAAGTCCATAGAAATGTTCTCCCATGGAGCAACAGGAACAGGCAAAGGCATGTATGACCCTGTGTTCTGGACTTGGCCTTTGCAGGTCTGACATACGGGGCACCGTTGAACAAACTTTCCAGCATCTCTCTTTAGTTGTGGCCAAAAGTAGCGAGCTTCCAGGTTAGCGATAGTCTTGTCCTGTCCAACATGGCCACTAAGATCACATGAATGGAGCTCTCTAACCAGCTTGTCACGTAGAGAACTTCTTGGAATGCACAAACGATCATTTTTGAAGAGATATCCATCTTGCATCAAATAGTCATCACCTAATGGTTGGCCCCTTGCGTGCTTTACCCAAACATGGCCAAAGTCTTCGTCACCCTCATACAACTCCTTTATTTGATCCATGCCCGGAAGTTTAGCTTCAAAAGAAGTCAAGAGGCATGCACGACGACTCAAATCATCGGCCACTCTGTTAGTTATTCCAGATTTATGCACGATGAGATAGTTAAACCTCTCCAGATATGCTGCCCATCTTGCTAGCATGCGGTCAACATGCTTTTGATTTCTAAAAGGCTTCAAGGATTGATGGTCGCTATAAACAATGATCTCTTTAGGCAGCAAATAGACTTCCCAAGTTTTCAACGCTTTGAAAACGGCGTATAATTCTTGCTGATAGGTACTCCATTTCTGTCTAGCTTCACTTAACTTCTCACTAAAGAAAGCAATGGGCTTCCTTTCTTGAGATAGGACAGCTCCAATGCCTACTCCACTTGCATCACACTCCAACTCAAAAGTCTTGTTGAAATCAGGTAGTACCAAGACAGGAGCTTGTGATAGCTTTTGTTTAATCTCATTGAAACTAGCTTCAGCTGCTTCTGTACATTGGAACTTTCATTTCTTCAAACACTCGGTAATTGGTGCCATGATAGTGCTGAAATCCTTCACAAATCGCCTATAGAAAGTTGCAAGGCCATGAAAGCTTCTTACCTCAGAAATGGTCTTAGGAGTTAGCCATTCTCGGATTGCTTCAATCTTAGAATCATCAACACGAATGCCGCCATGTATGACGAATCCTAGGAAAAGAAGTTGTGTTTGCAGGAAAACACATTTCTTCAAGTTGACGTAGAGCTCATTTTCCCTTAGTACTTCTAGCACCTTCCGAATGCGATCAAAGTGTTCATCCTCGTCCTTGCTATAGATCAAGATGTCATCGAAATAGACCACAACAAAGTGGGATAAGAAGGGTCTAAGGACTTGATTCATTAAGTGCATAAAGGTACTTGGTGCATTTGAGAGTCCAAATGGCATGACCATTCAAACAACCCTTCCTTTGTCTCGAAGGCGGTCTTCCATTCATCCCCGGGTCTTATACGGATTTGATGATATCCACTTCTTAAATCTAGCTTTGTGAACACTCTTGCTCCACTAAGCTGATCCAACATATCATCCAGACGGGGAATAGGGAATCTATACCTTACGGTGATCTTGTTAACGGCTCTACTGTTCGTACACATGCGCCAAGATCCATCTTTCTTTGGCGCGAGTAGGGCTGGTACAGCACATGGGCTAATACTTTCTCGAATGTGCCCCTTTTGCAACAATTTCTCCACTTTCTCCTTCAATATATCATGCTCCTTTGGGCTCATTAGTGTGGAAGATTAGGAAGACTTGCTCCCGGAATTAAGTCAATTCTATGTTGAATTCCTCTCATCGGTGGCAAGCCATGTGGCTCCCCAAGTATGTTCTGAAATTCTGCCAATAAACCACGTACCTTTGCTGGAATTTCAACAGTCAGGTGCTCTTCTCCCTTTACAACAAGTGCAGCACACAAATTTGTCTCCTTCAAGTCTTCCATAAACTCATGAGAGGTATGGGAGATAGTTAACATAGTTTTCCCCTCCTCCTTAGAGGTATTACCTTCGGTTTTGTTTGGTAAGATAATGACCTTTCTCTTGTTCCAAATGAAAGAGTAAGAATTTTCCTTGCCCTTGTGTGTAGTATCCACATCAAATTGCCAAGGCCTCCCAAGAAGAACATGGCTGGCATCCATGTCAACCACATCGCACAACACATTTGAGCGATAATGCTTACCCAAAGAAAGTGGCAGGTTGCATTGTTTGGTGATCCTCATATTCACTCCTTTCTTGATCCATCCAATAGTGTAGGGATTTGGATGATCATGGGTTTCAAGCTTTAAATGGTCCACCAACTTCTGGGAGATAAGATTCTCGCAGCTGCAATTATCAATCACTAGTTTGCATACCTTGCCATTCACCGTGCATTTGCTCTCAAATATTTTCTTCCGTTGTGTGTCATCGAGTTGTGGTGTGGAACATAGGAGACGTTGGATCACACATACCACCTCTTCACCTTCTTCTTGACAAACCTCTTGTCCGTCTACATCTTCAATTTCGTATTCTTCCTCATCGCTTTCACCATCATGGATAGTCGTGTTAACAAATTTCCTTAGTGGGCAACCGCTGGATATGTGTCCCTCTTTACCACATTTATAGCACTTTGTGCCTTCATTTGCCTTACCCTTGCCTCTAGTTTGCTTCGGGATGGGCTGTTTTGTCTTTGGTGGAGTGGTCTTTTCTTCCACTCTATTAGGTTGGCTCCTAGATGAGCCTTCGGTATGAGGATATGGAGGATATGAGGCCTTAGTTGTCTTTCTCATCCTCACAAACCTCTCGGCCTTTAAGGCTAGAGCTTGTGCTTGATCAACGGACCAGATTTGTTGCATCATCAATCGATCTTGAATAGCATCATTGAGACCATTGATGTACCTTGCAACTTGTTGCTCTTCAGTTTCAGCAAGGTTGCACCTCACTTGTAGCCTTAGAAACTCCTCCGTGTAATCTGAAACAGTCCTATTTCCTTGAGCACAATTTTGAAATTGGATAAATAGGATCTGGTCATAATCAGCGGGCAAAAATCTCCCTTTCAAGAGGCCTTTCATTTGTCGCCAAGTTCTAACACGAGGTTCTCCTCTCAGCCTGCGCTCCTCTTGAACGCGATGCCACCATGCACCAGCTCCTCCTTTCAGCTTGTATGCGACCAAAGAAACTCTACGTCTTCCGGAACCTCCATGACCTCAAAGAAAGTCTCCACTTCATATAACCAATCCAGGCACCCTTCAATGTCAACATTTCCATTAAAACTTGGGATCTTAGCTTTCACCTTGTATGTATCTCTTGCATATGTAGGGTTGGGTGCTCTCCGATATGCGTAGAGATTTGGTTCTTCAAGGGCATCATCATGTTCTTCACCTTCAGAAGCTTCAACATAAATTGGCCTTCTTGAAGCACGTTGAACAACATGTTGTTGTGGCGGTCATGCTCCAAGATTACCTCTCCTTCTTCCTTGATGAGCATCTTCCCCTTCTTTAGATGAATCTCCTTCATTGGCAGCAGGGGAACACCCTTTCTTATCATCTCAACCAGCTGGTCAAGTCTCCTATTAAGATCTTCACGCAGCTCTTTGATTTGTTGTTCAGCAGCATCCATCCTCTTCTCCAATTGCTCCATTGCTTGCTGCAACTTGCTCTCGAAGAGGACAGCAAGAACGATTATGGGTCAACGAGGCTCTGATGCCACCTGAAGCAGTACAAAGGTTGTGGAGGAGCAACTCCACCTTGCTGCTACAATGTGTTCAGCACAAGTGTTGAAGGAACAGCTTCAACGTGCTGTGCTAGATATCGCTCTAGAGGCGAATGTAGGCTGATAGGGCAGCAAGAGTTCAATCCAGAACTCCTAGGGCACAAGATCTACTCCAAGATCTTAGATAAGAACAACAAGTTCTATTATAGGTAGTGGGTACATAGTCTTCGTACAAAGTAGAGGTGAGGACCTCTATTTATAGGGCTTTGGGAAGCCTTCACATACTTCTACTTATAGCTGGAATACTCTAGAAACATTATTTAAGGTTCACCATTCTACTCATAGCTACTCACAACTAGAAGACACTAGAAAACAGTAGGTAGGATAAAGAAAAGAAAATAAATACTATACCACAACAGAAGTATCTAGAAGTAGCCAAACAGATTTGACATATGATTATATTTTCATGTTCCTCATCTATTGTTCCTCATCAGCATGCTCCACTGGAACAGAAGACCAGCTACCTTGATCTGCAGAATGGCCGCGTTGGCCTTCTTCACCATGCGTCGCTCCAAAATCTCCTGTGGAATCAGAGGTCCCGCTGCCAAATCGAGAGAAAACCGGCGATTAGTTGTTGGTGAAGGCTTTGAGCTGTGATACGTGAAATACATGATGGATACGACTGTCCGGCGGCAAGTCCAGGTGGTAGGCAGCATTGTTGATGTGTTCAGTGACCAGAAATGGCCCACAGAACTATAGCGCAAGGTTGGCGCATGGTCTGTTGGAGGACTGTGCATAGGGCTGCAGCTTGAGCAGCACATCCTCGCCGCCGCCGAGCTCCTTGTCCTTGCGGCGCTTGTCCACCTGAAACCTTGATGTGCTCATGCGCGTGGCGCAACTACTCACGAAGCAATTCTTGAAAATCCTGACGGCCCGCTGCAAGCTCTGCTAGAGAAGTAGGCGCAGCCTACCAACATCATTGTGCGGAAGTTTGGTTCAGTTCTGTTGAGAGCCTTAAATGGAGAACACCGCAGTGATGAATGGAATGAAGAAATATACCAGAATTTGGCCATCGGGAGCCATTTATTCCGTTGCTTCGGTCTCTCATGAACTGCACAACACAATTACTGTTCTAAACGCCGATTGACGCACTCAGATTGTCAATCAGTTTGCGGATGGTAGGCACTGGAGTAGCATAGTCTGGTTCCAACCTCTTATGATAACTTGCGCCAAAAAATACCATTGTTACAAATATCGGCTGATTAACTGCAGGTAACTGCTATTCGGTCCCTCTCCGATACGAGAAAGGCCTATTCGGCCCATTAACTGGGAGGCCCAGTTAATCGGTCTGACAAGATGATTTATCGGTTGTTAGGCCGATAATATTATCGGCTGTACAGATTAACTGGGCAGCATATTTTGGCCCAAAACTACTCTCCTATGCCAAGAACGGAAGCACTACTCTCCTATGTTGTGTTGTTCTGTAAATGCTGTGCTGCTGCTGCTCTGTTCTCTTATGTGATGTATGTTAGGAAAGCAACTTGTATTACCATGAGGCCATAGGCCAATATATATATACATGTACAGGTTAAACATATGCAGGAAACCCCTTATACAACGGGATAAACACAAAGGGGTACATGACTTATATTATAACTCTAACACCCCCCCTCAAACTCATGGTGGAGGAACAACACTGAGTTTGGAGAGATAAAAGCCATGTTGTGCTCTAGTCTGGGCCTTCGTCAGGAAATCCGCCAACTGTAACTCGGAAGGCACATACTGAAGAGCAATAACCTGATCCTGCACAGCAGCGCGCACATAGAAAGCATCAACACCAATATGCTTGGTGAGCTCATGCTTCACAGGATCGAGTGCAATGCTGATAGCACCTGTACTGTCAGATAAGAGCTGAGTCGGTGTAGTGACAGAAACACCAAAGTCCTGAAGTAACCACTGCAACCAAGTCACCTCTGCCGTCAAAAGAGCCATTGCTCGCAACTCAGCCTCGGCACTCGAACGGGAAACTGCAAGCTGTTTCTTCGTCTTCCAGGCAATGAGAGAACCACCAAGAAAAACACAGTAAGCAGAAAGTGAACGGCGATCCGAAGGATCACTAGCCCACGTAGCATCCGAATAGGCCTGAAGCTGTAAAGAACTGGAGCTAGGAAAGAAGAGACGGTGAGAGATCGTGCCTCGAAGATATCGGAGAACACGAAGGAGATGACTATAGTGAACCGATGTGGGAGCAGAGACAAACTGACTCAGAATATGAACCGGATAAGAGATGTCCGGACGAGTGACAGCTAGATAGACAAGACTGCCAACAAGATGACGATAACGCGTCGGGTCAGGGAGAGGATCACCATCAGTAGCACGGAGGTGAACATTGAGCTCCATAGGAGTCTCGACAATGCGCTCGTCAGTAAGAGCAGCACGAGCAAGAAGATCCTGGATATACTTTTCCTGGGATATAAAGAAGCCATCAGAGGTAGAAGAGACTTCAATCCCAAGGAAGTAGCGAAGAGGTCCAAGATCAGACATAAGAAACTGCTCACTAAGACGGGCCTTTACAAAGGCAATATACTCAGGGTCATCCCCCGTGATGATCATGTCATCAACATAGAGTAGAAGAAGAGTCCGACCACGAGAAGAAAGGTGAATAAACAATGCTGGATCATGAGCACTTGCTGAAAAACCAGCAGCAGTGATCACAGAGGCAAAACGCTCAAACCAGGCGCGGGGGGCTTGCTTAAGGCCATAGAGAGCGACGAAGACGACATACCATGCCATCAGGAACAGAATACCCAGGTGGTGGCTGCATATACACCTCCTCACGCAGCTCACCATTAAGAAAGGCATTCTTAACGTCAAGCTGAGATATAGACCAGTGGCGTGCAGAGGCAACGGCAAGAAGTGTACGAACAGTGGTCATATGGGCCACAGGAGCAAAAGTCTCGTCATAATCACGACCATGCTCCTGCTGAAAACCACGAGCCACAAGACGAGCTTTGTGACGCTCAAGAGAACCATCGGAGCGAGTCTTAACCTTGTAAACCCACTTACAAGTGATCGGACGAACTCCGGGAGGGAGAGAAACAAGATCCCAGGTACCAGTGCGTTCAAGAGCAGCAATCTCCTCTGCCATCGCAAACTGCCATTCAGGATGAACAACAGCCTGACGGTAAGAAGTCGGCTCAAGAACAGCAGCACCAGCGGTGGGAAATCCAAAGCGATCAACAGGCGGACGAGGACGAGAACGCAAGCCATAAGTAGGCTGAGAGGAAGATGACGACTCATCCACAGAGGCATCAACAGGTCGTGGACGACGAGTGTAATGCTGAGGAAAGGATGGAATAATAGAAGGAGGAATCGCCAAGGTAGAATCGGGGGGTGGCGACGAAGAAGTCACCGGAGATGAAGGTGTGGAATCCGGTGACATGTGAGGAGAGGAGACCGGGGAGAAAGTCACCGGAGATGAAGGTGGAGAACCCTGTGACATGCTAGGCGAGGAGACCGGAGAGGATGGTGGCTGTAAATCAACTAGAGGTGAAGAAGGAAAGGAAGTGGAACGAAGAGGTACAGACTCGACGGGTGTGACAGGGGAGTCAGGAAAAGTGAGGAAAGAGATATCCTGCACTGAAAAAGTCGAGGAGGATGGGCGTGGGTAGAAGGGACGAGACTCATCAAAAGTCACGTCTCGAGAGATACGCATCCGACGACCGATAGGATCCCAACAACGATAGCCCTTATGCTCATCACTGTAGCCTAGGAAGACACACTCAACAGACTGAGCGGTCAGTTTGGTGCGTTCGCGAGGGGCAAGAAGAACATAGCAAACACAACCAAATGAGCGAAGCATCGAATAATCGGGAGAACGATCAAAAAGTCGCTCGAAAGGAACACCACCCTGTAGAGCAGCGGAAGGCTGTATGTTGATAAGATAGGTGGATGAGGAGACGGCCTCAGCCCAAAAATGAGGCGGGAGAGAGGCAGCAATCATCAATGCACGAGCCGTCTCAAGAAGATGTCGATGCTTTCGGTCAGCCACACCATTCTGAGCATGAGCACCAGGACAAGAGAATTGAGAGAGAGTCCCTTGCTCAGCAAGAACACCACGCAACATCTTAGAGATATACTCGCCAACGGAGTCAGCACGAAAAACACGAATGGGAGAAGAGAACTGAGTATGAACCATGGCAGCAAAACGCTTATAGATAGACAACACCTCACTACGAGAAGTCATGAAATAAAGCCATGTGTAACGAGAGAAATCATCTATGAAAATAATATAGTATTTATGACCACCTTTTGAAGCGAAAGGGGTCGGACCCCATACATCAGAATGGACTAAATCGAAAGGACGCTTAGATACTGACTCACTATGTGGATATGGTAACTGAATCTGCTTGACAAGACGGCAACCCTGACACTCTAAAGAGACATCTCCTGAGACAGACCCCAGAAGACCTCGACGAACTAAAGAAGACAACCGAGAACCACACAGATGACCAAGTCGATGATGCCACTGCTGGAAGGAACCAGTAACGGAGGCGACAGAAGCGGAAGAACTGGCGATGGTGGTGGCAGCGGAAGGAACATGAAGCCAGTCCAACTCCCAAAGACCCTGAGAATCACGGCGCCGAGGGCCAGCCCCAACCAGAGTGTGCGTGCGACGGTCCTGGACAGAACAAGAGTCAGCATCAAGGATGACGCGACAACCAGAATCAGTAAGTTGACCAGCAGAAAACAGATTCATGGTAAGTCGAGGAACATGAGCAACATCAGGAACAGAATAAGAAGGAGTGGAAAGATTGCCTCTACTAGCAACAGAAAGTGGAGTACCATCAGCAGTAAAGACATGAACAGGAGAATCCAGCAATCGAAGAGAGGACAAATTGGAAGAATGAGAGGACATATGAAAAGAAGCTCCAGAATCCAGAACCCATGGGGATGTACCTGACTGTGTAGAGGGCGGTTGCTCAGCCCGGGAAGCATCAGTCACAGAACCAGCAGTACCCGTCGAGGAAGAACCTGAAGCCGCAAGCAGACGCTTAAGTCTCAGAATATCCTGCTCAGTCAAAGCAATGGCTGAAGCTGTCGAGGTAGATGACGAAGTCCCTGAAGATGATGGTCGTGCCTTGCGCAAGTGTTTCTTCTTCTTGTAGCAATGGGACTCAATATGACCATCATTGTTGCAGTAGTCACAATGTGGACGGGGGCGACCTGAGCCATCAGAAGGAGTGGGCAAGAGTGGCGGAGCACTAGAGCGAAACGGGGTCGGTGCAGCAGGTGGCGTGGAAGAAGACCGAGTAGCGAACACAGAGGGAACCTCCAGCAATCCAGCACCACGTAAGCGAGTCTCCTCAGCACGAATCTCAGAAAGAGCCTCCATGAGAGAAATACGGCCACGAGCAAACAACTGAGCACGCCGGGGCTCAAACTCCTTACGAAGCCTAGACAGGAACTCGTAGACGCGATGAAACTCCAAGTTGGCCTGGACAGCCTGGCAACAGGGACAAGTACGACAACCTGCAGTGCGTAGTGAATCAAGCTGGCGCCAGATAGCAGAACTCTGTGCATAGAAGTCATCAACAGTAGAGTCACCCTGCTGAAGAGCATGCTCCTGACGAACCACAGAGAGATACAGGGCATCACCAGAGGGCTCATAGCGCTGACGAAGACGGGTCCACATCTCAAAGACAGTAGGAAGACCCAGAAACTCAGAAGCAAACTGGGGCAGAACACTCGCAGTGAGAACAGCTGCAGCTTTAGCATCATCATCAAGCCACTGGGTGTAGAGAGACAGAGCACCATGATACGTCTGAAGAGCCTCCTCATAAGCCAAAACCCTCTCATCATAAGCACGATCAGCAGTCTCAGCAGCGAGCTTAGCCGCATCCTTGGCGGCCTGATTAGCATCCGCAGGAAGAACCGGTGGAGTCGGCGGAATAGGAGCCACCGGAGGAACCGGACATGGCGGACAGCAGACCTCGCCAGAAAGAACACCCCAGAGACGGATGCCACGCATGTGAATGCGCATGAAGCCAGTGAACTCAGTGTAGTTAGTACCATCGAAGATCACCGGACAGCGAGGAATAGAAACATAGCCTGATGCAGCAGACATTTTTTTTTTTAGATCGGGCTCACGGACGGGAAACGGGCTGGCAGCTGCGAGATCGATTCAGATCGGTGCGGGAGCCTGGGGATCGATAGGAGATCCCACCGCCAGCTGCGAGATCGAGTCAGATCGGGAGAGTCCCGTGTGGGAGCTGCGAGATCGATTCAGATCGATGTGGGAGCCTGGAGATCGGAGAGCCCGAGCGGCTGGAGGATCCCTGGGCGGACGGCTGGCGCCTGGAGATCGACGGGCACCTGGAGATCGGGACGAGCGCCTGGCAGATCGATGGGCACCTGGAGATCGCGACGGGCGCCTGGCAGATCGATGGGCACCTGGAGATCGCTGGAGTATCCCTGGGCGGGCGTAGCGTCGGCTGGCGACGGGAGTATCCCTGCAGGTGGCTGCAGATCGGGAGGAAAGATCGAACTAGCGACGGGCGTCTTCAGAAGATCGGGCGCACCCAGGCTAGCGAGAAGATCGAGATCGAGAGGATCGACCGGAGCACGAGTTGCGCGTGCGAGAAAAACCTAAAGCTCTAATACCATGTTAGGAAAGCAACTTGTATTACCATGAGGCCATAGGCCAATATATATATACATGTACAGGTTAAACATATGCAGGAAACCCCTTATACAACGGGATAAACACAAAGGGGTACATGACTTATATTATAACTCTAACAATGTACAGGTAGTACTGTTGCTGTGCTGCTCTCCTTTGATGTTAGATAATGATGTACAATTACTGCCTACCATCATCGCTGTGCTGTTGTTGTTGTTTCTGCTCTTCTAGTAGATCTGGATATCATCATCAGAACATCAAGGTAACACTCTTCCTTGTTGCTATATAGCCTAGGATTGCATATTTAGACATTCAGTACAATGTATGTTGCTATGTAGCCTCGGATATATAGATATGGCCCTAGTTAACCTACCGA
This sequence comes from Secale cereale, assembly GCA_902687465.1. NCBI lineage: Eukaryota > Viridiplantae > Streptophyta > Magnoliopsida > Poales > Poaceae > Secale > Secale cereale. The sequence continues at coordinate 434,207,481 of LR738715.1, forward strand.
TAAATGGGTTACCGATATATAGTTAAATGGACGATTCGCCGATTAATCCCTTGTCAACCCCCGAACAATATGGTACCAGGTACCGATATCCTGAACAGTGAAAAATACCGGTAAAAAATCGGTCTCCGTTAGACACAATCGAGGCTGGAACCCCATGTAATCGGACCACATTATCAACAAAAGCAGTGGCCACAGATAAAGCAGTGTAGGGATGTTTCATTGGCACAAAATAAGCATATTTTGTCAAACAATGAACCACCACCAAAATTACCTCAAATCCATCTGATTTCAGCAAGCCATCAATAAAATCCATAGTAATGTTGTTCCAGGGTCGAACTGGTACTAGCAGAGGCTGCAGAAGACCAGCTGGGACAATATTCTCATGTTTCACTTGCTGACACACCACACATTGTTTCATCCATTCATGAACTTGGCGTTTCATACCCGACCAGTAGAACAATTTGCAAAGCAGCTGATAAGTTGCCCAGACCCCAGAATGACCACCAACAACGCTTGAGTAAAAACACTAAATCAACTTGCTTTGCAGAGCTGAATTATTGCCTATCCATAATCTGCCGTTATACTTGATTTAGCCCTCCTCCAATGAGTACCCTTGGTCATTTGGACTTGCAATAGCCAATTGTTGCAACAGCGCAGTAGCCACAACATTGGTCTAATAGGAATTCAACACCTCCTGCACCCAAATAGGCTGACAAGAGGAAACATAATTGTATACAAGTACCCGACTGCAGAGAGAGAATCTGCCGCAGTGTTGTCAGTCCCGCGGCGATACTTGAATTGAAATTGAAGACCCACCATTTTGGACACCGCCTTGCGCTGCAAATCAGATGTGAGCTGCTGATCCTGCAAGTTACAAAGGCTCCTGTGGTCTGCCAGGATAATAAATGGCCCATGCTGCAGATATTGCCGCCATTTATGAACTGCGATAATCACTGCTAAGAATTTCTTTTCATAAACTGAGAGCATGCAGTTAGCAACCCCCAATGCTTTACTTAAATACGCAATAGGATGATTGTGTTGTGAAAGCACATCTCCAATGCCTGCATCGCAGGCAAAGGCTGATGAAGTCAGGCATGCCCAGTCTAGGGGTTTTAGACATAGCATGCTTCAGTGTTTCAAATGCATTTGTGGCTTGAGAAGTCCAGAGAAAACCTTTCTTAGTAAGTAGGGATGTCAGGGGTTTAGCTAGAGCATACCATAATTTTTGACATATTTATGGCTGTAACTCGTGAGCCCAGGAAATCCTCGTAGCTCCGTCACATTTGTCGGCTGGCGCCATTTGAGCATTGCATCCGTCTTCTCTGTGTCAGTTGCCACTCCCTCGCTAGATATGATGTGCCACAAGTAATGTATATTGGATTGGGCGAATGAACATTCGGATTTCTTTGCAAACAGGCGGGCACAATCTGCATTACTAACTGTAAGTGCTCCACATGCTTTGCCCAAATGAGCTATAGATAAGTATATATATGTTATCCAGGAACATAATGATGAATTTGCAAATGTGGAGCTCGAAAATCGAACTCATTAGGAACTGAAACGTAGCCAGCGCGTTTGTGAGTCCAAACGACATTACTGAAACTGGAAGTAGCTAGAAAGGGTTTTAAATGCAGTTTTATCTTCACCAGAAGCATGCATCCGTATTTGATGATAACTAGCTTGTAAATCCAGTTTGGAGAAGAACTTAGAGTTCGCCAATTCGTCCAACAGTTCGTCAACAATTGGCAGTGGAAACTTGTTCTTAATTGTTACCTCATTTAATTTCCTGTAGTCTATGCAATCTCCAACTGCCCCCCCCTGCTTCACAAGGAGCACAGGTGATGCATGGGGACTCATACTGTGGCTGACAATGCCTGCTATGATCATCCCTGCTACTTGTTGCTTGATTTCATCCTTTTGTTGTGGTGAGTAGCGATAAGGGCGAGAGTTGGGAGTGTGATGGGCAGGTTCCAATGTTAATGCTTGATCATACAGTCGATGCGGCGTTAGTGTTTTTGGCTCAGCGAAAACATCCACATATTCAGTAAGCAGCTGTTCCATATCAGGCTCTAGTGGAGAAATGTGTACAGGAGAGTCAGGTGTCTCTTGAGCAATAACGACCATGGCTCAAATGTCATTGCCCAACAGAAATTGCCTGAAGTGTAGCTAGAGTAACTAACTGAATGCCATGCAGTGTAACAGGCACACCTGGTTGCAGGAACTGCATAGAGTTGGCTTCCCAGTCACGGGTCATAGGACTATGTAACTTAAACCAGTCCATACCCAACACAGCGTCATATGCCCCAAGTCAAAGTACTTGCATTGTAGTACTGAAAGTAGTGCCTTGTGTACACCAATTCAAGTTCTGCACCAGTTGCACTGACTGCATCGGCTGTCGATTTGCAACCATAAACTGAACTGCAGGTGCAGGTTACAGGGACAATGCATCACGCTAAGCAAAATTTACTGACTTTACTGACAACTGATAACATTCTGCTCCTTAAGGTTCAGAACAGTTCTAAGGCCTGAACTGCATCGTTAGTGAGCACTTCCCCATGTTCTCTCACTTGAACTGTTAGAAGTTGCATAGGTTTTTTGCATTGATGCTCTTTGCTGTACTTGTCACCAAACGGGAACAGAGTCCATTGGCTTGTCTGGAATCTCTTAGTTGTCGTTCGTGAGCAAAATCTGTTACAATTAATCTTATCATGTACCAACGAGATGCATGCATGAGAAGGAAGAAGTCAAATTGAGTTGATCTTGAGGGAATGTCACGGCTCCATCCCTAATGACGTCGCCGGACAACCGACAAGTGGACCCTGGGTCCACTGGACAGGTGGATGACAAGAATGTGTGACTGGTAGTGGGGGGTCTAGTTGTACTGTGTGTAGGGCGTGACGTGCGTGGGTTTATATACCACTACTGTGTAAGGAACCACACAACTATGAAGAATAGAAACGTCTGAATCTATCTCTCCCCTTGTGCTCTGTTTCTCTCCCCTTTCTCTGCAATCTCTTCCTGTTCGTCCCCTTTCTCCTCAAATTCCTGTGAGCTCCTCTTTGGGTCCTCACAAATGGTATTCAGAGCCTAAATCGCGACCGTGTGCGCTCATAATCTCTCGGTCGGGCTGTAAAATTCCACCGCGAAGGGTGCAGAAATTTGTTTCACAATTTTTCGCCCAAAATCCCAAGCGTGGTTAGCCTGATTTGGAGCGAGCCGCAACGGCGCCGTCGAAGCCACCGCTGCCGTCGGCGCAGACCAAGCTCGTCCTCACCGCCATGGGGGAAAACTCGGGGACCATCCAGGCGACGCTGACTGCCTTGCTTACCAAGTTCGACGCCATGGATCTCCGTCTCACGAATTTGGGCAAACAGATTGAGTCGACGCAAGAGAACGTCGATGAAATTCGTCACCGGCAGGCCGAGATCCGTGCTGCGGGAGGAGGATCTACGGTGACGGGGGGCGCCATGGACGCAGGGACATCTTCCGCACCGCGTCCGGCTCCGCGTCTCACCAACGACCTACCGCCGCTCCTGAAGGAGCCGGATGGGCAGCCACCACGTATGGGTTACATCACTGCACCCGCTTCACCAGTGGAACCAGCGGCAGCGACCCGGGTGCATGAGCAGGAGCAGGTTCAGGAGCGTCGCCGTGTGCTCGACCCAGAACAGCTGCACGTTGCTGCACCTCGTCGGGATTCTGGACAAGAACGAGTACGGGAGAATGACCGTGAGTACCATGCCAAACCACCCAAGCATAACTTCCCGAGATTCAGTGGAGAAAATCCCCGTATGTGGCTAGACATGACACTGACATACTTTGAGATGTACAACGTCTCACCTCATCAGTGGGTGTCAACTGCTACCTTGTACTTGGAAGGCCATGCAGCGTTGTGGTGGCAAGCATACAAGCGCCGCCGTCTGATTTTGCTTTGGGAAGAATTCAGTGGAGCAGTGGTACAGGAATTTGGTGAGGAGGAATTTGAAACTCAAATGCACAGTTTACTGCAACTCCGTCAGACAGGTTCAGTTTCTGAATATCGTTCTGCATTTGAGGCCGCAATGTATCACCTGATTGCTCTAGATCCCTCCTTGAACACAAAATTTTTCATCTCTCACTTTGTGTTTGGTCTGAAGGATGAGGTTCGCACTGCAGTTCGTTTACAAGCTCCCACCAGTGTGACTCGAGCAGTTGCTTTAGCCAAGATACAGGAGGAAGAGTTGGAATTACAGAAAACCAAACCCAGGTTTCAGCGTTTTGTACATCACCAGCCCGGTCTTCCTACAGTTTCCCCTGTTACTACAGTGCCGAAGAAAAACACGGATGATTTTGGAAGAGAACGTCAGTTAAGAGATTATCGTCGTGCCAACGGGCTGTGTTTTCGTTGCGGAGAAAAATATAGTAAGGAACATCAGTGTAAAAAGCCTATGCAACTCCTTACAATCCAGCTGGGAGAACACGGTGAAATTTTGACGGAAGATGTTGTCCAAGCATTGGAGCTGTTGAGTGAACCCGAAACTTTGGAATGCTGTCAGATCTCTGCTCATGCAGTTTCTGGGGCTGATAATGCTGAAACGATTCGCATCCGAGCTTTGGTGGGCAACCAGGTCATGTTAGCACTCGTGGATTCGGGCAGTAGTCATAGCTTTGTGGATGAAAACTTTGCCAAGCGCGCTTCGTTGGACTTGGTCGCTGTTCCATCAGTGAAAGTTACTGTTGCAAATGGTCAAGCTATGGAATCCAAGTTACAGGCCCCGAATCTGACTTGGTGGGCACAGGGTCACACTTTTGAAACACCAATGCGAGTACTCCAGCTGGGAGCATATGATGCTGTCCTGGGGATGGATTGGCTGAAGTGTCACAGTCCGATGACTTGTGATTGGGAGGGAAAATCGTTACAGTTTGCACATGGTGATGCTATGGTTTCCCTTCAAGGTGTACCGCCTGTTTCCCCTATGCAATTGCAACCAATGTCAATAGAGCAACTGGACAAAGCTCTGCATGGCAATGATGTTTGGGCTATGGCAGTGGTTGATCCTTCTTCCGGTGATGCAATTTCTGAGTCGGGCTCGCATCCAGCAGATCTTGTTGCAGTTTTGACAGAATTCCAAGATGTGTTCAAAACTCCAACTGGCCTGCCTCCACACAGAGTGTATGATCATGCAATTACCTTGGAAGTGGGTCATAATCCTCCTAACTCTCGGCCTTATCGATACTCGCCACAACAGAAAGATGAGATTGAACGACAAGTGGCAGATATGCTCAAGGCAGGGATTGTGAAACCTAGCATGAGTCCATACGCCTCTCCAGTACTTCTGGTTAAGAAAAAAGATGGTAGCTGGCGTTTCTGCGTGGATTACCGCAAACTCAACGCCATCACTGTGAAGAACAAATTCCCTCTTCCTATTGTCGACGAATTACTTGATGAACTGGCAGGATCAAAGTTTTTCTCCAAGCTGGACCTCAGGGCAGGTTATCACCAAATCCGTATGCATGAACCTGATGAGGAGAAGACTGCATTCAAGACACATTCAGGACACTACCAATTTCGTGTTATGCCGTTTGGGGTGACCAATGGACCACCAACGTTCCAGTGCTTAATAAACAACATTTTAGCTCCAGCTAATCGCAAGTATGTCATCATGTTTCTCGACGACATTCTAGTTTTCAGTACCACTTGGGAGGAACATTTGGAGCATCTCCGCTGGGTACTACAAACCTTGCGTGAGCATCAGTTGTTTGTGAAGCTTTCCAAATGCTCTTTTGCTCAGACGGAAATTCAATACTTGGGCCATGTGATTTCCTCCGAAGGTGTGGCTACAGATCCAGAAACGACTCGGGCTATGGAACAATGGCCCCAGCCTACTAATGCTACTGAACTACGGGGATTCCTTGGATTGACAGGTTACTATCGAAAGTTTGTTCGGAATTATGGAACTATGGCCAAACCCTTGACTCAATTGTTGACAAAGAAGGGCTTTATATGGACTGAACAAGCTACTGTAGCTTTTCAAACCCTGAAAACAGCTATGACCAGTGCTCCAGTGTTAGCCTTGCCAGATTTTAGTAAACCTTTTGCAGTGGAAACAGATGCTTCATCCACAGGCATTGGTGCTATTCTCTCCCAGGACAATCATCCCATTGCTTATCTTAGTAGATCCTTGGGTGTTAAAAATCAGAAACTATCAGTTTATGAAAAGGAATTTTTAGCTGTCATAATGGCGATTGACAAGTGGCGTCCATATCTCCAGCGAGGTATCTTTACCATTGTCACTGATCATAAGAGTTTGTGCCATTTACATGATCAACAACTGACCTCAGATCTGCAACGTAAAGCTATGGCCAAAATGGCGGGTCTCCGGTTCCAATTTCGCTATGGCAAGGGTTCTGACAATAATGCTGCCGATGCACTGTCTCGTGTCCGTCAGGTGTATACTATTTCTGCCATCTCTGTGTGTCAACCCATTTGGATGCAGGAGGTGCTCAATGCTTATCAAACTGATCCTGTGGCCATGGAGTTACTTGCAAAGCTGGCTGTACACAGTCCTGATGAACATGGTCATTCCCTGGACCAAGGACTGATTCGCTACAATGGTCGCCTCTGGATACCCAACAACTCTGCCTTACAAACCAAAGTGATTAGCGCTTTGCATTGTAGCGCAGTTGGAGGTCATTCTGGGGTCAGGGCTACCTACTGGCGGGTGTCCAACCTTTTTCATTGGGTAGGCCTAAAGAAACAGGTGGTGGATTGGGTTCAACAATGCCAAGTTTGTCAGCAGGCAAAACATGAAAGAACAGTGCCTGGTGGTCTTCTTCAACCCCTCCCAGTTCCTGACCGCCCGTGGAAAGACATAACCATGGATTTCATTGATGGGTTACCCAAGTCAGAGGGATTTGAGGTGATTTTGGTGGTGGTCGATCGTTTTACCAAGTATGCCCATTTCCTTCCTCTAAAACATCCGTATACAGCACAGTCAGTGGCAGCTGTGTTCATTGATACTATTGTCCGTCTTCATGGCGTGCCGGCCTCCATTGTCTCCGACCGTGATAAAGTTTTTACTAGCAGTTTCTGGAAGAAATTGTTCATGGAAATTGGCACTAAACTGTGTTACTCTACAGCCTATCACCCACAAACGGATGGCCAATCGGAGCGTGTAAACCAATGCTTAGAGCAGTATCTGCGGTGTGCTGTTCATGACAGTCCAGCTCGATGGAAGCGCTGGTTACCAATGGCTGAATTTTGGTACAATTCCTCATATCACACCTCACTGGGGAACACCCCGTTCAAGGCTCTGTATGGTATGGATCCTAATTTTGGTACTATGCCAATTGATGCTGGTGATCTGCCTACATCTCTTGCGGAATTGGCAGCCGATCGTGAGGATTTTCTGGCTATGTTGCGTGAGAATTTACTGCGTGCTCAACAGCGAATCAAGTCTCAGGCAGATAAACATCGTCAAGATCGAGAGTTTGCAGTGGGTGAGGAAGTTTTACTCAAGTTACAGCCATATGCACAATCATCCTTGGTCAATCATCCCTGCCGCAAGTTAGCTCTCAAATATTTTGGGCCATTCAGAGTTACTGCTCGGCTGGGGCTGCCGCTTATCGTCTGGATTTGCCTGATACAAGTCTGATCCATCCAGTATTTCACGTTTGGCAGCTAAAACCCTTCACTGCCAACTACTCTCCAGTCTTTCAGGAGCTACCAGACCCGCCCGATTTATCGGCTGTCACTCTCCAACCAGAGGCTGTGCTGGATCGACGTATGGTGAAGAAGGGAAACAATGCTATTCCACAGATCAAAGTTCAATGGCACGGCATCGCCGCTGATCATGCAACCTGGGAAGATTATTATGTGTTGCGCGCTCGTTTTCCATCAGCTGCAATTTGGGAGGAGGATCAAGCTCAAGGGGGGAAGAATGTCACGGCTCCATCCCTAATGACGTCGCCGGACAACCGACAAGTGGACCCTGGGTCCACTGGACAGGTGGATGACAAGAATGTGTGACTGGTAGTGGGTCTAGCTGTACTGTGTGTAGGGCGTGACGTGCGTGGGTTTATATACCACTACTGTGTAAGGAACCACACAACTATGAAGAATAGAAACGTCTGAATCTATCTCTCCCCTTGTGCTCTGTTTCTCTCCCCTTTCTCTGCAATCTCTTCCTGTTCGTCCCCTTTCTCCTCAAATTCCTGTGAGATCCTCTTTGGGTCCTCACAGGGACATCATAAAAACTTAGCCAAGAACAATATGATGTCATGGTATATATAGTTACTCCTAACTATACATGAGTTGTCATCTTTTTGTGTATGAGTTGTGCAATAGATGAACTAGCTCTGAGCTGTACTATTGTAGCAATGCCGGTTACTGTAGCACCGACCTAAAGCCTCTCTATAAGGAGAGGCACCCAGTATGTGCAAGCTTGTAAAAATTGAGATATCTAATAAAGCTTCCCATCGGTAGTAGCTCTTTGTGTGTGTGAAGCAAGCACATCTCTTTAGTGAGAGTCCTAGATGACATCTAGAGAAGCTTGTGATTCTAACAATTGGTATCAGAGCCACGTGTATTAGGTTAAGTGAGATATTGATGTAGGGCAAAGCCTTAGGTGGCCCAATCTTTCACACTTGGAAATGGATCAAGAGGAACAAACAAGAACACAATGGGAACAAGCACTCAAAGACAAGATCCAATCACACATGCCCTCTTTAAGCAAGTCCACACAAGTACCGCACAATCCACAATCAACCAAGAGAGATCGTAGCTAGGGTAGTTCTTCCCAAATCCACAAGTGGAGATGAGGACTTGATGATCTAGAGTGATCCTTCTCCAAGTTAGAGGTCTTGAGATCTAGATAGATGCATCTCCAAGATGGACTCGTTCCTCTAGGAGGAGGTAAAGGAGCAAAGCTCTCTCAATGTGTTTAATTGTACTTTGCTAACCCTAGAGAGGAGGCAAAGGATGACTATTTATAGTACAAGATGAGATAGGGGCGGACGAGAGGGATACATGACCACTTGTGTCGGGCTGCACGCAGACAGGGTCTGGGCTCGGGCTACGACTGGACAGTTAGCCGGACGTCCGGGCACGGTAGCTGGTCCGTGGATGGCTAACTGGCATCGAAGAGGTTGCTCCATGGGCCAGATGTTCGGGTAGGTATTCGGTCATCCGTCTGGGGCTGGACGTGGGAAGCCGGACAAGTGTCCAGAGAGCATTTTCGCCTGGCTTCGTCCGAACGTCCAGCCAGTGAGCAATGGATCCTTCCCTTCCATTTTTTCCCTTGCTCCTCTTCCGTCATGGTTTGGCCTTGTTCCTTTGCTTCTCCATGGTTGATGGTACTTAGTACCTGAGTATATACAGGGTCTTTGCTTGAGGTAGTAGCCTTGTCTCATGTGAGAGTAAGAGACTAAGAGTAGTTAAAAGAGGAGCGAGTTAACCTCGTTTTCGATGGCGCATGCAAGATCCCAAGTGCCAACTGCAAGCAAAGAAGGAAGGCAATGCAACATGTGCCGAAGATGTTGCCCGGTAAGGTGTGTCGCCGGCAACGAGGAGGTAGTGCTCCTGGTAATTCCCATATTAGTTGTGTGTGTGGTTCTTGCGCTAGATGTGTCCACAAAATTGCCCGTGTGATCAAGATCTTGTGTCACTTGTGTCCACAAGAATACAAGATAGTTCTTATATTAGTTGCGTCCACAAGAAACTGAATTCTCGTGTTAGGTGCGTCTACTGAGATAACTTTTAATAGATGCATCTAGCCATCTACAAGTCAACATGGTTCTTGTGCTCGTTGTGTCCACAAGAACAGAGTTCTCGTGTTAGTTGTGTCCACGAGAAAATGTGTGTGAATTCGTCAAAGGGGATGTCGTATGCGGTGGCTATGATCATGCAGTACGAGAAGACGAAGACGATCCCAAGATAACATGAAGAGAGGACGATCCATACCGGTGAGTTTGGTATGACAAGATTTGGGTTAGATTGTTAGAGTTGTTCTTGCCATATACCAAATAGATGCATGCATGGAAGAGCAAGAAGTCAATTTGAGTTTTGTACAACAAAATTCGGGTGCGCGCGCCCGGGGGGGAGGGGGGGTTGTTACAATTAATCTTGTCATATACCAAAGAGGTGCATGCATGAGAAGGAAGAGGTCAAATTGAGTTGGATGTTGAGGGACATCATGAAACTTTAGCCAACAAGAATATGATGTCATGGCATATGTCATCACTCAATACCAATCCTAACTTTATATGAGTTTTCACCTACTTGGGTATGAGTTGTGCAGTAGATGAACTAGCTATGAGCCATACTATTGTAGCAATGGCGGTTACTGTAGGCCTATATATAAGGAGGCACGCCATATGTAATAGGCAGGCTTGTAGCAAATGGGATATCTAATAAAGCATCCCACTAGTAGTAGCTCTTTCTGTGTGAAGCAAGCACATCTCTTTAGTGAGAGTCCTGCATGACAGCTAGAGAAGCTAGCGATTCTAACAAAATCATCAGTTGTCTTGCGTTGGTCCACTGAGGAGGAACAGGGGCTACTGTATTGGGAACAGCTACCTATTGCATTTGCTTGGCCAAGTGCGTGCACGAGGGCTGTGTGAGTCCAGCTCTTCTTCCTGAATCCAAGCAAGCTCCACGGCACGCGTTACACTCGTAGATGTCTGAAATCAGACTGCAGCCCTGATATCATCCTTGAGGCTGAGAACAAACTGGGACACAAAATACTTTGTGTTGAGAGTGGGATTGAAAGCGATCAGGTGGTCTATTGGTGACTCGAAAGCTGCTCTGTATTCCGCATGTGTTTGCCTAAACTGCAGTTGCGCGACATCTAAGTATCATATTCCTCCTGGCCAAATTCCTGTTCAATAGCAAACTTGAATTCCTCCCAAGGCCATGTTCAATACTCCCTCTGATCCATATTACTCCCTTATCCATATATATAGGGGTCTAATACGTATTTCGAGGTTGCATTTGACCATTGATAAAAATACATATATATGAGTTTATATGATATGAAATTTATATTATTAGAAACTCCTTTCACTCACGAATTTGACGGTATGCTTTGTGTAACATGCATGTCATATATTATTACTTTACAATATGGTCAAAGGTAATCTCGAAACTCGTATTAGGCCTTGCCTTGTATATGTGGATGGAGGGAGTACTTGTCGCTCAAACGGATGTCTCTAGCACTGAAATACGTCTAGATACATCCATTTGAGCGACAAGTAATATGGATCGGAGGGAGTAGCAAAATTGAATTCCTCCCAAGGCCAAGCTCGGTGGCGCCGTTTGAATGCCTTCCACCACAGTGTCACATGGCCATCCAAATACAAGGTTGCGGTAGACACCCAGCATACAAATACAAGGTTGCGATAGACACCCATTGATGAGTAGGAACTTGACACATGTCAAAGTAAGTGTAAGCGAGATCGGTCCACATACGGGGGTTGTCATTGGAGAACTAAGGAAAGTCGTGCTTCGGCAACTTGACACAACGGTTGTGGTCGTGATCTCACGGTCGATCCCGCTCGAGCAGATGCTCCCATGGTCGCTCGCGCTCTAAACCTGCCCGCGCCGTGGAACATCAATGTGGCATGTTTCGACTCCATCTTGATGTGAGCCTGGCACCGTGACGAACCCGGTACCTGGTGGCACTCCATCTGGCATCTCCAGTAACGTCAACCATTGATTCGCCAAACAAGGGACCACCCAACATCACAGAGGAGCCGCTTGGCTCGCCGTGAGTGTGGGAGTTGTCGTGGACGTTGCTGGCATCTCCTCGAGCATTGCTTGCTTATCACGAATCTCATCCACACTCTCCTGGGTGGTGATGAGTTTCTTACCAAAATTGTCGACTTTAACGGTCATGTGGTCAAACTTGGCGAGCAGTATCGCCGTGGATGACTAAAGTTGGTTGGTGCTTTCCCCCATAGCAGCGATGGCTAACTGGTCTGAGCCATGGGAGTGGCGACGGCGCTGTTGCAACGCGTCTTTACATCAAACAAACCCTGCTTGTGATTTTGGGTGGATTCGCTGAAGCAATTCCACACCCTTCATCGTGGAATTTTACCGTTCTATCCAGTGGATTAGCGAGGCAGACGGAAGCAATCGTGGTGACTAATACCAATTGTGAGGCACCAGCTATGGATCTCACAGGTGAACCGCATGGCAGCTAAGGGATTTGAAATAGGGGATGAGATTTGGTAGAGAAGAGAGAGGAGCAATTGAAGAGGTTAAGCCTCTGATGTCTGTCCATGTCAGGACGGTGGACGGGGATGTGGCACTATGATTGGGACAATAGGTTCATTTATGACTTAGTTTCCAACCCTTTAGGTAGAAATTAGCAATTTTTTGGATAGTATTTGTGGTGTTTGAGATGTGCTTGGTTTACACTTGCATAATGAATGACTGAAAATTTTGAACGTCCGTGTGTAGAATTGCAGGTCGGAATTCTTTTTGAAACATTGTTTTTATCGGTTGATATTCAACTGAGAAATAGACAAGAAAACATCTGCTTGGAAAAAATTACTCTCTGTGTACTTCACTTCTCAAAATTCATGCAGCCAGATCATCCTGTTAGAGTACGTAATGGGCCTGGGCTGGCGGTATAGCCCGTTAGTCTTAGGGTTAATTAGAGATAAGGGTCGCTTACTTAGGGGTCAAGTAAGCCTTGCTTGGGAGTCAAGTAAACCTCTCTATATAAAGAGAGGAGATGTATCAATCTAATCAAGCAAGAATTAAGAAGGAAATCCCTTCCGTCTTGCCCGGCCGTGGGCGAAAGGCCCCCGGCCGGCCCTCGCGCGCCCTTCTTCTAGCAGCGCCATAACAACTTGGTATCAGCTAGCTTCGTTCGATCATGTCTTCGCCGCCGCCCTCCTCAACACTTCCGCCGCCGATCGCCACGTCGCCCCCTGTCCTCACACCGGAGGAGATGACCGGGGTGTTGCGTGACCTAACCCTGGCGGTCCAGGAGATCCAGCTCTACTTGACCGGATCCTACGGGCCGCCGCCGGCCGCCGCCACCCCCGGGCCGTCATCCGCCGCGTTCGCCGGGTCGCTGCAGCCCCAGCTGCAGTTTCCGCCGCCACCCGCCACCACCGGGCCGCCCTTGCTGCCATGGCAGCCGCCACTTTTGCTGGACTCCGCCGCGGTCGCCGGCCTGCTGCAGCAGCAGCCCTGGCTGCCTAGGCAGCCGCCGCTCCTAGCGGCCTCCACCGCGCCCTTCGGCCCGCTGCAGCCGTCAACACCTACTGAACCTACATCGGGATCATATTCAAGATCTTACGTTGAGCAGACAGTACAGCGAGGGGATAATAGACCTTCTGGAAGCAAGCAGGCATTGGAGATGCTGCAACATGCACAACAAAAGCATGGTTATGGATCCAACGCCTACTTGAGCGAGGATGGGTCATACTCTCAGGCTCAGGACAACTATGCCCCCTCGTACCACCAGAACAGGAAGGCCCCTGATTTCCATGCCGAGGAGCCGAGGCCGCTGGCATACAGCAGCGGCGTTGTGGAAAGGCCGCTGCCGCCTCAGCACCAGTGGGTGCCCCCTCAGCCTCTAGGTGTTGCCATGCCAGAAGTGGCGGCCGCCATCCGTCAACAGAAGTCCCTTACGAAGCAACCGTCCAGCGACATGTCCGAGGCGACGGTGAGGCTGCCGGCTGCTGCTCGCGGCCTCCTTGCGCAGCCCTCCTCAACACTGCGTGGTGTGCAGCTGCCGCTCCTCCAAGTTGCCCTTTGCTGTGCGACAGACCTCGATCTCGTCCGCTGCGTCGGGGATCTTGGGCATGCGGTTTCCCCCACAAACGGGCATGCTGTTTTCCCCGCGGGCAGTGACCTCAAAGTCTGCGACATCGGCGGTCGGGGGGGCGCACCCCTCCTCGACAGGAGCGGACCGCGTAACACCACTGCATTCCGCCGCCGGCCGCCGCGAGGGCGCCTCCGCTGGTCGCTCTTGCGACCACTTCCAGGTGGCCATACACATGCACTTCTTTTGTCCAAATGGGGTCCATGGGATCCAGGTGGCTGTACACGTGCACGTCCGAAGTGCGGATGGTGTCCACTTTATGTTCAAGGGTCCACAATAAAGCGTCCCAGTCTATTTCAGGTTGCGAGTAATAAAACAAGCCGAGATGTAAAAGGCTTGTTTTTAGGTGTTAGGTTTGTGTTGCGTCGAGTCATGGTTATAAGTTGGTTAGGCTGCAGCTCGAGGACAAGCTGCATGTCCAGGTGGGGTGTAGTGTTAGAGTACGTAATGGGCCTGGGATGGCGGTATAGCCCGTTAGTCTTAGGGTTAATTAGAGATAAGGGTCGCTTACTTAGGGGTCAAGTAAGCCTTGCTTGGGAGTCAAGTAAACCTTTCTATATAAAGAGAAGAGATGTATCAATCTAATCAAGCAAGAATTAAGAAGGAAATCCCTTCCGTCTTGCCCGGCCGTGGGCGAAAGGCCCCCGGCCGGCCCTCTCGCGCCCTTCTTCTAGCAGCGCCATAACACATCCATATAAGCATTTTAGGAGCGTTACATGGGAAGTGCTGCGCTGCATGCCATGTGATCTGATGGATGAGTCTCTGAGCAAAAAAAGGGGAATGTTTCCGGTTCATTCCATTTTGAAACATCAGTCTTTCCGTGAAAAAAAGATTGTGGATTTTGACATGCAATGGGGGGTGCGTGAGTGTAGGGTTTACCTCTCTGTCACATGTCTTTTGTGTGTCATTTGACAATTCATTTATCTCAACAATAACCTTTAAATGACAAGATTTCAGGAAAACAGGGTGATATTTCTTTGGAGGGGTTGATTTTACAAATCGATTGGTACTAGAATTCTTGTTATATTTTTCTGCTGCTGCTTGCGTTTCACGTAGTAATTCTCCACATGAGATACTGGCTGGGAGGGAACATACATCCTATAACTGCATTTGTACACATCTATGTGTAGTTTTGCACATTATCTGTGCACTCAGAATGAAAGTTGGATTATTTCAGTCATGTTTGTCTATTAAGACCATCAGACAAGGATTCAGTGCATGCCATTTGTCAGCAACACTGCGGCGACATCCAGCCTTGTAACATGTCACTTTGGCAACCAATAACCAACCATATTGTTTATGCGTTTGTGGTTTTGCATGCAATAACAAAGTTGGTGATTATAATTATGTTCACTAGATAATTATTATTGTGTATATTAATCTCATCTTCTTGTGATACTAATGTGCATCTTTTCAGGTACACCCTGTGCTCATGCTGATTGGATTGGTAGTCCTGAATGGTGAAGGTCAGTGATATCGATGTGAACACTTTAGTTTCAGAATGGCATTGTTATTGTGGCATATAATTTTTTGTATGGACTCACTCAATTTCATGCCAAATGTGTTGCTTTGGCTATTTCTGGCATGTGCATACAACAGAATTTAATATTTTAGATGTATGAAATACATATCGTTCCATAGTATTCCAACTAGACTAAGCTGTCATTGTATCTTATATCTTGGTTAATTATATGTAGGAAGTATGGTATGTAGCTAATGATATGGTTTCTCGGCATGCTCGAAATAATTCTAACCAAGTTTGGTTCACCCAAATCGTCATGTAGTATACTTCGGAAATATAAGGAAAGACCGCAAAGCAAAACTAATAGCATACTTTACCTATTTATGTCTGTGAAACCCAATCGAACTCGTAGCCAGGTTCGGATAGACTGAAACTCCGAAGTAGTCTCGTTTGTTGAGTAGTAAAATCTGAACTGACACCTAGCAGATACAACCCCAAGACCAGGTTTGGGGACCAGACCATTAGAGTTAAATTCAGCTATTTAATTTGTATCGGGTATACATCTTATAAATTCTTGTTGATATGGTGCTTCATGCAGCTCTTTTGGCATATAAGACAGTGCCAGGAACCAAGAAACTGAAGAAGTTAGTACACCTTACGATGCAGTTCCTTGCCATGTTTTTGAGTCTAGTTGGTCTCTGGGCTGTCTGGAAGTTCCACGATGAAAAAGAAATTGACCACTTGTACACACTCCACTCCTGGCTGGGCCTTTCTTGCATCATCATCTTCAGCTTGCAGGTAGAGAAGAGATGGTATCTCATGTGCAGTCATGCTGTTTTCGTTATTAAATTGTATAGAGATAAAGAGGTCTTCTATAATTTATTCTCCTCGTCATGGAATCTCCACAGTGGGCTGCTGGATTTTTGACCTTCTGGTACCCTGGAGGATCTAGAAGCGACAGAGCGTCCCTGCTCCCCTGGCATGTGTTCTTGGGTGTATTTCTCTATGTTCTTGCCATTGCTACAAGCGTGACAGGACTTCTGGAGAAGTCAATCTTCATGCAGAGTGCAAAAATGATCGGGCGCTTCTCCACAGAAGCGATGTTGATGAACTCACTGGGGATGATGCTGATAATACTAGGAGCTCTTGTTATTCTTGCTATTTTTAACCCTGGAGCTGGCAAGATCGACATGTACCGAGGTTCTTCAGAGTGAGAGGGAATGGAAGGGAAATGGGAGTGTGTGGTTCTTGGGCTGCAGCTAGTCATAAACTAGATCTTTCTTGCTTCAACTTAGGAAATTTTATAAGTATGTGTCATTGCTCTCTGGGCTGTTATCCCTTTTTCTTCTTCTTTATGTGAGAATTGAACGATTAACCCTGTTCCTGTCAGGAACTGTTTCCCTATCCATTCTTGTGACAAACTGATCAGTCAAGCTGACAGAAATTACAAATGAGGGTTTCTTTTGGAGGTGCCACTGCCAGGATAGCAAGATTATTTGTTGGAATATGAAAAAGAACTAGTAGCAGTGGTCTCTTAGCAATCATATCTTCTCACATCGAAGTAGCTGAGCCATTTATCTCTAATCAATCCATGTGGCTGTTCCATAGGTCTATCATGGTATTTTGATGAGGACATCAATACCATAGACCCACAGCCCCTTTTTTTTTGAGAGTACGCAAATTGCGTACCATAGCTTTATAGAAGATAGGAAAAACATGTACAAGAGTGTTACAAACGTAGCCATCAGTCACAAGCCAATTGGGCTACGGTCAGCTCCAACTCAACACACTAAGTTAACTCCTCACACAATGGTGTCAACTCCACCTCCGCCCGCTGTCGCCCACATGCGTAGCTTGTCAAGAATCGTAAGTACTAGCTCATGGGTCGTAGAAAATGGGTTCGTAGGGTGGAAAACTCGCATATTTCCTTGTTTCCATAAGCACCAACACACCAGGCTATCAAAAGCTTTCCGGACCTCCTTGCGCAACTGATTCCTGGTGCTACCCCATCAAGATTCCAAGTTATCGATCGGCATAGGCGCAGCAGCAGGCGCAACCCTGACGCTGGACAGGATCATGTGCCAGACCTGTCGTGAATATGAGCACTGTACAAGTAGATGGTCCACGTTGTCTTCCTCCTGGTCGCACAGATAGCAAGGAGAAGGGTTGTCCTGCAATCCATGCCGCAATCTCCGGTCAGACGTCCATATTCTATGCTGAATCGCAAGCCACATGAAGATCTTGCAGGTGAGAGGCCCATCATTTCCAAATCCATTGCGCGTAGGCCACATTGATAGCACCTTTGAATAGCATTTGGTAAGCGGAAGCCGAGGAGTAGACTTGCTTTGGGTTCCAGGGCCATATAGCCTCGTCTCGCAAGGTAGGGTCGAGGTGCGCGGAAATGGCAATCTCCCAGAGCTTGATTAGCTAGACTAGGTCGTCAGTGGTCAGCTCTCCTAGGATGTCCGAGGTCCAGCGGTGGTTCAACAAGCCCGCATGCACCGTCCGCTTGTTGATCGTCTGGGTGCGGACCTTGCCCCAGATGCCCGGTGCGATCTCCTTGGCCGACATACCATCCATCCATCTATCCTTCCAAAACAAGACCTTGTTGCCGTCATCAAGTTTCCAATGTACCAAGCTGTCAAATGCACTCTGCACCTGAGGATCGCTCGCCATCGGCAGTCCATGCCAGGGCCTTGTAGCGTCAGTACGCCTAAGCCACTCCCAGCGTAGCCTGAGAGCTAGGCCATGGCGGTATAAGTCCCTCAGCCCAAGACCACCTAGCTCCTTTGGTCCGCAAACTCTTTGCCAGGCCACAAGACATTTTCCTCCATGAATCACTTCGGACCCTTCCCAGAAGTATGCTCGGCACCGTTTGTTGACTTGCTCGATCGCCCATTTAGGGGCATCCGCAATGATGAGGTGGTGAATGGGACGCGCCAAGACCACATCATGCACCAGCACAAGCCTTCCTGCCCTAGTGATGAGCCCCTTTTGCCAGCCAGGCATAAAGTTTAGTACGTTGTTGTCACACCCTGCATTTTTATAACATGTCATTTGCATTAATAAAGCATGAAAATTTGGACCAACATTTTTTTTTGCATCATTTGGCTTATATTTGGAATTAAGTTTTTCTCTCTGTGATTTTCAAGTGCTCTTTAAAGTCAACTACTCCCTCGTGTATATTTTATCTCCTTACCCCAAACTCCTGCCCAATGACCATACCAAGTGTATATAACAGTATAGTATTTTCTTACAAAAATAATTTGGCCAAAAAGTATTTTCAAAAATTAGTTTTCCAAAAACCCCTGGATTGAGGTTTGCACTGCAAGTGCTTGATTTAGGGTGAGAAAAATATTTCAAAGAGTATATTTGAAACCTAGAAGATATAGGACTCCCATAAACCACGGAAATATAATTTTAAAAGTTATTTTCCTATTTTATTTAAAAGCTTTTTCTTAAGGCCAGAAATGGTCTTTAATAGGGAAAAATTATTTAACTATTTCAAAAATATTTGCCAAAATTCAGTGAGACTCTTAGGACATATATTTTCCATATATGAAAGTTTCAACACTTGGTCATGTTCAAAATATTGGACAAATCCCTCAGAAACCCTTACTCCTTACTGGATATTTCAAGCTTTTGAAATATTTACAAAGAAAATATTCTCTAAAAATTCCAGGGAAATTCTATCATGTCATATATGACATGTGTGATGATCTTGCCAAGCCCCATGCCTTGGGAAGCAAGAAAACATCATCAAAACCCCTTAAAACCATTCTGTCCATCATTGAAGTTTGAGCAACTTTACATTGCCAAACTTGCCCAAATGCTCTCAAACTTGGTACACTTGCTAGAATGGTCTAATAATGCATCTAGACCAAATGGTACAAGTTTTGGAGAAGGGTAACTTGATCAGAGTACCCCAAAACCATTTCTGTTCAGATTCAAATTTGAACAACTTTACATTAGCAACTTTTTACTTGGAACTTCAAACTTTGTGGGCATGATCACAACCCCAAATGATGACACTACACCAAGTGGTGCATCAAGGAGGGATGATTTGCTTAACTCAAACTTGGTGAAACCATTTCTGTTGATTTCTAGGGTTCATCAAAGTTACATTGGCGAGTTTCTTCAAATGAGCCCAAACTTGGTGGAACACCCTATTTCTATATACCATTTGATCCTGTGAAGTCTCATGTCTAGTGGAAATCATTTGGTTGCTCAAAACCACATCAAACACCTTCTCGTGATTTTTCAAAATCACCACTTTCACCCCTTTCCTTATTTTCCTTGAGCCCAACTTTTTACCACAGCTTCCTCAGGCTCCCTTGCACCTCCAGTAACACTCCCCTAGCCTCAGCTCAATGATTGAGTAGGGGTAAAACCCCAATTTGCATTCTGAACAACAGTTTTCACCATTCTATCTCAGCCCTCTCTTCTTCTAGAAGCTTTCCCTGGCATCCAATGCTCCTCCTACGTTGTTTACTTACCCCTAGGGCCAATGAACACAGTGGTCGCGCCCAGAGCGCGTGGGACACGGCCATGTCGGCCATATGGGCGCTCTGGAGCATGCTACAGTGCGCTCCCGCACTGTAGCCTCCTCTAATCCGCAGCGCCCGACCACCTCGAGCCTCCCCCTCGCGCCAGTCGAGGTGCCTCGACGTCCGCAACACACCACGACCCTGTCCCCCTCCTCCTTCTCCCTCCTCGCGCCCCAGCTCGCACGCGCGACGGCCGCCCGAGAGCTCCAATGAGCCTCCTCACACGCGCGCTGCTCTGGACTCCCACTGCTCTCTCTCTTCCTCTCCCTGGCTCTGGACCGCATCCAGCAACGCCGCAGACACAGCTCCAGCTCCTCCCGAGCCCTGTGGCAATGGGCAGAAGCTCGCCGGCGCACAGGTCCACGACACCTCGCCGTTCGCCTATAAAAGGACACCCCACGCCCTCCCTCTCCTCACCAGCCGCTCTCTCACCGACCTAATCATCTCCCTACGCCACTTACTCCCCTCCAGACGGGCCCGAGCTCGAGATCGAGCTCGAGCTCCGCCGCCTCGGGTCACCGTTCATCCAGAGGTACAAGCCCTCCCCGCCGCTCCTCTCTCTCGATCTAGCACCGCCGAGCCTCACTGATCGTTTTCCCCTTGTTTCCCCTCTCTGTAGTTGCCGGAAACGGCCGGAGCAACCACCACCCGACGCCACTCTGCCGTCCCTCCTCGTCGCCGATGAACCAGGCCACTCCGGCGACTACCTCCACCACCACCCGAACGACGACTCCACGCTGACTCCGTCCCTGCCCTCGCCGTGCCCTGCATCACCGCCGGTGAGCTCGCCGGCCCTCTGCCGGAGGGTTAGGGATGACAGGCGGGCCCCGCCTGTCATTCTCTCCTCTCCCTTGCCTCTCTCTCCTCCCGCTGACGCCTGGGCCCCGTGTAGGATCGAAGAAGGTGAGAGTGTCTATGAGGGGGGGGGTGATTAGACTACTCGACAAGATAAAAAATTCTGCCTTTTAACAAGAACAGATTTTGGCAGTTTTTGCAGAGCACACAAGTCAAGTAGCATACTACACATGCAATTCTAGAGTATGGGCAGCGGAAAGTAAATTGCACATATAGTAAAGAGAGGTGGAGAAGATCAAACGCAGTTTGGAGACACGGAGATTTTTGTCGTGGTTCCGATAGGTGGTGCTATCGTACATCCACGTTGATGGAGACTTCAACCCACGGAGGGTAACGGCTGCGCGAGTCCACGGAGGGCTCCACCCACGAAGGGTCCACGAAGAAGCAACCTTGTCTATTCCATCATGGCCTACGCCCACGGAGGACTAGCCTTACTCGAGGTAGATCTTCACGAAGTAGGCGATCTCCTTGCCCTTACAAACTTCTTGGTTCAACTCCACATCTCAAAGACGGAGGCTCCCAAGCGACACCTAACCAATCTAGGAGGCACCACCCCCCAAAAGGTAATAGACGGTGTTGATGATGATGAACTCCTTGCTCTTGTGCTTCAAATGATAATCTCCCCAACACTCAACTCTCCTCACTGATATGGCTGTGGTGGAAGAAAGGATTGAGTGGAAAGCAACTTGGGAAGGCTAGAAATCAAGTTTCATATGGTAGGAATGGAATGACTTGATCTCAACACAAGGGTAGGTGGTTCTCTTCTCAGAAAGTGTATGGTAGAAGTGGTAGTACTTTCTGATGGCTCTCCTCACGAATGAAGAGGGGGTGGAGGGGTATATATAGCCTCCACACAAAATCCAACCGTTACACACACATTTGACCAATCTCGGTGAGACCGAAGTGAAAACTCGGTCAGACCGAAAGTTCAAATATAGTGAACGTTGGGATTTTCGGTGGGACCGAAAATACCATCTCGGTGTGTCCGAAGTGAGTCAAAGGTTGGAGCTTGCCATCTCGGTGGGACCGAAAACAACAACTCGGATATTCCGAAGTGATGTCAATTGGTTACAGAAGGTTGGCAGTTCAGTTTCGGTGAGACCGATCTCAAACTCGGAATGACCGATTTTTCTAGGGTTTGGAATATGGCATAAGTGGTTCATCTCGGTGGGACTGAGTTGGAAGAATCGGTTTGTCCGAGATTACTTATGGGTGTGTATAGAAGTGAAAGGTGCTGATAGTTGAAGGAGCTAAATCACTAAGCACTTTGAGCAACCAGATCATCAACACAACCTCATCCCTTTTTAATAGTATTGGCTTTCCTATGGACTCAATGTGATCTTTGATCACTAAACCAAAAATGGAGTCTTGAGCTTTTGCCAATGCTTGCCTTAGCATTTGAGGGGTCCACTTCTTCAGTCATCTTGCCATACCAATGATTGAATTTCCTGAAATATACTTGATAAAAGTATTAGTCCAACCACAAAGTATGTTGTCATTAATTACCAAAACCACCCAGGGAGCAAGTGTGCTTTCAATCTCCCCCTTTTTGGTAATTGATGGCAACACACTGAAATTATACTAAACAAGACATCAAAGCTTATTGAAAGAAGGACAGGATTATCATGAAAGCTTTGACAAGCATGTAGTACACAGGCTCCCCCTACAAATGTGCAAGATTTTCATAGATTATGGTTTTGGACTACCACAAGCACACACGAGAGATAAGCAAGATGTGCTACATGCAGCTTGGCTATATGCATCAGAGCAGAAGAAAAGGAAGTGAGTGATAATGCATATGTGCATGGTGATTTCTTGCAAACAAGTATTTACAAGCAAGTCACCATCATGCACATTCTGCAAGATGCATATACTTACCTTGAGGTTCCTTGGCATTGTACCTGAAAGAATAAACTTGGGAAAACAAGGTTAGATAACACAAGAGTATTCCTTCAACCAACTGCAAGAACATCAAGAGTACCAAGCCAGGGAGGACATGTATAAAGAATGTCTCATATTGAGCACAGGCTTGAATCAGCAAACATGTCTCCGAAACTAAAAGATTTTCAATGAACTCTGAGAGATTTTGCTTTTCATAGGATATCAATTGACGATTCCTCTAAGTCTTCTCCCCCTAAACTAAAAGATTTCATAAGATATCAGAACAAGGGGTTTTGATGAAAATAGCAAAATCAAAAGAATGATGCCAATTGTAAGACAGCTTTGATGTGATTCTCTCCCCCTTAAGATAAGATTAATTTTCTTCTCCCCCTAAGTCTTCTCTTCTCCCCTTACTCCCCCTTAAGTCTTCTCCCCCTTTGACATCAAGTGCCGAAAAGGACAGCAAACTAGGTAGGGCAGGAAAGATGGAAAGAAAGAAAGAAAGAAGGAAAGAAGTGGGATCCTTAAGAATCACAACAGGGCAAATAAGAACATGCATAGAGAAACATTGAGTCTTCTCCCCTTTAAGATTTAAATTTGAGTGGAGCTGCAGAAGTTGATGTCCTGGAAGATAAATCGGTGACACCGAATTAGATGGATCGGTGGGTCCGAATCCTTTTCGGTTAAACCGAAAGTTTCAAATCGGTGACGCCGAGTTTATTCCAAGGAAATACAGAAATAATTCAGCTCACTTTGCGAGGAGTATTTCAAAAGATTTGCAATGAATTTGTAAAAGATTTTTGGGGAATTGATCAGAGCCAGAAGGATATTCATAAAGAAACATAAGAAAAGAAATAAAAAAGATTCCTAGATGAAGTTTTTTTTTTGTGTGTGAAGAAAAACTCAATGAGAGAACATAAGAGAAAACAGAAAAACTCCAAAAGCATATGTACTTCATCTAGAAAAAGGTCGGCGACAAAGTCACCTATGTTTGAGTATATTGACTTAGGAGTCAAATGAGGACATTTGATCATAGGTCATACTCATCGTTTAAGCTCAAAATGGGGTTGCCATTTTTCGATTAAGCATTTGATGTGATCACATCTTATGAAGCTGCTTGTACTCATGACTTTGAGCAAGGCTCCTCAAAGATGTGAAGAACATACCTTGGGTTTGTTGTTGCTTTACTCATGTAGGTAAGCTTGATGTAGGTGCTCATTGAATGTGAAGTTGGAGCGCCATTTCTACTTGTGTAGTTCATCTTCCTACATGGGTTAGGCAAGCAAGGAAATACTCAAGAATATCCAAGATGACAAGAGTGAAATACTAGATGTATAAGGTGTCAAAAAGGATATGTGGAATTTTGTTCCTTGAGTTCAACATCCCAAAGGGCTAGATACTTGGTCAATGACAAGATTACTCATGATTTGAGTGTGTGGTAATCTTGTGGAATGTAGATCATCCAAGTACCTGCAAGGAGTTAGATGCAATACAAGGAGGCAAATGTGTCCAAGACATATGATCATCATCATAAGAGAAATATCAAGGATTAGTCAAGAGGCTCATGCCTTGCATGCATCAAAGGAGTTATCACTCCAAGTTTGAAGCATCAATGATGTTCAACTCACTCCTTAAGCGACAAAATACTCTCTCATCAAGAGGTTTTGTAAAGATACCAGCAAGTTGTTTGTTAGTACGAACATGCTTAAGATTAATGTCACCCTTGGCAATATGATCACGAATAAAATGGTGACGAACTTCAATATGCTTTGTTCGAGAGTGTTGCACAGGATTGTGTCCAATTTTAATTGCACTCTCATTGTCACAAAGCAAGGGAACACGTCTCACATGTATCCCATAATCTTTAAGCGTTTGTGTCATCCATAGCAATTGGGCACAACACGAACCAGCAGCAATATATTCTGCTTCGGCAGTGGATAAAGATACCGAATTTTGTTTCTTGGAGGACCAAGATACAAGGGATCGACCAAGGAATTGACACGTACCCGAAGTTGACTTTCTATCAACCTTGTCACCAGCATAGTCCGAGTCGGAATAGCCAACAAGATCGAAAGAGGCCCTCTTAGGATACCAAATGCCAAAGTTTGGTGTGTGTATCAAGTATCTCACTATCCTTTTAACAGCTTTAAGATGACATTCTTTAGGGGTTGCTTGATATCGCGCACACATGCATACACTCAACATTATGTCAGGACGAGAAGCACAAAGATATAGTAGAGAACCAATCATAGATCGGTAAACCCTTTGATCAACGGGTTCTCCATCTTTTGTCAAGTCATTATGTCCACTAGTAGGCATGGGGGTACTCATACCTTTGCTTTCTTGCATGTTGAACTTCTTGAAGAGATCCTTGGTGTACTTTGTTTGTGAGACAAAGGTACCCTCCTTAGATTGCTTGATTTGCAACCCAAGGAAGAATTTGAGTTCACACATCATGGACATCTCATACTTCTCCGACATGAGCTGTCCAAACTTCTTGCTAAAATGGGGGTTAGTTGAACCAAAGATAATATCATCAACATATATTTGGCACACAAATAGTTCACCATTAACCCTTTTTGTGAACAGTGTTGAGTCTATCTTTCCAATCTCAAAGCCTTTTTCAAGAAGAAATCTAGTTAAGCATTTGTACCAAGCTCTAGGAGCTTGTTTAAGACCATAAAGAGCTTTATGCAACTTGTAAACATGATTAGGCTTTTTGGGATTCACAAAACCGGGAGGTTGTTTCACAAATACTTCCTCCTCAATTTCACCATTTAGGAAAGCACTTTTGATGTCCATTTGATAGAGAGTAATATCATGATGATTGGCATAAGCAAGAAGAATGCGAATGGACTCAAGTCTAGCAACGGGGGCATAGGTCTCACCATAGTCCATACCTTCGACTTGTGTGTAACCTTGAGCTACGAGACGAGCCTTGTTGCGGATGACTTGTCCATCTTCATCTTGCTTGTTCCGAAACACCCATTTGGTTCCAATGATGTTTTGATCATCGTTGGGCTTCTCTACCAAAGTCCATACCTTGTTCCTCTCGAAGTTGTGTAGTTCTTCGTGCATAGCGTTCACCCAATCCGGGTCTTTAAGTGCTTCTTCTACCTTCATAGGTTCAATACTAGAGATAAATGAGTAATGCTCACAAAAGTTAGCTAAGCGAGTTTTAGAGCGAGTAATTCTCCCGGAGTTGATGTCGTTCATCATTTGTTCCACGGGATGATTCTTCTTGACTCTTGCTCGAACTCGGGATAGCTTTTGTTGATGTTGTGGCTCAGCTTCCTCATCATCTTCATCTTCCTCTTCTTCTTCTTCACTGTTATTGGTGTTGTCTTGAGGTGGTGGAGAAGGAGGTTGTGGTGGATCTTCTTGTTGCATTTCCTCATCTTGGTGAGTTCCACTTGTGGAGGCCTCCATGTTGCCTTGAGGTTCATCTCGCCGTGAGGTAGGTGGCTCCATATATGTAGATGAGGTACTCTCCTTCACCTCCATGGGACGAATCTTTCCAATAGATAAATCTTGGATTGCTTCCGATGGGTCCTTGTCTCCTACATCAATAGGCATTTGCTCTACTTGCGAGCCGTTAGATTCATCAAACTTCACGTCTACCGTCTCTTCAACCTTTCGGGTGAAATTACTGTAGACACGGTAGGTGTGGGAGTTTGATCCATAACCAAGAAGAAAGCCTTCATGAGATTTAGGAGCAAATTTAGACCGACGATGCTTATCAAGGATATAGCATTTTGAACCAAAGACACGAAAGTATCCCACTTGGGGTTTGTTACCGGTGAGAAGCTCGTATGATGTCTTGCCGAGAAGCTTATGAAGATAAAGCCTGTTGATAGCATGACAAGCTGTCTCGACTGCTTCTCCCCAAAAGTGTTTCGGTGTCTTGTATTCATCAAGCATCGTTCTTGCCATCTCAATGAGCGTTCGGTTCTTCCTCTCAACAACTCCATTTTGTTGAGGAGTGTACGTAGCCGAGAACTCATGTAGAATTCCTTCCTCATCGAGAAAAGAGTCTACATTGGTGTTCTTGAACTCCGTTCCATTGTCACTCCGAACTTTCTTGATCTTCACCTCAAATTGATTTTGGGCCTTTTTGGCAAAGGTCTTGAAGATCCTCTGAACCTGCGATTTATCATCAAGGAAAAATACCCACGTAAATCTGGAATAATCATCAACTATAACTAGACCAAAGGAGTTACCACCAAGGCTTTTGTAAGCATTGGGACCGAAGAGATCCATATGAAGAAGCTCAAGCGGTCTCCTTGTGGTCATGATGTTTTTCACGGGATGACTTCCACCAACTTGTTTTCCTGCTTGACAAGCGCTACAAAGTCTATCTTTGTCAAAGAAAACATCTTTAACACCAAGAATATGATCACCTTTGATTAGCTTGTCTAAATTACGCATACCAACATGTCCTAGCCTTCTATGCCATAACCAACCTTTAGAGGATTTAGCAATGAAACAAGCTCTAGGTTGGGCTTTCTTAGTGAAATCAACAATATATAGATCACCTCTACGGATACCAGTAAATGCCATGTTTTGATTATCACGACGAAAGACTTGGCAATCTACTTTGGTGAATAGCACATTGAATCCAAAGTCAGCTAATCTAGACACGGAAAGTAAATTGTATCCAAGAGATTCTACAAGCATGACATTTTGAATAGAGCTATCATGAGATATGGCCACCTTACCAAGGCCAAGTACCTTACCCTTGGAGTTGTCTCCAAAAGTCACATACTTGCGTGGACCATCGTTCTTTGCAAGCTCTCGAAACATGTCTTTGTCTCCGGTCATGTGGTCGGTGCATCCACTATCAAGAATCCACTCTTTTCCGCCGGACATGTAGTCTCTCAGATTTGCCATAAGATTGAGACTCTTCATGACCTTGTCTAGCTCGGTGTCCGAATCAGAGTAATCATCATCATGCTCATGCTCATAATCATATTGACCCATAGATTGTTCATCATCAACACCTAGGTCAATTTGATAAGTACTTGCATTAGTTTGGTCAATGGAACAATAATCTTCGAAATGCAATGCAAGAGCATTTCTAATGATAATATTGATGAGACCGGGATCACCCTTCTTTTTCATAAGATCACGAAGCTCAAAGAAGCATTTATCAAAGTTAGGATCATTGGGGTGCAACTTATCAAATTCAATAGTCTTGTGTAGAATTTCATCAAGACTTCTCAACGAGTAGTCCGGATAAAGTTCTTCCAAGAATTTCCACATAGCATAGGCACACTCAAAGTTTGTAACAAGATTAAGCAAGTCATCGGGTAACCCTCTAATGATAAGATTCACAGTTCTAAGGTTACGAAGCAAATCAAGCTCTTCATCCATAGTAGGGTGCAAGGGATCAAATGGAGGCACATAGGGGGTCTCAATATATTCGCACAAATTGTACATCTTAAAGATACTAAGCATTTCAGACCTCCAAGAGTTATAGAACCTTCCATTAAGAACAGGCACTCTATGGCTAACACTCCCATCCGTAGATACGTCCATCTTCCTCCAATGGTGTGTAAACCAAAGCAATGGAGACCAAAGCTCTGATACCAATTGTAGGATCGAAGAAGGTGAGAGTGTCTATGAGGGGGGGGGTGATTAGACTACTCGACAAGATAAAAAATTCTGCCTTTTAACAAGAACAGATTTTGGCAGTTTTTGCAGAGCACACAAGTCAAGTAGCATACTACACATGCAATTCTAGAGTATGGGCAGCGGAAAGTAAATTGCACATATAGTAAAGAGAGGTGGAGAAGATCAAACGCAGTTTGGAGACACGGAGATTTTTGTCGTGGTTCCGATAGGTGGTGCTATCGTACATCCACGTTGATGGAGACTTCAACCCACGGAGGGTAACGGCTGCGCGAGTCCACGGAGGGCTCCACCCACGAAGGGTCCACGAAGAAGCAACCTTGTCTATTCCATCATGGCCTACGCCCACGGAGGACTAGCCTTACTCGGGGTAGATCTTCATGAAGTAGGCGATCTCCTTGCCCTTACAAACTTCTTGGTTCAACTCCACATCTCAAAGACGGAGGCTCCCAAGCGACACCTAACCAATCTAGGAGGCACCACCCCCCAAAAGGTAATAGACGGTGTTGATGATGATGAACTCCTTGCTCTTGTGCTTCAAATGATAATCTCCCCAACACTCAACTCTCCTCACTGATATGGCTGTGGTGGAAGAAGGGTTTGAGTGGAAAGCAACTTGGGAAGGCTAGAGATCAAGTTTCATATGGTAGGAATGGAATGGCTTGATCTCAACACAAGGGTAGGTGGTTCACTTCTCAGAAAGTGTGTGGTAGAAGTGGTGGTACTTTCTGATGGCTCTCCTCACGAATGAGGAGGGGGTGGAGGGGTATATATAGCCTCCACACAAAATCCAACCGTTACACACACATTTGACCAATCTCGGTCAGACCGAAGTGAAAACTCGGTTAGACCGAAAGTTCAAATATAGTGAACGTTGGGATTTTCGGTGGGACCGAAAATACCATCTCGGTGAGACCGAAGTGAGTCAAAGGTTAGGGTTTGCCATCTCGGTGAGACCAAAAATATAAACTCGGATATTCCGAATTGATGTCAACTGATCACAGAAGGTTGGCAGCCCTTTTTCGGTGAGACCGAAACTCAGAATCGGTGTGACCGAGAATTTAGGGTTTGGAGAAACAACTGAAGTGGTTCATCTCGGTGGGACTGAGTTGGAGAAATCGGTGTGACCGAGATTACTTATGGGTGTGTGTTAAGTAGTGAATAGTGCTGATAGTTGAGGGAGTTAGATCACCAAGCACTTGAGCAACAAGATCATTAACACAACCTCATCCCCTTTTGATAGTATTGGCTTTCCTATGGACTCAATGTGATCTTTGATCACTAAACCAAAAATGGAGTCTTGAGCTTTTGCCAATGCTTGTCTTAGCATTTTGAGGGGTCCACTTCTTCAGACATTTCCATACCCACATCATCGAACTTTTCTGAAATGATTCTCAAGAGAATATTAGTTCAATGATATATATGTTGTTATTAATTACCAAAACCACCCGGGGATTAGTTGCACTTTCAGATGCTTATCAAGGATATAGCATTTTGAACCAAAGACACGAAAGTATCCCACTTGGGGTTTGTTACCGGTGAGAAGCTCGTATGATGTCTTGCCAAGGAGCTTATGAAGATAAAGCCTGTTGATGGCATGACAAGCTGTCTCGACGGCTTCTCCCCAAAAGTGCTTCGGTGTCTTGTATTCATCAAGCATCGTTCTTGCCATCTCTATGAGCGTTCGGTTCTTCCTCTCAACAACTCCATTTTGTTGAGGAGTGTACGTAGCCGAGAACTCATGTAGAATTCCTTCCTCATCGAGAAAAGAGTCTACATTGGCGTTCTTGAACTCCGTTCCATTGTCACTCCGAACTTTCTTGATCTTCACCTCAAATTGATTTTGGGCCTTTTTGGCAAAGGTCTTGAAGATCCTCTGAACCTGCGATTTATCATCAAGGAAAAATACCCACGTAAATCTGGAATAATCATCAACTATAACTAGACCAAAAGAGTTACCACCAAGGCTTTTGTAAGCATTGGGACCGAAGAGATCCATATGAAGAAGCTCAAGCGGTCTCCTAGTGGTCATGATGTTTTTCACGGGATGACTTCCACCAACTTGTTTTCCTGCTTGACAAGCACTACAAAGTCTATCTTTGTCAAAGAAAACATCTTTAACACCAAGAATATGATCACCTTTGATTAGCTTGTCTAGGTTACGCATACCAACATGTCCTAGCCTTCTATGCCATAACCAACCTTTAGAGGATTTAGCAATGAAACAAGCTCTAGGTTGGGCTTTCTTAGTGAAATCAACAATATATAGATCACCTCTACGAATACCAGTAAAAGCCATGTTTTGATTATCACGACGAAAGACTTGGCAATCTACTTTGGTGAATAGCACATTGAATCCAAAGTCAGCTAATCTAGACACGGAAAGCAAATTGTATCCAAGAGATTCTACAAGCATGACATTTTGAATAGAGCTATCATGAGATATGGCCACCTTACCAAGGCCAAGTACCTTACCCTTGGAGTTGTCTCCAAAAGTCACATACTTGCGTGGGCCATCGTTCTTTGCGAGCTCTCGAAACATGTCTTTGTCTCCGGTCATGTGATCAGTTGACATCAATTCGGAATATCCGAGTTATTGTAGGATCGAAGAAGTAGGTCTAGAGGGGGGGGGTGATTAGACTACTTGACAATATAAAAATCTGCCTTTTGATTAAGCAAGGTTTTTGGCAGTTTCACAGTTAAGATTATGTCAAGCAACACACTACACATGCAATTCTAGAGTATGGGCAGCGGAAAGTAAATTGCATATATAGTAAATGGAAGTGGAGAAGATCAAACGCAGTTTGGTGACACGGAGATTTTTGTCGTGGTTCCGATAGGTGGTGCTATCGTACATCCACGTTGATGGAGACTTCAACCCACGGAGGGTAACGGCTGCGCGAGTCCACGGAGGGCTCCACCCACGAAGGGTCCACGAAGAAGCAACCTTGTCTATTCCATCACGGCCTACGCCCACGGAGGACTAGCCTTACTTGGGGTAGATCTTCACGAAGTAGGCGATCTCCTTGCCCTTACAAACTTCTTGGTTCAACTCCACATCTCAAAGACGGAGGCTCCCAAGCGACACCTAACCAATCTAGGAGGCACCACCCCCCAAAAGGTAATAGACGGTGTTGATGATGATGAACTCCTTGCTCTTGTGCTTCAAATGATAATCTCCCCAACACTCAACTCTCCTCACTGATATGGCTGTGGTGGAAGAAAGGATTGAGTGGAAAGCAACTTGGGAAGGCTAGAAATCAAGTTTCATATGGTAGGAATGGAATGACTTGATCTCAACACAAGGGTAGGTGGTTCTCTTCTCAGAAAGTGTATGGTAGAAGTGGTAGTACTTTCTGATGGCTCTCCTCACGAATGAAGAGGGGGTGGAGGGGTATATATAGCCTCCACACAAAATCCAACCGTTACACACACATTTGACCAATCTTGGTGAGACCGAAGTGAAAACTCGGTCAGACCGAAAGTTCAAATATAGTGAACGTTGGGATTTTCGGTGGGACCGAAAATACCATCTCGGTGTGTCCGAAGTGAGTCAAAGGTTGGAGCTTGCCATCTCGGTGGGACCGAAAACAACAACTCGGATATTCCGAAGTGATGTCAATTGGTTACAGAAGGTTGGCAGTTCAGTTTCGGTGAGACCGATCTCAAACTCGGAATGACCGATTTTTCTAGGGTTTGGAATATGGCATAAGTGGTTCATCTCGGTGGGACTGAGTTGGAAGAATCGGTTTGTCCGAGATTACTTATGGGTGTGTATAGAAGTGAAAGGTGCTGATAGTTGAAGGAGCTAAATCACTAAGCACTTTGAGCAACCAGATCATCAACACAACCTCATCCCCTTTTAATAGTATTGGCTTTCCTATGGACTCAATGTGATCTTTGATCACTAAACCAAAAATGGAGTCTTGAGCTTTTGCCAATGCTTGCCTTAGCATTTGAGGGGTCCACTTCTTCAGTCATCTTGCCATACCAATGATTGAATTTCCTGAAACATACTTGATAAAAGTATTAGTCCAACCACAAAGTATGTTGTCATTAATTACCAAAACCACCCAGGGAGCAAGTGTGCTTTCACCCCGCCCGTCAGGTTTGAAACCTGGCGCGCGCGCAGGCACCAGTGCGCTGGGCTGCTTCCCCTCTGGGCCTGCTGCACTGTGGCCGTTCTGGCCCAGTTGCACTGTAGCCCTTTTCCTTTTCTTTTTTGTAGGTTTTTCAAATAATTCCACATGATTAAATATTAATCCAAATGAAATAATTTTAGTTCCTAAAAACTTGTAAAATTCCAACCTATTTAATGATATCACTTTCACCCATATCCATGAACCTTTTCTGTTCTGTTCAAATTTAAATCTAAATTTGAACACTAAAACCTCTGTTCAAAAATTCATATACCCCATTCTGTCACTCCAAATCCGAAACTAAGAATTTTTGCCATCTTAGTTTTCCCTCTAGTATCTTATAAAAATAAGTTGACATTTTTATGAGCACTTTGGTTTTTCTGTTTTTATTATTGTCTTATTTTCCCGTTGTTTATTGCGACGATTAGATACCGTGTTTGACGAAGTTGCTGAAGAAGGAGGAGGGGAAGGATTTGAAGACCTTGAAGACCAAGCCAATCCAGGCAATCAGCCCTTTGACCATGATACCCCTTTTTGTCCCTCGGAACCCTTTTATTTTCGAATGCACGATGATAAAGAGTGACGGTGGTAAACTTGTTGAGAGCCACCACATGATGCATACCCTACTCATGATCCTTACCATGTGCCTATATGCAATGACAAAAGATTATTTGTGATGCATAGTGATGCATATGTGCCATGAATCCTTCGTGGTTGCATTCTTTTCAAAAACCCCATCGGGTGCCCCTAATGCCCGAGGGTGATGTTGAGATAAGGTCATCACTTGAGGAAGAAGTGGTGCACCAAAGAAAGTTCTCGTGTGTGGGTAAAATGATGGATTAGATTTATGTGTGATTACCGTCCCAACCAAACATGTGCAACCACTCTACCCCTTATGGGACAGGGCATTATTGATTACTTAGGCTGATACTAGCATGGTGCCCACATCACTAGTGACGGGGGAGACTTGAGGTCACTCCCGGGACGGGGTCGTTCTTGGATAGGCGACCATGACTGTTTTCACAGGGCACCGGACACACCGTTGGTCCCTTCGTGTATGCGTAACATTGTAAAAAGGGCAAGTCCCACGATTTATCGTTTGTACACGAGGGCTGTGCACCAACGAGTGGACCCTATGTTAGTGTCGTCTAGGGAAAGGTAATGACCTAGTGCTTCCCCCGAGTACTTGAGGTACTGCGGGATCGTGGGTGACACGAAAGCTTCCCGGATCTTGTGGGTAAAGTGCGCAACCTCTGCAGAGTGTAAAACTATTCGAATAGCCGTGTCCACGGTCATGGACAGTTGGGAGGTGCTACTTAAACTATGTCCCGAATTTTACAAATCTCGGTGGAAGAATGTGTGTGTGTTGAGTCAAGGTGGTGACTTGACTCGTTGATAATGAATTGAACTCTATTCATGTTGATATTTGTAACATGTCTTCAAGGTTACCCAAGTACATTGATGCATGTTTCACAAATGGTAGAATATTTAATCTAGCTTGTAGCTAGGATGCTCATTGTTGTACAATTTGCATTGTTACCTTGGAACAAATCATGGGTTGCTTGCGAGTACATTCAAAGTACTCATTGGCTTGCCACTGGTTATTTAATTGGCGAGGCATGGAGGAGCAAGAATTTGAAGAAGAGTTCTATGGAGACGAAGATGCGAACTAGGACGCTTTCCCAGTCAGAATGCGTGTAGGGTTAAGGCAGATGGCATGGGTTCTACTTATCTACCAAGACTTCCGCTAATCGAGTTTATTTGCTATTCAGCCCATGAGGCTTTATCTATGTAAGACTTGGCCATAATGGTCATAATTTGTGTAAGACAGTATGTATGGATGTAAGACTATTGTTATTCAGCTTCTGTGTGTTCAGTGAGCATTGATCTCTGGGATCACTATACACGTGCATTCGGTGATCTCGACTCTTAAGTCGGGGTCCCCACAGAGCTGGTATCAGAGCCATCCTGACTGTAGGAAGCCTTAGTTAGCATGGGCGTTAGTTAGAATGATACCCTTTTCATAAACCTTCTGAACCTCTCTTCTTTTCTAAACCTTACCAAACCTGAGATATCCTCAGCTTATTAACCTCTCCTATTTAACCTTTATAGATGGCCGCTGTACCTGAAGAGCACCTGACCACTGGGTTCCCCTTGCTTCTCGAGGATAGCCTCCAGGAGTGCCAATTCCACCGAGCACCCATCCTCACCTACCATGAGCATTGGGTTAGCGACACTGAGGTGGAGTACCATGTGGAAGTGATCGTGAAGGAAAACGATCCTCCCACAAGTTGGTTCTTCGAGGGACCCCATATGGCAACACTACCCCTCGCTGTCGAGGCTGCTGCACTCAAGGCACTGACCCGTCTCCGAGAACTTCTTTCGGAGATGGCAGCCAGGATGACAACCCGCTTCTTGCCTTACTGGAAGGAAGGTGAAGATGAAAGCAGCGCGCAAGCCCCTCCACTGAAGGAAGGACTTCCACTTCGATTCCAGACCTACTTCAGCCTATGTGCCGATAGCTTGGCACAGGATCTGGCCTCGGAATCGATGAAGCTCCGAGAAGAACTCCTCAAGACCAAGGCACTTCTTCGTCGAGCACAAGAGAAGACGGATAGGATCAAGAAGGAAGGTGCGCCTCCCGGGCGGTCCGCTATCGCGTATCGAGGCGGAAGGCCCTCAGGAGATGTATCTTCCAAGGATGAAGAACCACCCCAGCGACGCCGTATGACGGCAAGGGAATATCTCAAGCTTTTCCCTGCACCACCGACAAAACACCGCCGTATCCAACTCCTCCACTCCCCCACACCCTCAAGTGATAGGGGGCCCCAGACAGATGAAGACAAGGAGGAAGACCCAGAAGAGCCAGAATACGTGACCGAGCATTCCGCCGCTTAGGCATTATTCGCAACTCGGATATGCCAGCTCGTGACCTCTACGGTAGGATAGGTCGTGTAAACCGTGTGCGAAGTCGAGTCCTTGTATGGTTCATATGAAGCCATCTAGTATTGATTTTTTTTCAAAACTGGCATTGTATTTTGAGCAAATTCGAAAACTGACACTGTCAACTCGTATATTGCAAATATAGCACCCCGTCGGTCTTCTGTAAGCCGAAGAGTCCATTTTCGGCGTGGCGTAGGCCGAAGACCACTTTTCGGCTTCCTGTATGCCGAAGAGAGGGGCTCGTGGGCCGAAGAGTGGGCTGTCGGTGGGAGGTCGATCGAAGAGGCCCTTTTCGGCTTGGCCCAGACCGAAGAGCCTCTTCGGCTTACCTTAGGCCGAAAAGTGGCTGGATAAGCCTTCCAGCCTTTCTTCTTTCTCCCCTCTGTTATTTCTCTCTTCTAACTTTCTCTCTCTTGTTTCCAACCAGAAATCGCCCCCCTCACCGATCTCTTCATTTCTCCAGCCATTTTCAAATCGAAACCACACAAACGATAGATCGTAGCCATCTCCACTAGCCTACGGTAATTTTTTTCCAATGGGATAGCTATTTGTGTGTGAGGAGGAGAAACCATGGTTGGTTGAGGAGGAGGAGGTGGTTTGGCTGGGCAAGAGGAGGTGGCCGTCGAGGGGTTGGTGTTGCTCGTTGGTGCAAGTTCTTCGTGAGGTGGCCACACGCGTCGAAGGTATAATCACGCGTGACAATTTTTTTAGTGTTAATTGGTTTGTGCTGTCATTTTGGCGGTCGGTTAGTGTAGCGGGTACAAATATTGTTCGTTGTGATTAATGAGATGGAAGTGTCTGACAGGTTAAAATGTCTGAATCAGTTAATTTGACTGTTTATTATGGCCCTGGCAATGTTCGATATAATGAGTTCGGTGTTGATCTCAGCGAGTATAAAAAATGTGTCATGACACTTCCAGACCCGGACAGACTGGACATTAGACAGTTGAAGTACTGGTTGACAACTAGTTTTGGACTGGATCCTGGGGTATGTTCTGTCAGTATTCAAGCATTGTGGACCAAATCGTGTAAAAATGTGAAGTGGGAGTTGATGCTGATAGAGAGGAGCCAGCAGTGGTTGAACCTGTTAAGGCGTTGCAGAGACCGAAAAATCCACCCATATGCCCTAGTGCAACCTGTGGCGAAGGAGGAGAATACCGGACAACCAGAGGGGGGGTATGAACCCGGGCAGGGCAGTCAAGTGGCTAACGAGATTTATTTGTCCGGGTCACAGCCAATGGATGTGGATGCTAGCCAACCCGAGGAAGAGCCAGATTACGTGCCACACAATTTGCAGAGTAGCCGGTCGCTAATATTACCCGGTTCTGGTTTTGCTGATGGGGATGAGGAAGAGGATGAGGAAGATGATGAGGAAGGAGAAGAATACCGGACAACCAGAGGGGGGGAAATGCAGAGGGTGATGGAGGAAGAGGACGAGGATGGACTGGCTGAGGATCTCGATTCTGAAAATTCCGAGGATGAAGTGGAGGTACCGATTCCTGCCGCATGGGATCAGAACCTATCCACCGGTCTCACGGTCAACGATGGCCATGAGACTCCATGGGAGTATCATCTGAACCAAGTCCAGATAGGTGCTATGTATGATACAAAGAAGAAATTGAAATATGCGGTGGTAAAGTGGGCTATGTCCACGCAGAGGGTATTTCGGACACACGTTTCAAATCAAACAAACTATACAGTGAAATGTGTTGAAGAAGGTTGTCCTGCGAAGGTGCACGGGCACGTGCCGAAGTATAACATCCACTGGGTTGTCACCGGTGTTGTTCCACATACTTGTGTGAGGAAAAACCTTCTGGTGAATCATCCGAACCTGTCTTCTACTCTCATTGCGCAACTCATGTATACTGAGATAGTGAACAAGAAAGACATGGAAGCAAAACACATCCAGACAGCAGTGAAAGTCAGATGGAATTATGTCATTCCTTACGGGAAGGCTTGGAGGGCTAAGCAGAAGGCTATGGAGGAAAGGTTTGGGACGTTCTTCGACTCATATGACAATGTTGTGCGGCTCCTTCAAGTATTGAAGGAGAGGAATCCCGGCACTTATGTTAAGGTACAACACATAAGATTGGCGAGTATACCAGATTTTAAGGTGTTGAAGAGAGTATTCTTTTCTTTTTCTGTTTGCATCGAAGCTTTCCGGCATTGTCCTCCTGTGATGTTTGTGGATGGCACATTCTTGACTGGTCAGTACAGAGGGCAAATCCTTACTGCTATTGGTGTTGACGGGAACAATCAAATCATCCCACTTGCTATGGCATTCGTGGAGGGTGAGAATTTTCCAAGCTGGATATGGTTCTTGAGGCAAGTGAAAATTGCCATCGTGAAGGACCGACCGAACGTGTGTGTCATTCATGACAGACATGCTGGTATATTGAAGGCCGTGAAGACACTGAGGAATCCAACTGAGTTAGAACCAACACCATGGATGGACCTGCAGAGCCGGTGGTGCATGCACCATCTTGGGGCAAATTTTTTCTCACAGTTCAAGAACAAGCGGTTGATGAAGTTGTTCAAAAAATTATGCAAGCAGAACTAGCCACGCAAATACAATTTTATTTGGTCAAAACTAGATGAGTTTACTAAGAAGCAGGTTAAGGCCAGACGGACAATGGAAAAAGATCAGGCTAAATTAGCAATAGTCATCGCGCAGCTAGAGCAGCCTGTAGCTCTGTGT
Organism: Secale cereale; assembly: GCA_902687465.1. Lineage (NCBI taxonomy): Eukaryota > Viridiplantae > Streptophyta > Magnoliopsida > Poales > Poaceae > Secale > Secale cereale. Next base: position 434,245,454 of record LR738715.1, read on the forward strand.
GACTTGCCAGCAATTGACCCTCCTGGCACTCAGAGGCCGAATGGCAGGGCAATAAAGGATTTCACTGAGTGGATAGAGAAAGAGCCTCCCGTTAATTGGTCTTTGCTGCATGACACCCATGGAGCTAGGTATGGCCACATGACAACCAACCTTGCTGAGGTGTATAACTTTGTACTTAGAGGGAATAGAGCATTGCCACTCACAGCTATTGTGGAGGGTGTATTCCATGGCACTTTGAGATATTTCAGAGAAAGGCAGGAGTTAGCAAAGAAGCATATTGCAGATCATCCGAACCAACCTTATTGTAGCCGTGTCATGCAGTACATGGCAAAGAAGATAGAGAAAGCAAAGAAGCACACTGTCAGGCTCATTGGTAATCAGGAAAGGAGGTATGAGGTTCAGCTACCTACCGATGGTTTTGGTACGTCAAATGAGGTGAAGACGCATGAGGTAAAAATAGGAACAGAATTTTATCCAACGTGTGAGTGTACATGCAACAAACCGCAGTTGTTGCACCTTCCTTGCTCACATGTGTTGGCTGCGTGCGGCCTGATTAAGTTGGATGCCATCTCCTTCGTGTCCCCATACTATTTGAAAGAGTCAGTACGCAACACATGGACCGGTGAGATGACAGGGTTTAGAGTCGTCGGCAATTTCAACAAGGTAAACGATGATGAGAGAGTATACATCCCAGATCCTGCTCTTCGGCGAACCAGTAGGGGTAGACGTAAGGTCCGTCGCATCCGTAATGATATGGACCAATCTGAAGCTGGGGGAGCAACCAGACAGTGCTTGCTATGCGCGAATTATGGGCATAGGATGAAATATTTTCCCGACCTTAACAAAGACGGTGCGTCCACATCGACGAGTGCGACAACAGGAGCAAGAGGCGGACGTGGTCGAGGCAGTCGAGGCCGAAGGGGATGGCGAGGAAGAAATAACTCAGAAGCTATATAATCAGTCAGACTATGTTCTAATTTGTAATATGTCGCACTATGTTTTATTTCGTATTATGTCGGACTATGTTTTATTTTCTAATATGTCTGGACTATGTTTTAATTTGTAATATGTCAGAGATGTTTTCATTTCTAATATGTCGAATTATGTTATAATTTGTAATATGTCTAAAGCTAGAAGAGAGAAAGAATAGAGGAGAGAAAGAAGAAAGGCTTGGGGGGGGGGGCAGGCCCTTTTCGGTCTAATGTAAGCCGAAGAGGTCTTCGGTCGGGGCCAAACCGAAGACATCTCTTCGGTCGACAGCCCGCCGACGGCCCACTCTTCGGCCCACCTCCCTCTCTCTTCGGCTTTGCCCAGGCCGAAAAGGGCTCTTCGGCTTTGCCCAGGCCGAAAATGGCCTCTTCGGCGTACAGAAGACCGAGAGGATGCTATTTTTGCAATATACGAATTCACAGTGTCAGTTTTTGAATTTGCTCAAAATACAGTGCCAGTTTTAAAAAAAAATCTCTAGTATTTGCTTTTGTTGTGTTTGGATGTACGTCGTATCTTCCCTTCAGGAATATGTGAACGACTACATCACCCATTTGGATTTTAATGAATGTGTTTGGCCCTTTTGGCCCTTGCATGAAAATGATTAGTGTCACACCCAACCCCTTACTAGGCACCCATCTTTATTGCTTTCTCTCTTCATTCCAATCATGAGACCTTTACCGCTCCAACAGGATGCCTGTTGTAACTCACACTGGTACCTCTACCCAGCAGCCCGAAGCCGGAGCATCCGCCCAATCAAAGGCCGGCCAAGACCAAACCCACGACCAAGCTCCACCACCACCTCCCCCGAACATGGACATGGCTCATCTTCTCCAAGCCTTCCGAGAGGAACGCCAAGCCAACACCGCTGCCCTCTAGATGATTGCTCAAGCTGTCACCAACAACCGCCAGCCGGCGGGGAATGGCAATGGACGTTCCACGTTGGCAGAGTTCAAGAAGCATGCACCGCCAACTTTCATTGAGACTGCTGAACCCCTGGATGCAGACGACTGGGTCCGCACCATTGAGGACTTGCTGGAACTAGTTGGTTGCATGGAAGACCGCGAGAAGGTGGCTTATGCTGCCCACTGCCTCGAGGGGACTGCTAGAGCTTGGTGGGATGGATTCAAGGTCATGCATGCTGGGCAAGAAATCACTTGGGACAACTTCAAGGCAGAATTCCGCAAGGCCCATATTCCTTACGGAATCATGGCTATGAAAAAGCGTGAGTTTCGAGCCCTGAAGCAAGGAAGTGGCACTGTCAAGGAGTACATGCAGAAGTTCAGTGTTCTGTCAAGGTATGCCCTAGAAGATGTCAACACTGATGCTGCGAAAAGGGAGCGCTTCATGGAAGGCCTCAATCAGACTCTGCAGTACTCGCTTGTCGTGTGTGACTGCCCAACCTTCCCTGACCTGGTGAACAAAGCACTCATGCTCGAAGACAAGCGGCGTGCTCTGGAAGACACTCGCAAGCGCACGATGATCAGCAAGGGAAGTTCCAGCAACCAGAAGCCTCGCCCGTGGTAGCCAGCCCCGGTCAAGCCAACCTATCAGCAGCCAAGAGCTCCCGCACCTCACACCAATTATCAGCCTCAGCAGTATGCCAACCCAAGACCAGCTTTCAACCCCAATAACAGTGGTGGCAACAAGATCAACAACCCAAACCAAGACACTTGCTTTGGATGTGGTCAGTCAGGACACATCTCAAGGGTGTGCCCCAACAAGAAGCCTGATGCCCCGCGCCCCAATGCGCAGAACCCAGGACAAGGCCGCGGGATGCCACCAAGGAACAAAGCTCCTCGCAACCCGCCCAACCATGGGAAGGGGCGTGTGAATCACGTCACTACTGAAGAGGCCCAGGAAGACCCGGACGTCGTGCTGGGTACGTTCCTTGTCAACTCAGCACCTGCAACTGTCTTGTTTGATTCGGGAGCCACGCATTCATTTGTCACTCAAAGATATGCATTAAAAAGTGGCATGACCCCTACACCCCTGAATAACCCCATGGTGGTACAAACCCCCGAAGCAGAGATCAGAGCCAAGATAGGATGTAAGGGAGTCAGTATTATCATTAACGGTGTAGACTTCCTAGCAGACCTTATCATCTTAAGATCGCAAGGCTTGATGTGATCTTAGGAATGGATTGGCTCAGCAAGCACCAAGGCTTGTTAGACTGTGCCAACCGGGCTGTCACTGTGACCAATGACCAAGGAGTCGAAGTTCAGTTTGCTTCCAACTCCACTTCTGTTCAAACCGCTCAAGTCAACTGTCTATCTGAAGTTGGACTGGAGCAAGTGCCGGTAGTACGCGAGTACCCCGATGTCTTTCCGGATGAGCTACCGGGAATGTCCCCTGACCGTGACATTGAGTTCATCATCGAGCTTATGCCTGGGGCAGGACCCATCTATAAGAAGCCTTATAGAATGGGGACGGAAGAATTAGCCGAGTTGAAGAAGCAACCGGAATAGCAGCTGAGGAAGGGATTTATCCGCCCAAGTGCCTCCCCTTGGGGATCGCCTGTTCTGTTTGTGGCAAAAAGGGACGTTACCATCCGCCTATGCATTGACTACCGTTCCCTCAATGAGGTTACAATCAAGAACAAGTATCCACTCCCCAAGATTGAAGATCTGTTTGATCAACTCAGCGGAGCCAATGTGTTCTCCAAGATCGACCTCAGATCTAGGTACTACCAGCTGAAGATCAGACCCCAAGATATTCCGAAGACGACATTTGTAACAAGATATGGCCTGTACGAGTGCACGGTCATGTCCTTTGGATTAACCAATGCCCCAGCTTACTTCATGTATCTCATGAATAAAGTTTTCATGGAATATTTGGACAAGTTTGTTGTTGTCTTCATTGATGACATTCTTGTCTTCTCAAAGACCGAGGAAGAGCACGAGCAACATTTGAGGATGGTCCTAGACAAGCTTTGAGAGCACCAGCTATACGCCAAATTCAGCAAGTGTGAGTTTTGGCTGCATAAAGTTGGGTTCTTAGGTCATGTCTTGACCGAGGAAGGATTGTCAGTTGATCCCGCAAAGATCGAAGCTGTGACCCAATGGCAATCTCCAACGACCGTCAAGGAAGTCAGAAGCTTCTTTGGACTTGCGGGCTATTACCGCAAATTCGTGGAAGGATTCTCTAGCATTGCCCGGACGATGACTCAGCTCCTGAAGAAGGACAAGAAGTTCGAATGGACGCCAAAATGCGAAGAAAGCTTCCAAGAGCTCAAGAAGAGATTGACCACCGCCCCCGTTCTGGCTACACCTGATATTCACAAGGAGTTCGTGATGTATTGTGATGCCTCTCGAACCGGATTGGGAAGCGTTCTGATGCAAGAAGGACGAGTCATAGCTTACCGCTCAAGGCAGCTACGACCTCATGAAGAGAACTACGCTACTCACGATCTTGAGTTAGCAGCCGTGGTTCATGCCTTGAAGACATGGAGACATTACCTTCTAGGGAAATGATGTGAGATATACACAGACCACAAAAGTCTAAAGTATATTTTCACTCAGAACGAATTGAACATGAGGCAACGAAGATGGTCGGAGCTAATCAAGGATTATGACCTCAGTGTTCAATATCACCCCGGGAAGGCTAACGTGGTAGCCGATGCCTTAAGCAGGAAGGTTGCTCCCTAAATGCCATAATTCAAAGAAGGCAGCCAGCCCTGTTTGAAGAGCTGGAACAATTCAGTTTGGAATTGGTCACCCCTGGATTCCTAGACCATCTGGAAGTCAAACCAACCCTGATGGACGAAGTCAAGAAAGCACAAGGTGGGCACGCAAGCATTGAAGGCATCAAGAAGAAGATGAAGCTAGGCAAGGCCCCATGATTCTCCAAGGACGAGCACGGGATTGTTTGGTACAAAGGCCACATCTGCGTACCTAACAAGTTGGAGCTGAAGAGCTTGATCCTGCAAGAAGCCCACGACACTCCGTATTCCATCCACCCTGGAGGAACCAAGATGTATCAAGACTTGAAGGAAAGATTCTGGTGGCACGGGATGAAAAGAGAGATTGCATCCTGATGTAGGGTGGAACCCTATGTGGCCGATCTTTCACGAAATGGAGGGGATCCCACGATGAACACGAAGAACACAAAGGGAAATCACGAGGGAAATACTCAAGAACAAGTCCAATCACACATCCACTAGACAATCAAACACACAAGATCACAAGATACATGAACAACAAAGGGAAAGATACAAGGTAGAGTTCATCTCCAAGAGGAGGTCTTGAATCCGTGAAGGATCTTCCCGTTTAGGGGTCTTGAATCCAAGGTGGATCTTCTCCGTAGAGGGGCCGCGGTCTCTCTCGTGGAGTAGATCCGGGATGGATGAGCAAAGCTCTATCTCACATATGAGCTAAATCAATGCTAACCCTAAAATGGTGGAGGTGGAGGAGTATATATAGTTCTAGTGCAAGTGGGGGCAAATGGAAAGGGATACATGGGCCTCTGGCCCAGTTAGGCACGCGCAGGTGCCGGACGTCCGGGTTGGCGGCCGGATGTCCGGGGCTTCGGGGCGAGCCGGATGTCCGGGGTCACGGCCGGATGTCCGGGCTGGCTCGGTCCAGCTTCTGTGAAGGAGGGTCCGGATTTCCGGGCCGAAGGCCGGATGCCCGGGATTTGGCGAAGCGCCGGATGTCCGGCGTTTGGCCCGGATGTCCGGCTGCTGTAGCTTCCACATCTCTGTCTTCTTCCGTCGTCGCTTCCAAGCTTCCCTCGCGGATGGTGTAGTTGTTCCTTGGCGCTTGCACTCCTCGTCGTCGTCCGTGAAGCTCCGACAATACCTATGCATGCACACGAGTGGAGTGTCAAGTAGTATACCATCCTCGAAGGGGTCAAGTGAACACGTGTAAAGGAGATGATTCACCTTTAAGTATGAGAAGTAGAGGTCACACGTGTCACTTGCCAAACGGACTCTTGACAAGGTGATGTCCTTAGGATGCTCCGCATCATCCCCTCCCCCTTGGAAAAGATCCGACCTCGGATCGAAAGCCAAATCACCATGGGAAAGAGATGGCGTCGCCATGTCGAAGTAGTCGATCACCAAGCACTCATCATCTTGAAGCTCGAAGAGGGCACTCTCCAATGTCGCACCATCTAGTGATTCCTTCAAAAGGAGCAAGGACAACAAACACTTGGAAAAACAAATGTGGTTAGCGGTAGTGCAAAACCAAGCATTCCAGAGGTGATTCACCCAACAAGTGCTGTCATCAAGCATATCATGTGGTGTGACAAAGGATTGTGAGATGGCATGTAAGCATATGAATTGAGCACAATCAAGGTCATCATGGAAACAAGCAAGTAAATGTGAGGTAGAGATGCACATATGTGTGACAAGAGAGTAAGCATCTACCTCAAAGTCGTAGCAAGCATGCATAAAGTGCTCAATGAAAGGTCTGTGGTAGGCATATGAATCATTCACAACACCAAATAAAATGAAGTGTCTAAACACACGAGTCAAGTGCAAGACAATCCAAGCATAGCGTGCATATGTGTAATGCCCAGGATGGGACTATACCTCCTATGTGTCGAGGCACGACTTAAAGGTATAAGCCCATCCTAGAATGATCTCAAGTTTGGTATCTTTGCACAACTCATGTAAAAGAGGGATTAAAATGCAAAAGGAGATAGTTGGCTTACACTCGCCACTTCACACAATACAATACATAAGCAATCATCATTCAAAAACATCACAACCCGACTACGGGTGAAGAACCAAAAGAAAGATACCAAAACAACATAAAGCCACAGGTCAGGATCGAATCCTAGTAGAAACCACTACTGATCGTCAAAGCGTCTCAAACAACAGTCAAACTCTTCATCGAGCTCCCGATGAAGAACTGAACCAGCTCCTGCATCAAACTCGGCTGAACCTGCATCTAGTGTGGTGAAGTAACTGTGAGCCACAGAGGACTCAGCAATCCCGTTCCCGGGTAACAAGACTATTTAAGCCTTGGGTGAGGATAAGGCTGAAGAAAGAACGAGAGGTGAAGGAAACAAAACAAGAGTCTGCAGCAGCAACTAGCACTAACTTACGTAAAAGAGAGCGAGAAGAGAAGTGCATCGGTCGAAAGATGATCACGAAGTGATCCTAGCTAAAGCCGATCAAACATAACCCCACCGTGTTCAACTCCCGAATCCCTATTCGGAAATTGACAGTCACGGTACACACGCTGGTAGTGTATTAGTAACATTGTGTCAAGTTATCTACAACCGGAATTAACAAGCTCCCATCTGCCACATAACCGCGGGCACGGCTTTCGAAAGTTCAAACCCTGCAGGGGTGTTCCAACTTGGCCCATCACAAGCCCACGATCCGCGGAGTCGCAACTCCATAGTTGGGAAGACCCGAGTATTCTCGGAATCCCGTGCTCAAGTTAAACCGAACTAAGGTAAGGCTAATCCAGCAAATCCTCCCGGCGTGTCGACACCCTGATAGTAGCCGCGCGTATCTAAGTCTCAGGACACGACCGGATGGGTGATGCTACAGGACCCAAACCTCGAGTTTCCCCGTGGTGGTTCCCGCAGGCTCCCCGTTTGGGACCAACACCATCGGCACTGCCCCCCCCTGCTATGTAGAAAAGAATCTCCAAGGAGCGTCCCCCTTATGCAAATTTAAATAATTAATTAAGTTGTTATTATGAGGCAAATAGTACCAAATGTTGGGACTTGCTGGAAAAGACTTAGCACTTAGCGGTTTATCAAGGGGGTCCCATACACCCCAACCGTGTTAGGAACGCATAATCAAGGAACATAACACCGGTTTATACGGTTCCTAACGGCATGAGTGGAACAAAACACCAAGCAAAAGGCTTAGCCTTCCACCCTGCCAGTATATAGATGATTTCATTTTTAAGCATTTATATAGTGTGATATAACCCAACCAAACTTCAACATGAAGCAAGCATCTTCAATCTTCACCTGCAACTAACAATGCTATAAGAGGGGCTGAGCGAAGCGTACTTAGCCAAGCAACGGTTTGCGTAGGTTGGGTAGTTAAACAGGGCACTGGTTACAATAGGAGGCTGACAGGAAAACATGGGCATCGAGGCAAAACTATAGAGCGGAACTACTAGCAAGAGGCAAAATAGTAATGGTATCCGGGTTCGGTCATCTTGCCTGGAATTCCACAAAGGAGAAGAACGGACCCAAGAAGAAGACGGAGCAACAGACGAGCGAAACCTCACAACTCCGGAACGAAACCGAAGCTACCAAGAGAAGCAACCGGAAAGAAAAGAACAACACGGTAAACACACAATCATAAACATGGCATACGATGCACAAGCAAGCATGATGCATGTCCGGTTTAATTATGCATGGCATGGCAAAGTGCACAAACAACACTACAAGTTAAGTGGAGCTCAATATGCAACGAGTTGCATATTGACGAAACACCACATATTAATTATTTAGTTGACTCTCGTTAATTAACAAGACAAGATTAAATGTTGGTTAACATGGCAAGAGGTGAAGCATAAAGAAACTACACTATTTAGGCATTTTAAATGAGGCCGGAAAAATAACAACAACATATCCGGAAAATCCCCATAAGCATGTTTAGTAATTATAAAGCAAACACAATTAAACATTCAAGGTTGTTAATATGATGCGGATGACATGAACAAGTTTATGCAAGTTTATTAAAAGGTTGACTTAAAGGAGATATGAAGCATCGTCACCGTGGTGGAATGGAAAGGTGCCACGGCAACGATCCGAAAATGATGCAACGCAACATCTCGGTTCCGGTACTCATTGAGAGACCGGTGCAAAAGGTAGATGGCGTGAGCGAGTCAAACGAGATGAAAGTGGGTTGATCCCGTTACCGGGTTCCCACGAGTCGGTGACGAAGCAACCGAGGAACATGACAAAGGGTCGAAACGGCTCGAAGCACACAAGGGAGACAACATTTCATACAACACAAGCATGCATCACACGGGTCATCCACGGGGTTATACCTTCGAAACAATTGTTTCGGGACGGTTCGAGATCGTAGATGAAGTAGTGGTACTCGCGGTCGGAGAGGAAGTAGTGGAAGTAGACGTTCTCGTGAGTCGAGGAACACGTTCGTAGTCGTACACGGGGCGCGGTAGTCGTTCACGTAGGCGTTTTCGTTCCCGAAGAGGTACTTGTCGCGTCGGCGTTCGTAGTGGAGGTAGTGGTACTTGCTCCGTAGCCGTTCACGAGCTCGTTTTTCCGTAGATGATCGGTTCGTCGAGGTACTTGGTCGTAGGGGTACTTGCCGGGTCATGTAGAGGTACTCGGTGTCCGTCGTGGTACTTGGCGCTTCCGGCGACGGTAGTGGAGGTAGTGGTACAGATCGCATCGGTAGGGGTGCTCGTTCACGGTTCATCTGACAAAACAACAGTACAACACAAAACAAAAAAAACAAAAAAAAACAGGAGCTAAACAAAAGGGCAGCACGGCGCTGCGGGAAGGGCCACGGCAGCAGCACGGCGAGGCAGGGCCGCGGGATCCGGGTTCCTGGCCGGTCTGGCTGCTGGAGACCGAAGAGGCGGCGGGGATCCTGGTGGCATCTGGACGAAGGGGAGGCCAGAGGGCCTGGCCGGCGGGTCGGCTTGCCTGGCCGGCGCTGGAGAAGACACGGAGAACGGAGGGAGCGGCTCCGGCCGCTGGAGTTGGCGCGAGGAGCGGGCCGGAGGAGCTCGCTCGGGCCAGAGCAGAGAGGCCTGCGCGGCGGGCGCTGGGGGCTCCTTGCCTCGCGAAGGAAAGAGGCCCGGGCTGCGGGGCCTCCTGGCGATGGGGAAGAGCCGCAGGGCCTGGGGCGGCGCGTGGGCGCGAGGAAGAGGCGCCGGAGGTCGCGGCTGGAGGACCTCGCGGCCCTGGTGCGTCGGGGTGGCCGGGCGCCTGCGGAGCTGACGCGGCTACGGCGTGGGGCCTGCTGGAAACGGAGGGAGGCGAGGGGTTCGGAGGCTGGGAACCTCGAGGGAGATCGGGGCGAAGAGAGAGTGCGAGAGGGAGGCAGAGGCTCGGCCTCGAAGGGGAGATCGGGAAGAGGGAAACGGCATCGAAGGAATCGGGGCTCGAGGAGACCGAGCGGGACGAGATGGAGAAGGCTGCGGTCGGGCACTGCGCGAGATCGAACCCTGGCGGCGGAGGGAGTTAGCGAGGGAGGAGCGGGGTGCGATCGGGGCTCGGTGCTGTTGCGGCTAGGGTTCGGGATTGATGGGCCTCGGGCTGGAGGGAGGTGATATGGCCTAGAGGCCTTGGTGCTGTTGGGCCGGCTGGAGGCCAAAGGAGGGAATCAGGTAGGAGGCCTGGAGGCCTGACTGCCTTCTTTTTATTAGAATTTAGCAGATAAAACAAAAGAGAGAATAAGAGAAAGAGGAGGACGGTTAGGGAAAAGATAACACAAAGGACTATTTTTTCTCGGGCATCATAAAATGAGCAAAATCCGAGAAAAATAAGAAAGGCATGAACGGAAAAATAATTCAAACATATTTGAATTTAATTCAAATAGGTTTGAACTAAGACGTGATTAATGAGGTGTCCAAAAATGTTCGAATTTTCGGAGGAACCTCGATAAATAGGAAAAGAAATATAGGGAGGGTTTTGAAGGAAACTCGAAGTGAGAAAGACATGGGGAAAAATGCAAGTGTGTTACGGTGAATTCCAACAAATGGAATATTATTAATATAGCTCCATAATTATTAGGAGGCTTTTATATGTTATAAAGAGAAGTCACCTTCCCTCGATTTAAATGGACCGAAGGTCCACACGGTTTATTTAGGTTGAGATGCAAAAATAAAATATGACATGATGACATGATGCATGCAAAAAATAAATAAATAACACAAGCTCAAAAGAAACACACGGGCACCCCGGAACATCTGGAACCTTCGGGAATCTTTTGGAATCTTCTGGGACGTCGGTCTCGGGCGTCACAACTCTCCCACACTAACAGAGGATCTCGACCCGAGATCCTAGAGATATCACCGGGTAAAAACGAAAAGGAGGAGGTAAAACAAAGTTGCTTCTTTGACAGACGAGTGAAACCAAAGAACCTTGAGAGGTTAAACAATCTTGAAAGAAAGAATACAACGGAGATGAACGAAGATGAAACACTCCGTTACAAAAGAGGAACAAGGAGCACTGTGAGAACCCTGAAGGTTGAAAGACATGAAACAAGAGCTTACGAACCAAAAGAATATGAAACCGCAATGGTATAGCCAAGGAATAAGAATGACAGAATTTGGACAGCACTCCGTCTGAAAATGGAAGGAATTGAACAAGAACTTGAGGAGATGGAATGATACTTGATGAAAACACAACAGCATATTGCCTCTGAAACAATTATAAGAATGGCACAAGGTTAAGAAAGATTTCAGACAGCACTCCGGTTAAGAAGAGAGGCAAAACTAGATAAAAGACGGAACTTGAATGAAGAAATACAACACTCCGGTTAAATGATAAGCAAGGGAAAAGAACATGATCTTGACAAAACTAGATGATGGTTTGGTGAGAGCAACATCAGAATGCCTCCGGAATGAAAGAATGGAAGCTAGATCGTTTGAAAGAAAAGATCGAAGAAGAAGATGACAACTTCTCCCACGAATGAATTAGAAAAATCCTCCTTACGGAGAAGGGTTGAATAGAGTTGTTGGAATTTAAACAACGAGAAGAATAAGCTTGCTGTGGGCTTATGGTAAACATCTCAAAATTAAGAGGTGACAACCGGCCACTGACGGAAACAATTGATTGGATTGAGATCAACAAGGAGATGAAAACTTATTTCACCGGAAGGATAATGAAGAACTTGGGTCATTTATCAGCACCATAATAGCAACAATTCTCAAGGAAAGCTTTTAGGTGAAATACAACCCAAGATAACTCCAATGAATAAATTGAAGGGTTGGAAAGATCTCTTGAACAAAGAAAATGATGGTTTTAAATCTCTCATTCTTGATAACTCGTGAATCATGAAACATGAAGGAATTGTCAAGAATGACATAACACCATCTGAAAAGACAAGGTAGAACGGATTGCAATAGGAAGCATGAAGAAGAATGCTTGAGCTCCAACAAGAATCTTGATGGAGACTTCAAGGATGAATTAAATCATGATGAACCACCATGAAGAACTCCGGTATTGAAAGCATGAGAAGTGAAAGAAGAAAAGAATATGAATCAAGGACTGCGATGAATTAGATGGAGGTTGAAATGATAATTGAAATAACTTGGAGCTCCGGAAAAGAAGATGAACAACTTAGAACCGAGAATATGATATGATGAACAAGCTCCGGAACAAGAGATTAAAACCTTGAAGGAATAAGAATAAGAATTATGTAATGCATCTCCTTCACCAATTTAAATTGATGACAACCAAAAGATTTGGCATACTACTTATTCTCGTTGGAAAGAATTAAAGAGAGATCTCGCACAAGCTTAGGTAAATCTTCAACGAACCACCGGTAGGATTATGAAAAGAACAAATGAATTAAAATGATAACAACGGAAGAGTAACTTGAAAGAACCACCGTAAGAATATGGAGACGAACGAAGAGACATCAATGAAGAATATTTGGAGGACGAAGTTGAAAACTGAGAACGAAGAAAATCTTCTGAAATGATGGCCTTCGGAGGATCACAAGGAAAGAATTCATGAAATGCTCCGGACGAGTATAAAAGAATTCCTCACAATCTGAACAATAATGAGGATGGCAAGAAGCTAGAAACACGAATCTTCAAGAGAACGGCCAAGATTTAAGAGAAACACTTCTCCGGTCTTCAAATGTTGAGAATGAAGACGAGAAATGCCATAAGAATTGTTGAGCACTCCGGAATGAAGAATTAGAAGGTTGAACCAATGATGAAAAATTTTTTGAAGCGATCTTGGAGAAGGCATGTGACTGATGGGGATCATTCTTACGTCACACTTGAAAAGAATTTCAGAATACTCCGGAAAAGAAGAGTCAGGTAAGATCCTGGGAAAAGACCTGTGAGTTAGGGCCCACTCAAGAAATCACCGTTGAAAAGATTGCTTAAGAGATATTGCACCGGTTGAATTAAAAGCCTTGAGTAAGATAACAATCCTCAAAAATAGCTTGAACGGATTAAGAATGGAATTATGAATCTTGAGCACTCCGGATATGAATAACAAGAGGAGAATGATTAATTGGTACACCGGAATAAGAAAGCATTGTGAAAAGAGGAAAAGGATAAGATCAACACCAAAATCTTGAATTACATCCACCGGCAGAATTATGAAAACAAAAGAATGATGAACTTAAAGCTCTTGAGCATCTTCACGATAAAGCACCGGATAAGAACATTGAAGGAAAAGAATGAAGAAATATCACATGAATAAAATGGATATTTCATTTGAGAATCTCTGGCTCAATGCAGAAAAGGGTGGGAGGGTGGGGAAACAAAGACAACTTGAGATGAACAAAAGGACACCGGTTGAAAAGAATTTACATGAAGATCTTGATGGTCAAGAAGAATTAGGACTCCCATAGAAATATGAGAACACCGATTAGGAAGGTATGGAATCAACATTTGACATCGAAGCAACTCGAATACCAGAATCAAGACAAAAACAAAGGGTAGATATGTAGCAGCCTAATCTTCACAATATCATCCGAACAGAGAATTGAACGGATGAATTCCGTAGATACATCACTTGACGAGAAGCCAGTTGGGAGAACAAAATGAAAATAAAAAGGAACAAGGGACGGATAGAACAAATACAAGATAGGAGCTTCGTTCGACATCTTCGTGCTGAAAGCTCATGGAACGTGTTACAAAAGGGTTTTGCAATCCCCGGATCAGCATAGCCAAGGACCCTTTAAGATGCAACTCCCGATCAGAACAAGTCCATAAAACCACTTCACTCAATGTAGAACCCCAAACTTCATATCGTGCATCCATTGGAAGAATGCCTAGAACTACTTGAAGAACCCACCTATAGATTTCCGAAAGTTTCCAGTTATGCAATCAGGTGTTGGGGATACACGGGAAGCACCGTGCAATCAACTCTAAACCTACATCCAGGTGTATCCATCCTTCAACACATAACCAGTCTTTCTCGGAAACTGTTTACCTCGGACCTTCGAAAAGCATCCACTATACAAGCTATGGCAATACTCTCGAACTACCTCCCCAGTACTGGGTGATGTCGGGGTTATCTTGCCACTGGCCGTATAGGAGAGATTTTCGATGTCGGCCGTCTTAAGTATTTAGTACTGCCGCGATATACTTGTTACAATGATACCCCGAAGCTCAACTCCTCGGTAACAGGAGGCATCGAGAACAATATCCTTGTCACAAGAACATCGAAACAATCCCAGAATACTCGCGGGATCCTAAAAAAAATTTGGTGCAATTTTCGAAAGTAGAAGAGAAAAGAGTAATCGTTAGGAGTCCTCACCAGAGAGAAAGGGGATGAGAAGCAAAGAAATCCTACTCTCCGATATATATATAGAACTCAAAACATTTTCAGTGTGTGCCTAGACTCAACCGTCAACGATTCGATCAAACAGTGGGGGCTTCTAGGTCGGAGAAGGCTCTGAATACCAACTTGTAATGCCCAGGATGGGACTATACCTCCTACGTGTCGAGGCACGACTTAAAGGTATAAGCCCATCCTAGAATGATCTCAAGTTTGGTATCTTTGCACAACTCATGTAAAAGAGGGATTAAAATGCAAAAGGAGATAATTGGCTTACACTCGCCACTTCACACAATACAATACATAAGCAATCATCATTCAAAAACATCACAACCCGACTACGGGTGAAGAACCAAAAGAAAGATACCAAAACAACATAAAGCCACAGGTCAGGATCGAATCCTAGTAGAAACCACTACTGATCGTCGAAGCGTCTCAAACAACAGTCAAACTCTTCATCGAGCTCCCGATGAAGAACTGAACCAGCTCCTGCATCAAACTCGGCTGAACCTGCATCTGGTGTGGTGAAGTAACTGTGAGCCACAGAGGACTCAGCAATCCCGTTCCCGGGTAACAAGACTATTTAAGCCTTGGGTGAGGATAAGGCTGAAGAAAGAACGAGAGGTGAAGGAAACAAAACAAGAGTCTGCAGCAGCAACTAGCACTAACTTACGTAAAAGAGAGCGAGAAGAGAAGTGCATCGGTCGAAAGATGATCACGAAGTGATCCTAGCTAAAGCCGATCAAACATAACCCCACCGTGTTCAACTCCCGAATCCCTATTCGGAAATTGACAGTCACGGTACACACGCTGGTAGTGTATTAGTAACATTGTGTCAAGTTATCTACAACCGGAATTAACAAGCTCCCATCTGCCACATAACCGCGGGCACGGCTTTCGAAAGTTCAAACCCTGCAGGGGTGTTCCAACTTGGCCCATCACAAGCCCACGAACCGCGGAGTCGCAACTCCATAGTTGGGAAGACCCGAGTATTCTCGGAATCCCGTGCTCAAGTTAAACCGAACTAAGGTAAGGCTAATCCAGCAAATCCTCCCGGCGTGTCGACACCCTGATAGTAGCCGCGCGTATCTAAGTCTCAGGACACGACCGGATGGGTGATGCTACAGGACCCAAACCTCGAGTTTCCCCGTGGTGGTTCCCGCAGGCTCCCCGTTTGGGACCAACACCATCGGCACTGGCCCCCCCTGCTATGTAGAAAAGAATCTCCAAGGAGCGTCCCCCTTATGCAAATTTAAATAATTAATTAAGTTGTTATTATGAGGCAAATAGTACCAAATGTTGGGACTTGCTGGAAAAGACTTAGCACTTAGCGGTTTATCAAGGGGGTCCCATACACCCCAACCGTGTTAGGAACGCATAATCAAGGAACATAACACCGGTTTATACGGTTCCTAACGGCATGAGTGGAACAAAACACCAAGCAAAAGGCTTAGCCTTCCACCCTGCCAGTATATAGATGATTTCATTTTTAAGCATTTATATAGTGTGATATAACCCAACCAAACTTCAACATGAAGCAAGCATCTTCAATCTTCACCTGCAACTAACAATGCTATAAGAGGGGCTGAGCGAAGCGTACTTAGCCAAGCAACGGTTTGCGTAGGTAGGGTAGTTAAACAGGGCAATGGTTACAATAGGAGGCTGACAGGAAAACATGGGCATCGAGGCAAAACTATAGAGCGGAACTACTAGCAAGAGGCAAAATAGTAATGGTATCCGGGTTCGGTCATCTTGCCTGGAATTCCACAAAGGAGAAGAACGGACCCAAGAAGAAGACGGAGCAACAGACGAGCGAAACCTCACAACTCCGGAACGAAACCGAAGCTACCAAGAGAAGCAACCGGAAAGAAAAGAACAACACGGTAAACACACAATCATAAACATGGCATACGATGCACAAGCAAGCATGATGCATGTCCGGTTTAATTATGCATGGCATGGCAAAGTGCACAAACAACACTACAAGTTAAGTGGAGCTCAATATGCAACGAGTTGCATATTGACGAAACACCACATATTAATTATTTAGTTGACTCTCGTTAATTAACAAGACAAGATTAAATGTTGGTTAACATGGCAAGAGGTGAAGCATAAAGAAACTACACTATTTAGGCATTTTAAATGAGGCCGGAAAAATAACAACAACATATCCGGAAAATCCCCATAAGCATGTTTAGTAATTATAAAGCAAACACAATTAAACATTCAAGGTTGTTAATATGATGCGGATGACATGAACAAGTTTATGCAAGTTTATTAAAAGGTTGACTTAAAGGAGATATGAAGCATCGTCACCGTGGTGGAATGGAAAGGTGCCACGGCAACGATCCGAAAATGATGCAACGCAACATCTCGGTTCCGGTACTCGTTGAGAGACCGGTGCAAAAGGTAGATGGCGTGAGCGAGTCAAACGAGATGAAAGTGGGTTGATCCCGTTACCGGGTTCCCACGAGTCGGTGACGAAGCAACCGAGGAACATGACAAAGGGTCGAAACGGCTCGAAGCACACAAGGGAGACAACATTTCATACAACACAAGCATGCATCACACGGGTCATCCACGGGGTTATACCTTCGAAACAATTGTTTCGGGACGGTTCGAGATCGTAGATGAAGTAGTGGTACTCGCGGTCGGAGAGGAAGTAGTGGAAGTAGACGTTCTCGTGAGTCGAGGAACACGTTCGTAGTCGTACGCGGGGCGACGGTAGTCGTTCACGTAGGCGTTTTCGTTCCCGAAGAGGTACTTGTCGCGTCGGCGTTCGTAGTGGAGGTAGTGGTACTTGCTCCGTAGCCGTTCACGAGCTCGTTTTTCCGTAGATGATCGGTTCGTCGAGGTACTTGGTCGTAGGGGTACTTGCCGGGTCATGTAGAGGTACTCGGTGTCCGTCGTGGTACTTGGCGCTTCCGGCGACGGTAGTGGAGGTAGTGGTACAGATCGCATCGGTAGGGGTACTCGTTCACGGTTCATCTGACAAAACAACAGTACAACACAAAACAAAAAAAACAGGAGCTAAACAAAAGGGCAGCACGGCGCTGCAGGAAGGGCCACGGCAGCAGCACGGCGAGGCAGGGCCGCGGGATCCGGGTTCCTGGCCGGTCTGGCTGCTGGAGACCGAAGAGGCGGCGGGGATCCTGGTGGCATCTGGACGAAGGGGAGGCCAGAGGGCCTGGCCGGCGGGTCGGCTTGCCTGGCCGGCGCTGGAGAAGACGCGGAGAACGGAGGGAGCGGCTCCGGCCGCTGGAGTTGGCGCGAGGAGCGGGCCGGAGGAGCTCGCTCGGGCCAGAGCAGAGAGGCCTGCGCGGCGGGCGCTGGGGGCTCCTTGCCTCGCGAAGGAAAGAGGCCCGGGCTGCGGGGCCTCCTGGCGATGGGGAAGAGCCGCAGGGCCTGGGGCGGCGCGTGGGCGCGAGGAAGAGGCGCCGGAGGTCGCGGCTGGAGGACCTCGCGGCCCTGGTGCGTCGGGGTGGCCGGGCGCCTGCGGAGCTGACGCGGCTACGGCGCGGGGCCTGCTGGAAACGGAGGGAGGCGAGGGGTTCGGAGGCTGGGAACCTCGAGGGAGATCGGGGCGAAGAGAGAGTGCGAGAGGGAGGCAGAGGCTCGGCCTCGAAGGGGAGATCGGGAAGAGGGAAACGGCATCGAAGGAATCGGGGCTCGAGGAGACCGAGCGGGACGAGATGGAGAAGGCTGCGGTCGGGCACTGCGCGAGATCGAACCCTGGCGGCGGAGGGAGTTAGCGAGGGAGGAGCGGGGTGCGATCGGGGCTCGGTGCTGTTGCGGCTAGGGTTCGGGATTGATGGGCCTCGGGCTGGAGGGAGGTGATATGGCCTAGAGGCCTTGGTGCTGTTGGGCCGGCAGGAGGCCAAAGGAGGGAATCAGGTAGGAGGCCTGGAGGCCTGACTGCCTTCTTTTTATTAGAATTTAGCAGATAAAACAAAAGAGAGAATAAGAGAAAGAGGAGGACGGTTAGGGAAAAGATAACACAAAGGACTATTTTTTCTCGGGCATCATAAAATGAGCAAAATCCGAGAAAAATAAGAAAGGCATGAACGGAAAAATAATTCAAACATATTTGAATTTAATTCAAATAGGTTTGAACTAAGACGTGATTAATGAGGTCTCCAAAAATGTT
Source organism: Secale cereale (assembly GCA_902687465.1). Lineage (NCBI taxonomy): Eukaryota > Viridiplantae > Streptophyta > Magnoliopsida > Poales > Poaceae > Secale > Secale cereale. The sequence continues at coordinate 434,264,010 of LR738715.1, forward strand.
CGAATTTTCGGAGGAACCTCGATAAATAGGAAAAGAAATATAGGGAGGGTTTTGAAGGAAACTCGAAGTGAGAAAGACATGGGGAAAAATGCAAGTGTGTTACGGTGAATTCCAACAAATGGAATATTATTAATATAGCTCCATAATTATTAGGAGGCTTTTATATGTTATAAAGAGAAGTCACCTTCCCTCGATTTAAATGGACCGAAGGTCCACACGGTTTATTTAGGTTGAGATGCAAAAATAAAATATGACATGATGACATGATGCATGCAAAAAATAAATAAATAACACAAGCTCAAAAGAAACACACGGGCACCCCGGAACATCTGGAACCTTCGGGAATCTTCTGGAATCTTCTGGGACGTCGGTCTCGGGCGTCACAATATGGTGTAGTGAAAGTCGTGTGGCACTCAACACAATAGAAAGAGAAATTGTTCAACATGTGTGAGGCAATCAAGCGAAGCATGTGACAAGCAATGGGACACGGCATATGTGAAGAGATGACATTGTTGCAACCAAGCATATGATAGGGAGAAGTAATCCAAGAATTGGATGCAACACACAAGGCATATATAACATGAGGCATGGCAATGTGACAATGGCAAGTCGAAGTGAGATCTCTAACATGTGTGCAATCAAGGGATCCAAGATGACAAATAAGTCTCATGGTGCAAGCAACACATGTAGTGTGATCCACAATATCCATGGTCATGGTTTTGGGTGTCCCGGAAGAGAAGGATATCACCTTGAGAGTGTGTCCTTGTGCGTCCTTCACAATGCCGAAGCACAAGCAAGTGAGATGTAGAAGCGTCGGGAACGAAGGAGGTTCGCTCTCAAGAGCTCGAATGGTCAACTCACGTGAAGTGGAAGTCGACACGAAGTCCAAGTATCCTACACATGCACACAACAAAACAAAGAATGTATGCGCATGGTAGATAAACACATCATCCATCATGATGGTTCTCTTCTCTTGCACATAACCATTAGGAACAAAAGTGCATGAATAAGATGATGCAACAATGGCTACATTCATGGCACTAGGCATATGGTGCAAAGAGGCAAGACAAGCATGCTTCACAAGAATTATGTCATAATCTCCAAATAAATGAGAGAATGCTATGGGGGCAATCTCATTGGCAAGACTAAAACAAGCAATATCAATCATGTGCAAAGCATGGCAATGGTTGTCATCAACCGCATGAAAGGAGCAAGTATGAATCATCGATGATGCAACATAAGCAAGCATGGTGATCAAGTTGTGCACACTAGTGGAGCGAAGATGCAACACACTAGATGAGTTCATAGTAATCATGTCATGTGAGCCAATAGTAGGCATAAGCAATGCACACGACATATCACAAACACGAGCACATATCAAGATCAAAGCATCATAATAGGCATGGTGTGCAAAGGAATCATGGCAATAACAAGTGATATCTCCACCAAGCTTGCAAATACACATACAAGTATGAGAATCAATCATCATGTGTAATGCAAAGCATGGGTCACAAATGCATGGCAAAGGCATATAAATGAGCATATCATGCAAAGTGAACATGGCAAGGTGGGCATAAGAGATATAATGGACAATAACCCATAACCATGTGAGTGCCATGTAGAAGGAATGCGCGAAGTGTTTGCGCAAAAGGAGCGGTGGGAAAGACAATCCACGATATCCCAAGTCATCGTTGCTCTCTAGAGCTCTTTTCGTCAACTCGTGCGTTTGTGAAGTTGACGAGTATGGATGGGTACCTACACAAAAGAGACACAAACCAAAGAAATTGTGCGCGTGGTAAATGTACACATCATCCATCATGATGTGTATGTGCACGTATGAGTTAGCACAAGATAAGCATCGCTCAAAGAAATTTGATGCATGGTATAAGAACATGTCATCCATCATGAATGAATGGTTATTGTGTATAGCATGATGTGGATGCAAATTGAGCATACAATTATATGGCACATCTATAGCATGTTCATTCATGGGGAGCATATTGTGCAAACAAGCATGGGGATCATGCAATGGATGGGATGGGTCAAAATCTCCTAAAATGCATGAGGAAACTATGGGGGTCTCCTCATAAGCAATATCGGAAGCATAATTTGGAGAAGTGTAACAACATCCAAAACAATGCATGTCGGAAGCTAGGTAATCATGGCATGGCATATGATGGATATGATGCAAAGGAAGCATGTCAATATCATCACAAGAAAAAGAAATGCCAATAACCATGGGCTTGTCATCTATGCCATATGTGCAAATTGGGTTTATCTTAATGGCATATGCATAGTTACTATGAAGAGATTGCAAATGTGACATATTGTTCATCTCATGCATAGCGTATGACAAGTCAAGCGGGATGTCAAACATGATGTGACCAATAGAATTATCACAAGAAATCCTATGCAACATGGCATCACAACTAATAGACTCCACATGGCAATCATCAAACTCATCATAAATGGGTAAATCATCGCATGGGGAAATCATACTAGCACGAAGCATGGCAATAGGTGGATCAACATCATGCAAGCAGTCAATGTCAACATAGTCCACTAGTGGGGCGAGAGCATCACCTTCACCTTTGTTACCTTTCTCTTTCCACTTATGTGGTGTAGGTGAGGTGGGAAAGACCAATTGGTGGTCATCATCTTCATCTTGATGGAACCATGTGGGGGGTGCATCATATTCCACCATGGCCATCGTCTTGCCATAGGAAGGAAGAAGTCATCGGGGATCGGTGCGTCATCAAATGTGGGACCTAGCACCGAATGAGAAGACACAATAGAGGTAGAGGTCAAGTCGTTAGTGTTGAAAGTGGCCTCACATGACCTATCAACTATCTCACTCTCTCTATGTGGTGGCTCACTCACTCCCTCAAGGTAGGTGCACTCAAGCTCACATATGATGGAGTCACTCATCTCACTCAAGTGGTGGGGGTTGTGGCTCTCCTCACATGGGAATTGGGGCAGCTCATTATATATGGGGCTAGTGGTGAACTCGCTCTCACTCTCAATATGGTGGCACAGGTCACTCAAGTCATCATACATCGCCGTGGTCGAAGGGAAAATCCCATGCTCAACCATCTCCTCATCGTCGTCGTGGATGAAGGCCGAAGATGGCACATCATCACTCTCGCCTCCAAAGATGGAAGCATCATCCTTGCTCGTCACCATGTCGTTCGCCTCCAAAGCTTGGTCCTCGAATGGCTCCGTAGTCGTACTTGTCGCCGCACCGTCATGAAAAAGAGTCAAAGTAGACTCGGCATCATCAATGCCACAAAGAGGGATGGCGGTGGAGTCAAACTTGGGAGCGTCGTCTTGGAGCTCGTTGGGCTTGGACATCATGGTGGTACTACCCTCATGCTCACCGTCTTGGAGCTTGGTCTTTGAGAAGTGTGCTTGCGGTGGAGAAGCCTTGGCCTTCTTGAGTTCTTGTTCCGCCTTGAGAGCACCAATGTAGTTGTCGTCGAGGGACTTGTAGTTCTCGAAGAAGATAGTCTTGTAGATGTCGTTGTGCAATCCCATCATGAAGTGGAGCTTCATTGAAATGGGGTCGTCCACGCCGGCACGTCGCCAGGCATTCTTCATCTCCTTGAAGTACTTGTCGATGGACTTGGATCCTTGAATGGTGTTCTCCAATTGGCATAGAAGTTGTTCCGTGTAGGTGGGAGGCACGAACTCTCTTCGCAAAGCTTTCTTCGTCTTGGGCCAATTCACGTTGAAGCTCGTCGAAGGTGTGTGAAGCCACCATGTGGACGCGTTGTCGTGGAGGTGTCTTGTGGTGCACTTCACTTGATCTTCATAGGGAACTTGATGTATCTTGAGGTAGTCGTCCATCTTGCGCTCCCACTCGAGATACTCCTCGGGGTCTTGAGTCCCATAGAAAGGAAACTCATGGTCGTTGTCGAGGTCGTAGTAGCTCGTGGTAGTCGCGGACTTGAGCTTGGGGAGCTTCTCTTGATCATAAGCTTGAGGTGCTTGTGGGTGAAGATGCCGCATATCCAAAGGCGAAGATGCCTTGAAGTCGCTTGGCGAAGATGCCAAGGTGTACGGTGAAGTCGTTGAGCGGTTGTTGGTGTTGAGCTCTTGACCTTCACGTTCTTGTCGTTGATGGTGTCGATGCCGATGAGATCTTGCCGGAGATGGTAGCTCGGAAGGATGTGCACTTGAGCGTCTTCTCGAAGATGAGGGAGACCTCTTGTGGTTCTTGATGAGGGCTTTGAGCTCCTCCATTTGAGCATTCATGTTGGCGCACAAGTTGTTCGTCATGGCATCGAACTTGTCGTTGTTGGTGTAGACCGAAGTAGAAGAAATGCTTTGCCTATCCATCACAAGACTCGAGCAAAGGTGAGTAGGAGATGAGATAAACAATACCAAGTTACCTTTTCCGAATGTTGAGGATGTATCCCGTTTCACTCAATGAGAAATGAAAGAATAGTGGAATTGGTACCGGACTTGTTCACTCACACCTATCAAGTAAAGCTTTTCGAGTGGCTCGGTGAGGATAGTGGCACAAAAATTTGATGCAAAATGTTAGCAAGAGTCAATAAAGTTGAAAGAGATTCACAAATTCGCAAGTGAAACAAGTAGACCAATAGCAATATGGGTGGCACACGGAAACACACGCACGGATAGATAAATGTGGTTGTGCAACCAAGGATTGAGCAAAAAATGTGGAATCCACGGAAAATGCTCTTGTCGCACAACACTAGAGAGACGCTAGCCGATTGCTCAATAGGCGGATACGAACATGTGCACTCCTATATGAGACAAAATGTAGCGACTTCCTATCACAAGTATGCTATGTATATGATGTTCCGGTGGTTTTATCACAAGATGATCCAAGATGATCAAGTATGATATCATATGATGCGATGCTATGTCTCTTGCTTACAAGCTTCTTTGTTTTTCTCTTTTTGCTTAAAAGCTTTATTCTCTTTCTTTTTTTTTGTATGGCCACGATGCGAAATGCACAAATCAAGATAGCAATTGTGTATATGCGGGAACAATATTGTGACACAAGGGATGCTATGATGATACCAAGATGATAAGGTATGTATACAATGGAAGGGCGGATCGATGATCACTAATGTGCACAAGTAACGTTGCCGGCAATACTCAAAGGCTAGTCTCGATAGGCAAGTGACGCAAAATGGGCTAGGGGTTAACAATGCAATTGCAAGGGAATATACAATGATGTCGTCGAAGTTACCATCCGTGTCGATGATGAGAGGTGGTGCTCTTGATGTAGACCCGTTCCTAATTAGCCGAAACACCTTAGGAAACGGAAAAACCACAACTCAAAATCTCAAGGACAAATGTCAAATGGTGGTAGCGGACAAGTGGTGGTGGTCGCGGAAGTGGAATGATGGGCTATACACGATGTCGGAGTTGAAGTCACGGTCCCTAAGTAGCCGAAACACCTTAGGAGACACAAGTCACAACTCAAACAAGCTCGAACAAAAATTTGGTTAAGTTGGGTTGGCTATGTATGGTGGGCAATGGGTATGCGGAAGTGGTGGTGGTGGTTGATGAAGAAGCAATGGTCCCTAAGTAGCCTAAACACCTTAGGAGACTCAAATCACTACTCAAGCAACCACAAATGGTATGGGAACAAAATTGGTTAGGTTGCAGAAGTCGGTGGTGATGTAGTGGATGATGTGGTGGACGCCCTAGGCAAAGATGCCAAAATTCCAAAAATATGATGGAGTCAAATGATGATGGTAGTATTTTTGTGTTATGGGGGATGTCAAGAGCTTCAAAACGAGCTCAAGAACGTTGAAATCGGAGTTCGGATGAATTAGTTATGGACAAAACGGTGAAACGAAAAAGTTTGAAACTACAGGGGTCGAACATCCGGGGTCGGGTCCGGATTTCCGGGACCTGATGTCCAGAAACTTGCGCGATTTTGCCCTCCAGGAGCCGGATGTCCGGCCCGATGGCCCGGATGTCCGGCCCGAAGATTCCAGATCTGAATCGGGACAAACTTTTTGAATTGGGGGTGGAAATTGATGATTTGGGGCTCAAAATTTGAGAGATTTCGTGGATGGAATGATGGGAGAAGTGGCGGAAAGCTAGATCCACTTGAAACCAAGCAAATCCACGGATCAAAATCAACAAAATCTCATCAAACCAACAGATCACAAAAAAAATTTAGGGCTATTTTTGGTTGGGAATTTTCGAATTGGGGAAGAACACAATAAAAACAAGCTAGAAAACGGTGGAGGGGGCTCCAAATTCGTGAGAAACCGTGGCTCTTGATACCATATGATCACTAAACTATTTGGGGGGCTCCAATTTCGTGAGAAACCATGGCTCTTGATACCATATGATCACTAAACTAGGTGGGGGGCTCCAATTTTGTGAGAAACCATGGCTCTTGATACCATATGATGTAGGGTGGAACCCTATGTGGCCGATCTTTCACGAAATGGAGGGGATCCCACGATGAACACGAAGAACACAAAGGGAAATCACGAGGGAAACACTCAAGAACAAGTCCAATCACACATCCACTAGACAATCAAACACACAAGATCACAAGATACATGAACAACAAAGGGAAAGATACAAGGTAGAGTTCATCTCCAAGAGGTGGTCTTGAATCCGTGAAGGATCTTCCCGTTTAGGGGTCTTGAATCCAAGGTGGATCTTCTCCGTAGAGGGGCCGCGGTCTCTCTCGTGGAGTAGATCCGGGATGGATGAGCAAAGCTTTATCTCACATATGAGCTAAATCAATGCTAACCCTAAAATGGTGGAGGTGGAGGAGTATATATAGTTCTAGTGCAAGTGGGGGCAAATGGAAAGGGATACATGGGCCTCTGGCCCAGTTAGGCACGCGCAGGTGCCGGACGTCCGGGTTGGCGGCCGGATGTCCGGGGCTTCGGGGCGAGCCGGATGTCCGGGGTCACGGCCGGATGTCCGGGCTGGCTCGGTCCAGCTTCTGTGAAGGAGGGTCCGGATTTCCGGGCCGAAGGCCGGATGTCCGGGATTTGGCGAAGCGCCGGATGTCCGGCGTTTGGCCCGGATGTCCGGCTGCTGTAGCTTCCACATCTCTGTCTTCTTCCGTCGTCGCTTCCAAGCTTCCCTCGCGGATGGTGTAGTTGTTCCTTGGCGCTTGCACTCCTCGTCGTCGTCCGTGAAGCTCCGACAATACCTATGCATGCACACGAGTGGAGTGTCAAGTAGTATACCATCCTCGAAGGGGTCAAGTGAACACGTGTAAAGGAGATGATTCACCTTTAAGTATGAGAAGTAGAGGTCACACGTGTCACTTGCCAAACGGACTCTTGACAAGGTGATGTCCTTAGGATGCTCCGCATCACATCCTATGTTGCAAAGTGTGATGTGTGCCAAAGGGTCAAGGCTGAATATCAGCGACCCGCTGGATTGCTCCAACCACTCAAGGTTCCTGAGTGGAAGTGGGATAAAATCGGAATGGACTTCATCACTAGATTACCAAGGTCGAATAAAGGACATGACTCCATCTGGGTCATAGTCGACCATTTGACCAAGGTAGCCCATTTCATTCCTGTCAAGACTACCTATGATGGCAACCAGCTGGCAACTCTCTACATCGACAGAATCGTAAGCCTTCATGGTGTTCCTAAGGAGATTGTGTCAGACCAAGGAACCCAGTTTACCTCAAGGTTCTGGAAGAAGTTCCAAGAAGCCTTGGGAACCAAGTTGTCTTTCAGCACGGCTTTCCACCCGCAGACCGGAGGTCAGACAGAGCGAGTAACTCAAATTCTCGAAGACATGCTCCGAGCCTGTGTCTTGGCATATGGAGCCAAGTGGGAAGATTGCCTCCCTTTTGCCGAGTTCTCCTATAACAACAGTTATCAGTCGAGCCTTCAGATGGCACCATTTGAGGTGTTGTACGGACGAAGTGTCGCACACCCCTCAACTGGTCAGAGACTGGAGAAGGGCTAGTCTTTGGACCAGATATTCTCCGCGAAGCAGAAGAGCAAGTCCAACTAGTCAGAGAACGTTTGAAGGCCGCCAAATCAAGGCAGAAGAGCTATGCTGACACTCATCGCCGAGATATGAGTTTCCGTGTTGGAGACAATGTGTACCTGCGAGTGACCCCTCTGAAGGGAACCAAGCGTTTCCACATTAAAGGGAAGCTCGTACCAAGGTTCATTGGACCCTTTGAGATCACTGCACGACGAGGAGAAGTGGCTTACCAGTTGGAACTACCACCTGAGCTATCCGATGTGCACAACGTATTCCACGTGTCACAACTCCGAAAGTTTCTCCAAGTTCCGGACAAGCCTGATCTCTATAAGGAAGTTGATCACCAAGCTATTGATCTTCAGCCTGATTTGACCTACCGCGAGAAGCCCATTCGCATTCTGGATGAAGTAGAACGACAGACGCGAAGCCGCACCATCAAGTACTTCAAGGTCTAGTGGAGCAACCACACGGAAGCAGAAGCAACCTGGGAACGTGAAGACTATCTTAGATCCGAGTATCCCGATCTCTTTTAAGACCTAGTTTAGGAATCTCGGGGACGAGATTCTTGTAAGGGGGGTAGGTCTGTCACACCCTGCATTTTTGTAACATGCCATTTGCATTAATAAAGCATGAAAATTTGGACCAACAATTTTTTTGGCATCATTTGGCTTTTATTTGGAATTAAGTTTTTCTCTCTATGATTTTCAAGTGCTCTTAAAAGTCAACTACTCCCTCTTGTATATTTCATCTCCTTACCCCATACTCCTGCCCAATGACCATACCAAGTGTATATAACAGTATAGTATTTTCTTACAAAAATAATTTGGCCAAAAAGTATTTTCAAAAATTAGTTTTCCAAAAACCCCTCGATTGAGGTTTGCACTGCAAGTGCTTGATTTAGGGTGAGAAAAATATTTCAAAGAGTATATTTGAAACCTAGAAGATATAGGACTCCCATAAACCACATAAATATAATTTTAAAAGTTATTTTCCTATTTTATTTAAAATCTTTTTCTTAAGGCCAGAAATGGTCTTTAATAGGGAAAAATATTTAACTATTTCAAAAATATTTGCCCAAATTCAGAGAGACTCTTAGGACATATATTTTCCATATATGAAAGTTTCAACACTTGGTCATGTTCAAAATATTGGACAAATCCCTCAGAAACCCTTTCTGGATATTTCAAGCTTTTGAAATATTTACAAAGGAAATATTCTCTAAAAATTCCAGGGAAATTCTATCATGTCATATATGACATGTGTGATGATCTTGCCAAGCCCCATGCCTTGGGAAGCAAGAAAACATCATCAAAACCCCTCAAACCATTCTGTCCATCTTTGAAGTTTGATCAACTTTACATTGCCAAACTTGCCCAAATGCTCTCAAACTTGGTACACTTGCTAGAATGGTCTAATAATGCATCTATACCAAATGGCACAAGTTTTGGAGAAGGGTAACACCGTTGGTCCCTTCGTGTCTGCATGACATTGTAAAAAGAGCAAGTCCCATTATTTATCGTTTGTACACGTGGGCTGTGCACCAACGAGTGGACCCTATGTTAGTGTCGTCTAGGGAAAGGTAATGACCGGGTGCTTCCCCCGAGTACTTGAGGTACTGCGGGATCGTGGGTGACACGAAAGCTTCCCGAATCTTGTGGGTAAAGTGCGCAACCTCTGTAGAATGTAAAACTATTCGAATAGCCGTGTCCACGGTCATGGACAGTTGGGAGGTGCTACTTAAACTATGTCCAGAATTTTACAAATCTCGGTGGAAGAATGTGTGTGTTTTGAGTCAAGGTGGTGACTTGACTCGTTGATAATGAATTGAACTCTATTCATGTTGATATCTGTAACCTGTCTTCGAGGTTACCCAAGTACATTGATGCATGTTTCACAAATGGTAGAATATTTAATCTAGCTTGTAGCTAGGATGCTCATTGTTGTACAATTTGCATTGTTACCTTGAACCAAATCATGGGTTGCTTGCGAGTACATTCAAAGTACTCATTGGCTTGCCACTGATTATTTAATTGGCCAGGCATGGAGGAGCAGGAATTTGAAGAAGAGTTCTATGGAGACAAACATGCGAACTAGGATGCTTTCCCAGTCAGAATGCCTGTAGGGTTAAGACAGATGGCATGGGTTCTACTTATCTACCAAGACTTCCGCTAATCGAGTTTATTTGCTATTCATCCCATGAGGATTTATCTATGTAAGACTTGGCCATAATGGTCATAATTTGTGTAAGACGGCATGTATGGATGTAAGACTCTTGTTATTCAGCTTCTGTGTGTTCAGTGAGCATTGATCTCTGGGATCACTGTACACGTGCATTCGGTGATCTCAACTCTTAAGTCGGGGTCCCCACAGTTGTCCACTATGGGCTGCCACTCAGAGCGCTTTAGTTGCCAAATGGAGAGCTGAAGCCCTAGGTACTTGCATGGAAAGGACTCCATGTTCCACGGCATAACACTTTCCACAAGTTCCTTGTCGCCATCTCCTGCTCGAATCAAGATGGCCATGGACTTAGAGTAGTTTATGTTAAGGCCCGATGCCATCTCGAATATGTGCAATGCCTCCTTGACAAATCTGAGATCTTGGGTGGTTGGTCTGACAAATAGGACCACATCGTCCGCATAGATGGAGAGTCTTTGGAGGGGGGGTGCAACCCAACATTTTACTCAAGACTCCACTCTCCTGGGCCCTCGTGATAAGGGACGTGAGAACATCCATGACGATAACAAAGAGCAACGGCGAAACTGGATCTCCTTGCCGAAGCCCCTTAACATGAGCAAATTTTTGCCCCGCATGCCCGTTAACCACCACGCGGGAGCTGGCCGTAGAGAGCAGGATCACTATGCAGGACAGCCAAGTCTCCGAGAACCCTTTGGCACGAAGAACCTCAAAAAGGAATGACCAAGATAGAGTGTCGAATGCTCGCGAAACATCCAACTTGAGTAAGACTCCTTTCGCTCTCCGGCGGTGTAGGGCTCTGGCCACCTGTCTTACTAGCAAAAAGTTATCGTGCAGATTCCTCCCCTTGATGAATGCCGATTGGTTGGAGTGGACAAGCTCGTGCATGCGCGAATGCAAGCGATTTGCATGTAGTTTGGAGGCGATCTTGGGCAAACTATGGACCATACTGATAGGACATAAATCACCCACACGGCAAGCGCCGGCCTTCTTAGGAATCAGCGTGATCAGGGCTTGATTTAGTCTTCTGAACCCATGGCCATTGCCAAGAAAGAGATGGTGGATAGCCACAAGTAAGTCCCCTTTGATAGTGCTCCAGGCCTTGTGGAAAAATAGGCCGATAAACCCATCTGGGCCCGACGCGCGATCTGCTGGCATCTCCTTGATCGTGGCCCAAATCTCCTCCTCCGTGAAGCACACATCCTGGTCCAATAAGTCCAGAGGCTGGACCCCAAGAAAATGTAGGTCAATGGTGTTCTCTCGCCCCGTAGCCGAGCCAAGCAGCTGCTGGTAAGTTTGGTAGAAGATTTCCTCCTTGCCGTGCTGGTCGGAGATGAGGTTACCCTCATGCATGATCGCCGGAATAAAGTTCTTTGTCTTCCTACCATTAGCCATGAGGTGAAACAGCTTGGTGCTAGCATCTCCTTCCCGAAGCCAACGAATACACGAACTTTGTCTCACGATAGTGCGTTCGAGAGAAGCAAGGCCAAGCACTACAAGCTTAAGCGTTCGACGTAGCCAGACCTCCCCAGCCGCTAGTTGGTGCCGTTCCCGAGCTCAAAGTGGAAGATTATCCAATTGGCTATAGCGATTTGCAGCTTGACGTTACCAATCTTCCTTTGCCCCCACGTAGTCAAGGACCGAGCGGTGTTTCTGAGCAGCGTGTCAAGACGTTTGAAGGGATCATGAATGTTAGGGTCACACACCCATGCCTCTTTGACCGCATCTTGACAACCATCCAGCCGCGTCCAGAACACCTCAAATCTGAAGCGTCGTCGCGGGTGTATGTTCTCGTTCAACGTAAGATGCAAGGGGCAATGATCCGATGTCGAGGTGGACATCGCTTGGAGCAGGCAGTCCGGATAATCAATCTCCCAGTCCACCGAGACAAGCGCCTTGTCAATTTTAGTGAGGGTAGGGGTTTCCCTTTCGTTACTCCATGTGAAAGCATGTCCGTGCATGTAGAGCTCCTTGAGCCCATGAGCATCCACAAATTGACAAAATCTACGCATCATTCTCCTATCTAGATGCGAGTTATTTTTGTCCGAGGCATGGAGAATCATGTTGAAGTCCCCAATCACCATCCAAGCCCCCGGGCAAAGCTCTCTTCTAGATGCGAGCTCCTCCAAGAATAACATCTTGTCACTATCCTCCTGTGGTCCATACACCGTTGTGAGCCACCAAGGTGTACCATCGACGGGGGTGACGTACCCTGTAACACAATGCGTATCGCGCACGCAGTTTGTAATGCTCACTAGAGCCGAGTTCCAAGCTAATAGAATCCCACCCCTCGTATCCGAGGCCGGCAAGTAAAAAAAGCCATCATACCGCGGGCCAAGACATTGTATAACCACAAAAGTATCAAAGCAAGCTAGTTTAGTCTCCTGAATGCAAAACATAGCCGGGCGCGTCGAGTCTGCGAATTCACGCAGCGCCTTCTTCTTCGCCGGGCTGTTCATGCCCCGCACATTCCAGCACACCAACTCCAGCTTGATCGATGACATGGTGTCGACAGAATACAACCGTGCTGGCTACCTAGGCAGGCAAAGCCACCTTGGAAGCGGTCTCCTGGCCAAGGTCAAAAGGGATGGCCTTGCCAAAAATAGCAGCGATAGCACGCAGTTGCGGCTCCTGGATCGGAGAGTCGAACATTTGTGTGAGATGTGAAAGGGCCTCGTCTGTAACCGCCAAACCCTCTAGCATGATGCCAAGAGCTTTCAGAAGAACCGTCTCAGCAGCTGTCGCTTTAGACTTCCGAGGCGCGTTGACAGTTGTGGACCGGGTGGTGCGGCGCGGTGTGTACTCCAGTCCATGTCCCTTCCCATGCACAGCTTCAATCTCCTTGAGAAGTGGGGGTGCAAGTTTTTTCAGTAAGCCCGTGCAGAACGCCTTGATATTAGCCACCACAATCTGCTCCTTGGGGGGCAGCGTGACATCACTGGAGTTCCCAGGTACGTGCATGAAAGTGTCCACATCCATGCAAACCGGGCCAATCGCCGGGGCTGGGACGATCATGCAGTCCAGTCTTGCCTCTTGGCGCTCGCATCAGATGGGCCCGCCACGCACTCGTCCGCCAGCCCAGTAGTGTGGGGCAGCAGCTCCTCGACGGGGTCCCACCCGGGGGCTGTATCCTGCGTCCCGCCAACCGGGTCAATCATTTGAGGCAGATCGGACACCACCTCGGTTGGAATTCTCAGTATCTTGTCCGCCTCGCCAGGCAGTGGGTCTACCGTATCCGCCAACGCAGCAACATCCGTATTGATTGGCCCCGTCTCCACCCGTGTTGTCAAAGCAACGGATAGCTCGCGCGAAGCGCCAATCCCACTACACTGATTCCGCTGTAGTACAGTGGGCCCCTCAGGCGCACCAATCAGCGGCTCGTGTTGCGCGAGAGGAGTCTCCCGCTTGGTTTGTGACCGAACCAGCTCCGGACCCACAACCACCTCCCCCAGATTCTCTATGGCCGGCCGCATCTGATCCACAGCGGCCGAAGGATCCTGGCGGCCAGGCACTTGCGCCTCCGCTCCCACCCTGGTGCACGCCGACCTCTTGATGGGAGGATTAGTTGCCGCCGGTGAGGGAAACACCAACCTTGACACCAAAGCAACCCGGGGGCAGGCCGCGCCAATTGGTGGAATGCGCGAGTCTGAGGGCCCCACGTGACCTAGAAGCGCCTGACGATATGAACGTCCGGTGACATCTCGTGCCGGCGCGCCGCCCCGAGCATCCTGCACACCCCGCGTCCAAGGAAGAACACGCCATTCACCACTCCCCGAGTAGCTGCCGGAATCATCCGGCAAGCCGCTTTGTCCGCTACCATCCGAGCTAGGTGGCCGTAGCCAACCCTCAGGACCGGCGTGCTCTCTCACCCTGCCAATGTGGATTAGCGTCTTGTATTCCAGCAGCTATCGAGAAGTTGGCCGGCGAGCCGCAGGGTGGAATTTCACCTCCGATTCCGGAACCCAGAGCCTCTGCGCCACCGGCACATCATCCGGATCAACACACCATGCCCTGAGCTTGAAGAGTGAGAGGTCCTCATGGTTTGCTGTCTCCGGGGCAAGGCTTTCCACCAGGCAGCTCGAACCCAAGAGCTCAGAGGCAGTATCCCTCGTCCAAACATGGGACGGAATGCCCTCAATCATCAAGTCCACCTGGGAGCGCATCACCTTGGTCACCGCTTGGGCTTGCCACAGCCAGGGCCTGAAGAACATCTTGAAGTACTCGTGTTCAATTGAATCCACCGTGAGGGCCTTGTTCCTGAGTTCTGGAGCGGCAAAAACCACTAAGAAATCCTCCGGGAAGAACTTGTGCACTGAAATCGCAATGGCCTCGGCCGCCTGAACTGTCGACACCGCCGGCCTGGAACCGCCTATATAGGCAACCACCGCCGTCCAGAGACGCCTCTCCATGTCGTCCATCTCCTGCGTCCAAGAGACGACGCAGGCGCCGTCCATGGCCATCGGCAGCGTTGCCGTCACAGGCAGAGCCAACCAAGCCCCCGCAGGTGCGGTGTCCGCCCGGACTGACGAGGGCCACTCCTGAGGAGTGGCCTGTCGAGTCCCCGGCGACAGCCTGCGCGCGGGCTCTGCTAGCTGCTGCTGCAGACTGGTACGCGCAACCTTAGCCATGGCCTCATGCCGGAGCTCCTCCTCAGACCAAGGGCTCCGCGGCCGCGAGCACTCCGATGAGATGTGTCCCTCCACACCGCACCGAAAGCAGAGGGGCGAAAAGATGCAGTCTTCCTTGCGATGACCTTCCCGGAAGCACTTGAAGCAAAGACCGAACATATCCGACGGGACTTCACGCCGCTCGTGAGAGGACGCCGGTGAGAGAGACCTTTGACGAGCCTCCGCCATGAGCAGCCTCTGCCGGCGCTCCCACTTCCGGCGACGCCAGAGCGCCTTGCGAGAAGGGCCCGGCTGCCTCCAGGGAGCCGCCGTCGCAGCGCCAGAGGCCGGGTCTGCGACCGCCCGTCCAGCGGGAGGAGGAGCGCCAGCGGAAGAGGACCCCGCCGATCCCGGCGACTCGGAGAGACCGAGGCCCGACACCACCGGCCGCAGGAGGGAGGAGACCGAGCCCTGGCTGCCC
>LR738715.1:434279413-434323370 GCA_902687465.1 Secale cereale
TGAGAGCGGTGGACGCTGGGGCCGAAGTGGCCGCCGGCGAGGGCATGGGGGAGCGGATCCGCTCAGTCACAAAGTGGAATACCAGCACTAAAAGCAGACCCACAGCCCCTACTACTATGCATACTGAACCAATTATTAGAGCTCGCACACGTTAATTAAATTATCAGGTACTTCCGTTTCTGGGGAATAATTCTGATGTTTATGGAAGTATTTCCGTTTCCGGGGAATAATTCTGATGTTTATGGAAATATGATGTTGCTTAAAATAGATAAATTTGTGTTGATTACTAATGAAGGACATTAGAGCTCGCGCATGTTAATTAAATTATCAGGTACTTCCGTTTCTGGAGAATAATTCTGATGTTTATGGAAATATGATGTTGCTTAAAATAGATACATTTGTGCTGATTACTAATGAAGGACCTAGCATGGACAATAGGGATGTACATTTGAGCAGGATCAAGCATTGAGATGAAGGCACCCGTGAAAGGAACCAGAACGATCTTACTGATGAGTTTTAGCACTTGAAGCCTCCATGATTGCATACAAGGACATGAATGAAATATACAAGATGCATTTTCATAAATTTCGTTCATAGCTTATTTTGGGAGCCGCGTCACCTTAGTTTTGGGCCAGGCCCATGTAATTTCGAAATGCTACTTCATAAGCTGGTTTTAGATTCCGTATTGTAGGAGAAACAATTTAGGAGGTGTTTTAGTCCCATCTTGCCAAGGGTGGACGAGATGCCCTCCTTTTCCCCTATAAATACATCCCTTAAGGCATCATTTAAACTTCGGTTTTGTTTGGATTAAAGAGTTGCAACTCGCGTCTTTTGTTTGTGTTTAGCGACCAAAACGTCACATAACCCCACTTTCATTAATAAAGGTTTCCTCTTATATTCGCAATATATAGATTGCAATATCATTTTCTTATTCTTCGTTTGGTTGCAATAAATAGACCCTCGTGGTCAGGTTGATCGTGCTCCGGCATGGTCAATAACCTTTCGAAGTTGGTTTAGCGATTGCTAAGGCGCGACGTTTTTGCAGTTCGTAGTCGGATCGTAAAAATCGACTTCCGCCAAAATGATATCCACCCATCTCATCGAAGATGGGACACATTTTTCTCTATCGTATTTGCTTTCAGTTAATTTTGTAACGAGGAAGAACACAAGACTAAATTCTCTGGAGAACATCTTCTCTGCATAATATGTTAGAGCATTAGTGGCAACAGGAGTCTACCAATTAAGAGATGAGCAAAGTTTGTTCTAAACTTTGAGTTCGTAGGAGTGGTCGGATGCAAACCCTAGTGCATTTGCGCCACATCATGGGGCCACCGCATGCACCAACAGTTCATCCTTCGGTAAACCGTTTTTTAGTTGAACGACGTCTATTTATATAAAAAGGCCAAGGTTATAGGGATACAAAGGTTCGATGGGGGTTCCGTCAACCACACATGGCGCCCCGTCTCAAGGGTGGTTGCCATCCTAGCCAATCTACGAGCTTCAACATTTTGCTCGCACCGTTCATGGCATATTTCACATGCCCAAAAACTACTACTACGAGAATTAAATTCTTTTACAATCATGCAATATCCTCTAAAAGCTTGCCCCGATGTGATCTCCTTGACGACTCTCGGACAGTCAGCTGCGGTCTTGATCTTAGATAGCCCCAGATCTTCGCTCAATGATAAAACTTCTCTACATGCAAGTGCTTCGAGAAGTTCCGGGGTCAAGGACACCATCAAGGACATGAATAGAGGCCATGCAGCAATGCATACGTTCTTTTCCAGTTGGCAATGAGGATCGAGCCAACCTCCATGCAAAAATGCGCAGCTTTGGCGGAACTCTTGCCTTCCACGGTTTCTTCCAACTCCGTTCATGCATCTCCGTATCAGATGATTCCGTTCTCCCATTGAGCCAAGTTTCACATCGCTGTTTTGCGTCAACCAAGAGCCTATATGCTGACCTGACAGTGAAGACGCCCGTCTTCTCGTAATGCCAGGCCCAAAAATCTTTCTGAGCACACATCGACGAATGAAGTGGTTGGTGCTACACTAGTGGCGGAGAGAGAAGCTAAAAGTGAAGAAGCAGCAGATGCGGGCCCATCAAGTAACAAGTTGGAATCTTCCCCTGCAAGTCTTGGTGCCGACAAGTCAAGTGGAGAGCAAGCAGATGAATCAGTACAACAAGTTGTGCAGAAGAAGAAGTTGGTGCAGCACCGGGTCTATTTTGTCAGTTCTCTCCTCCAGGGAGCTAGATCAAGATATTCCGGTGTGCAAAAATTGCTCTTTGGCCTCCTTATGGCCTCAAGGAAGACTCGCCACTATTTTCAAGCACACCAAATCATCGTCGTCACTCGCTTTCCGATGCAAATGATCTCGAGGAATCCAGATGCAATAGGCAGGATTGTTGGTGGGTGTTGGAATTGTCGAGCTTTGATCTCAAATTTGAATGCACTTCAACTATTCAGAGCAGAGCCTTGACGGAGTCCATTTCAGAATTGACACCAAATCTGGACGAAGAAATTCCAGAAACCTATCTCCACGGCAAGGAAAAAACCCAGGACTGGATTATGTACTTTGATGGGGCCTTCTCGCTGCAAGGTGTTAGAGTGCTGCTTGTCGCACCCGCTGGAGAGCACCTCAAATACGTAATTCTGATGCATTTCCCCAGGGAGAAGGTGAAAAACAACACTACTAAGTATGAAGGACTGCTTGCTGGTCTCAGGATCGCGGGGTACCACGGAATCATGAAGTTCATTATCAGAGGCGACTCGCAGTTGGTTGTGAAGCAAGTCAATAAGGATTACAAGAGCCCATTGATGGATGCATATGTTGATGAAGTGTGGAAATTGAAAGAGCACTTTGAAGGATTGCAAACCAAGCGCATTCCTCGTGCAGAATACTGCATAGCTAACGATCTGTCGAAACGTGTCACACTCAAGCTACATGTGGAGCCAGGAACTTTTATGCTCCGCTTGACTCAACCATCTGTAACACCATCAGTTGGTCACAACAAGAGAAGAAATTTGAACACTTGCAAGTACTTTCCTGCTGAGCTCCCAGAAGATGCCGACAAGGATGTTGCCGGGGACAACGACAAGCTTTCTAGTGAGCAGCACGGTCCGGCAAGAAACAAAGTTCTTGCCATTGAGACAAGCGCTCCTGCATCTGAAGAAATGCCTTTAGTCCTTGCCGTCGAGCAGCGGGCTCTGGCATGGGCACATGAGATTGTCGAATTCCTTTAGACAGGAGAACTTCCCGAAGATCAAGAAGAAGCTGAAAGAGTTGCCCATCAATCTAGTATGTATCAGTTTGTCGGCAATGACCTATACAGAAAGAGGCCAAATGGTGTGAAATTGAAGTGTATTTATCGAGAAAATGGACAAACGCTATTGGCAGAGATACATGGGGGGATATGTGCCTCTCACATAGGATCAAGGGCCCTGGCCGGCAAGGATTTCTGGCAAGGCTTTCTATTTGCCCACTTCCCTCCAAGATGCAACTGAGCTAATAACCAAGTGTGGAGCTTGGAAGTTCCATTTGAAGCAATCACATCAGCCAACTCAAGCTCTTTACATGATCCCTCTCTCTTGGCCCTTCTATGTCCGAGGGCTCGACATACTGGGCCCCTTCCCATGTGCTGTCAGAGGCTTTGAGTAGTTGATGTTGCAATCGACAAGTTCACAAAGTGACCAGAAGTGGAGCCGATGAGGAAGGTGACAACACAGTCAGTCGTCAAGTTTTTCAAAGGACTTGTTTGCTGTTTTGGAGTGCCCAACAGGGTCAACATTGACAATGGCACGCAGTTCACGACCCGCACCTTCATGCAGCACCTTGACGACCTTGGCAGCAAGATACGCTTTGCATCAGTTGCTCACCCAAGGAGCAATGGCCAGACGGAAAGAGCAAATGCTTAAGTGCTGCATGGTCTCAAGATGAGAACTTTTGATAAGCTGCGCAAGTGCGGAATACGCTGGATTGATGAGTTGCCAGCGGTTCTTTTGTCAATCGGAATGACACCAAATCAAGCTACTGGTAGGACACCTTTTCCCCTAGTCTATGGGGCAGAAGCAGAGCTCCCAGAAGAACTCATATATGGGTCACCTTGAGTGCTCTCTTATGATGAGCTTGAGCAGGAGCAACTACGTCAAGATGATGCTACTCTCCTTGCGGAAGATCTTCTCCAGGCTGCTGTACGTGCTGCATGTTACCAGCAAGCTTCGTGGCACTATCACAACAGCAAAGTTCACGCCTGGAGCCTTGAGGAAGGCGACCTTGTTCTTCGGCGAGTTCAGTCTGCCAAGAATTCATTCAAGTTGACGCCAAAGTGGGAAGGCCCTTACCAGGTAGTACGAATCACTAGGCCTTGGGTAGTCCGCCTAGAGACCGAAGATGGCACTCCAATGCATAACTGATGGAATATATCGTGTCGGAGTCTGGGATCTGTGTTCAAGAAACTCTCCAAGAACTAGGGTTCGAACACTAGGGATTTGCTTGGTGAACTACGACCTAACAAGGACTACAGCGAGATCACGACAAGCACACTCACTCACACCGGACATGACGGGGATGCGCGAGCTACCCAGGTTCGGGCCACCGTGCGGTGTAAAACCCTGCTCCTGCTTGTGTTGGATTGCTGTGTAGTGGAGCGCTGGAGCTCGAGGTACACAGAGTTTGTCGGGATAGAATGGCTCCATCCCCTTACATGGAGGCGACCCTACCCGCCCTGTAGTGCCTTGGTCCTCTTCCCCAAAAATATGAGCGGGAAAGGGTAGCCACAAGGAATCAATTCAAAGGGGAATAGGCCCCCAGGCTTATCCTGACTAAAGGTGGTCTCCGCCAGCTAAAGTTGTTATCCTGACACGTCGGTGGGCTGGACGATGACCTTCGGCCTGGCGCGCCGATCCGTCTTGATCTCCTTACGCTAACATGCAAGGCTTTGGGACTTGCTTTTGGGAGAGGCAGACGCCCCCGCTCGCCTATCACCAAAATGGAAACTGGTCTTGGTCATGCTCTGTCGTCCTTATCCTGACAGCAGGACATCACCCATGTGATGGAGTCGGGATCCCGCGGCTGGAGCCGTACGACCTACCTCGCGAGGAGGCCTTGCAAGGGAGGGACTTGCGAGGGGGGCCTCACGAGGGAGGGCTTCGTGAGGCGCCCCAGGACTTGTTGGTCTTGACGGAGCTCGGCCTGGTAGCAAGGCACCTTACGAGTCTAGCCCCCCGCAGGGTGGCTCCCTCCGGAGCCACCGAGGCAGGGTGATGCGGGGCTAACCCGATCTAGGCCGATATTTCACAATTGGAGGGATCCCCGAGGATGAACACGAAGAACACGAGGGGAAATCACGAGGGGAAACGAGAGAAAACACTGAAATCAACAAGAAACGATCACACATGTGCTAGATCCTCAACACAATGAGATACACAGTCCAAATCCAACTAAGGAAAGATACAAGGTAACTAGTTCATCTCCGTGAGGAGGTCTTGAATCCGCGAGGGATCTTCTCTGTGAGGAGATCCTGAATCCAGTGTGGATCTTCTCCGTAGAGGCCGCGGTCTCTCGTGGAGTAGAACCACTATGGATGAGCAATGCTCTAGGTCTCAAATGAGCTAACAAAAAGCTAACCCTAGCTAGGAGGAGGTGGAGGAGTATATATAGTCTAAGGCCACGAAGGGGTAAGTGTGGGATACATGGGCCTCGGCCCAACACTCTGCGCACAAGCAGGCGTCGGACGTCCAACAGGTACCGAATGTCCGGTGGCATGCAAGGGTCCGATTGTCCGGTACTTGTCGGACGTTCGGCGTTTCGGCTCTGGATAGGAGGTGTCAGACAGCCGGTGGAGGCCGGTCGTCCGGTTGCTGGAGGGTGTCGGACGTCCGACATCTGGCAGTCGTACGGGCGCTGTAGATCTTGCTGGCTGGAACTTGGGCTGGCTAGTGAAGACTCCAGGCGTCGGACGTCCGGAGATCGTCGGACGTCCGGGGGCTGATGCTTCCTGGCAGCTCCTTTTCTTGTTCCTCGCGCTTGGTGTCCTCGCCGTCTTATCCAATGCTCCTAGTTGTTCCATGGCTTTCCTCTTGGTTCCTGATAATGCATAACACATATGTTTGAGGTAGCAGCCATGTCTCACATGTGGAAAGTGAAGGTTCGGAGAGAAGCGAGTCAACCTTGTGTCCAATGGCGGGTACTTGAGGTCTTGTCTTATGACTCGAAGTGAACATGGGGATGGTCGTGGGATGCTCCACGTCATCTCCCCCCTGGGAAATATCCGACCTCGGATCAAAAAGCTCATCACCATGGAAACGATTGTCGTGGACGGACTTGTAGTTGGACAGAGTTGAGGACATGGCAATCCAAGTACTCCAAGTTATCGCCGGAGTGGTATACATGCAAAAAGAGCAAACACAAATGACACTCGGAAAGATAATGATTAGCGCACACAAATGGTCCTTCATGTAAGAATGAGTCCGACCGAAAAGATTTTGCGTAGCAAGGCACAAGATGCTTATCCAAAAGATATACAATAACATGTAAATCATTCATGGAAGCAAATTCATTCGTGGTGCACACAAAGGTGTTGCGAGAGTGATCAATGCAACCATTGTGCAAAATGATGTCATAATGGGACGGTTTATCAAGAGCATGAACATGGCAAGTGATGCTCAATATGTGTATGTTATCATGCAATTGATGTTTGGCAATGTGATCATGATGTATGAATATGCCATCAAGGTATATCACAAGAAACTTGCTAAGAAAGTGCACAAGCTCATATATCATGGATGACATGGGAATACACGATGCAACAAGGAAATCATAATGCAAGTCATTCCATGTATAAGGTGCAAATTTTTCATGAGTAGTGTTGTACCATTGCTCAATGTCATGGCAAGAGTGGTAGACCGGTGGTGTATCCATAGGGTCCATCTTCAATGTCGGTCCTCCATCCCGTGGATGTATCATGTAGACAACAAGGAAACAACAATGAAAGTATGGCCCATCCAATATGCATATGTGAGGATGGCTCACAAAGAAGGAATTAACCTTATGTATGTTCTCGAAGGTGTTGGTGTCGTGCAACGTGTATGCCTTCACATGCCCAAGATGCCTCGTGATGGTACCGCCTTGTGAATCCTTCAAAATGAAATAACATGACAAGCATTCGGAAGAACAAATGAGGTTAGCCATAATGCAAAACCTAGCATTCGTGCGGGAAAATACCCAACAAGTGCTTGCACCATTCTTATCATAAGAAAAAACAAGGGTGTGATGCGTGGTATGTACGCATAAGATGCAAGAACAACCAAGTGCAATAGGCTCAATCAAGCAAGTATGCATCACAAGAAGGGTGTCCAAGTCTCCAATATCAATAAGCTTGGCATGGTTGCACTCACTAGAAGTAATGAGAGATGCAACTATTGGAGGCAAGCGACAATGGTCAAGATATATCATGTGAAATGCATGAACATATATGTCATCAACCCAAGAAAGCAAGTAAGAGTGGAACATGGGTGATGCAATATAACAAGCAATCATAGTGATCAAGTCAAGCAAGCTAGTAGTGCGAAGATGCAACATACTAGAGGTAATCATGGCAAGCATGTCATGTGTGCAAATAATGGACATACATAATACACATGACATATGACAAGCATAAAAGCAAGATATGAGCAAAATATCATCAATAGCATGGGGCACAAAGAGATCATGACAATAGCTACAAGTATCTCCACCAAGCATGCAAATACACATAGTAGGAGTAGAATGGTGAATCATGGTAAATGCAAGCAAGGGTCACAATTGCATGGCAAAGTCATAGCAAGAGGCATAACATGCAAAGTGAACACGATATAATGGGCATAAGATGACAAATGGTAAATAGCCCAAAGTCGTGTGAGAGCCAAGTAAAAGAGATGCACGTAGTGGTTACGCGAAGAGAACATTGTTAAGGACAATCCGCGGAATCCCAAATCATCGTTGCTCTCAAGAGCTCGTTTTGTCAACTCTTGGGATTGAGAGGTTGACAAGTATTGGCGAATACCTACACAAAATAAAGACACAAGAAAAATTGTGTGTGCGTGCTATATGTACACATCATCCATCATGATGCGCACATGCATGTGTTGGTTAGCACAAAATAGCCAATGCTCAAATAAATGAGATGCGTGATATAGAAACATGTCATCCATCATGAGAGGTTTGTTGTTATGTATGGCATAATGGAGACTCAAATTGTGTAATGCATCATGAGAAGTATGTAGAGCATTGTTATTCATGGAATGCATATGGTGCACACAATCATGGAAATCATGCAAGGTATGGAATGCATCAAGATCTCCTAGTATGTATGAGGAAACTATGGGGGTCTCCTCATGAGCATCAATGTAAACATCACATAGAGAATATTGATAACATCCAAAACAATGCATATCCGGAACAATGTGTTCATGGCATGGCATAGTAGATGAATTGTGAAAATTATGTAAATGAAGCATGTGAATATAATCACAAGAGAAACACATTCCAATGACCATGACCTTGTCATCTATGACACAAGTGCAAATGGGATTTACTTTAATGGGGCATGCATAGTTACTATGTTGAGATTGAAATGATGCAATATGGGAGATCTCACTCATAGCATATGACAAGTTTAAATAGTTGTCGAACATGATGTGTGACACCCCGAGGCCGGTGCGCCACGTGTCAGCCAGTTATTCATTGCCTTTGCCATGTCATCTGCTTGTGTGTTGCATCTTGCCATGTCATCATGTGTGTTGCATCATCATGTTTTCAAAACTTGCATCCATCCGAGCCCCCTCGTCCTTTCCGTTGCCCGGTCTGAGCCCAGACATACTTGCACGCGCCCGCGGCACCTCCGGATATTTATTTTATGAGTGACCAAAAAACATTCTCGGAATGGGTTGAAACTTGGCGTGTGGTCTTATTATAGCATAGGTAGACAACCTGTCAATTTTCGTCGCATTCGGAGTTCGTTTGATAGCCCAACGGTTAACCGCGTTAACCGCCGAAAGCCCTTTTCCCTTTTCCCTTTTGGCCCAACACCCCTTTCACACAGCCCACCTAGCCCATTCTAACCCCTCCATGCTCTTGGTCGTTCGATCACGATCACGTGGCCGCGAACCGCTCCTCATTTGGACACTCCTAGCTCCCTCTACCTATAAATAGGTGCCTCCCTCTCCATTTTCGCGGATGAACCCTAGCCCGCTCCTCTAGCGCCGCCAGACATGTCCATCCGCGCCGGACATGTCCGCCGGACACCTCACCCCGGCCAATCACGTGCAACCACGTCACCCCGCCGCCGATCTGAGCCAATGGCGTCGCGCCACCTCACCCTCTCTCTCCTCCCACCGCCGCGGCCCGCAGAGCCCATCCGGGGCCCGCGCGGGCCCGAACCGCCGCCGCCGTCCCCGAGCGCCTCGCCTCGCTCCCTGGCCGCCCGTGCCTCGCCGCCGGGAGCCGCAGCTCACCACGCCGCCGTCTCCGGCGAGAACGCCGCCACCGGAGCCCCCTTCCCCGTCGAGCCCCGTGCCACGTCGCCATGGACGCGCGGCCCGAGCTCGCCGTCGAGCCCCGTGAGCTCCAGCCGCCGGAGCCCCATCGAGCCCGGATCTGACAACGTCGCCGCCGGACCCCTCCTCCCAGGCCCCGTCCCGTTCCGACGAACCTCCCCGACCAGATCCCGCAGTGCCGCCACACCATCCCTGCCTCGTCCCGGTCGGGATCGGGGAGGACGACGGCGCCCGCTCGCCCCAGCGCCTGGGCCTCGGCCTCGCCCAGCCGCCGCCTGGGCCTCCTCGCCCCGCAGCCATCGGCCCAGCTCCGGGCCTCCACCCCATGGCCCAACCCCGACCGGATCCCTGCTCCCTGGGCCGCCTCCTCTCCTCAGGCCCAGCTCCGCCCGGGCCTGCTCTGCCTCCTCTTCCTCACCGCCTTGGGCCAGGCCCACTTGGTGAGCTGCCCCTATTCCCCGCCCCGAGAGTGATTTAGCATTAGACGCTCACTTGTGTTTTTTTCCAAGTCTAAAAACTGCCAAGTCCTTTTTCTGTCATAATAATGTTGCATGTTGTGATGGCTGTAACTTTTTGTGAGTTTATCCAAATGATGCAAATGCGATGTCAAAATGATCGTGGTGTTATGCTCTACACTTTGTTCCATTGTGCCATGCTTGTTTGACTTCATCTTGATGCCCTAATCTCTGTTGCAAGAGTGCTACTTGTTATAAACTGCTGTTACTTGTTAACTTGTTGCCATGTTTGAGATATGATAACTTGGTGCATGTTTATCCAAATGATGCATATGATATGTCAAAATGTTCATTGTGAAGTGTACTACATGATGGTTGCTGTAGCATGCTTGTTTGAGTTCATCTTGCCATGTTAATCTCTGTTGCAAAAGTGCATTTGGCTGTTAGGTGCTGAAACTTGTTATAAGATGCTGATTTCACTCGCTCATTGCTATTGATGTGTTTGTCCCCATGTCACATGTCAATATGTTTTAGAATCTCCATCATATGGTCTTTGCTGTGGTGCAAACCACTTTCCATGAAATGACTTGTGGTGACTTAAACATGCTTGCAAACATGCCATGCCAACATAACTGTTTTGTACTTAGTGAAAATTCTGCTAAATCTGGAATCTGTCTTAACCTCTACTATGTTTGCTTGATGCCCTAGTCAAGTCCATGCTTGTTTTGGAGTGGCCAATGATCATGTCTTGTTGTCCTTGTTTTTGTCTATCCATTCATGCCCTTACTTGCTCATATGACCTGCTGTAGCTTATTTATTTCTTGCTCTCAAGTTGCTATAAATTATACCTGTGAGGATTTTATCAACATGTTCAATTTGGTGGAGCTTGTTGCTATTGATCCATGCCTCCTATGGAGTTTCTCCAATGGAGTTGTTTGTTGTAGGATATGACTACTACATGTCCATGCTCTTTATGTTCTTATTAGAGTTGATATGCTTGTTGTTTTGTGCCTCCGAAGGCAGCATCGTGATGATGTTTTTGCCTTCCTAGATTTTGGCCAAGTCTGGATAACTTTATTGCAACTTGCCATGCTTGTTTAAATGTGTTCCAGCAAGCTTTTGGGTGTGTTCTAAGTTCCTACTTGTTAAGTATCATGTCTACTTCATATCCATGCTTCTTGTTAACATGTTTGAGTGCTGTAGCATATATATATCTTGCCCCAAAGTTGCTATGTGGCTGTTAACTTCAGCTTTGCATTGTAACTTGTTTTGCTCGTATCTTTTAGCCCGTGGCTCTGTTTTGAGTGTGTCCTACATGAAACTTGTGTGATTTTGCCTGTAGAATCATAATATCATGTTGTTTACTTGTTAGGAGTGTGTCTACTTGATGTGTGGGTGCATCTTGCACCATTGCCTTGCTTGTCTTGTTTTGCTCATATCTTCTAGGCCGTAGCTCCGAATTAAACAAACTTTATATGAAACTTGACTAGAATTTCGTGTAGATCATCAAGGTGAATGTGAACGTGCTGTTTAAATACTTTAACTTAAGGTTTGTTCAGAACTGGACTATTTTCAAATTATGCATATGAGGACTTACCGGATTTGTTATATGTAGTTTCCGGCCTCATTTAGACTTGTTGGTTTGTGTTGTTCTTGTGTGCTTCCTACCTTGCCATGTATTGCATCATATATAGACTTGTCTTGCATCATACTTGGTTGAGCATCTTCTCATGTCTTGTGTGGTGTGTTTACCGTATTGCTTGGTTCTTCTCGTTAGTGCTTGTTCCTTGCGATCGTGAGGATTCGTTCGTCTACCCTTGGTTCGTTTTCAAGGCTTCTTCTTCGTCTACTTCACGGATCCGTTCTTCTTCCTTGCGGGATCTCAGGCAAGATGACCATCACCTTGGATACCTTTACTATCATTGCCATGCTTAGTGTCTCGATGCTATCGTTATATGTCGCGCTACCCATCATTTATTGTCAGCCACTCTCCTTGATGCCATGAACCTCTAACCTTTGACACCTTCCTAGCAAGCCATTATTTGGCTATGTTACCCGCTTGCTCAGCCCCTCTTATAGCGTTGTTAGTTGCAGGTGAAGATGAAGATTATTCCATGTTGGAACTTGATGCTTTGGGAATATCACAATATATCTTAACACACATATATACTGGGCATGGGTGGAAGGCTTGGCCTTTTGCTCGGTGTTTTGTTCCACTCATGCCACCTTAGGAGCCGATAAACCGGCATTATGTTCCTTGATTTTGCGTTCCTTACACGGTTGGGTATATGGGGACCCCTTGACAGTTTGTCTTTGAATAAAACTCCTTCAGCAAGGCCCAACATTGGTTTTAATTTGCCTCATAATAACAACTTAATTAATTAATTAAATTGCATAGGGGGTCGCGCCCTCGATGATTCTTTCTACATAGCAGGGGGGCCAGTGCTGATGGTGTTGGTCCCAAACGGGGGGGACTGCGGGGCCACCTCGGGGAAACTCGAGGGCTGGCTCCCGTAGGCTCACCTATCCGGTTGTGGCCTGAGACGAGATACGCGCGGCTACTATCAGGGTGTCGGCACGCTGGGAGGTCTTGCTGGACTTGTTTTACCATTGTCGAAATGTCTTGTGCACCGAGATTCCGAGCCTGATCGGATTGTCCCTAAGATAAGGGGTAATAATTATTATTATCTCAGCTGATCGTGAGCGCTTGTGATGGGCTAAGTTAGGACACCCCTGCAGGGTTATGATCTTTGCAAAGCCGTGCCCGCGGTTATGTGGCAGATTGGAATTTGTTAATGTCCGGTTGTAGAAAACTTGACAGAGGATCCGAAGTAAAACACACAACTGTGTGAGTAACAGTGACTGTCTCTTTTCACTTTGAGAAGAGAACACGGTGGGGTTATGTTTGACTCGTAGGTAGTTCATGATCTTTAGCGATCACTACTAGTTGCGACCGTTTGCGTAGATGCTCATCTTATTCTTGTACTCGTAAGTTAGCCACCATATTTATGCTTAGCTGCTGCTGCAACCTCACCACTTTACCTCTTCCTACCCATTAAGCATTGATAGTCTTGTTACCCATGGTTATGGGATTGCTGAGTCCTCGTGGCTCACAGATACTCTAACAATAGTTGTAGGTGCATGTTTCCGATGTCTTGACGTGAGAGTGATGATCGTTGTGTTGGAGTTCTTTCTTCTTCTTCTTCTTCTTCTTCTTCTTCTTCTTCTTCTTCTTCTTCTTCTTCTTCTTCTTCTTCTTCTTCTTCTTCTTCTTCTTCTTCTTCTTCTTCTTCTTCAGTCTTGGGTTAGGTTCCGGGTCGGCAGCCTGGGATAGCAGATGGATGTCATTGTGCTTTTCTTGTTTGCATCCGTAGTCGGATGCTTTGTATTGATGTTGTTGTATTCATGTGACTTGTATGTATTGTTGTATCCCCCATGTATGTATGTATTGGTACGATGTAATGATATCCATCTTGCTAAGCGCCCGAAATGCGGTTGTGCCCCAATCACGTAAGTGTTACGTGATCGGGATAGAATCGCATCTTGGGCCTGACAAGTTGGTATCAGAGCCTCGACCGACCATAGGAGCCCCCTTGATTGATCGTAGTTTGGCCGTTGTCGAGTCTAGCAGAAAACTTTTTCGGAGTCTAGTTATATCGGAGAGTAGGAATTCTTTTTACTCCCCTGTCCCTTCGTCGCTCTGGTGAGGAATCTTGACGTAGGTGTTTTGAATTACTCCTCTTCCCCTTCAATTTTTTTTAGGATCACGTGGTTAGTTTTCGTTCGTTACGTTGTTAGTTTCTTTCATCTGGTGCATCTCTCATCAAGTGGATTCGACCCTCTTCTTCTTTGCAAGTTCATCCCTTAGTTCTTTTCAACCAACCGGTGTTGTTTCCCCTTCCGAAGTTGTCTTTCTTTTTCCCACCCGCCCACCCTTTTTTCTTCTCGGAGCCGGAGTCCTTAATCGAGTGTCCATCCTACTCGTGTTAAGTCTTTGTATTCCTTTCATCAATTATTTTCAACTGGTGAATTCTCGTCTAGCTCATCATCATTCTTTTGTTTTCTTCTTCTGATGAATTCTCCTCTCGTTTCATATTCTTCATCTCGTCTTCTTTTCCGGTGGACTCAATTCCAATATCTCAGTGTTGTTCTTATTCTTTCATCGATTCAAGTGTTTTCCTTTGTCTCGTTCGCCTCTCGCCATTTAATTATTCCGAAGTTCCGAAGTCATTCCAGGAGATTCGACTGTGTTCTAGTTAATTCGAGGTTGTCACCTCATTCGAATTTTTCAATTGTTCCGGTGCATCATCTCCTTTTTCGATCCTTTTCAACGGTGGGTTTCTCTTCGGTGGGCTCATAACCCACATGTCTTTTCCCAGGATCTTACCTGACTCTTCTTACTTTTTCCCGGAGTGTTCCGAAATTCTTTTCAAGTGTGACGTAAGTATGGATTCCACCAGTCATATTTCTTCTCATAGATCGCTTGCAGTTCTTTTCATCATTGGTTCAACCTTCTTCTTTCATTCGTCCGGAGCATTTCATGAATTCTTTCCATTGGGTTCCTCCGAAGGCCATCTTTTCAGAAGATTTCTTCGTTCGCAGTTTTCAACTTCGTCTTTCAAATATTCTTCATCGATGCCTCTTCGTTCGTCCCACTTTGTCCGGTGCTTTGTTCAAGTAGTCTTTAATCAGTTCGCGATCTCTTCGTCCTCTTGCATCTATATTTTTTCTCAAGTGCTTTATTCTTCCCGGCGATTCATCGTATTCACTCAATTTTAATCCTTACGGTGGTCGTTCTCTTTCATCACTCGATTTTAATTCTTCACGGTGTGTCGTTATTTTCTTCACTCGGCTTCAATTCTTTACGGTCGTTCGATCAAGAGTTCTTTTCCGGTGTTGTCATATCAATCCAGTCATTCATTTTATTCCAATCCTACCGGTGTTACATGAAGATTTTCGCAATTTCGCGATATATCCCTCTTTAATCTTTTTCAACGCGAATAAGTAGTATGCGAATCCATTGATTCTCATCAATTAATTGGTGGAGGATAAGCATAACATAATCCTTATTCTTTTCATCAAGTTGTTTAATTCCTTCCTTCAAAGTTTATTCTTCATGAATAAATTCTAGGTCCAAGTGCTTTAATCTTTTCTTTTCTGGAGTTCAAATTTTCTCGGTTATCTCGCCGGAGGCCCTTTCTAAATCATCGGAAGGCTTTAATCTTATTCCTTTCGTTCGCCATTTCTATATCATCATCCTTTCATTACCGGAGTTCTTCGTGGCGGTTCTTCATCATTTAATTCATTCTTCAAATATTCATCTAATTCTTCTGGAGCAGCTCAAACTTTATTCTTTTGTATACCGAGATGCAAATAATTCTCCGTATTCTTTTGAAGTGGAGTTTTGCATTCTTCGCTCTTCTCAGCTCATCAATATTTTGGTTGTGGCATAATTCACCTCAAGTCTTGAGATGTTTAAATAAGTTCATAACAAGCTTATTCTTTTGTTGTTGATTTTCTCAACAAATCCGTTCAAACCTTATCCTGAAGATGCTCTTTGAATTCACTCGTCGTGAAAGTTGTCATCTTCTTCTCCGTTCTTTTAATTCCATTATTTAAATTCTTCCGGAGGCTTGTGTTGTTACTCTCGTCGAGTATCGTTCCATCTCCTCAGGTTCTTGTCCTATTCCATTCATGTTCAACCGGTGTGCTATTTCTTTCAGTTTCAGACGGAGTGCTGCCCGGATTACTTCGTTCGAATTCTTTTCTATCTCTTTTAACTGGAGTGGTTTCGAATTCATTCTTGTTCGTTCAGCTCGTCTGTTCCTTGTTCCTCTTTTGTAACGGAACATCTCAATCTCGTTCATCTCCGTTATATTCTTCCCTTCAAGTGGCTCGACCTCTCAAGGTTCTATGGCTTCACTCTTTTGTCCTCGAAGAACTTTGTTCTTCCTTTTCCCCTTCCGTCTCGTTCCTAAGATCTCGGGACGAGATCTCTTGTTAGTAGGGGAGTGTTGTGACACCCCGAGACCGGTGCGCCAGGTGTCAGCCAGTTATTCGTTGCCTTTGCCATGTCATCTGCTTGCGTGTTGCATCTTGCCATGTCATCATGTGTGTTGCATCATCATGTTTTCAAAACTTGCATCCGTCCGAGCCCCCACGTTCTTTCCGTTGCCCGGTCTGAGCCCAGACACACTTGCACGCGCCCGTGGCACCTCCGGATATTTATTTTATGAGTGGCCGAAAAACATTCTCGGAATGGGTTGAAACTTGGCGTGTGGTCTTATTATAGCATAGGTAGACCGCCTGTCAATTTTCGTCGCATTCGGAGTTCGTTTGATAGCCCAACGGTTAACCGCGTTAACCGCCGGAAGCCCTTTTCCCTTTTGGCCCAACACCCCTTTCACACATCCCACCTAGCCCATTCTAACCCCTCCATGCTCTTGGTCGTTCGATCACGATCGCGTGGCCGCGAACCGCTCCTCATTTGGACACTCCTAGCTCCCTCTACCTATAAATAGGTGCCTCCCTCTGCATTTTCGCGGATGAACCCTAGCCCCGCTCCTCTAGCGCCGCCGGACATGTCCGCCGGACACCTCACCACGGCCAATCACATGCAGCCATGTCACCCCGCCGCCGCTCTGAGCCAATGGCATCGCGCCTCCTCACCCTCTCTCTCTCCTCCCACCGCCGCGGCCCGCGGAGCCCATCCAGGGCCCGCGCGGGCCCGAACCGCCGCCGCCGTCCCCGAGTGCCTCGCCTCGCTCCCTAGCCGCCCATGCCTCGCCGCCGGGAGCCGCAGCTCACCCCGCCGCCATCTCCGGCGAGAACGCCACCACCGGAGCCCCCTTCCCCGTCGAGCCCCGTGCCATGTCGCCATGCCCGCGCGGCCCGAGCTCGCCGTCGAGCCCCGTGAGCTCCAGCCGCCGGAGCCCCATCGAGCCCAGATCTGACAATGTCGCCGCCGGATCCCTGCTCCCAGGCCCTATCCCGTTCCAACGAACCTCCCCGGTCGGATCCCGCAGCGCCGCCGCACCGTTCCTGCCTCGTCCCGATCGGGATCGGGGAGGACGACGGCGCCCCCTCGCCCCAGCGCCTGGGCCTCGGCCTTGCCCAGCCTCCGCCTGGGCCTCCTCGCCCCGCAACCGCCGGCCCAGCTCCGGGCCTCCATCCTGCGGCCCAGCCCCGGCCGGATCCCTGCTCCCTGGGCCGCCTCCTCTCCTCAGGCCCAGCTCCGCCCGGGCCTGCTCTGCCTCCTCTTCCTCACCGCCTTGGGCCATGCCCACTTGGTGAGCTGCCCCTATTCCCCTCCCGAGCGTGATTTAGTATTAGACGCTCACTTGTGTTTTTTTCCTAGTCTAAAAACTGCTAAGTCTTTTTTCTGTCATAATAATGTTGCATGTTGTGATGGCTGTAACTTTTTGTGAGTTTATCCAAATGATGCAAATGAGATGTCAAAATGATCGTGGTGTTATGCTCTACACTTTGTTCCATTGTGCCATGCATGTTTGACTTCATCTTGATGCCCTAATCTCTGTTGCAAGAGTGCTACTTGTTATAAACTGCTATTACTTGTTAACTTGTTGCCATGTTTTAGATATGATAACTTGGTGCATGTTTATCCAAATGATGCATATGATATGTCAAAATGTTCATTGTGAAGTGTACTACATGATGGTTTCTGTAGCATGCTTGTTTGAGTTCATCTTGCCATGTTAATCTCTGTTGCAAAAGTGCATTTGGCTGTTAGGTGCTGAAACTTGTTATGAGATGCTGATTTCACTCGCTCGTTGCTATTGATATGTTTGTCCCCATGTCACATGTCAACATGTTTTAGAATCTCCATAATATGTTCTTTGCTGTGGTGCAAACCACTTTCCATGAAATGCCTTGAGGTGACTTAAAAATGCTAGCAAACATGCCATGCCAACATAACTGTTTTATACTTAGTGAAAATTTTGCCAAGTCTGGAATCTGTCTTAACCTGATGCTATGTTTGCTTGATGCCCTAGTCAAATCCATGCTTGTTTTGGAGTGGCCAATGATCATGTCTTGTTGTCCATGTTTTTGTCTATCCATTCATGCCCTTACTTGCTCATATGACCTGTTGTAGCTTATTTATTTCTTGCTCTCAAGTTGCTATAAATTATACCTGTCAGGATTTTATCAACATGTTCAATTTGGTGGAGCTTGCTGCTATTGATCCATGCCTCCTCTGGAGTTGTTCCAATGGAGTTGTTTGTTTTAGGATATGTCTACTACATGTCCATGCTCTTTATGTTCTTATTAGAGTTTATATGCTTGTTGTTTTGTGTCTCCGAAGGCAGCATCGTGATGATGTTTTTGCCTTCCCAGATTTTGGCTAAGTCTGGATAAAATTATTGCAACTTGCCATGCTTGTTTAAATGTGTTCCAGCAAGCCTTTGGGTGTGTTCTAAGTTCCTACTTGTTAAGTATCATGTATACTTAAGATCCATGCATCTTGTTAACATTTTTGAGTGCTGTAGCATATATATATCTTGCTCCAAAGTTGCTATGTGGCTGTTAACTTCAGCTTTGCATTGTAACTTGTTTTGCTCGTATCTTTTAGCCCGTTGCTCTGTTTTGAGTGTGTCCTACATGAAACTTGTGTGATTTTGCCTGTAGAATCATAATATCATGTTGTTTACTTGTTAGGAGTGTGGTTGCTTGATGTGTGGGTGCATCTTGCATCGTTGCCTTGCTTGTCTTGTTTTGCTCATATCTTCTAGGCCGTAGCTCCGAATTAAACAAACTTTATATGAAACTTGACTAGAATTTTGTGTAGATCATCATGGTGAATGTGAACCTGCTGTTTAACAACTTTAACTTAAGGTTTGTTCAGATCTGGACTATTTTCAAATTATGCATATGAGGACTTACCGGATTTGTTATATGTAGTTTCCGGCCTCATTTAAACTTGTTGGTTTGTGTTGTTCTTGTGTGCTTCCTACCTTGCCATGTATTGCATCATATATAGACTTGTCTTGCATCATACTTGGTTGAGCATCTTGTCATGTCTTGTGTGGTGTGTTTACCGTATTGCTTGCTTCTTCTCGTTAGTGCTTGTTCCGTTGCGATCGTGAGGATTCGCTCGTCTACCCTTGGTTTGTCTTCAAGGCTTCTTCTTCGTCTACTTCACGGATCCGTTCTTCTTCCTTGCGGGATCTCAGGCAAGATGACCATCACCTTGGATACCTTTACTATCATTGCCATGCTTAGTGTCTCGATGCTATCATTATATGTCGCGCTACCCATCATTTATTGTCAGCCCCTCTCCTTGGTGCCATGAACCTCTAACCTTTACACCTTCCTAGCAAGCCATTGTTTGGCTATGTTACCCGCTTGCTCAACCCCTCTTATAGCGTTGTTAGTTGCAGGTGAAGATGAAGATTGTTCCATGTTGGAACTTGATGCTTTGGGAATATCACAATATATCTTATATATTTTAACACACATATATACTGGGCATGGGTGGAAGGCTTGGCCTTTTGCTTGGTGTTTTGTTCCACTCATGCCACCTTAGGAGCCGATAAACCGGCATTATGTTCCTTGATTTTGCGTTCCTTACACGGTTGGGTATATGGGGACCCCTTGACAGTTCATCTTTGAATAAAACTCCTCCAGCAAGGCCCAACATTGGTTTTAATTTGCCTCATAATAACAACTTAATTAATTAATTAAATTGCATAGGGGGTCACGCCCTCGATGATTCTTTCTACATAGCAGGGGGGGCCAGTGCTGATGGTGTTGGTCCCAAACGGGGGGACTGCGGGGCCACCTCGGGGAAACTCGAGGGCCGGCTCCCGTAGGCTCACCTATCCGGTTGTGGCCTGAGACGAGATACGCGCGGCTACTATCAGGGTGTCGGCACGCTGGGAGGTCTTGCTGGACTTGTTTTACCATTGTCGAAATGTCTTGTGCACCGGGATTCCGAGCCTGATCGGATTGTCCCTGAGATAAGGGGTAATAATATTTATTATCTCAGCTGATCGTGAGAGCTTGTGATGGGCTAAGTTGGGACACCCTTGCAGGGTTATGATCTTTCGAAAGCCGTGCTCGCGGTTATGTGGCAGATTGGAATTTGTTAATGTCCGGTTGTAGAAAACTTGACAGAGGATCCGAAGTAAAACACACAACTGTGTGAGTAACCGTGAGTGTCTCTTTTCACTTTGAGAAGAGAACACGGTGGGGTTATGTTTGACTCGTAGGTAGTTCAGGATCTTTAGCGATCACTACTAGTTGCGACCGTTTGCGTAGATGCTCATCTTATTCTTGTACTCGTAAGTTAGCCACCATATTTATGCTTAGCCGCTGCTGCAACCTCACCACTTTACCTCTTCCTACCCATTAAGCATTGATAGTCTTGTTACCCATGGTTATGGGATTGCTGAGTCCTCGTGGCTCACAGATACTCCAACAACAGTTGCAGGTGCAGGTTTCCGATGTCTTGACGTGAGAGCGATGATCATTGTGTTGGAGTTCTTTCTTCTTCTTCTTCTTCAGTCTTGGGTTAGGTTCCGAGTCGGCAGCCTGGGATAGCAGATGGATGTCATTATGCTTTTCTTGTTTGCATCCGTAGTCAGATGCTTTGTATTGATGTTGTTGTATTCATGTGACTTGTATGTATTGTTGTATCCCCCATGTATGTATGTATTGGTACGATGTAATGATATCCATCTTGCTAAGCGCCCGAAATGCGGTTGTGCCCCAATCACGTAAGTTTCACGTGATCGGGATAGAATCACATCTTGGGCCTGACATGATGTGACCAAAAGAATTTTCTCATGATATCTTAAGGAGCACAACATCACAACTAGGCAACTCAACATGCTCATCATCATATTCATCATAAATTGGTAGGTCATGGCATGATGAAGTTGCACTAGCATGAAGCATGGTGATAGGTGTGTCAACATCATGCAAGCAATCATTGGTAAGATAGTCCACTAGTGGGACAAGAGCATCACCTTCACCTATTTTACCTTTCTCATTCCACTCATGTGGTGTAGGTGAGGTGGGAAAGACCAAATGGTGATCTTCTTCATCTTGATGGAACCATGTGGGTGGTGCATCTTCTTCCACCATGGCCATCAGTTTGTCCATTAGAGGGATGAACTCATTGAGGGTAGGCATGTCCTCATGTAGGAGACCTAGAACCAAAGATAACACACTCAGAGTAGAGGTTAAGTCGTAAGAAATCATAGTGGCCTCACATGCCCTCTCAACTACCTCACTCACTAAGTGGTTTGGCTCACTCACTCCCTCTTGGATGCTCTCACTCGTATGGTTGGTGGAGTCACTCAAATGGCTCTCAACCTCACATAGGATGTGTGGCATGCTCTCATGTGTGGGGCTAGTGGTGATCGCTCTCATCCTCTCAAAGGAAATGCTCTCAATGTCACATATGGTGGAGTCACTCATGTCACTCATGTGGTGGTGGCTCTCTACATATGGAAATTGGGGCATCTCATCATATGTGGGTGTCGGAGAGGTGTAGGTGCAAATGTCTCCATGCTCAACTCCAATCGTCTCCTCATCCATAACGCCTCAGAAGATGAATGCCGTAGGATGTGGCAAATCATCACGCTCCTCCGAGACCAAATGAAATGTCTCATGTGCGCTCTTGTAGCTTGACTCGGAGTAGTAGTCATATTTGGGCGCCGTCTTCATGGTGTCGAAGAGGTTCATGCTCATCACTATGGTCAAAGGGGATGGCCCATGCTCGACCGTGTTGTCGCCTCGTGTTGTGGGTAGCTTCCAAAGATGGAAGTCTCGCCCTCGCTTGTAGATGATCGCCTTGATCATGAAGATGTCGATGTAGGTGAACTCACGGGAAGTAGGCGAAGATGTCGTACATCCAAAGGCGAAGATGCCTTGAGAACACTTGGCGAAGATGCCGAAGTGGTGGTTGTAGTTGTAGTTCCTTCTTGGTGTTGCTTGTCTCGCGGTCTTCTCTTTTGCTTGAAGCTGGGCCTTGGCATGAAGTAGAGCTTGTTCGGACTTGTAGGTATGCGCGTGTCGAGCATTTTCATGATGATGGTGTCGTTGTCGTGCATGAGCTCTTGGAAGATGTCGTTCATCATCGTCGTGGACATGTTTCTTGGAGGTGACTTGCCCTTCATGATGATGTTGATGGTCGCCATGGCGGTGTGGACGTGGATGACTTGCGCTTGCATCATTTTTGCGTTCCGAAGACTTGTGACGAAGATGACGAAGGGGAAGATGTGTAGTCAACCACCATGTGTCGAAGCTCCGCCATGTGTTTGTTGAAGGAGTCGCACACGTCATCGATGTAAGCCCTTCTCCTTGCCTCGGAGTGTCGTATGTCGATGGCGATGTTGTCGAGGCACTCTTGGATTGCTCGTTGTAGTCCAATGGTTTGCGTGTGGATGCAGTTGTTCGCATCGTCAATGTCGAAGACCGGAGATGAAATGCTTTTCCTATCCATCACAAGACTCAAGTAGTGGTGAGTGGGAGAAAGAGAAGAACTAGACCAATGTACCTTACCCGATGTTGAGAATGGATCAATGATCACTCAATGTGTCAAGGAAATATCACAATTGGTACCGATTCTCGTCAATTCTCACACCTACACAATAAGGCTTATGGATTAGCTCGGTGAGGATAGTGGCACAAAAAATTGATGCAAAATGTTAGCAAGGGTGAATAATGTTGAAAGAGACTCACAAATTCACAAGTGAAACAAGTAGACCAATAGCAATAAGTGGCACATGGAAACACACGCAAGGATAGATAAATGTGGTTGTGCAACCAAGGGTTGAGCGGAAAATTTGGAATCCACAAAAAATGCTCTTGTCGCACAACACTAGAGAGACGCTAGCCGATTGCTCAATAGGCGGATAAGAACTTGTGCACTACCTATATGAGACAAAATGTAGCAACTTCCTATCACAAGTATGCTATGTATGTATGATGTTTCGGTGCTTTTAGCACAAGATGATCCAATATGATCAAGTATGATATGATATTTTGTGATCTATGGCTCTTGCTTACAAGCTTCTTTGTTCTTCTCTTTTGCTTAAAAGTTTTTTTTGATATGGCCACTTATGCGAAATGCACAAAGCATGATAGCAATTGTGTATATGCGGGAACAATCTTGTGACGCAAGAGATGATATGATACCAAGATGATATGGTATGTATGCAATGGAAGCGCAGATCAATGATCACTAAAGTGCACAAGTAACATTGCCGGCAATACTCAAAGGCTAGTCTCGATAGGCAAGTGACGCAAAATGGACTAGGGTTTAAAAATGCAATGGAAAGGGGAATATACAAAGATGTCATCGAAGTTAATGTCCGATGATGATGATGAGAGGCGGTGTTCTTGATGTAGACCCGTTCCTAATTAGCCGAAACACCTTAGGAAACGGAAAAACTACAACTCAAAATCTCAAGGACAAATGTCAAATGGTGGTAGCGGACAAGCGGTGGTGGTTGCGGAATTGTTGGTGGAAACCCGGTCAAAATGGGTTATGGTGGAGGAAGGGTATGATGGCTATACACGATGTCGGGGTTGAAGTCAAGGTCCCTAAGTAGCCGAAACACCTTAGGAGACACAACCCACAACTCAAACAAGCTTGAACAAAATTGG
Source organism: Secale cereale (assembly GCA_902687465.1). Lineage (NCBI taxonomy): Eukaryota > Viridiplantae > Streptophyta > Magnoliopsida > Poales > Poaceae > Secale > Secale cereale. Next base: position 434,303,039 of record LR738715.1, read on the forward strand.
GTTAAGTTGGGTTGGAAATGTATAGTGGGCAAGGGTATGCGGAAGTGGCGATGGTGGTTGATGAAGAAGCAATTGCTCCTAAGTAGCTTAAAAACCTTAGGAGACTCAAACCACTACTCAAGCAACCAAAAATGCTATGGTGGACAAAAAGGGTTAGGTTGCGGAAGGCTATGGTGGCTATGCAGATGATATGGTGGAAGGCCTAGGCAAACATGCCAAGTTTCACAAATTTTGATGGAGTCAAATGATGATGGTAGTATTTTTATGGTATGGGGGATGTCAAGAGCTTCAAAACAAGCTAAAGAACGTCAAAATCGGAGTTTGGATGAATTAGTTATGGACAAAACAAAATTCATCCGAAGTTGGAATCTACAGGTACCGGACGTCCGGAAAGTGGCGGATGTCCGGTGACCGGACGTTCGGAAATCGTCGGAAATCCGTTATTTTTCTGTTGGGTGGTTCCGGTCATCCGGTGGATGATGGACGTCCGGTGCTTCGTGAGGGTCCGGACGTCTGGTAAAACGCCGGTCGTTCAGTGGGCCGGGGTCAACGCGAGATGCGAGTTTCGGGACGCGATTTTGGGCGGCAAATGGAGATTTTGAGCTCGAAATTGATGAGATTTCGTGGGTGAAAGATGGGGAAACTTGGGTAAATGCTAGATCCACTTGAAACCAAGCAAATCCATGGATCAAAATCAACAAAATATCATCAAACCAACAAATTACAAAAAAATTGGGGTTATTTTTGGTGAGGATTTTCGAATTTTCGGACAAAATCAAGCACAAGAGGGCTACAAAACGGTGGGGGAGACTCCAAATTCATGATAAACGTGGCTCATGATACCATATTATGCGGGGCTAACCCTATCTAGGCCGATCTTTCACGATTGGAGGGATCCCCGAGGATGAACACGAAGAACACGAGGGGAAATCACGAGGGGAAACGAGAGAAAACACTCAAATCAACAAAAAACGATCACACATGTGCTAGATCCTCAACACAACGAGATACACGGTCCAAATCCAACAAAGTAAAGATACAAGGTAACTAGTTCATCTCCGCGAGGAGGTCTTGCATCCGCGAGGGATCTTCTCCATGAGGAGGTCCTGAATCCGGTGTCGATCTTCTCCGTAGAGGCCGCGGTCTCTCGCAGAGTAGAACCACTATGGATGAGCAATGCTCTAGGTCTCAAATGAGCTAACACAAAGCTAACCTTAGCTAGGAGGAGGTGGAGGAGTATATATAGTCTAAGGACATGAAGGGGTAAGTGGGGGATACATGGGCCTCGGCCCAACACTCTACGCACAGGCAGGCGTCGAACGTCCGAGAGGTACTGGACGTCCGGTGGCACGCAAGGGTCTGGTCGTCCGGTACTTGTCGGACGTTCGGCGTTTCGGCTCTGGATAGGAGGTGTCGGACAACCGATGGAGGCCGGTCATCCGGTTGCTGGAGGGTGTCGGACGTCTGACATTTGGCAGTCGTCCGGGCGCTGTAGATCTCGCTGACTGGAACTTGGGCTGGCTGGTGAAGACTCCAAGCGTCGGGCGTCTGGAGATCGTCGGTCGTCCGGAGGTCGTCGAACGTCCGAGGGCCGATGCTTCCTGGTAGCTCCTTCTCTTGTTCCTCACGCTTGGTGTCCTCTCCGTCTTGTCCAATGCTCCTAGTTGTTCCATGGCTTTCCTCTTGTTTCCTAATCATGCATAACACATATGTTTGAGGTAGTAGCCATGTCTCTTATGTGGAAAGTGAAGGTTCAGAGAGAAGCGAGTCAACCTTGTGTCCAGTGGAGGGTACTTGAGGTGTCGTCTTATGTCTCGAAGTGAACATGGGGATGGTCGTGGGATGCTCTACATCATAGGGCCATCCTGCATGGGCCATCCCAAGTGTCACCTCCTGGGCTAGCGGCAGACGTGCCGTGGTACCCTGGTTCCCACTGGGTCGAAAGTAGCCCTTGAGCCTGCGGCGCGCATGTTCCGCCCGTTAGGGATGAAGCGACTCGCGGCCCTTTGAGATGCCTGGCCAAGAGCTAACGCGTGGCGTCTCCTGCGGGGCGGGACGCTCCCACTTCCCCAAGACACCTCGGTAACCGCCACCCTGGCAATAAATCCTACCAGCGTAGGGTGCAAGCTCATCATAGCTTCTCTATCTCGTCCTTCGTCCTTCCGCATCCTTCCAATCTCCCTCTTCCGTCGTCCTCGCCACCACGCCCTAGAGGAAGTTCCCCGCCACCGAAAAAGGGAAGGCGGCTGTGGATGGGCCGGAGCCTCCATAGCCAGCGTCGACGAGGGGTAGAAGGCGTGACCAAGCCTGTGCTGCTGCATCGAGGGTCCCCCGCCGGTGCCGGACACGATCTTCAGTTGCTACCATGGAGGATGGATCCAACACCTGTGGGAAGATCGTGCCCCGCAGTCGTGGGGGTCGTGGCGTCTGTGTCCGGGGCGGGCGCGATGGACCGCGCACGCCTTCTCCCCTAGTGGAAGCCCACAAGGCGAAGATGGCGCATGAGTTCATCGTGGGTCTGCACCATCGGCCCTGCAGTTGGCTCCGACTCCCGGACTCATTCGCAATGGCAATGGAGGACGACGAGCCCTTGGGACTGTGGCTACAGGTGGACGGCTGCTGCAACGGCTCCTTATGGGTGACAGCTGAGTTCTCCCACCTGGGCTTCATGTTCCTGATGCGGGGGTGGAAGTCATTCGTCCACTCCATGAACTGAAGCGCGGGCAGGTCCTCGAGTTCAGGTATGACGGGACAACCACCCTCTTCGTCAAGTTCTTTGGGGTCTCTGGCGGCCGCATGGAGTGCTGCATAGAAAGCGAGAGCGGAAGCGTACCGACTCCTCCAGCGGGAGTGGAAGTGATGGGAGCTCCCAGAGCATCAAGAGTGAAGACGAAGACTCCGACAAGGCATGGGAGGGTCCTGAGCCAGGTCTTTGATGATGATCCTGTTCTTTTCCCCGCACAACTTATGTAGCCCCGTGGGGGTGTGAAAACATTTGTCTGGTAGCTTCTTCTAAGCATTTAGTGTTCATGCACATTTTTGCTTCAAACCGAGATCCTGCTCTCCTTTTTACATTGCCTTGGTGCCTTACGTCACTAGGACACATCCCCCTAAGTAAGCTACGACCGTCGCTGGTGTGCCTGGAGCATGCGCTCGGAATTCTAGAGGGTCTAGGGCTCTTCGGGTTGGTAGGAGCTCCTGAGGCGCGGTGCTCAGGGTCCCCCCTTGAAGCGCAGGCGGCTCATGCTAAGGAAATCAAGATTCCCAAGAGGGAAACGATACAGAGAGAAACCAAGGGGTGTTACGAAGGCACATGGGGCACTTTAGACTTACTCTTTTGAGGCATGTTGCTTGGCATGGGTCCCATGCACGCGTGGCTCATGAGGTGTGGTCACGCGCGAAGCCTTCTGCCCGTGGGGCACAATTTGAGAGGCATCTCGGGGGAGGGCTCCATAGACCTTTGACACCCTGAATCAATGAGATTGTCAAGTGTTTGCAAGTAATGTGCTGGGGCACGCTCGCAAGGCCGCCTATGGGTGTTGTGCGAGTAGACAAGACCACCAATGACCTTGGTGAGGTGGCGCGCGCGAGAGCAAGCCCGCGAGCCAGAGCTCGGCCCCTTGGGTTTTGAAGTGCTGCTGGAACTGACCCAAGCACATGCACCGTGCCCTGCCCCCGCTCGCATGACCGCCATGGGGGAGATCGAAAGCACGCTCCTCCCGAGGCACACACAGCTGCAGGTACTCAGATTGATTTAGGAAACAAGCTTTACCGATGCACGAATTGGATTCATTACGCAACACAAAGATACATGCTGCCCTATTCGATATGGGTTATAATAGAGGCAAAGGTGTCCCGTCTTTCAATGAGATGGTGGCTATCGTTTTTGGTGGAGTAGACTTTCACGATCCTACTACGAATGTGCGAAGACGTCGCGCCTTAGCAATCGCTAAACCAACTCTAAGAGGTTATTGACCACATCAAAGTATGATCAACCTGACCACGAAGAACAAGCAAGAAACTGAGATTCCAATATGGATATTGCAAATTTAAGAGGAAAGCTTTATTGATCAAAGTGGGGTTCTATGACGCCTTTGTCTGGTCATTGAACACAAAGGAAGTACACGAAGTTGCAGCTATGGCGAACTAAAAACAGCCTATACTGAAGTATTTCAAAATTACACGGGTCTGGCCCAATAATAAGGTGACACAGCACCTATAATAGCCTCTGGATGAAATTTATGAAGTAGCATGTTGTATATTCCGCCCAAGCCTTCATGCACTCATTATGGTGGTTTCAGAGTCCTGAAATCACCACTTGAAACTCCATTCTTGTTCCCTTTGCGAATGCCCTCATCTCCATGCTTGATCTTGCTCCAATATTCATCCTTCTTGTACAAGCTAGGCCCTTCATTTGTAAGCAAAATAAATGTATCCAATTTAGGCAACATCATATTCTCATGAACATTAGAATCGTTACCAAGAAATGGAAGTAGTTGGTAATTTAACTGGCGTGTGTGAGCTCTAGTAATTGGTCCAATATGTATAGCGGCAGGGGTTGTGGGTGTACCAATGGTATTGATGTCCTTGTCATCATCCCCTTCTTGAAATGAAGTCATCCTCAATGGAAGCTCATCATCCTCACCCAAATAAGGCTTCAAATCTGCAATGTTAAAAGTGGGACTAACCCCAAAATCTGCAGGCAGCTCAAATTTGCATTATCATTTATTTTCTCTGACACCTTAAAAGTACCAAAAGCACATGGCATTACCTTTGACTTGCGCAAATTAGGAAACATATACTTACGCAAATGTAACCAAACAAGATCTCTAGGTGCAAAGACCACACGTTTTCTACCCTTATCTCCAACAAGTTTATATGTAGCATTCATGCTCTCAAGATTTCCTTAGTTAACGCATGCATTTTTAGCATCGAAACTAATCTTCTTTGAAGATGGAAGAGGCAACAAATCAATAGGTGCACGAGGTAAGAAACTGACACAATTCCGAAAGGGCACATCTTAGTAATAGAATGCAGCGAACGATTATAAGCCAATTCAATATGAGGCAAGCATTCTCCCCACATTTTATTATTATTCTTCAAAACAGCCCTAAGCATAGTAGACAAAGTTCCATTGACTACTTCAGTTTGTCCATCAGTTTGGAGGTGACATGTAGTACTAAAAAGCAGTTTAGTCCCCAACTTAGCCCATAACCATCTCCAGAAGTGGCTAAGAAATTTAGTATCATGATCTGAAACAATAGTGTTTGGCACACCATGCAAGTGAACAAATTCACGAAAGAGCAAATCAACAAAATTAGCAACATCATCGCTTTTATGACATGCTATGAAGTGTGCCATTTTTGAAAACCTATTCACGACAACAAATATTCTATCCCTCCCCTTCTTTGTTCGAGGTAAACCCAAAACAAAGTCCGTAGATATATCTTCCTAGGGAACACTAGGTACATGCAAAGGCATGTATAAACCATGAGGATTGAGTCGTGACTTAGCTTTTTGACATGTAGTGCAGCAAGCAACGAAGCGCTCAACATTCCATCTCATCTTTGGCCAAAAGAAATGTGTAGCAAGTACATCATCTATCCTCTTCACGACAATGTGTCCCATTAATCCTCCTCCTTGCGCCTCCCCCAACACAAAAGACGAACGGAGCTAGCTGGAATGCATAGCTTGTTAGCATGAAACACAAATCCATCATTAATGACGAACTTGTTCCATGTTCTCCCTTCTTTACAATTCTGCAATACATGATTAAATTCAGCATCATGCACATATTGATCTTTGATGGTCTCCGAACCAAATATTTTAAAGTCAAGTTGTGAAAGGATAGTATAACGACAAGACAATGCATTAACAATAACATTTTATTTACCCTTCTTGTGTTTAATGACATATATAAGGGAAAGTCTCAACGAATTCAACCCATTTAGCATGTCTATGGTCCAGTTTAGCTTGACTTTTAATATGTTTCAAAGATTCATGATCAGAATGTATAACAAATTCTTTGGGCCATAAATAATGTTGCCATGTTTCGAAAGTCCGAACAAGAGCATATAATTCCTTGTCATAAGTAGAATAGTTCAGACTAGGCCCACTCAATTTTTCTGAAAAGTATGCAACAGGTTTACCATCTTGTAATAACACACCTCCTAGTCCAATTCCACTAGCATCACATTCAAGCTTAAATATCTTATTAGAATCAGGAAGTTAGAGTAAAGGAGCATGTGTTAACTTATCTTTCAATACCGTGAATGCTTCTTCCTGTGCGGTACGCCAAACAAAGGGCACATCCTTTGTAAGCTCATTGAGAGGTGCAGCAATGGTGCTGAAATCTCTCATAAAATGCCTATAGAATCCAACGAGGTCAAGGAAACTCCTCATGTGTGTGACCGTTTTGGGCTGCGGCCAACTCTCAATAGCTTCAATCTTGGCTTTATCAACTTCAATTAACTATGGAGTAACAACATTGCCAAGAAAAGATACTCGGTCAGTGCAAAAGGTGCACTTCCCAAGGTTACCAAACAAACGTGCATCACAGAGAGCAATAAAACAACATGTAAATGTTCCAAATGTTCCTCCAAATATCTGCTATAACTCAGTATATCATCAATGTAGACTACCACAAATCATCCAATGAAAGCACATAAAAATTCATTTAGTAATATCATGAAAGTACTAGGTGCATTAGTTAACCCAAAAGGCATGACTAACCACTCAAATAATCCAAACTTAGTTTTAAATGTTGTTTTCCATTCATTCCCCAATTTCATACGAATTTGATGGTATCCATTACGCTAATCAACTTTGGAGAAAATAGTAGAGCCACTTAATTCATCAAGCATATCATCTAGCCTAGGAATAGGATGACGATAATGAATAGTAATATTATTAATGCCTCTACAATCAACAAAAATACACCATGTACCATCCTTTTTCGGCTCTAGAATAATAGGAACAACACAAGGACTAATGGATTCATGTTTATAATCTTTGTCGAGTAGCTCCTGTACATGACACATAATATCCTTCGTCTCATTTGGATTGGTACGGTATGGTGCACGGCTGGGTAGAGATGCACCGAGAATTAAGTCAATCTGATGCTCAATCCCTCGAACATGTGGTAATCCCGATGGAACGTCTTGTGGAAAGACATCAGTGAACTCCTGCAAAATGTTAGTGACAGCAGGAGGCAATGAGGAAGGCACGTCTTCGAATGAAAATAATGCCTCCTTGCACACAAAAGCATAGCAAATAGATTTGCTGAAATCTAGATCATTAATATCAGATTTGGTGGCCAGTAAACATCCACTTTTCAATTTAATTTTAGATGCAACATGAGATGATGGTGTGGTATTAGGCTTCATTTGTTGCTCAAATTCTTTTGCCATAATCTGATTTTTACTCTTATTTTGCTCCTATTTTGCTTTACTAGCTTGATTAATATCATCTTTCAAAATGGAATCAGGAGTCATAGGAAGCAAATTAATATGTTTATCTTTATGAACAAGAGTATACTGATTGTTTCTACCATGGTGTACATAATTTTTATCGAATTGCCATGGTCTACCAAGTAATAAGGAACATGCTTGCATGGGTACCACATCACAATCAACATAATCAACATATGTAGCTATACTAAAATGCACACGAACAATACGTGTTACCTTAACTTTGCCGCTGTTGTTGAACCATTGGTTGTAGGAAGGATGTGGATGTGGTCTTGTGGTGAGAGATAGCTTCTCCACCATCTCCATGCTAGCCAAATTGTTGCAGCTCCCTCCATCTATAATGACGCGAACCAGACGTTCCTTCACAACGCCCTTTGTATGGAATAAATTGTGCCTCTGATTTTGCTCAGCTTGTATGACCTGCACACTCAAAACACTTTGAGCAACTAAACAATCCTTGTTGTCAGCGCCGTCAGCAGCCATGTAATGCGTCTCTTGTTTAGAATCAATTCCATCGTGCTCTTCACTTGTAATAAGAGCCAAAGTCTCCCCATCATAGTCACTAGCAGACCCGTACTGACCAACCTCAGTAGCAATCATCACACCTCAACCCCGAGCTATGCGTTTAAGACAAGGATTTTTTTGTAGAAGAATATTATCAGGAATTACAAACTCGCATGATTAGATGTGGTATTATTGAGGATAACGAAGCTATGCTTGCATGTTTTATGAGTGAGTTAAATAGAGAGATTGAGACCATTCTAGAATATAAGGAGTATAATAATATCACTCGTTTATTCCATCTTGCTTGCAAAGCTGAACGTGAAGTGCAGGATCAACAAGCATTGGCGTGGATTATTTTTTTTGCAGGTCGACCTTCATCATGGACACCGCATGGATCTTCTACTTCCACACATTCTGCTGCACCGACACCTCCGTCAGTTCCCACCTCCAGCCGTGATACAAGAAAGTAGGCACAATCACCACTATCTTCCAAGAGCACACCCACCGGGCCTGCACAAAGCTCCTCTTCATCCATGGCATCAACAGGGCACACAAGTGATATTATTTGTTGTTGTTGTAAGGGAATATGTAATTTTGCGAGGGCCTGCACAGAGCTCTTCTTCATACACTCGTAGACTCAATCCGATAAGATAACTTCAAAGGGAAAAATCTATCCATGACAAGAAGGTAGAGGGGGAGAAACATCATAAGATCCAACTATAATAGCAAAGCTCGCGGTACATCATGATCGTGCCAAATCAAGAACACGAGAGAGAGATAGATAGATCAAACACATAGCTACTGGTACATACCCTCAGCCCCGAGGGTGAACTACTCCCTCCTTGTCATGGAGACCGCCGGGATGATGAAGATGGCCACCGGTGATGGTTTCCCCCTCCGGCAGGGTGCTGGAACGGGCTCCCAATTGGTTTTTCGTGGCTACAGAGGCTTGCGGCGGCGAAACTCCCGATCTAGGTTTCTTTTTGGGGGTTTATGTATTTATAGGAATTTTTGGCGTCGAGAACAAGTCAGGGGGACCCACGAGGCACCGACAAGGATGGGGGCACGTGGCCTTGTGGATCTCCTGGTCCATCTCCAACACTCCGTGGGCTTCTTTTGGTCCATCAAAAATCGTCGTAAAGTTTCAGCTCAATTGGACTCCGTTTGATATACCTTTTCTGCGTAACTCAAAAACAAGGAAAAAACAGAAACTGGCAATGGGCTCTAGGTTAATAAGTTAGTCCCAAAAATCATATAAAATAGCATATAAATGCATATAAAACTTCCAAGAAAGATAATATAATAGCATGGAACAATAAAAAAAATTATAGATACGTTGGAGACGTATCAAGCATCCCGAAGCTTAATTCTTGCTCGTCTTTGAGTAGGTAAATAATAAAAACAAAATATTTGATGTGGAATGCTACCTAACATATTTATCAATGTAATTCTTCTTTATTGTGGCATGAATGTTCGGATCCATAAGACTCAAAATAAAAGTTTATCAATATCAAAATAGTAATACTTCAAGCATACCAAAAGCAATCTACAAAGCTTCAAAAATAAAATGGCTAAAGAAAGTTATCCCTACAAAATCATAGTCTTTTATGCTCCCCTTTCTTAACACAAGGTACTCCTCATGCCCATCCCGGTGTCAGCTAAGCAATTGTTTTCGAACATTACTTTTTCAAACTTTTTCAACTCTTCACGTAATACATGAGCGTGGGCCATGGACATATCACTACGGGTGGAATAGAAGGTGATAGTAGACAAAGGAAGGGAGAAAGTCTCACATCAACTAGGCAAATCAATGGACTATGGAGGTGTCCATCAATTGATATCAATGTGAGTGAGTAGGGCTTGCCATATAACGGATGCACTAGAGCTATAAGTGTATGAAAGCTCAAAAGAAAACTAGTGGGTGTGCATCAACTTGCTTGCTCATGAAGACCTATGGCATTTGAGGAAGCCCATCGTTGGAATATGCAAGCCAAGTTCTATAATGAAAATTCCCACTAATAGTATATGAAAGTGACAAAATAGGAGACTCTCTATCATGAAGAACGTGGTGCTAATTTGAAGCACAAGTGTGGAAAAGGATAGTAACATTGTCCCTTCTCTCTTTTTCTCTTTTTTTGGAAGACTCCTCTTTTTTTGGAGTCTCTTTTTCTTTTTCTTTTTCTTTTTTTGGAGACTCTTTTGGCATCTTTTTTATAAGCTCACATGGAACAATGTTCTAATAATGATGATCATCACACTTTTATTTACTTACAACTCGGTATTACAACTCAATAATAGAACAAAGATATGACTATATGGATGCCTCCGGCGGTGTACCGGGATGTGCGATGATCAAGATTGACATGTATAAAAAATATGAACAGTGGCTTGCCACAAATACTATGTCAACTACATGATCATGCAAATCAATATGACAATGATGATACGTGTCATAATAAAAGAGACAATGGAGTTACATGGCAATATATCTTGGAATGGCTATGGAAATGCCATAATAGGTAGGTATGGTGGTTGTTTTGAGGAAGGGTATAAGGTGGTTTGATGCACCGGCGAAAGTTGCGCGGCACTAGAGTGGCTAGCAAGGTGGAAGGGTGAGAGTGCGCATAATCCATGGACTCAACATTAATCATAAAGAACTCACATACTTATCGCAAAAAGTCTATTAGCCCTCCAAGCAAAGTACTACGACGCATGCTCCTAGGGGGGGGGGGGAGGTTGGTAGGAGTTAACCATTGTGCGCCCCCGACCTTCACGCAAAGATAAACAATCAAGATACAATGCTCTCCAATTTGGTTACATAGTTAGGAGACCATACGTGCATGCTACGGGAATCAAAAACCATAACACAATTATTTCTTTAACCTCACAAACTACAACTAGCATGACTCTAATATTACCATCTTAACATCTCAAAATAATTATAACGAGTCAAACTTTTCCTAGAGTCAATGCTCTATATGAAAGTTTTTATTATATCTCCTTTGCATGCCCATCATATTAGGACTAAATTCATAACCCAAGCAAATTACCATGTTGTTTAGAGACTCTCAAAATAATATTGATGAGGACATCACCAACAAAGTTACACCCACAGCCCCAACTGATACATATACATGACCAATTACTAGAGCTCGCGCACGCCAATTAAATTACTAGGTACTTTCGTTTCTTGGTAATGATTCTAATGTTTATGAGAATATGATGCTGCCTAAATTGGATACATTTGTCTTGCTTACAAATGAAGGGCCTAGCTTGGACAAGAAGGATGAACATTGGAGCAAGATCAAGCATGGAGATGATGGCATGCGCAAGGGGAACAAGAACGGAGTTACAAGTGATGATTTCAGGACTTTGAAGCCACCATGATGAGTGCGTGAAGCCTTGGACGAAATATACAATGCCACTTCATAAATTTCGTCCAAAGGCTATTATAGGTGCTGTGTCACCTTATTATTGGGTCTGGCCCATGTAATTTTGAAATACTTGAGTATAGGCTGTTTTTAGAGTCCGTATGTGTGGGGAAACAAGAGTTAGGGTTGGATTTGGACCCCTCCTCCAAGGGCCACGAAATTCCCCCCTCTTTCTCCATATATACAACCCTTAGGGCATCGTTTAGACTTTGGGTTTTGTTTAGATTAAAGTTTGCCATAGCTGCAACTTCGCGTACTTCGTTTGTGTTCAACGACCAAACAAAGGTGTCACAGAACCCCGCCTTGATCACTAAACCTTTCGTCTTAAATTCTCAATATCCAGATTGCAATCTCAGTTTATTGCTTGTTCTTCGTTTGCTTGCAGGAAATAGACCCTCGTGGTCAGGTTGATCGTGCTCCGGTGTGGTCAATAACCTCTCGGAGTTGGTTTACTGATTGCTAAGGCGCAACGTCCTCGCATGTTCGTAGTCGGATCGTCAAAGTCGACTCCCTGCAAAACGATAGCTACCATCTCATCGAAAGACGGGACACCTTTGCCTCTATCTAGTGTTATCAGATTTCCAGGTTGCTCGATGAGATTTAACAGTTTTCGTAGATTAGATCGAGTTTGTTCTTCGTACCTAGAGTCCACGAAAAAGCCAAAAAATAGGGTTAGTTCATCATATCCGAACCAGTTTGAGCCTTTGCATAGTCTTTTTAGTATTTTGCTTTGTTGAATTTGCGGTTGCATCATCGTGTCAAGTTGCTGGTCTTAGCGTCTAGTCTTTTAGAGTTTCGAGTTCTGGTCATAAGTTGTCACGCCGTCGCTGCACCATCTTCATCGCCCATGCAACATACCACCACCAATTCATATCCATATAACACCACCCCTGCCATATACCACCACCGCTACCATATTCTACCACCATATATCCACCACCAATCCGAGTTCTTTTCTTTTTGGATTTGTTTTCGAGATCCATCTAGATTTGGTTTCGTGTTTCCTTGCCTGAGTAGGTCTCGGAAAAATAATCTGGAGACCCCCGGGCAGTTTTTAGGCCAAAATTTCGACAGGTGAAAATAGTTTTTCCCTATCTTATTTTAGGCTTTTCTGTGTCTTTTCAGACACCTGCCATCATACTGTTATTTTACCGCCCTTTTCTGTCGTCGCTGCTTGATTTCCGAAAGAAAATCATCAAAAAAAATCGTGCATATCATCTTAGTTTGACTTGGGAAGAGTTTTGAGACACTCGCCATTATAGTGATTTTCGGCAAAAAAGGAGCGCAAAAAGGCGGGAAAAAATCCAGAGTGTGCTTTCCCCTTGATTACGTGCAGCACCATGATTTTGTTAGTGTTCTAGGCTCGCGTCTCTAGTACGGTCTAGCCTAGGACCAGCACAGTACCGTCGTTCATCGTTTATTCATCTTTGCATCTTTGAATTGATTATTGCTGACATTTTTGCTACCATATCATAAGCCTTCCCAGCTCCACATACATCTACATCATGCGTTTGACACCACCTGGCAGTCGCTTTGTCCAAGCTTTGAGAGTTTTGAGTACAACGGTTGCCGATCACCACCTGCTGCTGGGTAAGAACTGGTAAGAATTTGAGATTTGCTTGACGGATTTGTGACGCCCCACCACCACCATTTTCTAGTAGTCTGTAGGATCATATTTGTTTCTATTGCTGCTAACCATGGCAGGATATCAAGTCGATGAGACTGACTGGGAGAACATGATGAGAAAGGAATTGCATGATAAATTTTAGCAAATGATGGGTCAATAGGTAGAAGATGTGATGACCAGTTTTGGCGACGCACTAGAGAGGATGGATGGCATTGAGAAGTCAATTGACACCAAGTTGGATGCCAAATTCGTTGAAGTGCTTGCGCGTCTACCTCCACCCGCTGCACCATTACAACAACAACAACAACAACAACAACAACAACAACAACAACAACAACCACCTTCACGTCGCGAAACAGCCCTCCACAAAGCGAGCTATGTCCCTCTTGAGCCTGGACAAACTATTGATGCCGATGTTGATACTTCTGTGGCTCCTGCTGCTGTTGAGGAGGAGGACGATTACATGGGAGATTATGAGGATGAGGTTGAGCAAAATCAGAACTACGTACAACTACTAGCACCACAACAACCAGGTCGTCCACATGCAAATAATCGCAATGTTAGGGCTGCACCACACCCTCAAGTACGAGATCATGACCATCTCCCTAAACTAAAATTGAATATTCCACCATTTGACGGTAGATATGTTCCTGATATATCTCTTACTTGGGATTTAGAATCCGAACAACGTTTTACATGTTTAGAATATCCCGAGGAGAGACGTGTTGCTGCTGCTCTTTGTGTTTTCACTAGTTTTGCTTGTGTGTGGTGGTCTGAATATCGTTGATTATATTCGATTAATATTCCAACTACTTGGACTGCTTTGAAAACTGCTATGCGTACTCGTTGGGTTCCACCATATTATCAATGTGAATTACTTCAAAAATTACAGCGTTTAAGACAAGGAAAAAATTCTATAGAGGGATATTATTAGGAATTACAAACTGGCCTGATTAGATGTGGTATTGTTGAGGATAATGAGGCTATGCTTGCACGTTTTATGGGTGGCTTAAATAGAGAGATTTAGACAATTCTAGAGTATAAGGAGTATAATAATATCACTTGTTTATTCCATCTTTCTTGCAAAGCTGAGCGTGAAGTGCAGGATCGACAGGCCTTGGCGCGAACTAATTTTTCTACAGGTCAACCTTCATCATGGACATCGCGTGCATCCTCTACTTTGACACGTCCGACTGCACCACCGCCTACTTCATCCGTCACTTCTAGCCATGATAAAGGCAAATATGCACCTCCACCATCAGTTAGGAGTACACCTTCCAGTCCTGTGCAAAGCTCTTCTTCATCCATGGCATCCACAGGGCCAACACATGATGTTATATGTCGTCGTTGCACTGGTCATTGTCACTATGCGAGCAAATGCCCATCTCAGCGTGTCATGATTGCTACTGAGGAAGATGGTTATGAGTCCGCTAGTGACTATGATGAGGAGACTTTGGCTCTTATTACACGTGAAGAACATGGTGAAGATGATTCTGAAAACGAGACGCAATACATGGCTCCTGAAGACGCTGACATGTATGATGGTTTAGTTGCTCAATGTGTTTTGAGTGTGCAGGTCACACAAGCGGAGCAAAATCAGAGGCATAATTTGTTCCATACAAAGGGAGTTGTGAAGGAACGTTCTGTTCATGTCATCATAGATGGAGGGAGCTGCAACAACTTGGCTAGCATGGAGATGTTGGAGAAGCTATGTCTGACCACAAGACCACATCCACATCCTTACTACATCCAATGGTTCAACAACAGCGGCAAGGTTAAGGTAACACGTACTGTTCGTGTGCATTTTAGTATCTCTTCATATACTGATTATATTGATTGTGATGTGGTACCCATGCAAGCATGTTCCTTATTACTTGGTAGACCATGGCAATTTGATACAAATTCTATACACCATGGTAGAAACAATCAGTATACTCTTGTTAATGAGGATAAACGTATTACTTTGCTTCCTATATCTCCTGATTCCATGTTGAAAGATGATATTAATAGAGCTAATAAAGCGAAACAGGAGCAAAATAAGAGTGAAAATCAGATTGTCGCAAAAGAATTTGAGCAACAAATGAAGCCTAATAAAACACCATCATCTCATGCTGCATCTGAAATTAAATTAAAAAGTGGATGTTTACTTGCCACCAAATCTGATCTTGATGATCTAGATTTCAGCAAATCTATTTGCTATGCTTTTGTGTGCAAAGAGGCATTATTTTCATTTGAGGACGTGCCTTCCTCTTTGCCTCCTGTTGTCACTAACATTTTGCAGGAGTTTGCGGACGTCTTTCCACAAGACGTGCCATCGGGATTACCACCTATTCGAGGGATTGAGCATCAGATTGACTTAATTCCCGACGCATCGCTACCCAACCACGTACCATACCATACCAGTCCAGAGGAGACGAAGGAGATTATGCGTCAAGTACAAGAGCTACTCGACAAAGGTCATATACGAGTATCCCTTAGTCCTTGTGTTGTTCCTATTATTCCAGTGCCAAAAAGGGATGGTACATCGCGTATGTGCATTGATTGTAGAGGCATTAATAATATTACTATTTGTTATCGTCATCCTATTCCTAGGCTAGATGATATGCTTGAGGAATTGAGTGGCTCTACTATATTCTCCAAACTTGATTTGCATAGTGGATACCATCAAAGTCGTATGAATTTGGCACATGCATGGAAAACAACATTTAAAACTAAGTTTGGATTATATGAGTGGTTAGTCATGCCTTTTGGGTTAAGTAATGCACCTAGTACTTTCATGAGATTAATGAATGAAGTTTTACGTGCTTTCATTGGACGATTTGTGGTAGTTTATTTTGATGATATATTGATTTATAGTAGATCCTTGGAGGAACATTTGGAGCATTTGTGTGATGTTTTTATTGCTCTACATGATGCACGTTTGTTTGGTAACCTTAGAAAGTGCACCTTTTGCACTGACCAAGTATCTTTTCTTGGCTATGTTGTTACTCCACATGGAATTGAGGTTGATAAAGCCAAGATTGAAGCTATTGAGAGTTGGCCGCAGCCCAGAACGGTTACTCACATGAGGAGTTTCCTTGGCCTTGCTGGATTCTATAGGCGTTTTGTGAGAGGTTTCAGCACCATTGCTGCACATCTCAATGAGCTTACAAAGAAGGATGTGCCTTTTGTTTGGGGTACTGCACAGGAAGAAGCATTCGCGGTATTGAAAGATAAGTTGACACATGCTCCTTTACTCCAACTTCCTGATTTTAATAAGACTTTTGAGCTTGAATATGATGCAAGTGGAATTGGGTTAGGAGGTGTGTTATTACAAGATGGTAAACCTGTTGCATACTTTTCTGAAAAATTGAGTGGGCCTACTCTGAATTATTCTACTTATGATAAGGAATTATATGATCTTGTTCGGACTTTGGAAACATGGCAACATTATTTATGGCCCAAAGAATTTGTAATTCATTCTGATCATGAATCTTTGAAGCACATTAAAAGTCAAGCAAAACTGAACCGTAGACATGCTAAATGGGTTGAATTCAAAGAGAGATTCCCCTATGTTATTACACACAAGACGGGAAACGAAAATGTTATTGGTGATGCATTGTCTCATCGTTATACTATGCTTTCACAACTTGACTTTAGAATATTTGGTTTGGAGACCATCAAAGATCAATATGTGCATGATGCTGAATTTAAAGATGTATTGTAGAATTGTAAAGAAGGTAGAACATGGAACAAGTTCGTCGTTAATGATGGATTTGTGTTTCGTGCTAACAAGCTATGCATTCCAGCTAGCTCTGTTTGTCTTTTGTTGTTGCAGGAGGTGCATGGAGGAGGATTAATGGGACACTTTGTCGTGAAGAATACAGAGGACGTAATTGCTACACATTTCTTTTGGCCAAAGATGAGACGAGATGTTGAGCATTTTGTTGCTCACTGCACTACATGTCAAAAAGCTAAGTCACGACTCAATCCTCATGGTTTATATATGCCTTTGCCTCTCCCTAGTGTTCCTTGGGAAGATATATCTATGTACTTTGTTTTGGGTTTACCTCAAACAAAGAAGGGGAGGGATAGCATATTTGTTGTCGTGGATAGGTTCTCGAAAATGGCACACTTTATACCTTGTCATAAAAGCGATGCTGCTGCTAATATTGCTGATTTGTTCTTTCATGAAATTATTCGCTTGCATGGTGTGCCAAATACTATTGTTTTAGATCGTGATACTAAAATTTTTAGCCACTTTTGGAGATGTTTATGGGCTAAGTTGGGGACTAAACTGCTTTTTAGTACTACTTGTCACCCCCAAACTGATAGACAAACTGAAGTATTCAACAGAACTTTGTCTACTATGCTTAGAGCTGTTTTGAAGAATAATAAAAAAATGTAGGAAGAATGCTTGCCTCATATTGAATTTCTTATAATCGTTCATTACATTCTACTACTAAGATGTGTCCTTTTGAAATTGTCTATGGTATCCTACCTCGTGCACCTATTGATTTGTTGCCTCTTCCATCTTCGGAGAAGGTTAATTTTGATGCTAAACGTGCTGAATTGATCTTAAAAATGCACGAGTTAACTAAGAAAATATTGAGCGCATGAATGCTAAATATAAACTTGTTGGACATAAGGGTAGAAAACGTGTTGTCTTTGCACCTGGAGATCTTGTTTGGTTACATTTGCGTAAGGATAGGTTTCCTAATTTGCGCAAGTCAAAGCTAATGCCACGTGCTGATGGTCCTTTTAAGGTGTTAGAGAAAATAAATGATAATGCATATAAACTTGAGCTGCCTGCAGATTTTGGGGTTAGTCCCACATTTAACATTGCAGATTTGAAGCCTTACTTGGGTGAGGAAGATGAGCTTCCGTCGAGGACGACTTCAATTCAAGAAAGGGAGGATGATGAGGACATCACTAACAAGGTTACACGCACAGCTCCAACTGACACATATACATGACCAATTACTAGAGCTCGCGCACGCCAATTAAATTACCAGGTACTTTCGTTTCTTGGTAATGAATCTAATGTTCATCAGAATATGATGCTGCCTAAATTGGATACATTTTTCTTGCTTACAAATGAAGGGCCTAGCTTGGACAAGAAGGATGAACATTGGAGCAAGATCAAGCATGGAGACGATGGCATGCGCAAGGGGAACAAGAATGGAGTTTCAATTGATGATTTCAGGACTTTGAAGCCACCATAATGAGTGTGAGAAGCCTTGGACGAAATATACAAGATGCCACTTCATAAATTTCGTCCAGAGGCTATTATAGGTGCTGCATCACCTTATTATTGGGCCAGGCCCATGTAATTTCGAAATACTTGAGTATAGGCTGTTTTTAGAGTCCGTATGTGTGGGGAAACAAGAGTTAGGGTTGGTTTCGGACCCCTCCACCAAGGGCCACGAAATTCCCCCCTCTTTCCCCCATATATACAGCCCTTAGGGCGTCGTTTAGACTTTGGGGTTTTGTTTAGATTAAAGTTCGCCATATCTGCAACTTCGCGTACTTCGTTTGTGTTCAACGACCAGACCAAGACGTCACAGAACCCCACTTGATCAATAAAGCTTTCTTCTTGAATTCGCAATATCCAGATTGCAATCTCAGTTTCTTGCTTGTTCTTCGTTTGCCTGCAGGAAACAGACCTTCGTGGTTAGGTTGATCGTGCTCCGGCATGGTCAATAACCTCTCGGAGTTGGTTTAGCGATTGCTAAGGCGCGACGTCCTCGCACGTTCATAGTCGGATCGTCAAAATCGACTTCCTCCAAAACGATAGCCACCATCTCATCGAAAGACGGGACACCTTTGCCTCTATCACGAACTTACCCCTTGGACTACAAATATACATCCTCCTCCTCCTTTGTAGGGTTATCATTGTGATGTCTCATCTCAGACCTAGAGCTTTGCTCATCTGAGTGGTTCTACTCCTACGAGAGACCGCGGCCTCCCTACGGAAAAGATCCACACCAGATTCAAGACCTCCTCACGGAGAAGACCCCCCCTTCAAGACCTCCTCATGGAGAAGACTACCTTTTGTACCATCTCTTTTTGTGTTTGGATCATTGTGTCACTCATGTTGTTCATCGATCTAGCATATGTGTGATTGTTCTCGTCTTTCTTGAGTGTTTTCCCTTGTGATTTCTCCCCGTTCTTCCCCGTGTTCATCATGTTCTTCGTGGGATCCCCTCCATTTCGTGAAAGATTGGCCTTAGGGTCTCCACCCTACATCATCTTGGTATCATGAGCCTTGGTTGATCATGAATTTGGAGTCCCTACCCTTGTTTTCTAGCCTTGTTTTGTTGATTTCGTCCCAGTTTTGAAAATTCCCCACAAAAATAGCCCCAAATGTTTTTCTGTGATTTGTTGGTTTGATGATGTTTTGCTGACTTTGATCCCTGGATTTGCTTTATTACAAGTGGATCTAGCTTTTCCCACAATTTCCCCACTTTCCATCCACGAAATATTCTCAATTTTGACCCGAAATCATCCATTTACGCCCGAAATTCATCCCGTACCCAAATCTGAGCCTTTTCCTGATGAAACCGGTACAACCGGTCCACAAGGCAGTACAACCGGCTCGCAAAACTGGAACTCCAGGATGCTCCAGGAGCGGTACAACTGCCCTCGCAAGCGGTACAACTGCCCCTCCCAGTTTCAGCACCGGCTGATTAACCGTGTAGACCATAACTAATTCACCCGTACTCGTATTTTGATGTTCTTTAGCTCGTTTTGAAGCTATTGACATCCCCCATCCCACAAAAATACCACCACCATCATTAGAATCCATTAAATGTTTCGAAATTTTGAAAATTTGACTAGACCCTCCACCATATCAACCACCACCAAAACTTCCACATAACCTGGTCCACCTTACACTTCCGCCAACCCAACCTAACCCAATTTCGGGACCGTGACGTCGACTCCGATAATTTTGTCTTAGATTACTTGAGTTGTGGTTTCGCCATTTCCTAGGGTGTTTAGGTGATGAGGACATCACTAACAAAGTTACACCCACATCCCCTACTGATACATATACATGACCAATTACTAGACCTCGCGCATGCCAATTAAATTACCAGGTACTTTCGTTTCTTGGTAATGATTCCAATATTCATGAGAATATGATGCAGCCTAAATTGGATACATTTGTCTTGCTTACAAATGAAGGGCCTAGCTTGGACAAGAAGGATGCTCATTGGAGCAAGATCAAGCATGGAGATGATGGCATGCACGAGGGGAACACGAACGGAGTTACAAGTGATGATTTTAGGACTTTGAAGCCACCATAATGAGGGCGTGAA
>LR738715.1:434323380-434362909 GCA_902687465.1 Secale cereale
GACTCCGATAATTTTGTCTTAGATTACTTGAGTTGTGGTTTCGCCATTTCCTAGGGTGTTTAGGTGATGAGGACATCACTAACAAAGTTACACCCACATCCCCTACTGATACATATACATGACCAATTACTAGACCTCGCGCATGCCAATTAAATTACCAGGTACTTTCGTTTCTTGGTAATGATTCCAATGTTCATGAGAATATGATGCAGCCTAAATTGGATACATTTGTCTTGCTTACAAATGAAGGGCCTAGCTTGGACAAGAAGGATGCTCATTGGAGCAAGATCAAGCATGGAGATGATGGCATGCACGAGGGGAACACGAACGGAGTTACAAGTGATGATTTTAGGACTTTGAAGCCACCATAATGAGGGCGTGAAGCCTTGGATGAAATATACAAGATGCCACTTCATAAATTTCGTCTAGAGGGTATTATGGGTGCTGCGTCACCTTATTATTGGGCCAGGCCCATGTAATTTTGAAAGAATTGAGTATAGGCTTTTTTAGAGTCCATATGTGTGGGGAAACAAGAGTTAGGGTTGGTTTCGTACCCTCTTCCAAGTGCCACGAAATTCCACCCCTCGTCCTCCATATATACAACCCTTAGGGTGTCATTTAGGCTTTGGGTTTTGTTTAGATTAAAGTTCACCATAGCTGCAACTTCCCGTACTTCGTTTGTGTTCAACGACCAGACAAAGACGTCACAGAACCCCACCTTAATCAATAAAG
Source organism: Secale cereale (assembly GCA_902687465.1). Lineage (NCBI taxonomy): Eukaryota > Viridiplantae > Streptophyta > Magnoliopsida > Poales > Poaceae > Secale > Secale cereale. The sequence continues at coordinate 434,324,113 of LR738715.1, forward strand.
CTTTCCTCTTATATCGGCAATATTCAGATTGCAATCTCAGTTTCTTGCTTGTTCTTCATTTGCCTGCAGGAAACATACCTTCGTGGTCAGGTTGATTGTGCTCCGGCATGGTCAATAACCTCTCGAAGTTGGTTTAGCGATTGCTAAGGCGCGACGTCCTCGCACGTTCGTAGTCAGATCATCAAAGTCGACTTCCTCCAAAGCGTTAGTCCCCGTCTCATCGAAATATGGGACTCCTCTGCGTCTATCAAGTGGTATCAGATTTCCAGGTTGCTCGGTGAGATTTTCCAGTTTTTCATAGTTAGATCGAGTCTGTTCTTCATACCTATAATCCACGAAAAAGCAAAAAAAAATTAGGGTTAGTTCATCATATCCGAACCAATCTGAGCCTTTGCATAATATTTTTAGGGCTTTGCTTTGTTGAATTTGCGGTTGCATCATCATATGCTTTTAGTGTTTAGTCCTTTAGAGTTTCGAGTTCTCTCATAGTTTGTCACGCCTCCGCCGCACCATATTCATCGCTGCTGCCATACCACCACCGCTACCATATCCCACCACCGCTGCCATATCCCACCACAGCTGCCATATCCACCACCAATCCGAGTTCTTTTTATATAAGGTTTGTTCTCGAGATCCATCTAGTTTCAGATTCGTGTTTCCTTGCCTCGAGACCCCCGGGCAGTTTTTAGGCAAAAATTTCGGCAGGTGAACATATTTTTCCCTATCCCGTTTATAGGCTTTTCTGAGTCTTTTGAGAAACGTGCCATCATACTGTTTTTACCACACTTTTTGGTCGTCGCTGCCTGATTTCCGAAAAAATAGTCAATAAAATTTCGTGCCTATCATTTTAGTTTGACTTGGGAGGAGTTTTGAGACACTCGCCATTATAGTGTTTTTTGAAAAAAAAAGAGCGCAAAAAATGGCGATTTTTTTTCAGAGTGTGCTTTCCCCTTGATTACGTGCAGCACCATGATTTTGTTAGTGTTCTAGGCTCGTGTCTCTATTACGGTCTGGCCAAGGACCAGCACAGTACCGTCGTTGAGCGTTTATTCACCTTTGCATCTCTGAATTGATTATTGCTGACATTTTTGCTACCATATCATAAGCCCTCCCAGCTCCACATACATCTACATCGTGCGTTTGACACCACCTGGCAATCGCTTTGTCCAAGGTTTGATAGTTTTGACTACAACGGTTGCCGACCACCACCTGTGGCTGGGTAAGAACTAGTAAGAATTTGAGATTTGCTTGATGGATTTGTGACGCTCCACCACCATTTTATAGTAGTCTATAGGACCATATTCTTGTGTGTTTCTATTGCTCCTAACCATGGCAGGATCCCAAGTCGATGAGATTGACTGGGAGAACATGACGAATAAGGAGTTGCATGATAAATTTCAGCAAATGATGGGTCAACAGGTAGAAGATGTGATGACCAGTTTTGGCGACACACTAGCAAGGATGGATAACATTGAGAAGTCAACTAACACCAAGTTGGACGCCAAATTCGCTGAAGTGCTTGCGCGTCTACCTCCACCCATTGCACCATTGCAACAACAACAACAACAACAACAACCACCTACACGTCGCGAAACAGCCCTCCGCAAAGCAAGCCGTGTCCCTCTTGAGCCTGGCCAAACTGTTGGTGCTGTTGTTAATACTTTTGTGCCTCCTGCTGTTGCCGAGGAGGAGGACGATTACGCGAGAGATTACAAGGATGAGGTTGATCAAAATCAGAACTACGTGCAACCACCAGCACCACAAGCAGCATGTCATCCACATGCAAATAATCGCAATGGTAGGGCTGCACCACTCCCTTAGGTACGAGAGCATGACCATCTCCCAAAACTGAAATTGAATATTCCGCCATTTGAGGGTAGATACGTTCCTGATATATATCTTACTTTGGACTTAGAAACCGAACAACGTTTTACATGTTTAGAATATCCCGAGGAGAGACGTGTTGTTGCTGCTCTTTGTGCTTTAACTAGTTTTGCTTGTGTGTGGTGGTCTGAACATCGTAGATTATATCCGAATAATATTCCAACTAACTGGGCTGTTTTGAAAACTGCTATGCGTACTCGTTGGGTTCCACCATATTATCAACGTGAATTACTACAAAAATTGCAGCGTTTAAGACAAGGAAAAAATTATGTAGAGGAATATTATCATGAATTACAAACTGGCATGATTAGATGTAGTATTGTTGAGGATACTGAAGCTATGCTTGCATGTTTTATGGGTGGATTTAATAGAGAGATTCAGACCATTTTAGAGTATAAGGAGTATAACAATATCACTCGTTTATTCCATCTTGCTTGCAAAGCTAGTATAACAATATCACTCGTTTATTCCATCTTGCTTGCAAAGCTGAACGTGAAGTGCATGATCGACAGGCCTTAGCGCGAAATAATTTTTCTACAGGTCGACCTTCATCATGGACACCGTAAGCATCCTCTACTTCCACACGACCGGCTGCACCACCGCCTTCTTCATCTGTCTCTTCTAACCGTGATAAAAGCAAATAGGCACCACCACCATCAGCCAGGAGTACACCTTCCGGTCCTGCGCAGAGCTCTTATTCATCCATGGCATCCACAGGGCCAACACATGATGTTATATGTCGTTGTTGCACTGGTCGTGGTCACTATGCGAGCAAATGCCCATCTCAGCGTGTCATGATTGCTACTGAGGATGGTGGTTATGAGTCCGATAGTGACTATGATGAGGAGACTTTGGCTCTTAATACACGTGAAGAACACGGTGGAGATGATTGTGAAAATGAGATGCAATACATGGATCCTGAAGACGCTGACAGGTATGAATGTTTAGTTGCTCAACGTGTTTTGAGTGTGCAGGTCACACACGCGGAGCAAAATTAGAGGCATAATTTGTTCCATACAAAGGGAGTTGTGAAGGAACGTTCTGTTCGCGTCATCATAGATGGAGGGAGCTGCAACAACTTGGCTAGCATGGAGATGGTGGAGAAGCTATCTCTCACCACAAGACCACATCCACATCCCTACTACATCCAGTGGTTCAACAACAACGGCAAGGTTAAGGTATAACATACTGTTCGTGTGCATTTTAGTATCTCTACATATGCTGATTATGTTGATTGTGATGCGGTACCCATGCAAGCATGTTCCTTATTACTTGGTAGACCATGGCAATTTGACAAAAATTATGTACACCATGGTACAAACAATCAGTATACTCTTGTTCATAAGGATAAACATATTACTTTGCTTCCTATGTCACCTAATCCATTTTGAAAGATGATATTAATAGAGCTAATAAAGCGAACAGGAGCAAAATAAGAGTGAAAATCGGATTGTGGCAAAAGAATTTGAGCACCAAATGAATCTTAATACCACACCATCATCTCATGTTGCATCTGATATTAAATTAAAAATTGGATGTTTACTTGCAACCAAATCTGATATTGATGATCCAGATTTCAGCAAATCTGTTTGTTATGCTTTTGTGTGCAAAGAGGCGTTATTTTCATTCGAGGCCTTCCTCTTTGCCTCCTGCTGTCTTTTAGGATTGAAAGTATGTCTAGAGGGGGGGGGTGATTAGACTACTTGACCAAATAAAAACTTAGCCTTTTCCCAATTTTATGTTTTGACAGTTTTTTACCAAATTAGCACAAGTCATGTAGTCAACCTACACATGTAATTCTAAGAGTATAGCTGTGGAATGTAAATCATTGCATATGAAGGTAAATGGAGGGGTTTGGCGAGTGCAAACGCAAGTGTAGACACGGATGTTTTTGTCATGGTTCTGATAGGTGGTGCTATCATACATCGACGTTGATGGAGACTTCAACCCACGAAGGGTAACGGCTGCGCGAGTCCACGGAGGGCTCCACCCACGAAGGGTCCACGAAGAAGCAACCTTGTCTATCTCACCATGGTCATCGCCCCCGAATGACTTGCCTCACTAGGGTAGATCTTCACAAAGTAGGCTATCTCCTTGCCCTTACAAACTCCTTGGTTCAACTCCACAATCTTGTTGGAGGTTCCCAAGTGACACCTAACCAATCTAGGAGACAACACTCTCCAAAAGGTAACAAACGGTGTGTTGATAACGAACTCCTTGCTCAAATGCTTCAAATGATAGTCTCCCCAACACTCAAACAACTCCTCACTGATTTGGATATGGTGGAAGAAGAGATTGAGTGGAAAGCAACTTGGGGAAGGCTAGAAATCAAGATCCATATGGTAGGATTGGAATATCTTGGTCTCAACACATGAGTAGGTGGTTCTCTCTCAGAAATGAGTAATGGAAGTGTAGGCACATTCTGATGGCTCTCTCCATGAATACAGAGTGGGTGGAGGGGTATATATGGCCTCCACACAAAATCTAACTGTTACACACATTTTAGCCAACTCGGTGGGACCGATTCAGTGAACTCGCTGACCGAAAGGTTTAATTATGTGATCGTTAGGAATCTCGGTGGGACTGACTGGGACATCTCGGTGGGACCGAAAGCTAGGGTTAAGTCATCAAAGAGCTGGCAAGGTAAAACTCGGTGTGACCGATTAATGAACTCGGTATTACCAAAATAAATTAACCTGTAACAGAGAGTTTACAGAACCATCTCGGTGAGACCGAAAGCCTATATCAGTGAGACCGAAATGTTAGGGTTTATGGCTCGGGCTAAGTCAAAGGGAACTCGGTGGGACTGGATATGAAAATCGGTGAGTCCGAGTTTGGCATTTTGGTTTTGCCTTGTTTGGGGTGGAGAGGTTGTGTGAGGGTTTTAGAGCATATCATCAAGCATTGTGAGGAACCAATTCGTTATGCAACACCTCATCCCCTCTTAATAGTATTGGCTTTCCTAAGGACGCAATGTGATCTTGGATCACTAAAAGTGAAAAGGTAGAGTCCTGAGCTTTTGCCAAAGTTGCTTCTTTAGCTTTTTGAGGGGTCCACATCTCCACAATAGTCATGCCATTCACTGAAATTTCCTGAAATATTGAGCTTGAGGAATCATTAGTTCAATGAGCTATATGTTGTTATAAATTACCAAAACCACCCGAGGAATAGTTGCACTTTCAACCCCCCCCCTTTTTGGTAATTGATGACAACATATAGATCAAAGCTTCGACAAATGATAAAAGAATGAAATATATCGTTGCTTTGAGAAGTATGTGAAAAGCAAGAGCTCCCCCTAATTTTGTGCATTATTAAATATTTGCGTTTGAATGCAAATGCACAACTATATAGGATCATGGGTCACATCTCACACATCACATACATCTTGGTGGAGCACTCAAAAGGATAATAAGTGAATAACAAGTACTTATCACCAAGACAATTGCAAATGATCACATAGAGATATCGTCCAAGCAAAGTATGATCCACACAACCATAAAAGTAGCGTCTCACACATAAGTATCATCAAATAACATCACCAAAAGATAGTAGCAAAAACCAAGTGCAATAAAAAGCAGAACTCTCACTCTCGAAGCCTATATGATCTATATATATTTCTCCCCCTTTGGCAACAAGTTGCCAAAAAGCTTAAAATATACATAGGCTATGCGTCTCTCTAGGCATCTCCTGGAGCTCCTGAAGGGGTCTTCTGGCTGTTGTCTCCAGTGTGCGTAGATGGCGTTGAGAGAACTCCTTCTGCGAAGATATCAGCTGATGTCCGAGGGGTTGGTGGAGTTGATGCATGTGTGACTCCCTGGGCAGCAACAGCTGGGGCAGACTCAGTGGGTCTCACGTCTCCCACTAACACTGTCTCAGTCCTTTGTCCTCGGGGCACCTTCTGAAACCTGGTAGCATCCCCCTCATCACTGTTAGAACTCACTCCAGCAGAAATTGTTGCTCTGTTTATATCTCGCTTGAGCTTCTTCACGATGGTCTTCACTTTTGTCACCTTAGTATCAAGAGCGTGGAACTTATCTTCAATGATCCTCTCTAGGCTAGCATGATTCTGAGTCAGGGCGGCCAATCCTTTCTCCATCCTCATTGTAGCTTCAAGAAGATATGTCATCTGGTTACTCTTTGAATTTAGGCTTGAAATATTGACTGCCTAGGTTAAAGCTTGAGCTTGCTGAGCAGCTTGTTCCTTCCTGTATGCCTCTGATGCTTGTGCAGAGGAGGGGTGTGTAGGGTCCATCACCACCTCATTATCCTCAAACTCAGGCCTTAGGGGAAAGTTCCTCCTATCAAGCAGACATGTGTCTGTGCCCACTCTAGAGTTGATGGGTGTCTGAATATGTGGGGCATATCCACAAGATCTCTTCTAGTCAGCAGCTGTCCTCTTGATTGTCTCTACAATCAGACTCATGACCTGGAACTTCTCTGACACATCATAGTGGTGAAGCAAGTTAATGGAATGTCCTCTAATCATCCTGTCATCTCCACACTTTGGCAGCAAAGTGTGTCTTAGAATGGTGTTGATGGTGCCAAGTCCAGCCAATAGATAGTACACCGTCCCAAACTTGAATTGCTCCTTGTATTCATTTGGGATAGGCTTGTACATGTTTTGCATGGTGTCATGGCTCATCCTAGCCTTAGCATAGATGTCTGGATCATCTTCTGACTCAACTGGAGCACCTATCATAGCAGCCCATTCAGAGATTGTGGACTGATACTTAATGCCTTCAGCCATCCATGCAATTCTCCCATCTCGATAGAAATGGGCAGTGAAGTAGAATTGCATCACCATTTCATCATTCCATCTTGTCAGCTTCTTCCCAATTTTTTTTGCAGTGTGTGTCATTCTGAAGCTCTCATGCACATGTGGAAAGTAGTCAGCATGCTTATTAATATACTTCAAATCCACCCACTTCATGTCACAGACAATGGGCTTTTTGTCAAGCAGTACACTCTCATAGAAATTTTCTTGCTCCTTTGTGTGAAACCTGTAATTAACTGATGTTCTCCTCCTTACAACATAGGGATCCGACTTCCTCCATGCTCTCAAGCCTACATCTCTTCTCAGCTTCATGTCTTCAGCAGTAGGATGAGCATCATTATGCTCTGGAATCTTAGGCTTGAGTTTTCTCAGCATTTGTGACTCATCGTAGTCACTATCTTCTGCCTGCTCTTCCTCTTCTTCTTCTTGAGCTTGAGGCATTAGAGCCTTGTTCTTTTCTGCAGCTGGAATGTTCCTTTTGCTTCTCTTGGGTGCGGACTTGGTGGCTTGAGCAGCAGCTTTGGGGGCAGTTTTGGGCTTTAAAGGAGTAGCCACTGACTGAATAGCATCACCCATCAACTTCTGAGATTTAGGTGCTCGTGCAACATCCTATTCTTCTTCTTCTTCTTCCTCATCATCACCATCATTTCTCATAGATGGCTTGCCAAACACTCTGGTTGTGGTTTTCCTAGCCCTTTTCTTAGTTCCTGCTGGCTCATCATCTCTGGTTTCAAGAGTGAACCCCATGGTTTCTTGAGTTGAGGCTCTAGCTTTTGACATGGGCACTCTCCTGGCTGGAGCTTTCTTGTTCAAACCAGGCTTGGTTGAAGCAGACATGCCATCTTCCTTCCTAGCAACTTTCTTCTTTGAGCTGACTTCTTCAACTTCAAAATCTTCATCCTCTGAATCTGAAGTTTTCTTCTTTCTCTGCCTAGTTGATGCCTTAGGCAGGTTGCTTGGTGTGCTCCTGCTATCCTCATCAGAACTGCTAGAGGGACTAGGGCCCTCACTCATGTTAACTTGCTCCTCAGACCTGTTCTAGCTGCCACTGCCTTCTGACATTTCTGAAACTGCAAGCTGACCCTGTGAATAGAAATAGATGAGATAGAGTGGATGAGCATCACAAAGCACAACTGGTTTTGAAAGATTTGATTTAAAAAACTTAACTTTAGTTTTCTGCAGAATCCATTTCGGTGCTACCGAGTTTACAAGTTCGGTGATACCGAAGCAAAGACAAAGCCAAAACATACTTGTTTCGGTAAGACCGAGGTAGTTTTCGGTGGCTCCGAGTTTGCTAGGGTTTCACTGAGCTGATAGTTTCGGTCTCACCGAGTGATACAATTTGGTTGGACCGAGGTGTACCAGTGCAATGGCTTACGCCAACTCGGTGACACCAAGACTTGCAAATCGGTGGGACCGAGAAGGGTTCGGCGGAGAACTAACCCTAAGTTTTTCGAAATCCATCTAACCTAAAGACTTGTTTTGCTGGATAAGAAGTTTGCAAAAGAGGCAAGATCAATGGGAAGTTGTTTTGTGCATGAATTAGATTTGGAGAACACAAAATAAGCGAGTTGTACCCTAACTTGGTGACGATCTCCTATGACGGCGATGGGCGGAGACGAATGCCCTCGGCGGCGGCGGATCCCAATGGCAGGAGGCGGTTGGAGGCAATGGCGAAGATCCTTGGACCACGGCAGCGACAGAGCTGGGGTGCGAGAATAGAAATGTTTGAGAAGTTTATAAAAATTCTGTCCGCGAGTTATATACCGAGATCTGTTGGTGGGACCGGGAAAACTGTTTCGGTGGCACCGAGATGCATTTTGCACTGAGCTGTTGCAACTCGGTTGGACCGAGACAGTTTATTCAGTTTCACCAAGATACAATAACTGATCAACCTAAATGATTTCGGTGGGACCGAATGAGATTTGTTGGTCTGACCGAAATGCATTTTGGAGGTTTTGGAAGTTAAGCCTTGATCAGATCGGTGAAACCGAGTGCTCCTCACTCGGTGGGTCCGATAGAGACTTGTTCAAACTTTCTGATGTATAGCATGAATAGAGTTTGAGACGAGAAAAGCATAGATTGGTAGAGGGGGTTCTTAGGCATTCTTGTCCATCCATTTGGCAAAAGAAAAAGAGCCAAACAATCAAAGCAACGATGTGCTCGAATGATTAAAATATGCAACCAATATGCTCACACAATGAACTATCAAATAGAATATGTGTCAAACATGCACACTCAATCTAGCATCTATCAAGCAATTTGGCGATGACTAGGTCATCTATATATGAGTATATTGACTTAGGAGTCAAATGAGAACATTTGATCATAGGTCATACTCATCGATTAAGCGCAAGTGGGGCTGCCACTTTTACATAAAGCATTGTTGTGTTCACACCATTAGAGTTGCTTTAGTTCAATCTTTAGAGTAAAGCTCCCCTAGATGTGATATCCCCCCTAAGAGGGATGAACTAACCTTGGGTTTTGTCGATGATGACTTCTTGTAGATGTTGAAGATGTGGATGCTCAATGTTGATGTAGATCATTTGGAGCAATCCATTGGAGTGATTTGCACTTTCAATACCTACACGGCTTAGTCCCACAAGGAACAAACAAAGATTTCCATGGACATAGAGTGAATTGCACACAATATGATGTCCATGAAAGCATTAGGTTACCTTGTCCCTTGTCTTACCAACAAGAGGGTTTGTGACTCCTTGAACTAGTGCAAGATGTGGAAGTTGTTTGCACTTGTCTTCGCCAAGATGATATGAGTGAAGTATGTTGGCGGAGTCATCCTCAAGAACTCTCTAGTTCTTCTTCTTTGGGATCCACGTCAACTTGATTGGAGTCCTTGGAGTTGTAGTCGTACTTGATGAAGTAGAGCTTGATGTAGTCTTGGGAACCCACTTGACTAAGGCCTTAGGAGCTTCTTCAAATGCATCAATCTCTTCTTGAAGCTTGTCCTTGCCCTTTAGCTTGTGGTCTTGTGGTGGAAGATCATCTTGTGCTTGTGTCCCTTTGAAGGAAGTAGGATCATACTTCTCTTGTTGAGGAACAAACTTGGTCTTGGGGTATTGATCTTCTTCCCACTCAACTCCATTGGCATTGAACTTTCATTCAAAACCAACACCTTGATTCTTCCAGTGCCTTCCTTGCTTGCGTACAATTTCCTCAAATTTCTTACTTCCGGCAAGACTCTTATAAACACCTTTCTCTATAATTCCCTTTAATAAGCACTACAAAAAAGGACACATCCGTGACATTTTGGGCCGAATGAATTTTTTTTCTGTCATACTTATGACACTTCTATGACGATAATTGTGACAAAACCCGATATCATCATAGATGTGGTGGGGTCCTACTTATATGACAAAAAATCATGACAAAAAATGGGCTTTTCGTCCTGGGCGGGCCGGAGACGCAGCTGCATGACATTCTTTGGGCCGTCCATGACGGAAAAAACCGTGGTAGAAGCGAGGGCGAGGAAAATATCGGGGTGTTCTCGGTTACGGTGGGTGGTCGGGGCCGAGCGATGCGTGTTTCTCTCGTACGCGCACGCGCGTGGGTGCGAGGCGTTGGGCTCTAACTGAACCCGAGCGAGGAGTTGGGCTCTAACTGAAACCGAGCGATTGCACTACAGACTACGTGTTACTGAACCCGAGCGATTGATCGATGGATGTTAACTGAACCCGATCGAGCGATTCCTTCGCTACTGCTGCTAACTGAAGCCGATCGATGCTGCCTCTGGATGAACAGTGAGCGTTGCTGGGGGGAGGTTTGGATGAACAGTTCCTCGTGGGGGTGGCTGAACAGGACCCCGTGGTATTGCCTCTGGATGAACAGGACCCTGATCGATCGAGCCGGTTGGGGCTGGATGAACAGGACCCCGTGGAGGGCTGGATGAACAGGACCACCCCGTGGAGGGCTGGATGAACAGTAGACAGTGGAGGGCTGGATGAACAGTAGCCCGTGGAGGGGTGGTTGAATAGGAGCCCATGGAAAGGGCTGGTTGAATAGTAGCCGGTGGAGTAGCGCGCGGTGGAGGCTGGATGAACAGTAGCGCGTGGATGAACAGTCGCATGTGGAGGCTGGAGGAGGTCGACGGTGGATGAACAGTAGCCCGTGGAGGCTGGAGGGGGTCGACGGCGGAGATGAACAGTATCCCGTGGAGTCCCGTTTTGTGGTACGCCACACCCCTCCCGATGAACAGGACCCCTGTTTCGACCGTAGCGCTCCAACACAAGTCCGTTTCCTCCGTTTTGCGGTACGCCACACCCCTCCCGATCAACAGGACCCCCGTTTCGACCGTAGGAGGTCTGTTTCCTCCATTTTGCGGTACGCCAGACCCCTCCTGATGAACATGATCCCATTTCGACCGTGGCTGGTCGAACACAAGGCCGTTTCCTCTGTTTTGCGGTACGCCAGGCCTTGTTTCCATTGGTTGTTCCGTCCAAGCCCTCCCAATGAACACGACGATGCATTTTGTTCCGACCCAGCCGGTTGGCTCCCCATGAACACGACGACAACGCTGTTTCTCCGTTCCGACCCATCCATGTACACGAGCCCTGGCCGTACGTATGCGCGAGTAGGCGTTCGAGACCATGCCCGTATATGGCCGTATTTTCTTTCTTGCACACAGGCCGTTGTACGTACGTGTACATGCTACGTGCGCACCTCTACTACGACACATGCGCGCCTCTACATCGACCAATATGTATGTACACATTCGCGACCAGAATGACAACGCCACACAATGAAAATGACATGGTGACATGCAACACACGCACAAGGAAAAAACGAAGAAACCCAAAATGAAGGAAGGAGCCCAGAATGGAATTGATTAAGTCAACGAAGAATATATTGCCATATAAGGAAGTTTTACATCTGGGGTGTTACATGTTCGATGCCGCAAAGATGAGGTAGACCCTGAGGTAGCTCATTGGGAAAGACATCTTGGAATTCTTGCAACAATTGAGACAACACTAAAGGTAGAGGTGGTGAAGTGTTAGGTTGTTCCACTTCTCCTTTGCATAGAAGCACAAGGATAAAGACACTTGATGGGTTCTCACACACTTCCCTCATCTCGCTTTTGGTGGAAAATAACACTAGTTTCTTCTTGTCGCTTGAGGCACTCGATTTGGGATTGTGGCTCTCACTCTCCTTTAGTTGGGTCACTCTGATGTAAGGTCAACCCGTTCTAGGCCGATCTTTCACGAAATGGAGAGGATCCCACGAAGAACACGAAGAACACAAAGGGGAATCACGAGGGAAAACACTCAAGAAGAAGTCCAATCACACATCCACTAGACAATCAAACACACAAGATCACAAGGTACATGAACAACAAAGGGAAAGATACAAGGTAGAGTTCATCTCCAAGCGGAGGTCTTGAATCTGCGAAGGATCTTCCCGTGAGGGGTCTTGAATCCAAGGTGGATCTTCTCCGTAGAGGGGCGGCGGTCTCTCTCGTGGAGTAGATCCGTAATGGATGAGAAAAGCTCTAGTCTAAAATGAGCTATCACATTTGCTAACCCTAAAATGGTGGAGGTGGAGGAGTATATATAGTCTAGGGCCACAAAGGGGTAAGTGAGGGGCGAAACAGGTACATGGGCCTCGGCCCGGATACATGCGCGCAGGCAAGGCTGGATGATCAGGACGGGGTCCCGGATGATCCGGGCGTCGGGGTGTCCGAATGGTCCGAACGGAGTCCCGGATGGTCCGGCTTCGGTGGAAGCCGTCAGGTGTCCTCTGCGCACTTACCCGGACGATCTAGGGGAAGGTCCGGATGATCTGGCTGGGTCCGGATGATCCGGATGGACGTCCGGATTTCCGGCCTGATTCTAGCAGCTGCTCCGTCTTCTTCTCCTTTCTTCCATCTTCTCTTCCACGCTTCCCTCATGGATGGTGTAGTAGTTCCTTGGTGCTTGCACCCCTCCTCGACATTCGCGAAGCTCCGACAATACCTATGCATGCACACGGGAGAAGTGTCAAGTAGTATACCATCCTCAAAGGGTTCAAGGAACACGTGTAAAGGAGATGATTCACCTTTGTGTATGTGAAGTAGATGTCACACGTGTCACTTGACAAACAGACTCTTGACATGGTGATGTCCGTAGGATGCTCTGCATCATCCCCTCCCCATTGGGAAAGATCCAATCTCGGATTGAAAAGCAAATCACCATGGGAAAGAGATGGCGTCGCCGTGTAGAAGTGGACAATCACCAAGTAGTCGTCATCTTGAAGCTCGAAATAGGCACTCTCCAATGTCGCACCATCTAGTGGTTCCTTCAAAGGGAGCAAGGACAACAAACACTTGGAAAAACAAATGTGGTTAGCATTAGTGGAAAACCAAGCATTCGAGAGGTGATTCACCCAACAAGTGTTGTCATCAAGCATAATATATGGCGGGGCAAAGGATTGTGACATGGCATGTAAGCACATCAAATGAGCACAAGCAAATATATCATGGGGACAAATGTGCACTTGTGAGGTAGAGATGCAAATATGTTTGACAAGTGAACAAGCATCTACCTCAAGATCATAGCAAGCATGGGCAATGCGCTCAATGAAAGGTCTATGGTAGGCATAGGAATCATTCACAACACCAAAGGAAATGAAGTGTCTAAACACATGGATCAAGTGCAAGACAATCCAAGCATAATGTGTGTATGGTGTAGTGAAGGTAGTATGGCACTCAATACAATAGAAAGAGCAATTGTTCATCATGTGTGAGGCAATCATGTGAAGCATGTGGAAATCAATGGGACATGACATATGTGAAGAGATGATATTGTTACACCCAAGCATATGATAATGGCAAGTAATCCACAAGTCAGATGCAACACACAAGGCATATATATCATGAAGCATGGCCATGTGACAATGGCAAGTCGAAGAGAGATCTCCAACATGTGTGCAATCAAGGGGTCCAAGATGACAAATAAGTCTCATGGTGCAAGCAACACATGTAGTGTGATCCACAATATCCATGTTCATGGTTTTGGGTGTCCCGAAAGAGAAGGATATCACCTTGAAAGTGTGTCCTTGTGCGTCCTTCACAATCCCAAAGCACAAGAAAGTGCGATGTAGAAGCGTCGTGAACAAAGGTGGTTCGCTCTCAAGAGTTCGAATGGTCAACTCACGTGAAGTGGAAGTCGACACGAAGTCCAAGTATCCTACACATGCACACAACAAAAGGAAGAACGTATGCGCATGGTAGATAAACACATCATCCAACATGATGGTTCGCTTCTCTTGCACATAACCATTAGAAACACAAGTGCATGAATAATAGGATGCAACAATGGCTATGTTCATGGCACTAGGCATATGATGCAAAGAGGTAAGACAAGCATGCTTCACAAGTAATATGTGAAAATCTCCACATATATGCGAGAATGCTATGGGGGCAATAAAATTATCAAGACTAAGATCATTGTTGCACTCAACACATGGCAAATCATTTAGCATGCGAGAGGCAACATACGGAGATATATTACAACATGGACTAGCAAGCATGTGCAAAGCATGGCAATAGTGGTTATCAACCGCCTGAAATGAGCATGTATGGATCATGGGTGATGCACTACACAAAGCAAACATGGTAATCATGTCGTGCAAGCTAGTGGCGCGAAGATGCAACACACTAGAGCAAAACATGGTAATCATGTCATGTGAGCAAATAGTATGCATAGGTAATGCACATAATATATCACAAGCACGAAAGTGAATCATGGCCAAAGTTTCATCGTAAGCATTGGGCACAAAGCAAACATGGCAATAAAAAGAGAAATCTCCACCAAGCTTGCAAATACACATACAAGTAGTCGAATCATGGATCATGTGAATTGCAAAGCATGGGTCACAAATACATGTTAAAGGCATAGGAATGATCATATCATGCAAAGTGAACATGGCAAGGTGGGCATAAGAGATATAATGGACAATAACCCATAACCATTTGAGTGCCATGTAGAAGGAATGCGCGAAGTGTTTGCCCAGAAGGAGCGGTGGGAAAGACAATCCGCGATATCCCAAGTCATCGTTTCTCTCTAGTGCTCTTTTCGTCAACTCGTGCGTTTGTGAAGTTGATGAGTATGGATGGGTACCTATACAGAAGAGACACGAACCAAAGAAATTGTGCGCGTGGTAACTGTACACACCATCCATCATGATGTGTATGTGCATGTGTGAGTTAGCACAAGATAAGCATCGCTCAATGAAATTTGTTGCATGGTATAAGAACTTGTCATCCAACATGAATGAATAGTTATTGTGTATAGCATGATGCGGATGCAAATTGAGCATACAATTATATGGCACATCTATAGCATGTTCAATCATGGGGAGCGTATGGTGCATATAAGGATTGGGATCATGCAATGGATGGGAAGGATCAAAATCTCCTAATATGTATGAGGAAACTATGGGGGTCTCCTCATGAGCGATAGTGGAAGCATAATATGGAGAAGTGGAACAACATCGAAAACAATGCATATCCGAAGCTAGGTAATCATGGCATGGCATATGATGGATATGATGCAAAGGAAGCATGTCAATATCATCACAAGAAAAACAAATGCCAATAACCATGGGCTTGTCATCTATGCCATATGTGCGAATTGGGTTTATTGTAATGGCATGTGCATAGTTACTACGATGAGATTGCAAATAGGACATATTATTGATCTCATGCATATCATATGACAAGTCAAGCGAGTTGTCAAACATGATGTGACCAACTGAATTATCACAAGAAATCCTATGCAACATGGCATCACAACAAATAGACTCCACATAGCAATCATCAAACTCATCATAAATGGGTAAATCATCGCATGGGGAAATCATACTAGCACGAAGCATGGCAATAGGTGGATCAACATCATGCAAGCAATCAATGTTAACATAGTCCACTAGTGGGAAGAGATCATCACCTTCACCTTTGTTACATGTCTCATTCCACTCATGTGGTGTAGGTGAGGTGGGAAAGACCAAATGGTGGTCATCATCTTCATCTTGATGGAACCATGTGGGGGTGCATCATATTCCACCATGGCCGTCATCTTGTCCAATGGTAGGAAGTTGTCGAGGATCGGCGCGTCATCATAAATGGGACCTAGCACCAAATGAGAAGACACAATAGAGGTAGAGGTCAAGTCGTTAGTGTTGAAAGTGGCCTCACATGACCTATCAACTACCTCACTCTCTCTATGTGGTGGCTCAGTCACTCCCTCAAAATAGGTGCACTCAAACTCGCATATGGTGGAGTCACTCATCTCACTCAAGTGGTGGGGGTTGTGGCTCTCCTCACATGGGAATTGGGGCAACTCATCATATATGGGGCTAGTGGTGAACTCGCTCTTACTCTCAATATGGTGGCACAAGTCACTCAAGTCATCATACGTCGCCGTGGTCGAAGGGTAAATCCCATGCTCAACCATCTCGTCATCGTCACCATGGATGAAGGCCGAAGATGGCACATCATCACTCTCGCCTCCAAGGACGGAAGCATCATCCTTGCTCATCACCGTGTCGTTGGCCTACAAAGCTTGGTCCTCGAATGGCTCCATAGTCGTAGTTGTCGCCGCACCATCTTGAAAAAGAGTCAAAGTAGACTCGGCATCATCAATGCCACAAAGAGGGATGGCAGTGGAGTCGAACTTGGGAGCGTCGTCTTGGAGCTTGTTGGGCTTGGACATCATGGTGGTACTAGCCTCATGCTCGCCGTCTTGGAGCTTGGTCTTCGAGAAGTGTGCTTGTGGTGGAGAAACCTTGGCCTTCATGAGGTCTTGTTCCGCCTTGAGAGCACCAATGTAGTTGTCGCCGAGTGACTTGTAGTTCTCGAGGAAGATAGTCTTGTAGATGTCGTTGTGCAGTCCCATCATGAAGTGGAGCTTCATCGAAATGGGGTCGTCCACGCCAGCTCGTCGCAAGGCATTCTTCATGTCCTAGAAGTACTTGTCGATGGAGTTGGATCCTTGGGTGGTGTTCTCCAATTGGCGTAGAAGTTGTTCCGTGTAGATGGGAGGCACGAACTCTCGCCGCAAAGATTTCTTCGTCTTGGGCCAACTCATGTCATACTCCTCCGAAGGTGTGTGAAACCACCATGTCGACGCGAAGTTGTGTAAGTTTCTTGTGGCGCACTTCACTTGATCTCTGGGAGGAACGTGATGTAGCGTGAGGTAGTCGTCCATCAAGCATTTCCACTCGAGATACTCCTCGGGTTCTTGAGTCCCATAGAAAGGAATCTCGTGGTCGTTGTCGAGGTCGTAGTAGCTCGTGGAAGTCGCGGACTTGAGCTTGGGGAGCTTCTCTTGAGCATAATCTTGAGGTGCGTGCGGGCGAAGATGCCGCACATCCAAAAGCGAAGATGCCTTGAAGTCGCTTGGCGAAGATGCCAAGGTACATGGTGAAGTTGTTGAGCAGTTGTTGGTGTTGAGCTCATGACCTTCACATTCTTGTCGTTGATGTTGTCGATGCCGATGAGATCTTGCCGGAGATGGTAGCTCGGAAGGATGTGCACTTGAGCGTCTTCTTGAAGATGAGGAAGACCTCTTGCGGTTCTTGATGAGGGCTTTGAGCTCCTTCATTTGAGCATCCATGTTGGCGCATAAGTGGTTCTTCATGGCATCGAACTTGTCGTTGTTGTTGTAGACCGAAGTAGATGAAGTGCTTTGCCTATCCATCACAAGACTCGAGCAAAGGTGAGTAGGAGATGAGATAAACAATACCAAGTTACCTTTTCCCAACGTTGAGGATGTATCCCGTTTCCCTCAATGTGAAATAAAAGAATAGTGGAATTGGTACCGGACTTGTTCACTCACACCTATCAAGTAAAGCTTATCGAGTGGCTTGGTTAGGATAAGTGCCACAAAAATTTGATGCAAAATGTTAGCAAGAGTCAATAAAGTTGAAAGAGATTCACAAATTCGCAAATGTAACAAGTAGACCAATAACAATGAGTGGCACACGGAAACACACGCACGGATAGATAAATGTGGTTGTGCAACCAAGGAATGAGCACAAAATGTGGAATCCACGGAAAATGCTTGTGTTGCACAACTCAAGAGAGACGCTAGCACGATTGCTCAATAGGAGGATACGACACTTGTGCACAACCTATTGGATGCAAAATGTATCAACTTTCTATCTCAAGTCTGCTATTTGTGTATGATGTTCGGGTGCTTTTAGCACAAGATGATCTAAGATGATCGGATATGATAGCATATGATATATTGTGATGCGATGCTATGGCTCTTGCTTACAAGCTTCTTTGTCTTTCTCTTTTTGCTTAAAAGCTTATTCTCTTTTTTTTGTATGTCCACAATGCGAAATGCACAAACCAAGATAGCAATTGTGTATATGCGGGAACAATCTTGTGACACAAGGGATGATATGATGATACCAAGATATGGTATGTATGCAATGGAAGGGCGGATCGTTAATGTGCACAAGTAACGTTGCCGGCAATACTCAAACGGCAAGTCTCGATAAGCAAGTGACGCAAAAAGGGCTAGGGGTTAACAATGCAATTGCAAGGGGAATATACAATGATGTCGTCGAGGTTACCGTCTGAGTCAATGTTTAGTGGCGGTGTTCTTGATGTAGACCCGTTCCTAATTAGCCAAACCACCTTAGGAAACGGAAAAACCACAACTCAAAATCTCAAGGACAAATGTCAAATGGTGGTAGCGAGAAAGCAGTGGTGGTTATGCACTTGGCAAAGTAGAAGTGGAATGATGGGTTATACGTGTCGGAGTTATTGTGACCGTCCCTAAGTAGCCGAAACACCTTAGGAGACACAAGCCACAACTTAAATAAGCTCAAACAAAATTGGGTTAGGTTTGGGTGGCGGAAATGTATGGTGGGTGTCGGGGATATACCCCGCGGTATGAACCGGCCGGAAATATAACCCGGCCGGACTTGGGAGTTTACTTAAGACGGTTTACACTTGGCAATTTATTGGTAACCCGGCAGGTGGATCATGGATGACAAGGCCCAAGGCCCAGAAGGCTGGTTCATGGTATGGTGGGCCGTTTTATGAAGAAAGCACAAGGGATATTCTCCTACAAAGGAAGCAAGACTAGGACTCCTTGTAATAAAGCAATCCTAATCCTACTAGGACTCTACATGTAACCCGCCCCTTCAACATATATAAGGAGGGGCAGGGCTCCCCAAAGGGGGAGGAGAAGTTTAGACAAGTTTCTAGGGTTAGACACAAAGAGCCGGTTTACCGGCGACACCACGAGGATCATAATGAGACCTAGCCTCAAACAGCATGTAGGGTTATTACCGGATGATGTTTCCCAGGGCCCGAAGCTGTCTAAACCCTTGTCTTGCATCGCGTCTCTTGATTTGGCTCAACCCCTCTCAAGCTACTACATAGATGCGCGGCCTCACGACTAAGTCCGCTAAACCGGACATCTGCCGTGCTAATTCCACGACAATTGGCGCCCACCGTGGGGCCAGCGCACGGTGGTGTTGAGTTCTTGGAGGGATCTCCCAAGGATCAAAAGATTACAATTTTTTATTTGGACGAAGAAAAACTGTTCGGAAATATTTGCATCAGCTTTGAGTTTGTCGATCCAGATTTTACAATCCATGAGATATAAGACAGAGAAAGGATTCAAGCCCCGCATCAAGTTGCGGCGCAGTGAGTGGCTGCCACCGTATCTCCACTTCGCCGACGAAAACCGCATCAAGCCAGTCACGCTTCATTAGGGGAACTCAGCCACAGAGAGAAATAATATCCCGGCTGTTGTTATAATGTCCAAAGGAATTTAAAATCCTAAGGCATCACTTGATGAATCATTGAGGGCATGGTACATCAGCACATTTTTCCAACAGAAGAAGAGAAGAAAACAAAACTACTACTACGTCAGGACTCGGACTCCTCCGTGGATTGTGTGATTCCGCTACCGAGTCTTCGGTATCAGTTAAGCCAGTGATTCGTGTTGTCGCAGGTCTCCACCTCCAAACCGGAGCCGTTCCTACTTTGACCCGCCGCTGCCCATGAGCCGCCGGTCGTCGTGGTAACCTGCAAGCGATCAGTTTCCTCTGAGTCGCCAACTCCGTAAAACTGACGCCCCTCCACCTCCTGGACGAGCCGCCGCTTTAAACTGCTGTCGTCGGTGCGACGGCCCCGACTCGGATACGCCTCCGCTTCCGCGGCCCGCTTCAATCTACCTCGGCCTTGCCTTGCCTAGCCGCCGTTTCAAGTCGCCAACCGCCGGGAGCCGTCCGTACTTCGCTGATTTCTACCTTTGTGTTAGTGGCTTCGAGCGACCCCTTGTTCATCTTCGTTGAGCCGCCTTTGAAAATTCCTTGCTGGGTCAACTCTACTCCGAGCTGCCGCCGCTCGTTTTCTGTCGCCGGGTCGACCCTGACCCGTTTCCACTGCGGTTGAGCCGCCCCGAGTCCGAGTGGTCTCCGCCCCGAGTCCGAGTGGCCTCCGCTCCAACCCGTTTCAAATCGATCTCACTCTGGCCTGCTCTCGCCTGGATGACCCACCTCGCCTCGGCGCCTCCGAGCTTCCTCCTCTACCATGGCTCTTCGCCTCCGCCACACAATGCCCGGCCTTGGTAAATCTTGCCTGCGAGCCACCCGCCCGGCCAGACTCCGCCTCTGTCGTTGCGCCTTGAGGAGCCGCCGTTTGCTTCTGCCCTGCTGCCTTCGTGACAGCTCCGAGCACCGGCCTCCACCAGCACACCTACTCGAAGAACCGCCATCTGCAACTCTGCTTCCCCGGGCTACAGAGCCTCTCCTCGCCGGCACTATTGCGTCACTGCCGAGCCCCCCCTTAACTTTGGGGTCCCCTGCGCCATAAGCCGCCATGGCCTCGCGCCGGTTCAGCCGAATTCAAGGGAGCAGAGAAAATTGTTATCCGGCGCTATAGTGATTTAGAGTGGTTGCACGCAATGTCCTCAAGTCTGTGGCCTCGGTTGCTTCTCTGTTGAGCCGTCCCTGTTCTTATAGCTATCTCCGTGGCTGCGTTTTCAAGCCGCCTCTGCTTTGATGGAGCAGTCAAGTACCCGGCCACGTGGAATCCACCATCAATTATTCATTATGAGAAGAAGACCAGTACTACTTGAAGACTACTAGATCAGAATATTACTGGTGGTACTCGAAGACTAAAATACTAGCACGTCTACACGGCTATTCGGTCCGATTAAATTCTGGCGGTGCACCGATCATCTGTCGTCCACAAACATCAACGTTCGTCCATAACACGCTACTCGACAGACAGGTGTGCACGCCGGCGCTTCCGTGGTCCGGTCTACATCAATACGCCAGTGCCGCACCTGTCCTCACCGGTTTACAAATACCACGGCCAACTCATCTGTTAGCCAGATGAATCAGGTGATATTTATCCTATTTATTTTTAAGCACATATTAATTCTTCCGAGCAAAATTATTTTGCCCTGCTGTATTTTATATGCAGGAAAATTATTCATTACAAAGCGGTATTATACCGTGGAGATGGAGGCACGCCAACATCATTCGGCACAAATGGTCGTTGTTACTTAACGGGCTCCCGCACCGGTTTACAATACCGTGACCATCTCTTATAACCACGCCGGTTTACAATACCGTGACCATCTCTCGCGACCGCACCGGTTTACAACGTCGTGACCATCCTTCACAACCGCGCCGGTTTACCACCAGGAGGACAACTAGCCCGTCGGCGTCGGCCGACCCATCTGTTCTTCGAGCAAATCAGGTGTTATCCTTCCTATATATTTTATCAAGACATTTTATTTCCTATGAGCACCATTATACTGCCCCATTGGTGTTTTCTATATACAGGTAAAATCATTGTTATACTGCAGATATAAAACATGCACTGGCAACGTTCTCCAATGGCATTTTCATCTGTGTCACATTATTTGATGAACGGACGGCCGGTTCACGCATCCGCATCGGTTTACAACACGGAGGACAACTTGTTCATCTCCGTCGGTTTACATCTACGGCCGATTCATATATCTGTGATGCCACTGATGCTGCGGTCATTTTGCTGTCCGCCCTGCGGTCCGGTCTATTCAACATACCGGGTTGACTAACAGACCCCGATGAGGATCGTGAGGTCCAAATACATCAGCTGATATCTATCTAAATCTATTTTCTTGGTATATATCATTTTCATCAAGAAAACAGATGCTTTGATTTATCTATGTTGATGTGCAGGACAATTATTTATTAAGGGACCAAAGAAGGTTTGCCGCACAGCGCAACTCCCACATAGATACCCTGCCTCTACGGTTACTTGGGGGCTTCCTGTTCAAACATAGGTCGTATTCGAACCAAAGAGAACATAGCCATTCCTGTTCAAACATAGGTCGTATTCGAACCAAAGAGAACATAGCTAAGGCCAGTAGGGGGCTACAGATCTTATTCGAATCCTAGCTTAGCCCCTATGGTCCGGTTTGTATGATTGTATTCGAATCATAAAGCCCCTTGGATCGTATTCGAATCCATTGCTTGGCTAAAATTTAAAAGGCCAATAGGGGGCTACGGATCGTATTCGAATCCTAGCTTAGCCCCTATGGTCCGGTTTGTATGATCATATTCGAATCATAAGCCCCTTGGATCGTATTCGAATCCATTGCTTGGCTAAAATTTAAAAGGCCAGTAGGGGGCTACGGATCGTATTCAAATCCTAGCTTAGCCCCTATGGTCCGGTTTGTATGATCGTATTCGAATCATAAGCTCATTGGATCGTATTCGAATCCATTGCTTGGCTAAAATTTCAAGGCCAGTAGGGGGCTACTCATCGTATTCGAATCCTAGCTTAGCCCCTATGGTCCGGTTTACTGATCGTATTCGAATCAGAAGTCTCGATTTGGAGCCTGACAGCTCGCAAAAAGCCTCGACTACATGGTTCTATTTGCAAACCTGTGTTTTTGGTGTTTATGATTTTTCATGTGTTTTCTATGGTTTTTTAATCCGGAGCTGGGCAATTTCAAAGTTGACCACATATCTACAAAGTTAAAAGTCTGGGTCATGAACACCAGCATGAGTTAAAAGTCTGGGTCATGAACACCAGCATGAGTTAAACCGACGTTCATTATAACCCGGATCAGCCATCAGGCAAAAGTCAAGTAAGAGAGCCAAGAGCCTCATCAGCACCTATGCTTTTAATTATGCCTACCGGATTAAGGACGTCAGGCACACTTAATCACATGTATGGGCTATGTTTGTGTTTTTTATACATATCAAGCTATGTATTTGAAACATGTATCAGGGCAGTATAATCCGTCCGGTGGTAAACCGCCAGGACATCTTTTAGCATTGTTTTATGCAGAAACAGATAATGACCTGTGTTTATTAAACCGGACTGGCTTTTGACTATAAGTCGCCAGTATATGATGGTAAATAATGACCGGTGTTTATTAACATGGCCTGGTTGTGATCAAATATCACTGGAACTGGTTTTCAAACTGGGTTATATTATTCAAATCTTCAAATAGCCAACATGGTTGGATTTTTATGGTTATCAATAACCAGTATTATGATTAAGTCCCGAGTCGCTGCAGGCTTACAACCCGGCACTTGGGGGCTACATTATTCAAATTGAGATTACATCAAATACACAAGTCTCATGTCGCTGCAAGCATGCACCATGACACTTGGGGGCTAATGCAAAGTCATTTTTTACTGGCCTTATTGAAGACCCGACTCATCATATCATAATGAGACGGCCCTTGGGGGCTACCAATCGCTCCTGTCAACAATTCAAGGTACACAAGTATTAATCCATTATATTGAAGGGTCCACTGCTCAGTTGGTAAAGCACAAAGCTCTTAACCTTGTGGACATGGGTTCAAACCCCACGATGAAAGTTACATTATCTAATGTTACTTTCAATGATTATATATACAAAGTCCCTGCTCATTATTGCATAATGACCTGGCACTTGGGGGCTACATGTTGCTATTCAAGTTTACATGATCATATTTTAAAAATCCCTGCTCATTATTACATAATGACCCGACACTTGGGGGCTACATAATATGGAATATTCAGTTTCATAGTAATTGGGATGAACAATCCGGATTTCTTCAAGATTATACAATGCTATTTTCAATGAAGTATATACAAAGTCCCTGCTCATTATTACATAATGACCCAGCACTTGAGGGCTACATATGTGGAATATTCAGTTTTGACTAGTGACTGAGATGAACAATCTGGATTTTTTTAAGATTGCAATGATTATATTCAAACAAGTCTTAAGATATCACTATGTTCTCCTCTTAAGACTTGGGGGCTACAGGTAATATGCATACAAAGGAGGAACATCTTCAAATTATCAGTTTTGGGTAAATACGGAAGATCAATCATAACCCGACGTTGGCAACAATCATAACCCGGCATTTATAAACAGTCATGACTCGGAATTATCAATTTTTATAACCCGACAATGGTGGTAGTCATAAACCGGCAAGTTCTACATTTCCAGACCTGTTGGATATCAATTGAATATTTGAAGATCAATATGTTTTGTCAAGTCAGAGCATTGAAAGGCTGATTCGAATGAATTCTGGATTTACAATATTTCTATGCAAGCAAGTTGATTATGGAGCTGGTCTATTGACCCGGATTTTCTAGAAGAAGGAAAGGACAAAGGACTTAAGGATGGTCAGGTGCCGGTTTACAAGAAATTCTTAACCCGGAGCACAACCTGTCAGATTTGTTCTTGTGTTATTTTGCAGCATAAATTTACCATGGATAAATCCAAGCTAAACTTGGGGGCTAATGTCGGGGATATACCCCGCGGTATGAACCGGCCGGAAATATAACCCGGTCGGACTTGGGAGTTTACTTAAGACGGTTTACACTTGGCAATTCATTGGTAACCCGGCAGGTGGATCATGGATGACAAGGCCCAAGGCCCAGAAGGCTGGTTCATGGTATGGTGGGCCGTTTTATGAAGAAAGCACAAGGGATATTCTCCTACAAAGGAAGCAAGACTAGGACTCCTTGTAATAAAGCAATCCTAATCCTACTAGGACTCTACATGTAACCCGCCCCTTCAACATATATAAGGAGGGGCAGGGCTCCCCAAAGGGGGAGGAGAAGTTTAGACAAGTTTCTAGGGTTAGACACAAAGAGCCGGTTTACCGGCGACCCCACGAGGATCATAATGAGACCTAGCCTCAAACAGCATGTAGGGTTATTACCGGATGATGTTTCCCGGGGCCCGAAGCTGTCTAAACCCTTGTCTTGCATCGCGTCTCTTGATTCGGCTCAACCCCTCTCAAGCTACTACATAGATGCGCGGCCTCACGACTAAGTCTGCTAAACCGGACATCTGCCGTGCTAATTCCACGACAGTGGGCAATGTTATGCGAAAGTGGTGGTGGTGGTTAATGAAGAAGCAATTGTCCCTAAGTAGCATAAACACCTTAGGAGACTCAAATCACTACTCAAGCAAGCACAAATGCTATGGTGGACAAAATGGGTTAGGTTGCGGAAGGCTATGGTGGCTATGCGGATGATATGGTGGAAGGCCTAGGTAAACTTGCCAAATTTGACAAATTTTTATGGAGTGAAATGTAATGCCCAGGATGGGACTATACCTCCTACGTGTCGAGGCACGACTTAAAGGTATAAGCCCATCCTAGAATGATCTCAAGTTTGGTATCTTTGCACGACTCATGTAAAAGAGGGATTAAGTTGCAAAATGAAATAGTTGGCTTACACTCGCCACTTCACACAATCCAATACATAAGCAATTCATCATTCAAAACATCACAACCCGACTACAGGAGAAGATCCAAAAGAAAGATACCAAAACAACATAAAGCCACAGGTCAGGATCGAATCCTAGTAGAAACCACTACTGATCGTCGAAACATCACAAGCATACGGCCACTCTCTTCATCGAGCTCCTGGTGAAGAACTTGAACCAGCTCCTGCATCTTACTCGGCTGAACCTGCATCTGGTGTTGTAGTATCTGTGAGCCACGAGGACTCAGCAATCCCATAACCATGGGTAACAAGACTAGCAAAGCTTTATGGGTAGGAAGAGGTAAAGTGGTGAGGCTGCAGCAGCGACTAAGCATAATATGGTGGCTAACTTACGAGTACCAGAATAAGATGAGAAGCTACGCAAACGGGCGCAAAAGAACTGATCGCTAAAGATCCTAACTACATACGAGTCAAACATAACCCCACCGTGTTCTCTTATCAAAGTGAAAAGAGACGGTCACGGTTACTCACACAGTTGTGTGTTTTACTTCGGATCATCTGTCAAGTTTTCTACAACCGGACATTAACAAATTCCAATCTGCCACATAACCGCGGGCACGGCTTTCGAAAGATCATAACCCTGCAGGGGTGTCCCAACTTAGCCCATCACAAGCTCTCACGATTAGCTGAAGTGATAAATATAATATCATCACTCCTTATCTTAGGGAAAATCCGATCAGGCTCGGCATCCCGGTAGCACAAGTCATTTCGACAATGGTAAAACAAGTCCAGCAAGACCTCCCGGCGTGCCGACACCCTAATAGTAGCCGCGCGTATCTTGTCTCAGGCCACAACCGGATGGGTGATCCTACAGGTTATACCAGATACCTCGGGTTTCCCCAAGGCGGCCCCGCAGTCTCCCCGTTTGGGACCAACACCATCAGCACTGGCCCCCCCTGTTATGTAGAGTTAAGAATCCTCGGGTAGCGCTAACTCCCTATGCAATTTAATTAATTAATTAAGTTGTTATTATGAGCAAATTAAAACCAATGTTGGGCCTTGCTGGAGGAGTTTTATTCAAAGTCGAACTGTCAAGGGGTCCCCATTTCACCCATCGTGTAAGGAACGCAAAATCAAGGAACATAATGCCGGTTTATCGGCGCCTAAGGTGGCATGAGTGGAACAAAACACCGAGCAAAAGGCCAAGCCTTCCACCCATGCCCAGTATATAGGTGTGTTAATAATAAATATAGATATTGTGATATATCCAACAACAAGTTCCCTCCTGTAACGAACTTCATCTTCACCTGCAACTAACAACGCTATAAGAGGGGCTGAGCAAGCGGGGCTGAGCAAGCGGGTAACATAGCCAAACAGTGGTTTTGCTAGGAAGGTTTCAAGGATAGAGGTTTCATGGCATAAAGATGGGTAGCGCGACATGTAACGATAGCATCGAGACAACTAAGCATGGCAATGGTAGTAAAGGTATCCAAGGGTATGATCATCTTGCCTGGGAATCCACAAGGGAGAAGAACGGATCCATGAAGTAGACGGAGCAACATAGTCGAGCGAATCCTCACAACTCCGGAACGAAACCGAAGCTAGCAAGAGAAGCAACCGGAAAGAAGCAAACAACACGGTAAACACACATATCATAAACATGGCATACGATGCACATCCAAGTATGATGCATGTCCAGTTTAAATATGCATGGCATGGCAAAGTGCACAAACAACACTACAAGTTAAGTGGAGCTCAATATGCAACGAGTTGCATATTGACGAAACACCACATTTAATTATTTAGTTGACTCTCATTTATTTAGAAGACAAGATTAAATGTTTTAACATGGCAAGAGGTGAATCATAATAAAACTACACTATTTAGACATTTTAAATGAGGCCGGAGATAACAACAACAAATTCCGGAAAATCCCCATGAGCATGTTTAGTAATTATAAGCAAACAACAATTTAACATATCAATGTTGTTAACATGATGCGGATGACATGAACAAGTTTATGCAATTTTATTAAAAGTTGACATGAAGATGAAAGGAGATGATAAGGAGTATTTGTCACCGTGGTGGAAGGAAAAGAGTGCCACGGCAACGATCCGAAAATGATGCAACGCATCATATCGGTTCCGGTAACTTGTTGAGAGACCGGTGCAAAAGATGACGTGAGCGAGTCAAACGAGATGAAAGGTGGGGCGATCCCGTTGCCGGGTTCCCACGAGTCGGCGACGATGCAACCGAGGAACATGACAAACGGATGAAACGGCACGGAGCACACACGGGAAACATTTCATACAACACAACAAGCATCCACGGGTCATCGTCTCGGGGTTATACCTTCGAAGCGTGCGTTTCGGGGCGGTTCGAGACGTAGAGGAAGAAGGCGTTCACGTTCGGAGAGGAAGTAGCCGTTCCGTAGAGGGAAGTAGTTGTACACGACCGAAGAGGAAGTAGTTGTTCTCGGGTCTTCGGCGACGGTAGACGTTCACGTTACGTGTCGTGGTACTTGCGATGTCGGGGTACACGTTACGTAGTGGTACTTGGTCTCGGCGACGGTAGTTGTACATGATCCGTAGCCGTAGAGGTACACGGGGCGACGGTAGACGTTCGGGCGACGGTAGACGTTCGGGCGTCGGTGGTAGTAGAGGAAGTAGATGTTCTTGACGTTCGGAGACCGGTCTTGCCTGCGGTGCACTTGACGAAAAAAAACAACAGCACACAAAACAAAACACAGCAGTCTCGGGACTCCATGGTCATCGGTAGTGCTGCAGACCACGGCGCGCGGCTGCTCCTGGCCGGCGCTGGAGCACATCGAGGAGGCGAGGGTGGATGCGCAGGGCCACCTGGGAGCTGCTCTGCTGCGCGAAACGAGTTGGACGAGGCCGCGGTGGAGCTGATGGCCGGCGGGGCGGCTTGAGGGAAAAGGCCTGAGGCTCCTGGAGGAGCGGCCTTGCTGCGCGGCGGGGCTGGAGACGGGCGCTCGGGGCCGCGGCACTCTGCCAGAGGAGGAGGGGGCGCTAGAGAGGAGGGTACGCTGGAGGTGCTCGAGGCGCGGGAGGACGGGGCGACCGGAGGGAAGGGCGCCGGTGCTCGAGGAGGGCCACGCGGAGGGAGCCGTGCTGGGGCGGCCGACCCCTGGCGCTGGAGGGCGAGGAGGGGTGCGGCCTCGCCTGAGGACGGAGGGAGGCGGGGCTCCAGGCCGCTGGCGATGCGGGATGCGCTGCACGGAGGGAGGTCTCCTGGCCGGCGGCGCGCTGAGGAGGCGAGGGAGGCGCGCGGCAACCGAACCTCGCCGGAGCGGCAGCGCAGGGCGCTGGACGGCGCTCGAAGGAAGAGGGAGGCGAGCGAGGTCGCGCTGGGGAGACAGGGAGCGAGGAAAACGGGAGAGGGAAAAGAGAGGTGCGGCTCGGGGCGCTGCGAGAAAAGAGGAGCGAGGGGGATCGAGAGGAATCGCCTGGCGGTGGACGACGGAGAGCGAGGGGAGATGGGGATGCGTTCGGTGGTGCGCTAGGTGGGCTAGGGTTAGGAGTCGGGCCAGGTGCTCGAGGCTAGGGTTAGCGCGGGATGGGCCGCTGCGGCCTTGCTGGAGGGAGAGGCTGCAGGCCGAAAGGAGGCCGGCGGCTGGGCCTGGACCAAAAAGGAGGCCGGCTGGGAGCCTGGCTGCTCTCTTCTTTTATCTTTATTTCTCTAACATAAATAATTAGAGAGTGCAAAAGAATAATTAAGAAAAGAGACCAGAACAGAAAATAAAGGGTGGAACATATTTATAAGGCTTTACGGAATAAAACCAACCCAACAAAATAGTTCCAAGAAAATAGGGAAGTGCAACCCAAAAATATTTAGCTTGCAATAAAAGGAGTTTGAACGGAGTCTAGATCTTTAGGAGGAGCCTCGAACGAGAAAAGGAATAAAGGGAAGATTTTTGACGGTGAAACTTGAATTAAGAGGCATGGGGAAAATTATGCACGTGTGTTGGTTAATTCCAAACAACTGGAATATTATTATATAGCTCCCTAAATATTGAGAGACTTTTATATGTTATAAAGAGAAGACACCTTCCCTCAATTTAAATGGACCGAAGGTCCACACAATTTATTTGGCTGAGATGCAAAATAAATCTGACATGATGGCATGATGACATGATGCAATGCAAAAATAAATAACACAAGCACAAAGAACACACGGGAGACCCGGAACATCTGGAATCTTCTGGGATCTTCTGGGACGTCGGTCTTCGGGCGTCACATGAAATGATGATGGTAGTATTTTTGTGGGATGGGGGATGTCAATAGCTTCAAAACGTGCTAAAGAACGTCAAAAACGGACTCCGGATGAATTAGTTATGGCCAAAACAAAATTCTGTCCGCGTCAGTTTCACGTGAAACCGGATGATCCCGGAGTTTGTCCGGATGATCCGAGCTTAGTCTGGATGATCCCGGTATTCTTTCGGATGATCCGGGTTCGTCAGCTCCGGTTCTGTTTTGTCGGGTGAGGGGGTATCCGGACATTCGGGAGGGTGCCCAGCTGATCCGGGAAGTGTCCGGATGATCCGGGTGAACTTCCGGATGATCCGGGCAAGTCAAACTGCTCGGGATTTTCTCTTAGGGGCGATTTTTGGGCGGAAAAATGATGATTTTGGGGCGAAAATTGCGGAGATTTTTGTGGATGGAAAGTGCGGAAACTTGTGGGGAAGCTTGATCCACTTGCTACACAGCTAATCCATGGATCAAAATCAACAAAACATCATCAAACCAACAAATCACAAAAAAATTGGGGCTATTTTTGGTGGGGAATTTTCAAATTTGGGGAAGAACACAACAAAATAAGGCTAGAAAACTGGGGGAGGCTCCAAATTCGTGATGAACCAAGGCTCATGATACCATATGATGCGGGGTCAACCCGTTCTAGGCCGATCTTTCACGAAATGTAGAGGATCCCACGAAGAACACGAAGAACACAAAGGGGAATCACGAGGGAAAACACTCAAGAACAAGTCCAATCACACATCCACTAGACAATCAAACACATAAGATCACAAGGTACATGAACAACAAAGGGAAAGCTACAAGGTAGAGTTCATCTCCAAGAGGAGGTCTTGAATCCGCGAAGGATCTTCCCGTGAGGTGTCTTGAATCCAAGCTGGATCTTCTCTGTAGAGGGGCCGCGGTCTCTCTCGTGGAGTAGATCCGTAATGGATGAGCAAAGCTCTAGTCTAAAATGAGCTATCACATTTGCTAACCCTAAAATGGTGGAGGTGGAGGAGTATATATAGTCTAGGGCCACGAAGGGGTAAGTAAGGGGCGAAACAGGTACATGGGCCTCGGCCCGGATACATGCGCGCAGGCAAGGCAGAATGATCTGGACGGGGTCCCGCATGATCCGGGCATCTGGGTGTCCGGATGATCCGGACGGAGTCCCGAATGGTCCGGCATCAGTGGAAGCCTTCGGGTGATCTCTGCGCACTTACCCGGACGATCCGGGGGAAGGTCCGGATGATCCGGCTGGGTCCGGATGATCCGGATGGATGTCCGGACGTCCGGCCTGATTCTAGCAGCGGCTCCGTCTTCTTCTCCTTTCTTCCGTCTTCTCTTCCACGCTTCCCTCGCGGATGGTGTAGTCGTTCCTTGGCGCTTGCACTCCTCCTCGACATTCGCGAAGCTCCGACAATACCTATGCATGCACACGGGAGAAGTGTCAAGTAGTATACCATCCTCGAAGGGGTCAAGTGATCACGTGTAAAGGAGATGATTCACCTTTGTGTATGTGAAGTAGATGTCACACGTGTCACTTAACAAACAGACTCTTCACATGGTGATGTCCATAGGATGCTCCGTATCACACTCTCTCACCCTTCTCTCCATGATGGTTGGTTGATAGATGCTTGTCGGCAACCACTTGACTTGCAGACATGGTTCGTAGCACAAACTCCTTGCCCTTCATCTTGAAACTATAGTGATTAGTACGTCCATTGTGGATGACTCCACGATCAAATTGTCATGGCTATCCAGGAAGGAGGTGGCAAACGGACAAAGGTACCACGTCACATTCCAAGGTGTCCTCATAGGCGCCTATCTTGAAGGATAATTGCATGGTGTGCTCGACTCTAATAGTTCTGGCGTTGCCAAGCCATTGGACCTTGTCAGGATGAGGGTGCTTTGTCTTGACCAACTGAAGCTTGTCGCATAGCTCTTCACTTTCCAAGTTGTGACAACTTCCTCCATCGATGATAACCTTGACGGAACATCCATTGATGCTGGCCTTAGTGTGGAAGATGTGACAATGTTGGTCTTCATCTTGATGATCATGAAGTGTCAAGACTTCAGAGAAATCGAGATTGGGACTCTACTCATTATCACAAAATACTTGATTTTCTTCATCCTCATTCACACACCAATGCATGGCCACATGCTCAAGGGCTTCCATCACGTGATTGCTCACAGAGTCATAGGAGCCATCGTCATTGATGATCATGGTCCTTATGGTTTTGCACTCAAATGACTTGTGGCCTCGTCCATGTCATTTGAAACATTTGATGGAACTCATCTTGGAGGTATCCTCGGTAGGAGTTGTAGATGATGAAGCTCTTGGCTTGAAGTTGGTTGTAGTAGGACTTCTTGATGTTGCCAAAGTCTTGTAGCTTGACTTGTCGCCTATGCTTGTAGATGGTTTGGTAGAAGTAGGGGGTGCAGAAGTCGTTGAAGCTTGGTTGTAGGAGCCATAGTTCTTGGAAGTGAACTT
The DNA here is from genome assembly GCA_902687465.1 of Secale cereale. Classification (NCBI taxonomy): domain Eukaryota; kingdom Viridiplantae; phylum Streptophyta; class Magnoliopsida; order Poales; family Poaceae; genus Secale; species Secale cereale. The sequence goes on from LR738715.1 coordinate 434,356,223, forward strand.
GGAGTCCTTGTAGTCTTCTTGTACTTGTTGCTCCGCTTTGGTTGCTTGGTGGACTAACTCGAGAAATTTCGTGTACGGTTGGAAGTTCGCAATTTTCTTGACAGGTAGTTGAGTGCATTCAAGAATCTCGCCATTGTTTGCTCTTCATCCTCTGTGATGTTGGCTCTTAGCACGACAATCTCCATTTCCTTGTAGTACTCTTCAACGGACTTGGTTCCTTGCTTGAGGAGTTGCAACTTCTTGAACAAGTCACGATTGTAGTGTGTTGGCACAAAACGCGCTCTCATGACATCCTTCATTTGGTTCCAAGTGGTGATGGGTGGTTCGCCTTTTGCTTCTCGCCTTTCAATGACTTGCTCCCACCAAATAAGAACATAGTCTTGAAACTCAAGGGATGCCATCACGATCTTCTTCTCTTCATCATAGTTGTGGAGTCGAAAGATCTTGTCAAATTTCAATGCCCATGAGAGATAGTCTTCGGGATCAATGCTTCCGGAGAACTTTGGCATTTTGAACTTGAGCTTACCATAGCGATGCTCATCATTGTTTGCTTGCCTATTGGGAGGGCATTCTTGAGGTTGAGGATTGTCGACCTCACGTTGCTCTTCGCGTGATTGATGCTCATTGTCTTGTTGCTATTGCCGAACTTATGGTTCTTGTCGAGCTTGTGGAGGAGCTTGGCGTTGCATTCTCGCTTGATAGTGCCTTTCTTGAACTTCATCTCGAAGTGCTTCTTCCTCTTCGCGAGTATGTCGGTTGCGTGCGTCGACGACATGATGTGAGTCATGTAGTGCATGTTGCGCCTCAAGAGCTTGCTCTTCTTGCCGTTGTTGTTCTTGATGTTGTGCCTCGACATCTTGCTCTTCTTGGTGTTGGCGCGCTCGCTCTTCTTGTTGTTGACGTAGTTATTGCCATTCTTTTGCTTGCTCAAGTTTAGCTTGGTTTCGACGATGTCGGCATTCTTGCTCTTCAAGTTGCTCTTGTGGGCTCTTGCCGTGTAGTGGGTTCCGGTTGGCATGTCGGTCTTGACATGCGGCTTGACGAAGAGTGTTTGATGTAGGTGTACTTGAGCTGGAGATGGAGTCGGAATGTCGACTTGAGCGGCTCTGTCTTTGAGATGACGATGAGGGAGAGTGTCGATTGATCATCAAGGTCCGTAGCTCGTTCATATGAGACGACATGTTGGCGTTGATGTGGTCAAAGTGGTCTTTCTTCGCTCTTCAGAATGTCTCAAGTCGGTGGCGAGTAGCTCAATGTGCTCTTGCATAGCTTCATTCTCTTGATGTAGAGCTCGTTGAACACCAAATAGGTGAACCTTCGTGACGTAGTTGTTCTATGCTTGAGGATCATCAAATAGCGGGTTAATAGATGTACTTAGCCTATCCATCATTGCAAGCAAGAATGCGAGTGGATGAAGGAAAGAACAATACCAAATGTACCTTGACCGATATTGAGAGTGGATCAAAGATCACTCGATGATGTAACAAACAAACATCACAATTGGTATCGTATCCCGTCGATCTCTCACACCTACACAATAAGAGCTTTTGGTGGAGCTTGGTTAAGAAGGTGGACTAAAGTATGCAATCGTTAGTAAGACTCAATGATGTTGAAAAAGATTCGCAAATTTGCCAATGCAACAAGAAGACCAATAGCTATAAGTGATACACGGAAACACACACACAAACAGATAAATGGGGATGTGCAAACGAAGGAATGAGCGGAAAATGTGGAATCCACGGAAAATGCTCTTGTTGCACACCACTAGAGAGACGTTAGCACGATTGCACAATAGGCGGATACGAGACTTGTGCATGACCTACTAGGAAAAAATGCAACGACTTCTATCCCAAGTATGCTATATGCTTGTTGTTTCGATGATATGATCCAAGATGATCAAGTATGACAATCTTAATGTAGCTATGGTTCTTGCTTAAAAGAACTTTAGTTATCTTTCTATTTTGCTTAAAAGCTTGGTTGGCTCTTTCTTTTTGAGCTCTTTTGCTAGGGCACTTATGCAAAATTGCTCGAACCAAGATAGCAAATGTGTACATGCTATGACAACTGTGTGACATAAGAGATGATGTCAAGATACCAATATGATATAGGATATCTGGATGATACCACGATTTTGTACGCGATGCAATTGAAGCTCGTATCGATGATACCAAGATAACTTCATGACGATGCTTCAACAAGATGACCACTAATGTGCACAAGTGCCATTGACCGGCAATACTCAAATGGCTAGTCTAAATAGAAAGCTACACAAAATGTCGATGAGGGTTATCCATGCAAATGCAAGGTATGATATACAAGGTGTCGTCAATGTTACTCTCCTTGTCGAGGTTGAGAGGCGGTGTTGTCGATGTCGTTCCATTCCAAGTTTGCCCAAACACCCGAGGAAACGGATAAACCACAACTCAAATGATCCAAGACAAAACGAGTCAAAATTGTTGTAGTTCGTAGCAGGTAAGCAATGGTGGTTGTGGAAAGGTTGGTGGTTTTCGTAAGTTGGTGCAGAAGTCTAGGTTGTATATGAGTGCGTATGCGTATGCAGAAGTGTATGGAAAACTAAAAAATTCAATTTCGTCAGCGATCATTGGACGTCCGGTGGTGGTTGGACGACTGGTCGTTGGACGTCCGGTGACTGTCGGACGTCCGATGCTTGCGGGCACGGGAAGAACAGCTAGGGTTCATGGATGGGGTGACCAAATTTGTCAAAATTGGCCGAATTTGTCGGTGAAAATTGGGGAAAAGGTGGGGAAAAGCTAGATCCAGTCATGGGAAGGTAAATCCACGGATCAAATCCAATAAACTTCATTATACCAACAAATGACAGAAAAAATTCGTGGCTATTTTTGTGGGGAATTTTCAAAATTTAGACAAAATCAACAAAACAAGGTTAGAAAACAAGGGTATGAGCTCTAAATTCATGATCAAACTAGGCTCATGATACCAAGATGATGTAGTGTGGAGATCCTAAGGACAATCTTTCACGATTGGAGGTGATTCCCACGAAGGAAACGAAGAACGTGGGGAGAAATCACAAGGGGAAAACACTCAAGAACGACGAGAACAATCACACATATGCTAGATCGATGAACAACATGAGTGACACAATGATCAAAAACAATAAGGGACGATACAAAAGGTAGTATAATCCATGAGGAGGTTTTGGTGTCTTCTCCGTGAGGAGGTCTTGAATCCGGCGTGGATCTTCTCCGTAGAGGGGCCGTGGTCTCTCGTAGGAGTAGAACAACTCAAATGAGCAAAGCTCTAGGTCTAAGATGAGCTATCACAATGCTAACTCTAAGTAGGAGGAGGGATAGAGTATATATAGTGTAGGGGGCAAAAGGTTAAATGTGCTGCGGCCCAACTCATTCTGGCCGCACAGGTGTCGGACGTCCGACAACTACCGGTCGTCGGGTGGGTCTCGGACTTCCGCTAATTTCCTTCTGTGATGTGGCACTAGATTTCTGGAGGGGCTCGGTCATCCAGTCGTCGGTCATACAGTGGATCTCGGTCGTCCGGAGGCTGGAGGTGCTCGGTCGTACGGTCCTTGTCGGACGTCCGACCGCTGTAGCGTTCGCTATCCTGGCTTCTTTTGGCTGGGGCTGCCTTCAGGGGCCACATCGGTTCTCCGGTGGCTGTAGATTTTCTGGCAACTTCTTTTCTTGGTCCTCAAACTTGTCGTCCTCACCATCTTGTCCGTTTTAGGTAGTTGATCCACGCCTATCCTCTAGGTACCTGATCATGCATAGGGTTTCCGCCTTAGGTAGTAGCCATGTCTCATATGATGAAAGTGGTATTTTGGAGTGGAGCGAGTTCACCTTATCTTTGATAACCTTGGCTTGGGCTCTTGTCATAGGACCAATTGGTGTCGTGGGAGATGTAGATACGTCCATGGGGATGCTCTGCATCATTATCTAGGGGAATTGAGGAAGGACTTCATCATCAACTACATTGTCGTCACGACCAATGTCTTCAACTGTGATGGTGTCTGCAGGTGGAATATCTTCAGACTCATGTGACTTTGTGGTAGCAGGCTCATGTACTACTAGGCGGCACTCACGGTTGGAGGAGGTAGGCAGAGCAACAGAAATGGGCTCCACGGGCAATGGCTCTGCAGAAGTATTCGGAGTTATGGACAGTTGAGCCTTTCGAGAAGCCTTTGAAGACTTGGTCTTGCGCTTCTTGTGAGAGGGAGCAGCGTTAGAGGCTTCATGATTCTTTCGCGTCTTGGCCTCTCCCTCAGCTTGCTTAGTCTTCTTCCTTTCGGAAGCAACAGATGGAATAGTTGGCTTTGAAGCAGCGAAGCCCTTTGGGAAGACTATGCGGTGCACTTATTTCTGAGAAGCTGGTGGTGCAGCTGGCTTCTTCTTCTTCTTCATTGCTGCAAGCTTGGGGTGTATGCCAGGATGACCAAGAGCTTTCTTCTTCAGGGCGTCATTGTGAGCTTGAACACATTTTTTGACATAGAGCTTCAGACGCTCACGAGAGCCTTTGGCTTCATCACGACACTTCTGAAATTCAGCCTTCAAATTTTTCATCTTGTTCTTGAACCTTTGAATTTCAGCAACACTTAGCTTGGCAACATGTTTCTTGAATAGTGCCTTCTCATGATCAATTTTATGCCTTTGCACTTTCTGATCAAGAGTGAGATCTTCGCTAACGAAGCCTTAGAATGTGATACTGATGTCAATAGGCAGCTGAAGATCATCAAGGGAGATAGATGGATCATCAAGCCACTCATCAATAAAGTTGTTCAGAATGTCAGCGTCAAAGAGTGGTAGATCATTGAAGATATCAGCCTCTTCTTGCTTGTTCTTGATCAGGATGCCGAGAGTATCATCATCAAGATCTTTATCACTTGATAGATCAATAATATCACCATCATCTCGCAAGATGCTGGAAGGAGGAGGAGCTCGACCAATGATATCAACAGTTCTTGGGGAGGTGCGAGAAAAGTCTTCACACTGCACACTTGATTCAGGAGGTGCAATTTCATAGGCTTCATCTTGGAAGCTTTGGGTGCGGAAGCTTCTTTGGCGAATTTCTCCCCCTTAGGTTTTGAAGCCTTTGCCTTCTTCACAGGCTTCGGAGGTTCCGAGTCTTCAGACTGTGGCTCATCTTCGGCAGCATCTTCAGTTTTGGCCCTTTGCTCGGCAATATGTGTGAGAAGTACATTAAAATTATTGAAGGGGCCTATGAGATTTGGTTCAGCTTCACGACTTCCGTCAGCCCTAGGTCTGACTGGACTTGGAGTGAAGTCAATCCCAAAGTCCTTGTTTTGAGCAGCAGAATTCTTGGCAAACTTGTAAGTCTCTTCAAAGAGATCATCCTCATGACGCCATCTGAGACTGGATGGGTCGGCATTGACTGGCATTGGCCCTCTGATCATACATGGGTAGAATCTATGTTGAATGGCTTAAGCCTTGTTCCTTGGGTGAAGCTTCTTGTATGTAATATCAGCCCAAGGAGGTCTCACAACATTCATCAAAGTGTAATCTGGGGTAACAAATTTGTATTGAAACCATTGCTCAGCCCAGTACCTGCGAATCCATTGAACACAGGATTTGCGCTGCCTGTATGTTTCATCAGGATCAGACTTGTGCTGCTCAAATAGATCTTCAGGAAGATCCGTTGTAGTATCTGTGAGTCTCTGTCTGCTACCTTTTCTTGTTGGTTTGTCACCTGCCATTGGGTTCGCAAAGTTGGCTGGCTTCACATAGGTGATAGGCTTCACTCTACTAGTCAGACATGAATTAGCTTCAGAAGATTCAAGATGACACTGTAAGTGATGCGGAGCATCCCAAGGTCATCCCCATGGACCTATCTTCGTCTCACCAAGGGCCAAGTGGACCCATGACTCGTGCTCGAGCACGAGCTCTCGAGACCGAGGTGACTTCACTCCTCTCTCTACGTCACTTTGATTCACACGAGACATGGCTGCTACCCTCATCAGAGACTCTTTGCATACTCAGACACCTCGGGAGCAACCACGGAGAAGTCAAGGAACAAGAAGGATCGAAGGAGGAAGAAGGAGGAGAGAAACAGCCGAGATTCAGCCTGTTCGGACGATCCGGCCGATGCCCCGGACGATTCGGCCGAAGCCCGGATGATCCGGACAAACGTCCAGACGATCCGGCAAATGTACGAGAAGACACCCGAAGCTCCACACCGAAGCCGGATCATCCGGACCCCGGCCCAGATCATCCGGACCCACCCGGACATCCAGACGAAGACCCAGACATCCGGGCCACCCGCAGTAGATCAGGCCTGTCTGGATCATCCGGGCGCTGCCCCGGATGATCCAGACCCCCAAAGCCCGGATCATCCGGACAGTGCCTGCGTGCATGATGTTGGGCCGAGGCCCATGTACCTCTTCGTCCCTCCTAGCCTATATAAGTCACTCTACCTAAACTATCTAGGGTTAGCTTTGTGTTAGCTCATCCAAAACCTTAGTGGTTCCTCTCCTACGAGACTGCGGCCACTTCGGAGAAGATCCACCGGATTCAAGACCTCCTATACGGAGAAGAACATCAAGACCTCCTCACGGAGATGACTACCGCTACTTGTATCGTCCTTAGTTGATCGTGTATCGTGTATCGTACTTTGTGTACCCAGATCTAGCATTTGTGTGACCTAAGCTTCTTAATTTGAGTGTTTTCTCCTTGTCTCTCT
>LR738715.1:434362919-434458995 GCA_902687465.1 Secale cereale
CTTCGTCCCTCCTAGCCTATATAAGTCACTCTACCTAAACTATCTAGGGTTAGCTTTGTGTTAGCTCATCCAAAACCTTAGTGGTTCCTCTCCTACGAGACTGCGGCCTCTTCGGAGAAGATCCACCGGATTCAAGACCTCCTATACGGAGAAGAACATCAAGACCTCCTCACGGAGATGACTACCGCTACTTGTATCGTCCTTAGTTGATCGTGTATCGTGTATCGTACTTTGTGTACCCAGATCTAGCATTTGTGTGACCTAAGCTTCTTAATTTGAGTGTTTTCTCCTTGTCTCTCTTGTGTTTTTCCTCGTGCCACTCGTGTTCTTCCTCGGGATCCCTCCTTTTCGTGAAAGATCGGCCACATAGGGTCCCACCCTACATCATCTATGGTATCATGAGCTTTGGTTGATCACGAATTTGGAGCCCCACACCATGTTTTCTAGCTTGTTTTTGTTGTTTTCTTTCAAATTTGAAAATCCCCACAAAAATAGCCCTACATTTTTTTGTGATTTGTGTGTTTTGATGAGATTTTGTTGATTGTGATCCGTGGTTGAGCTGTGTGACAAGTGGTTTAACTTTCTCCCCACCTCCCCCACCCTCAAAAACCACCGAAAATCCGAGAAAAATACTTTTTCCACCTGTTCCCCGAGCTCATCCCGCAAGGTTTGACAAACCCGAATCATCTGGACATCCATCCAGATCATCCGGCCAGAGCCCGGATCATCCGGCCAGACGTCCGGATCATCCGGACAACACTGACGAAACCGCATTCTGTAGTTTTTCGCGACACCGTTTCCGCCACCGCAACTACCCTAGACCCCCCTTCCGCTACACCTCGACATATCAACCAACACCACCATCATTGCCTACCCAAAACCCTACGGTTTTACCTTTTGGTGTCTTGGATCATTTGAGTTGTGTTTTTCTCCATTTTTGTTTCTATTTCGGCTATCTCGCAGTGGAACGACATCGACAAAACCACCTCTCAACCTCGACAAGGACGGTAACATCGACGACACTTCATTTACTACCTTGCAATAGCATTGATAGACCCTCACCAACCATTTTGCGTAGCTTTCCTACCGAGACTGGCCATTTGAGTATTGTCGGGCCACGACACTTCTGCACATTAGTGATAGTCATAGACATTGCATACCACATCGTCATTTCGCCGTGTGACACAAGAGTGTTTCACATACACAATAGCTACCTTGATCAGAGAAGCATGCATAAGTGGCCAAAGAAAGAGCTCACAAGCTTTTAAGCAAAAGAGACATCCAAAGATTATAAGCAAAAGCACAATAGTATCAACCGCCTTGCATCAAAAGAGATCTTATGAGATAGCAATACTTCATCTTGTGCTAAAAGCATCGGCACATCATACACAAATAGCATACTTGTGATAGGAAGTCGTTACATTGCTCTTATAGGTCGTGCACAAGTGCGTATCCGCCTATTAAGCAATCGGTTAGCGTCTCTCTAGCGTTGTGCAACACGAGCATTTTCCGTGGATTCCACATTTTCGCTCACTTCTGGTTGCACAACCACAATTATCTATCCGTGCGTGTGTTCCGTGTGCTACTTGTTGCATGAGCCAATTGTGAATCATTTTCAACATCATTGAATCTTACTCACTTTTTGCATTGATTTTTGCCACCATCCTAACCAAGCCCCTCTAAAAGCTTTACTTGTGTAGGTGTGAGAATCGACAAGACTTGGTACCAATAGTGCTATTTCCGGGTTACATTATTGAGTGATCATTGATCCATTGTCATCTTTGGTCAAGGTACATTTGGTATTGTCTTCTCCTTTCTCCCACTCACATACTTGCTTGTGACGATGGATAGGCCAAGTACATGTATGAACCCGCTCTTCGATGATCCTCAAGAATCGAACAACTACGTCACCAAACTACATCCCTTCGGTGTGCAACGAGCTCTACATCAAGAAAGTGAAGCTATGCGAGAGCACATTGAGCAAGTCACCGCCGACGCACGACAATTCAAAGCAAGAACAAGAGAGCAATTCAACATCATCAACACCAACATGGCTACTCAATTCGATGCGCTTCAAACTTTGATAGTCAACCGACGCTCTTCTTCCACATCTTCTCAAAGACGAAGCCGCTCAAGTCGACACGCAGACTCCACAGATGGCTCATGTACACCTACATCAAATACTCTTCGTCAAGCCGCACGTCAAGATCGACATGACAACCAGAATCCACTTCATGACAAGAATTCTCAAGACCTATGTGACGAATAAGAAAGTCGACATCGTCAAAACCAAGCTACACTTGAGCAAGCACAAGAACGGCAAAGACTACGCCAACAACAACAAGAGCGAGCACGTCAACACCAATAAGAAGAAGATGCCGAAGCTCATCGTCAAGCACAACACCGACGAGAAGCTCAAGCTCTTGAGGCGCAACGAGCATTACATGATTCACATCGCAATGTGGCAACTCGCAATCGACATACTCGTCAAGAAGAGGATTTCCTTCGCGATGAGATGCAAGAGAGGCGCAACCAAGCATGAATGCAACAAGAAGTTCCTCCTCAAGCACGAAAAGAGCAACAACCTCAACAAGAACCGCAAGCTCGGCAAGTACACCATGACAATGAACATCTACTCCGCCTAGAGCAACATGAGGTTGACAACCGTCCAAATCAAGAACGCCCTCCCAATAGGCAAGCAAACAATGAAGAGCATCGCTATGGCAAGCTTAAGTTCACCATGCCAAAGTTTTCCGGAAGCATTGATCCCAAAGACTACCTCTCATGGTTATTGAAGGTTGATAAGATCTTCCGCTTACACAACTTTGATGAAGAAAAGAAAATTGCTATGGCCTCCCTTGAGTTCCAAGACTATGTTCTCATTTGGTGGGAACAAATCATTGAGAGAATAGGAGCAAAAGGCGAACCTCCAATCACTACTTGGGATCAAATGAAGGAAATCATGAGAGCACGCTTCGTGCCAACACACTACAACTGTGACTTATTCAAGAAGCTACAACTCCTCCAGCAAGGTACCAAGTCTGTTGAAGAGTACTACAAGGAGATGGAGATTGCCATGATACGAGCAAACATCACGGAAGATGAAGAACAAATGATGGCGAGATTCTTGAATCGACTCAACTATCCTATCAAGAAGATTGCGGACTTTCAACCATACACCAATCTCCTCGAGCTAGTACATCAAGCCACCAAAGCAGAGCAACAAGTTCAAGAGGACTGCAAGTACTCCAAGTTCACCTCCAAGAGCTTCGGCTCCTACAACCAAGTTTCAACGACTTCGGCTACTCCTACCTCTACCAAGCCATCTACAACCTTCGGTGACAAGTCAAGCTACAAGAATACCACTACATCAAGTCGTCCACCTTCTACAAACAACTTCAAGCCAAGAGCTTCATCATCTACAACTCAAACCAAGGACAACTCCAAGACGAGTTCCATCAAGTGTTTCAAATGCCAAGGGCTCGGCCACAAGTCATTTGAGTAGAAGACCGTTCGTACCATGATCATCAATGATGACGGATCTTATGACTCAATGAGCGACGATGAGATGGAAGCCCTTGAGCATGTGGCTATGCATCGACAAGTGAATGAAGATGAAGACCATCAAGTGTTTTGTGACAATGACTCGAGTCCCAATGTTGTTGTTTCCAAGGTCTTGACACTACAACATCAACAAGATGACGACCAACGATGTCACATTTTCCATACCAAGGCCGGCATCAATGGACGCTCCGTCAAGGTTATCATCGATGGAGGAAGTTGTCATAACTTGGCAAGCGAAGAGCTATGTGACAAACTACAATTGGTCAAGATGAAGCACCCTCACCCCTACAAGGTCTAATGGCTTAACGATGCCGGAATTCTTCGAGTCGAGCATACCGTACAAGTCTCCTTCAAGATAGGCGCCTACGAGGACACACTTGAGTGTGATGTGGTCCCTATGTCCGTGTGCCACCTTCTACTTGGACGACCATGGCAATACGATCGTGGAGTCACACACAATGGACGGACCAACCACTATAGCTTCAAGATGAAGGGCAAGGAATTTGTGCTACGTCCATTGTCTCCAAGTCAAGTAGCCGCCGACAAACACTTACCTACCAACCATCATGGAGAGAATGGTGAGAGAGTGAGCCACCAGAAGGAAAGTGAGAGCCACAAGACAAATATGAGTGACTCCACGATGAGCGACAAGAAGCAACTAGTGCTATTTGCCACCAAAAGTGAGATGAGAGAAGTGTGTGAGAACCCCTCGAATGTCTTTCACCTTGTGCTTTTATGCAAAGGGGAAGCCAAACCTACATAACACTTCACCACCTCCACCTTTAGTGTTGTCTAAATTGTTGCAGGAATTCTAGGAAGTTTTCCCCGATGAGCTACCTCCGGGTCTACCTCCGCTTCGCGGAATCAAACACAGGCATCGACCTCATACCCGGCGCACCACTTCCGAACAAGGCTCCTTACCGCGTCAACCCCGAGGAAACCAAGGAGATACAATGGCAAGTACAACAACTCATCGACAAAGGTCATATACGTGAAAGCTTGAGCCCTTGTGCCGTTCCGGTTATTCTCGTGCCTAAGAAAGATGGAAGTTTTCGCATGTGCTCCGATTGTCGCCCGATAAATGCTATAACCGTTAGATACCGTCACCCTATCCCATGCTTAGACGACATGCTTGATGAATTATGTGGTGCCACCATCTTTTCGAAAACTGATCTTAAAAGTGGTTACTGCCAAATTCGCATTCAAGAGGGTGATGAGTGGAAAACGGCTTTCAAAACCAAGTTTGGGTTATATGAGTGGCTTGTCATGCCAATGGGTTTATCGGAAGCGCCCGGTTCATTTATGCGTCTCATGCATTTTGTTCTACGACCCTACATAGGCGTCTTTGTAGTGGTTTACTTTGATGACATCCTCGTTTTTAGCAAGTCGCTTGAGGACCATGTGACACACATCCGTATGGTTTTACAAACCCTTCGGAAAGAGCGCTTATATGCTAACATGGAAAAATGCACTTTTGGCGTTGACAAGGTCGTCTTCCTAGGATTCGTCGTTTCTTCCCAAGTTGTTCACGTTGATGAAACTAAAATAGAAGCAATTAAAACTTGGCCTCAACCAACAAACCTACAACAAGTGCGTAGCTTTCTTGGTTTAGCCAGTTTCTATCGATGTTTTGTGAAGGACTTTAACACTATTGCTATGCCTCTTCACGCCTTGAGCAAGAAGAACGCACCCTTTGTTTGGGGTCCTTTGCAAGACACCGCGTTCATTAAGCTCAAAGACTTGCTCACCCACGCACCACTTCTTGCCCTACCCAACTTTGATAAACCTTTTGAGATTCATTGTGACGCCAGTGGTACCGGCATAGGTGGCGTGCTCATGCAAGAAAAGCGCCCAATTGCGTATTTTAGCGAGAAGCTATCCGGAGTGCAACTTAACTACCCCATCTATGATAAAGAGTTGTATGCCTTGGTGAGAGTTTTACGTGTTTGGGAACATTACCTTAGACCTCATGAATTCATTCTTCATACAGACCATGAGACTCTCAAGTATCTCAAGGGTCAAACTAAGTTGAACAAGCGCCATGCTAAGTGGAGTGAGTTCATTGAGTCTTTCCCCTACGTCATCAAGTACATCAAAGGCAAAGAAAATGTTGTGGCGGATGCGCTTTCCCGCAAATGCATGCTTGTCACAGAACTTGAGTTGAATGTTATTGGCTTTGAGCACATAAAAGACTTATATGAGCATGATCCTTTCTTTGCAAATCCTTATGCTAAGTGTTTGACTCACACTTCTTGGGAACATTACTACATGAAGGATGGATATCTTATGAGAGCTAACAAAATTTGCATTCCCGAGTCTTCGCTTCGTTTGCTCCTTTTGCAGGAATCTCATGGAGGAGGACTCATGGGACACTTTGGTCGCGACAAGACATTTGGTAGGCTCTCCAAGAACTACTTTTGTCCCAAGATGCTACGTGACGTCTCACGCCTCACCAACCGATGCTCTACATGTCGCAAAGCTAAGTCAAAAGCTCAATCTCATGGTCTTTACATGCCACTTCCTATTCCATTCCATCCATGGGAAGACATAAGCATGGACTTTGTACTTGGATTGCCTAGGACTCAAAATGGAAAAGATTCCGTGTTTGTTGTCGTGGATAGATTCTCTAAAATGGCTCATTTCATTCCTTGTAACAAGATCGACGATGCTTCACATGTGGCAAATCTCTTTTGTAGGGAAATCTTTCGTCTACATGGAGTGCCCAAGACGATCGTGTCGGACCGGGGCGTCAAGTTCTTGAGCTACTTTTGGAAGACTCTATGCGCCAAACTCGGTATTAAGCTCCTCTTCTCTTTGGAATATCATCCATAAACCGACGGCCAAACGGAGGTGACGAACCGCACGCTTTCGACGCTTCTTCGCGTGTTGATCGAGAAGAACATCAAGGAATGGGAGCAATGCTTGCCCATCGCCGAGTACACCTACAAATGCACAAGACATTCGACTACCGGCAAGTCCCCTTTCGAGGTCGTCTGTGGCTTCAACCCGTTGTCCCCATTGGACATACTACCTCTACCTCTACAAGAACGCATCAACTTGGACACAAGTGCTCGAGCAAGCTATCTCAAGAAGGTACACGAAAATACAAGGCCAACTATTGAGCGGCAAGTACATCGACTAGCGTCCAAGCTCAACGCCAACAAGAAGCCTATGGTGTTCCAACCGGGAGATCTCGTATGGCTACATCTTCGCAAGGACCGTTTCCCCAACGAGCGAAAGTCCAAACTTCTACCTAGGGCCGACGGACCCTTCAAGGTGCTAGCACGCTACAACAACAATGCATACAAGCTCAACCTTCCACGTGACAAGTACAAAAACAATGCATTCAACGTCAAGGATCTCTCCACTTTCCATGGTGATAAAGATTTCGATCCGAGGTAGGATCTTTCCCAAGGGAGGGGAGATGATGCGGAGCATCCCAAGGTCATCCCCATGGACCTACCTTCGTCTCACCAAGCGCCAAGTGGACCCATGACACGTGCTCGAGCACGAGCTCTCGAGACCGAGGTGACTTCACTACTCTCTCTACGTCACTTTGATTCACACGAGACATGGCTGCTACCCTCATTAGAGACTCTTTGCATACTCAGGCACCTCGGGAGCAACCATGGAGAAGTCAAGGAACAATAAGGATCGAAGGAGGAAGAAGGAGGAGAGAAACAGCTGAGATTCAGCCTGCTCGCACGATCCGGACGATGTCCCGGACGATCCGGACAAACGTCCGGACGATCCAACAAATGTGCCCGAAGACACCCGAAGCTCCACGCCGAAGCCGGATCATCTGGACCCCGGCCCGGATCATCCTCCACACTGAAGCCGGATCATCCGGACCCCGGCCCGGATCATCCGGACGCACCCAGACATCCGGACGAAGACCTGGACATCCGGGCCACCCGCAACAGATCAGGCCTGTCCGGATCATCCAGACGCCGCCCCGGATCATCTGGACCCCCGAAGCCCGGACCATCCGGAAAAACGTCCGGATCATCTGGACAGTGCATGCATGCATGATGTTGGGCCGAGGCCCATGTACCCCTTCATCCCTCCTAGCCTATATAAGTCACTCTACCTAAACTATCTAGGGTTAGCTTTGGGTTTGCTCATCCAAAACCTTAGTGGTTCCTCTCCTATGAGACCGCGGCCTCTTCGGAGTAGATCCACCAGATTCAAGACCTCCTATCCGGAGAAGAACATCTAGACCTCCTCACAGAGATGACTACCGCTACTTGTATCGTCCTTAGTTGATCGTGTATCATGTATCGCACTTTGTGTACCCGGATCTAGCATTTGTGTGACCTAAGCTTGTTGATTTGAGTGTTTTCTCCTTGTCTCTCTTGTATTTTTCCTCGTGCCCCTCGTGTTCTTCCTCGGGATCCCTCCTTTTCGTGAAAGATCGGCCACGTAGGGTCCCACCCTACATCAGTAAGAAGTCTGCAAATGAATTCAGACTATGAGAACCGAGTCACTCTCCCATAGACATGCACCTATGAAAGAGTTAGAGGTGTGAGGGAAGGGGAAGAGGTCATATAAATTCTTAGAAGATTTTGAAGATAAATCGTTGTGGAGAAATTGACCTCATAGTGCGAAGACATTCACTTATAGAGATAAGTTGGTTCCTGATTTGTACGAATCCATGAATAAGTACAAGTGAGGAAGCTAACTGATTTTGAATCATAAGTGAAAGTGTTTGCATGTTATGACATGCGAGTAAAAGAGATCCAGATTAGGAAGTGGTAAAACAACTTCCATAAAATTTAGGAGATTGGATGGATCGAACAAACGGTAAAAAGTGAAAGTTTTAGTTACCGGTCAAGAACAGATGAAGAACTACAAGATGAGGCGAGTTGGAGGCCTAGCAGTTCAATCTTCCATGCCCTAGCTTGGTGGCGGAAGACACCTATGGTGGGAGGGAAGGATGTCCTCGGCCAACGTGATGACGACGTCGAAGAGGTCGCGACAGCTAAGCGCTTCGTCTCCGGCGACGACGGAAGCTAGTGACGACGCTAGGTTTTGAGCGAGAAAGCAAGAGGAGAAGTTTTAATGGCCGCGGGGGCTGACTATTTATAAGAAGATGGATGACACTATTAATTTACTCAGCTGCCCCTAGCGATACGCATCTGAATGACACGTGGCATGCATGCAACAGATTGGAAACTAAGCCACGACCCCACATACACCTGGTAATGCGGGTTGTCATTCCGGCTTCTCCAGATTCTAGCAAAGAGGATAAGAATATTAAAAGTGTTTTAAATGATAGTCTCAATATCTTCAACTGACAAGGACACAATGAAGACAACCGACACATGTCGAATAGAATGCATACGAAGATTTAGATAGACGAGGGGAGATGAGCATTGATGGTATAAGGGTCCGGTCACATTCACTTAGCACAGAAAATAGCTACTTGAAGACATAGCCATAAGTGAATGTTGTAGAGGACAGAACACAGATATTTGTATTGACAATAAGATCAGATCAAGAGAAGCATTTGAAAAAAAAATCAAAGTTGAAGAAAATCTAAATGTGAAGATAATGCTTTAGACGAAGTATTAGACCAAGACAAGGCGCACAATTATCATGGCGCTCCGAAATCGAATTTCGCATTAATGTATTCACGCTTAGAGGGCATGTCTTCATGAATTGAAGACATATGTTACTTTGTGTGTGGCACACCTAAGTCATCGATGTGCATAAGCGTTAGGATGCGTGTCCATTCACACGACATTCGAGGATCGTAAGATATTTAGCTCACACTGCAGCTTGCAAAATCTCTTCTCATCCAAGGGCTTTGTGAAGATATCTACCAATTGCTCTTCAGTGTTGAATTGAATGATATCAATGTCTTTCTTTATCACATGATCTCTGAGAAAGTGATGATGGATCTGAATGTGCTTTGTCTTCGAGTGTTGAACATGATTGTGAGCAATCTTGATGGCACTATCATTGTCGAAGTAGAGAGGCACCTTCATCATGTTGATGCCATAGTCCTTGAGAGTTTGCTTCATCCAAAGAATCGGTGTGCAGCAAGATCCAGTAGCAATATATTCAGCTTCAGCAATAGAAAGTGATACATGGTTCTGCTTCTTTGAAGACCAACAGACAAGAGATCATCCAAGAAAATGACAAGTGCCTGATGTGGACTTGCGATCAACCTTGTCACCAGCATAGTCAGCGTATGAGAATCCAACTAGATCAAACAATGAGCCCTTTGGATACAATAATCCAAGTGTTGGGGTGTGAGCCAAATATCGAAGTATTCGCTTCACCGCAAGGTGATGCGATTCCTTTGGTGCCTCTTGGAATCGGGCACACATGCAAACGACAAGCATTATATCTGGCCTAGATGCACATAGGTATAATAAAGAACCAATCATGGAGCGATATACCTTTTGATTGAACTCTACCATTGTCGTCAGAGCACAGATGACTTTTGGTTGGCATTGGCGTCGTGTATCCTTTGCAGTCTTGCATTCCAAACTTCTTCAGGCAATCTTTGAGGTATTTTTCTTGAGATATGAAGATGACATTTATCTGATGTCGGATTTGAAGACCAAGGATTTTTTTTAGCTCTCCCATCATGGACATCTGATATTGCTCTTGCATCATATGCCCAAACTCATCGCTGTATCTTTTGTCAGTGCAGCCGAAGATAATGTCATCCACATAGATTTGGCATACAAATAGTTAACCATCATATGTCTTCATGAAGATGGTAGGATCTAGTGAACCAGGTTTGAAGCCTTTGCTCTTGAGGAAGTCTTTGAGAGTGTCATACCAAGTGCGAGGAGCTTCTTTGAGTCCATATAGTCCTTTGTTGAGTTTGTAGACCATATCAAGATGCTTGGGAACTTCAAAACAAGGTGGTTGTGCAACATACACTTGTTCTTCAATTTTGCCATTGAGAAAGGCACTCTTCACATCCATTTCATACAAAAGGATGTTGTTTTGGTTAGCATAGGCTAGTAGTATGGGAATAGCTTCAAGCCTAGCTACAGGAGGAAATGTCTCGTCGAAGTCAATTCCCTTAACTTGTGTGTAGCCTTGAGCAACAAGACGAGCTTTGTTTCTGATGACTTGACCATGCTCATCTTGTTTGTTGCGATAGTACCATTTGGTGCCGATGATGTTGTGTTTGCGCGGATCAGGACGTTTGACTAGCTCCCAAACATTACTGAGCTCAAATTGTTGAAGCTCTTCTTGCATGGCTTGAATCCATTCAGGTTCCATGAAGGCTTCATCAACTTTCTTGGGTTCAGTTATTGAGACAAATGCAAAATGCCCACATAAGTTTGCTAGTTGTGAAGCTGTTGATAGAGTAAGAAGACCATGTGCCTTGATGCTATCAATGATCTTCTCAATTTGAACTTCATTAGTGACCCGAGGATGAGTAGGGCGAAGATTTTGCTCTTGCTGATTATTATCTTTATCTTCAGCATTGTCTTGAGGCTCAGCATTGTCTTCGCGATGTGGAGGAGTTTGAACAAACATTTCCTCTTCAGCCTGATCCTCGGTGGGTAGGATTTCTCTAGTACCCATTAGCTTAATAGAATCACTTGGAGAAGCTACATCTAGCACATTTGGCAGGTGCTCTCTTTGCGAGCGGTTAGCCTCATTGAACCGCACATCTACAGTTTCAACCACTTTATAGTGAAAGAGGTTGAAGTCTCTGTAGGTGTGCAAATCCTTTCTGTAACCGAGCATAAAACCTTCATGTGCTTACGGTGCGAATTTGGAACTGTGATGTGGATCCTTGATCTAGCACCTAGCACCAAAGACTTTGAAGTAGCTTACATTTGGCTTCATACCAGTGAGTAGTTCATACAATTTCTTCTTGAAGAATTTATGAAGATAAACTATGATGCGGGGACAACCCGGCTATAGGCCAATCTTTCACAAAAAGTAGGGATCCCGAGGATGAACGCGAAGAACACGAGGGAAAACATGAGAGGGACAAGAGGAAAACACTCAAATCAACAACTTTAGGTCACACATATGATAGATCCAAAAACACAAAGAGTGATACACGATCCATGATCAACTAAGGACGATACAAGTAGCGATAGTCTTCTTCGTGAGGAGGTCTTGAATTCTTCTCCATGAGGAGGTCTTGAATCCATGTGGATCTTCTCCGTGGAGGCCGTGCTCTCTCGAGGAGATGAACCACTAAGGATGAGTAATGCTCCAGGTTTAGATGAGCTATCACAATGCGAACCCTAAAAAGAGGGAGGATGAGGTCTATAAATAGTCTAGAGACACGAAAGTGTACATGGGCCTCCGCCCAGAAGGCGCATGGGCACAGGAAGCGGACGTCCACTCGGCACCGAACGTCCGGTGGCTTGTGAGGGACCGGACGTCAGGAAGTCCTAGGATTTCCGCTATTTTGTTCCGCCATGGGATTACGGGCGTCCGGAGATGGCCGGACGTCCGGTCGCCGGTCGTCCGGTGGATAGCGGTCGTCCGGAGCCTGGGATTGGTCGGACGTTTGGTGTGGGGCGGTCGTCCAAAGCCTATAACCCTTCGGGTGGCGTCTTCGCTAGGTCGTTGAACTTGCCGTCCTTGCCACCTTGTCCAATGGGTCTAGCTACACCGTGGCCTTCATCCAAGCACCTGATCATACATAGAGTTTCCCTCTTAGGTAGTAGCCATGTCTTGTGCGGTGAAAGTGGTATTTCGGAGAGGAGCGAGTTCACCTTATCTTCGATAGTCCTTGCACGAGCTCTTGTTGTTGGACCAAGTGGTGTCGAAGGAGCTGTGTATGTCCATGGGGATGCTTGAGGGATGCTCCGCATCATCCCCCCCCCCTTGGGAGAGATCCGACCTCGGATCAAAATCTTCATCACCATGGAAAGGAGAGAGATGCTTGACGTTGGAGGTATCGCTCACATTGTACTTGTGTGGGATGTCGATCTTGTAAGCATTGTTGTTGTAGCATGCTCACACCTTAAAGGGTCCGTCTGCTCAAGGCATGAGTTTGGACTTGCGCTTGTTGGGGAAGCGGTCCTTGCGAAGATGAAGTCATACGAGATCTCCCGGTTGGAACACCATTGTCTTGTCGACGTTGAGCTTGGTGGTGAGGCGATGTACTTGGCGCTCGATTGTTTCCCTTGTATCTTCGTGCATCTTCTTGAGATAACTTGCTCGAGCACTTGCGTCCATGTTGGTGCGCACTTGTAGAGGTAGAGGGAGAATGTCTAATGGGGACAAAGGGTTGAAGCCGTAGACGACCTCAAAATGGGACTTGCCGGTTGTCAAGTGTCTTGCGTGGTTGTAGGTGTACTCAACGATTGGTAAGCATTGCTCCCATTCCTTGATGTTCTTCTTGATCAACACATGAAGAAGCATCGATAGCGTTCGGTTCATCACTTCCGTTTGGCCGTCCGTTTGTGGATGGTACGCCGATGAGAATAGAAGCTTGATGCATAGTTTGGCACATAGAGTCTTCCAAAAGTAGCTCAAGAACTTGACGTCGCGGTCCGAGATGATTGTCTTGGTCACTCCATGAAGGCGTAAGATTTCCCTACAAAAGAGATTCTCAACATGTGAAGCATCGTCTATCTTGTTGCAAGGAATGAAATGAGCCATTTTGGAAAATCTATCCACAACAACAAACACGGAATCCTTCCCACTTTGAGTTCTAGGCAAACCAAGTAGAAACTCCATCTCCTCCCAAGGTTCATGTGGAATAGGAAGTGGCATGTAAAGACCATGGGATTAAGCTTTGGACTTAGCTTTGCGGCATGTAGAGCACCGGTTGGTGAAGCGTGAGACATCACGAAACATCTTGGGCCAATAATAGTTCTTGGAGAGCGTCGCAAATGTCTTGTCGCATCCAAAATGTCCCATAAGCCCTCCTCCATGAGATTCCTGCAAAAGGAGCAAATGAAGAGACTACTCGGGAATGCAAAGTTTCTTAGCTCCCATAAGATAACCATCCTTAATATAATATCGTTTCCAAGAAGTGTGCGTCACACACTTAGCATAAGAATTTGCAAAGAAAGGATCATACTCATACAAGTCTTTTATGTGCTCAAACCTAGTAACATTCGACTCAAGTTTGGTAGCTATCATGCATTTGCGAGAAAGCGCATCCGCTACTACGTTCTCTTTGCCTTTGATGTATTTAATGACATAGGGAAAAGACTCTATGAACTCACTCCACTTAGCATGACGCTTGTTCAACTTAGTTTGACCCTTAAGATACTTGAGTGTCTCATGGTCCGTGTGAAGAATGAATTCATGAGGTCGAAGATAGTGTTCCCAAACATGCAAAACTCTCACTAAGGCATAGAGATCTTTATCATAGATGGGGTAATTAAGTTGCGCTCCAGATAGTTTTTTGCTAAAATACGCAATCGGGCGCTTTTCTTGCATTAACACGCCTCCTATGCCAGTACCACTAGCATCACAATGTATCTCAAACGGTTTGTCAAAGTTAGGAAGGGCAAGAAGCGGTGCGTGGGTAGGCAAGTTTTTTAGCTCATTGAACGTGGTGTCTTGCGAAGGACCCCAAACAAAGGGTGCATTCTTCTTGCTCAAAGCATGCAAGGGCATAGCGATCGTGCTAATGTCCTTGACAAAGCATCGGTAGAATCCGGCAAGTCCTAGGAAACTACGCACATGATGCAAGTTCGTTGGTGTTGGCCACGTTTTAATAGCTTCAATTTTAGTCTCGTCTACATGCACACCTGTGGATGACACAACAAATCCTAAGAACACAAGTTTGTCTACACAGAATTTGCACTTTTCCATATTTGCATAAAGTTTCTCCTTGCGGAGGGTTTGCAAAACGGTGCAAAGATGATTCACATGGTCTTTGAGAGACTTGCTAAAAACAAGGATGTCATAAAAGTAGACTACTACAAAGACTCCAATGTATGGCCTAAGAACAAAGTGCATCATTCTCATAAATGTGCCGGGTGCCTCGGATAGACCCATAGGCATAACAAGCCACTCATATAACCCGAACTTCGTTTTGAAGGCGGTTTTCCACTCATCACCCACTTGTATGCGAATTTAGTAATAGCCACTTTTGAAGTCAATCTTGGAAAAGATTGTGGCTCCGCTAAGCTCATCAAGCATATCATCTAAGCGCGGTATTGGGTGACGGTATCTAACAGTGATAACATTAATGGGACGGCAATCCGAACACATGCGGTAAGTTCCATCTTTCCTGGGGACAAGGATTACTGGAACGGCACAAGGGCTCATGCTTTTGCGGACGTGTCCGTTGTCAATGAGTTGTTGGACTTCTCGCTGGATCTCCTTGATCTCTTCTGGGTTGACGCGGTACGGAGCCTTGTTAGGAAGAGGTGCTCCGGGGATGAGGTCGATCCGGTGCTCGATGCCGCGAAGAGGATGTAGTCCCGGAGGTAGCTCATTCGGAAAGACATCTTGGAAGTCCTGCAACACTTGAGACAACACTGAAGGGAAAGGTGGTGAAGTGTTAGCAGGTTTTTCTTCCCCTTTGCATAGAAGCACAAGGTGAAAGATGCTCGATGGATTCTCCCACACTTCTCTCATCGCACTTTTGGTGGAAATAACACTAGTTGTTTCTTGTCGCTCATTGTGGAGGCGCTTGAAATTGGCTTGTGGCTCTCACTCTCCTTTTGGTGGTTCACTCTCTCACCATTCTCTCCATGATGGCTGGTAGATATTTGTTTGTCGGCGACCACTTGACTTGGCAACATAAGACGTAGCACAAACTCCTTGCCCTTCATCTTGAAGCTGTAATGATTGGTCCGTCCGTTGTGTGTAACTCCACAATCGTATTGCCACGGTCTTCCGAGGAGAAGGTGGCAAACCGACATTGGGACCATGTCACACTCTAATGTGTCCTCGTAGGTGCCTATCTTGAAAGATACTTGCACGGTTTGCTCGACTCGAATAGTTACGACATCTCTAAGCCATTGGACCTTGTAGGGGTGAGGGTGCTTTGTCTTGACCAATTGTAGCTTGTCGCAAAGCTCTTCGCTTGCCAAGTTATGACAACTTCCTCCATCGATGATAACCTTGACGGAACGTCTGTTGATGTCGGCATTGGTTTGGAAGATGTGACATCGTTGATCTTCATCTTGATGATGTTGAAGTTCCAAGACCTTGGAGACAACGAGATTAGGACATGACTCATTGTCGCAAAACACTTGATTTTCTTCATCTTCATTCACTTGTCGATGCATAGCTACATGTTCAAGGGTTTCCATTTCATCATCGCTCATTGAGTCATAGGATCCGTCATCATTGATAATCATGGTTCGAACGTTCTTGCACTCAAATGACTTGTGGCCTTGTCCTTGGCATTTGAAACACTTGATAGAGCTCGTCTTGGAGGTATCCTCGGTTGGGGTTGTAGATGATGAAGCTCTTGGTTTGAAGTTGTTCGAAGAAGGGGGGCGACTTGATGTTGTCGAATTCTTGTAGCTTGACTGTCACCTAAGCTTGTAGATGGTTTGGTAGAGGTAGGAGGTGCCGAAGTCATTGAAGCTTGGTTGTAGGATCCGTAGGTCTTGGAGTTGAACTTGGAGTACTTGTAGTTTTCTTGAACTTGTCGCTCCGCTTTGGTTGCTTGGTGTACTAGCTCAAGAAGATTCGTGTAAGGTTGGAAGTCCGCAATCTTCTTGATAGGATAGTTGAGTCCATTCAAGAATCTTGCGATAGTTTGTTCTTCATCTTCCATGATGTTGGCTCTTATCATGGAAATTTCCATTTCGTTGTAGTACTCTTCAACGGACTTGGTTCCTTACTTGAGGAGTTGCAACTTTTTGAACAAGTCACGGTTGTAGTGTGTTCGCACTAAACGTGCTCTCATGACTTCCTTCATTTGATCCAAGTAGTGATAGGTGGTTCGCCTTTTGCTTCTCTTCTCTCGATGACTTGCTCCCACCAAATGAGAACATAGTCTTGGAACTCAAGGCATGCCATTGAGATCTTCTTTTCTTCATCAAAGTTGTGGAGGCGAAAGATCTTGTCAACTTTCAATGCCCATGAGAGGTAGTCTTCGGGATCAATGCTTCCGGATAACTTTGGCATTGAGAACTTGAGCTTGCCATAGCAATGCTCTTCATTGTGTGCTTGCCTATTGTGAGGGCGTTCTTGATTTGGAGCATTTTCAACCACGTGTTGCTATTGGCATGGTGAAAGCTCATTGTCTTGTTGTTCTTGCCGAGCTTGTGGTTCTTGTTGAGCTTGTTGCTCTTGTCGTGCTTGAGGAGGAACTTCTCATTGCATTCGTGCTTGGTAACGCCTCTCGTGCATCTCATCTTGAAGTGCTTCATCTTATTGAAGAGTGTGTCGATTACGAGTTGCAACATTGCGATGTGAGTCACGTAGGGCACGTTGCGCCTCAAGAGCTTCAACTTCTCGGCATTGTTGTACTTGACGTTGTGCCTTGGCATCTTGCTCTTCTTGGTGTTGGCGCGCTCGCTCTTCTTGGTATTGGCGCGCTCGTTCTTCTTCTTGTTGGCGTAGTCGTTGTCGTTCTTGTGCTTATTCTAGTGTAGCTTGGTTTTGACGATGTCGACCTTCTTTCTCTTCAAATAGCTCTTGTGAACTCTTGTCATGAAGTGGATTCCGGTAGTCATGTCGAGCTTGATGCGCGGCTTGACAAAGAGTATTCGATGTATGTGTACTTGAGCCGGAAGTGTAGTCGGTATGACGACTTGTGCGGCTCCGTCTTTGGGAGGACATAGATGAAGAGCGTCGGTTGACAATCATGGTCCGTAGCTCGTCGAATTGAGTAAACATGTTGGTGTTGATGATACTGAATTGCTCTCGTGTGCGAGCTTCGGATTGTCGTGCGTCGGTGGCAACTTGCTCAATGTGCTCTTGCATAGCTTCATTCTCTTCATGTAGAGCTCGTTGAACACCGAATAGGTGTAGTTTGGTGACGTACTTGTTCGACTCTTGAGGATCGTCGAATAGCGGGTTTGTAGATGTACTTGGCCTATCCATCATTGCAAGCAAGAAAGTGTGAGTTGGAGAGAGGAAGAACTATACCAAATGTATCTTGACCGAAGTTGAAGATGGATCAATGATCACTAAATAGTATAATCCGGAAATAGCACAATTGGTACCGTATCTTGTCAATCTCTCACACCTACACAAATAAAGCTTTGGGTGGAGCTTGGTTAGGATGGTGGACCAAACTATGCAATCGTTAAAAAGACTCAATGATGTTGAAAACGATTCGCAACTTTCCCAAAACAACAAGACCAATAGTTATAAAGGTACACGGAAACACACACTCGAAAAGATAAATGGGGTCGTGCAAACCAAGGGCGAGCGGGAAATGCTCTTGTTGCACAACACTAGAGAGATGCTAGCACGATTGCACTATTGGCGGATACAAGACTTGTGCACGACCTACTAGGCAAAAATGCAACGACCTCTACCCCAAGTATACTATATGTTTGTTGTTTCTATGCGATGATCCAAGAGGATCAAGTATGATATCATATGGTATGATATGTTGGGATGCGATGCTATGGTTCTTGCTTAAAAGCTCTTTGCTTATGTTTTTCTTTTGCTTACAATCTTGATTGGCTCTTTGTCTTTGAGTTCGTTTGCTAGAGTACTTATGCGATGCTTTTCGAACCGAGAGAGCAATTGTGTATATGCTATGGCAACCTTGTGACACAAGAGATGATGATAAGATAGCACTATGACTTCTATTATGATATGTTGTGGCTCGATGATCTCTAGCAATACTTGAATGGCTAGTCTCGATGGGAAAGCTACGCAAAATGGTGGATGAGGGGTTATTAATGCAAAAGCAAGGTTGAGTATACAAGGTGTCGTCGATGTTACCGTCCGTGTCAAGGTTGAGAACTGGTCTTGTCGATGTCGTTCCGTTCCAAGATAGCGGAAACACACAAGGAAACAGGTAAACCACAACTCAAATGATCCAAGACAAAATGAGGTAAAATCTTAGTGATGGCGGTTAGGCAATGGTGGTAGTGGTAGGGTATATGTGGAAGTGGAAAAGGGTAAGCATTTATGGAAAGTGGAATGAAAACTGAGGAAGTTCAGTTTCGTTAGTGTTCAGCGGACATCCGGTGGTTTTCCGGTTGTCCGGTCATCGGATGTCCGGTAGGCTGGCAGACGTCCGGTGCCTGGGTGATTTCATGCTTGGGCAAAACTACTAGGGTCCGTGGGAAAGGTGGACAAAATTGGCAAAATTGGCCGAATTTGTGGGGGAAATTTGGAGAAAAGATGGGGGAAAGCTAGATCCACTCGTGGCAAAGCAAATCCATGGATCAAATCCAACAAAACTTCATCAAATCAATAAATCACAGAAACATTTTGGGGCTATTTTTGTGGGGAATTTTCGAAATTGGGATAAAATCAACAAAACAAGGCTAGAAAACAAGGGCAGTGGCTCCAAATTCATGATCAACCTAGGCTCTTGATACCAAATGATGCGGAGACAACCCGGCTATAGGCCGATCTTTTACAAAAAGGAGGGATCCCGAGGATGGACACGAAGAACACGAGGGGAAACATGAGAGGGACAAGAGGAAATCACTCAAATCAACAAGTTTAGGTCAGACATATGCAAGATCCGGAAACACAAAGAGTGATACATTATCCACGATCAACTATGGACGATACAAGTAGAGATAGTCTTCTTTGTGAGGATGTCTTGAATGCTTCTCCATTAGGAGGTCTTGAATCCGTGTGGATCTTCTCCCTGGAGGTCGCGGTCTCTCGAGGAGATGAACCACTAAGGATGAGAAATGCGCTAGATTTAGTGGAGCTATCACAATGCTAACCCTAAAAAGAGGGAGGAGGAGGTCTATAAATAGTCCAGAGTCATGAAAGCGTACATGGGCCTCGGCCCGGAAGTAAACGACACGCACAGGAAGTAGACGTCCGCTGGGCACCGGACGTCCGGTGGCTCATGAGGGACCGGACGTCCGGAAGTCCTCGGATTTCCGCAATTTTGTTCTGTCGTGGTATTATGAGCGTCCGGAGATGGCCAAACGTCCGGTCGCCGGTCGTTGAGTGGAGAGCGGTCGTCCGGACCTGGGATGGGTCGGACGTCCGGTGTGGGGCGGTCATCCAGGGCTTGTAGCCCTTCGAGTGGCTTTCTTCTCTTGGTGGTTGAACTTGTCGTCCTTGCCACCTTGTCCAATGGGTGTAGCTACACCGTGGCCTTCGTCCAAGCACCTGATCATGCATTAGAGTTTCTGTCTTAGGTAGTAGCCAAGTCTCGTGCGGTGAAAGTGGTATTTCGGAGAGGAGCGAATTCACCCATCTTCGATAGTCCTTGCACGAGCTCTTGTCCTTGGTCCAAGTGGTGTCGAAGGAGATGTAGGTATGTCCATGGGGATGCTTGAGGGATGCTCCGCAGGAAACTGTGTTGATGATAGGACATGCAGTAACAATAGCTTCAGGCCATAACTTTCTTGGAGTCTTGTATTCATCAAGCATCGTTCGAGCCATCTCAATAAGTGTCCTATTCTTGCGCTCCACGTCGCCATTCTGCTGAGGTGTATATGGAGCAGAGAACTCATGAGTAATGCCCAGAGTGTCAAGGTAAGTGTCGGGCTAGTATTCTTGAGTTCCGTGCCATTATCACTCCTGATGTGCTTGATCTTGATGCCATAGTTGGTCAAGTCTCTATTAGCAAATCGTCTGAAGACATCCTGCACTTCAGTCTTGTAGAGGATTATGTGTACCCAAGTATATCTAGAGTAATAATCGACAATCATGAAGCCATATAAGCAAGCAGTACTGGTAGGTGTAGAGTAGTGAGTAGGGCCGAATAAATCCATGTGTAGCAGCTCGAAGGGTCGTGACGTTGTCATGATTGTCTTCGACGGATGCTTCGCCCTAGTCATCTTCCCAGCTTCGCAAGCACCACATAGATCATCCTTCTTGAACTTAACGCCCTTGATGCCAATGATGTGCTTCTTCTTCACGAGAGTGCGCAAGTTCCTCATGCCCGCATTTCCTAGTCTTCGGTGCCAAAGCCAGCACTCTGAGGCCTTTCCTAGAAGTCATACAACAAGATGTGGTCTCGCGGAGAAATCTACCATATACAGATCACCTCTTCGATAACCTTCGAAGACTACAGATTTGTCAGAAGCCATAAGTACAAGACATCGATATTTCCCAAATATCACAATCATGTCAAGGTCACAAAGCATTGAGACGGACATTAAGTTGTATCCAAGGGATTCAACAAGCATCAATTCATCCATGTGTTGATCCTTTGAGATAGTAACTCTACCTAGGCCCAGTACCTTGTTTTTACCAGTGTCAGCGAATGTGATATGGCTTTTCATAGAAGGACGAAGAGTAGAATCGATGACAAGACTTCTATCACTAGTCATGTGGTTAGTGCATCCACTATCCTTGATCCATTCAGTTTCTTTCGGAGTCATACCCTATAGTACAGTTAGTAGGATAGGCTTCATGAAGAGCATTGTGAAGCATATACATTTGGTGTACAAGCATACTATCAAAGTTAAGATTCTTGGATGGTAAGTTAGGATGTTCATCAAGAAATCGAGGGACGAAATAAATGGTAAGACCGTTGTGGCATTTTATCTTGCGTCCCAAAAGATGTTTTAGTTCCCCTGCACTGTCTTCAGAATTAAATGGTTTTCTATTGGAGACCCTTCCCTGCAAGAGAAGTTAATTCCTCTTAACCACCCACATCTTAAGGGGTGGCTTTGAAACAGTATGTCCAAGTGCAGCATCAAAGAATTTTGGCTTTGGAGCCCTAGCAAACAGTTCTGCAGGAGATGAACAGTACTCATAAGAATAAGCATAAAAAATCTTTGTTTGTGAGCATAGCGGTTCGAAGAAATATGCTCATATTCATGAGTCTAATGATAGTTTCCCTCCAAAACATTGGCGTTAGGGTGACCATATGAGGTCCTTTGCCTGTATGAATCCTTTGGGCCATATAAAGCCTTTGGTCTGGGGTTTTTCTTCTTCCCAGGTGGTGTCATGATGACATTGACAGGAAGCTTTTCAAGAATACTTTTTGGAACCCAAATCTTCTTCATAGGCGACCCATTTCTGCAGTTAGTTCCAATGAACCTGACAAACACTTCACCATTCTGATTCTTGAATAGTTTATAGTTTGAGTCAAACGACTCGTCAATGAAAACAGTGTTAGCACAAGTGAAGCCAGATATGGTGGATGGATCAACTAGGGCTTCCTTAGCAGCAACCCATGTGGTTTGGGGGTACTGCTCAGGAGTCTAATACGAGCCATCAACATTCATGTTCCTCTCGAAACCAACACCCTCTTTCCTAGGGTTTTGGTCCAAGATCTGTTTCTTGAGGACATCACATAGTGTTTGATGCCCTTTGAGGCTTTTGTACATGCCTGTTTCAAGCAGTGTCTTCAACCTGGCATTCTCATCAGTAATTGTAGTGGTTTCCTCAAAAGAGGGGTTAGTTACCACATCAGCAGTTGTAGAAATAATAGGCTCAGAAGTAGTAGAGCATTCAAAAATGGATGTAGCATTGTGACGCTCATGCGCTCCACCACGGTAGAGCTTAGGTGACACATTTATGTAGGCAAATGTCCAGCAACCCATACAGGAGATCTGTCGGTATAGCTCTCAAGATTTGGCCTCAGATCATGTGTTGGGAAAGCTATGCCATTGTGGACAAACTATGTGTCGGCAACCACTTAGCGACCATGAATCAGTCGGCAAATACTTGGCTACATCTTATCTGTCAGTAAATGTGACGACCGAAGACCGACGTCCCAGAAGATTCCAGAAGATTCCCAAAGATTCCAGATGTTCCGGGTTTTCCCGTGTGTTTCGTTGTGCTTGTGTTATTTAATTTTGCATTGCATCATGCCATCATGTCATATTTATTTTGCATCTCAACCTAATAAATTGTGTGGACCGTCGGTCCATTTAAATCGAGGGAAGGTGACTTCTCTTTATAACATATAAAAGACTCTCAATATTTAGGGAGCTATATTAAATATTCCATTCGTTGGAATTAACCCAACACACTTGCATAATTTCCTCATGCCTATTTCACCTCGAGTTTCTCCATCTAAACCCTCCCTATATTTCTTTTCTCGTTTATCGAGGTTCCTCCTGAAATCCTCAACATTTTGGACACTTCTATATTCAAGTCTTAGTTCAAACCCATTTGAATTAAATTTCAAATATGTTTGAATTATTTTTTCCGTTCATGCCTTTTCTATTTTTCTCGGACCTTGCTCATTTTATGATGCCCGAGAAAAAATAGTCCTTTGTGCTATTTTTGCCCTAACCCCCTCCTTCTTCTATTTTTCTTCTTGGCTTATCTGTAATTGGAAGTGGCAGAAATTATAAGGCAGAAGAGGGCCCAGCCGCAGCCAGGCCCATCAGCCAACCAGCTCCCAGGCCCGGCCAGATCTCCCCCCTAACCCTAGCTCCCTCGCGACCCGCTCGCTCCTCCCTCTGTTCTTCCGCAAGCCGCCGCCGCCACCCTCTCCCATCTCGATCCCCAGCCCGAGCGTTCGACTCCATCTCCCTCGATCTCCCTCGCGACCCCGCTCCCTCCGGCCCTCTGGCTCGCCGTGGCCTCGCCACACCCTCCTCCGACGCCAGGACGAGCCCCAGCTCCCTTGCCTTCCCGCTCGACCGGCCAGGCCCCGAGCGCCCCGGCCAGGAGCCCGCGCATCCTCAAGCTCGTCCGCCCCGGCTCCTCTTCTACCACCGCGCCGGCCGGATCCCGCGGCCGCATCGCCGTCCAGGCCCGCGGCCTCTCCTCCGCGCCCGTCCTCCAGTGCCTCGACGCCGCGCCCGTCCCTCCTTCCCCGTGCGGCCCTCCTCCTCTAGAGGACCAGCTGCCGCGAGCTAGCCTACGCCTCCCCGTCGCTGGCAACGACCGCGCCCCTCCTCTGTCGCCATCTCCCTCCAGCGGCGATGATCTGTCGTTCCGCTGCCATGCCTCCTCCCTGGAGCCGCCGCCCCCTCGGCCAGGCAGCGCGCGCGCCCGCGCCACCGGTCCTCTCCAGGCACCGCGCGCCTGGTGCCCAAGGCCGGCCGGACCGCGCCAGAGCTCGCCGATGGCCACTGCCAGCCACCTCACCAGGGTAGGCCAGTTGCACCGCGGTACTTCTTCTGCCTGCGTCTGCATCGCCAAGGCCGTGGCCACGAACAGCTCCAACCGCGACGGCCCCGTCCTTTTTCCAGCTCGTCGTCGCCCGCAGCCTTTTTTTCCTTTGTTTTGTTGTTTTGTTGCTGTTATCGTTAATCTCAAATAACCATGAAACAACAAGTTTATCTTCTTTTGGACCCGAACGTCTACCGTCGCCCGAACGTCTACCGTCGCCCGAACGCCTACCGTCGCCCCATGTACCTCTACGGCTACGAGCTTCGTGAACGACTACAGTCGCCGTGTACCACTACCGTCGCCGAGACCGCTAGTACATCTACGAACTCGACGCCCGAACGACTACCGTCGCCGAAGACCGCGAGTACAACTACTTCCCTCTACGGAACGGCTACTTCCTCTCCGAACGTGAACGCCTTCTTCCTCTACGTCTCGAACCGCCCCGAAACGCACGCTTCAAAGGTATAACGAGACAACCCCGTGGATGACTCGTGGAATGCTTGTTGTGTTGTATGAAATGTTTCCCGTGTGTGCTCCATGCTGTTTCGTCTGTTTGTCATGTTCCTCGGTTGCCTCGTCACCGACTCGTGGGAACCCGGTAACGGGATCGCCCCACCTTTCATCTCGTTTGGCTCGCTCACGCCATCTTTCCTTTTGCACCGGACTCTCAACGAGTTATCGGAACCGATATGTTGCCGTGGCATCATTTTCGGAATTGTTGCCGTGGCACCCTTTTCCTTCTACCACGGTGACGATGCTTCATATCATCTTCTTGTTAACCTTCTAATAAAATTGCATAAACTTGATCATGTCATCCGCATCATGTTAACAACACTAAAATGTTTAATTGTTGTTGCTTTATAATTACTAAACATGCTCATGAGGATTTTCCGGAATTTGTTGTTGTTATTCCGGCCTCATTTAAAATGTCTTAATAGTGTAGTTTTATTATGCTTCACCTCTTGCCATGTTAACGAACATTTAATCTTGTCTTGTAAATAAACGAGAGTCAATTAAATAAATCAATGTGGTGTTTCGTCAATATGCAACTCGTTGCATATTGAGCTCCACTTAACTTGTAGTTTTGTTTGTGCTCTTTGCCATGCCATGCATATTTAAACCGGACATGCATCATACTTGGATGTGCATCGTATGCCATGTTTATGATTGTGTGTTTACCGTGTTGTTTGCTTCATTCCGATTGCTTCTCTTGTTAGCTTCGGTTTCGTTCCGGAGTTGTGAGGATTCGCTCGACTGTGTTGCTTCGTCTACTTCATGGATCCGTTTCTTCTCCCTTGTGGAATTCCAGGCAAGATGATCGAACCCGGATACCATTACTACTTTTGCCTATTGCTAGTAGTCTCGATCTATAGTATTTGCCTCGATGCCCATGTTTTCCTGTCAGCCTTCTATTGTAACCATGAACCTGTCTAACCACCCTACCTATGCAAACCATTGATTGGCTATACGTAGGCTCGCTTAGCCCCTCTTATAGCATTGTTAGTTGCAGGTGAAGATTGAAGATGCTTGCTTCATGTTGAAGTTTGTTGGGTTATATCACACTATATAAATGCTTAAATAAAATCATCTATATATTGGCAAGGGTGAAAGGCTAAGCCTTTTGCTTGGTGATTTGTTCCACTCATGCCGTTAGGAACCGTATAAACCGGTGTTATGTTCCTTGATTATGCGTTCCTAACACGGTTGGGGTGTATGGGACCCCCTCGATAAACCGCTAAGTGCTAAGTCTTTTCCAGCAAATCCAACATTGGTACTATTCGCCTAATAACTAATAAAACTTGCATAGGGACTAGCTATCCCTTTTATTTTAATTCAACAACCCCGGGCCAGTGCTCCACATGAGTGTTGGTCCGAAACGGGGAGCCTGCGGGGCCACCACGAGGAAACCCGAGGTTTGGTAAAAACCCGTAGCTTCGCCCATCCGGTCGTGTCCTGAGACTAGATACGCGCGGCTACCTATCAGGGTGTCTACACGCCGGGAGGATTTGCTGGATTAGCCTTACCTTAGTTCGGAGTATCTTGAGCACGGGATTCCGAGAATACTCGGGTCTTCCCACCTTGGAGTTGCGACTCCGCGGATCGTGGGCTTGTCATGGGCCAAGTTGGAACACCCCTGCAGGGTTTGAACTTTCGAAAGCCGTGCCCGCGGTTATGTGGAAGATGGGAGCTTGTTAATATCCGGTTGTAGATAACTTGACACCATGTTCTAATACACTACCAGCGTGCGTACCGTGACTGTCATTTTCCGAAAGGGCTTTCGGGAGATGAACACGGTGGGGTTATGTTTGACGTGTTGTAGCTAGGATCACTTCGTGATCATCTTTCGACCGAGGCTCTTCTCTTCTCGCTCTCTTCTACGTAAGATAGTGCTAGTTGCTGCTGCAGACTCTTGTTGTTCCTTCACCTCTTGTTCTTTTCTTCAGCCATATCCTCACCCAAGGCTTAAATAGTCTTGTTACCCGGGAACGGGATTGCTGAGTCCTCTGTGGCTCACAGTTACTTCACCACACTAGATGCAGGTTCAGCCGAGTTAGATGCAGGAGATGGATCAGAACTTCCAGGAGTTCGATGAAGAGCGTGGCCGTTTGTTCGTGACGCTTCAACGATCAGTAGTGATTCTTCTACTAGGATTCGATCCTGACCTGTGGCTTTATGTTGTTTTGGTATCTTTCTTTGGATCTTCACCCGTAGTCAGGTTGTGATGTTGTGAATGATGTTTTGTTTATGTAATGTATTGTGTGAAGTGGCGAGTGTAAGCCAACTATCTCCTTTTGCAATTTAATCCCTCTTTTACGTGAGTCGTGCAAAGATACCAAACTTGAGATCATTCTAGGATGGGCTTATATCTTTAAGTCGTGCCTCGACACGTAGGAGATATAGTCCCATCCTGGGCATTACAAGTTGGTATTCAGAGCCTTCTCCGACCTAGAAGCCCCCACTGATTGATCGAATCGTTGACGGTTGAGTCTAGGCACACACTTGAAAAATGTTTTGAGTCCTATATATATATCGGAGAGTAGGATTTTTTTGCTTCTCATCCCCTTTCTCTCTGGTGAGGACTCCTGACGACTACTCTTGTCTCTTCTATCTTAAAAAATTGCACCAATTTTTTTTAGGATCTCACGAGTATGGCCCAGGGTTGTTGAATTAAAATAAAAGGGATAGCTAGTCCCTATGCAAGTTTAATTAGTTATTAGGAAAATAGTACCAATGTTGGGACTTGCTGGAAAAGACTTAGCACTTAGCGGTTTATCGAGGGGGTCCCATACACCCCAACCGTGTTAGGAACGCATAATCAAGGAACATAACACCGGTTTATACGGTTCCTAACGACATGAGTGGAACAAATCACCAAGCAAAAAGCTTAGCCTTCCACCCTTGCCAATATATAGATGATTTCATTTTAAGCATTTATATAGTGTGATAAAACCCAACCAAACTTCAACATGAAGCAAGCATCTTCGATCTTCACCTGCAACTAGCAATGCTATAAGAAGGGCTGAGCGAAGCGTACTTAGCCAAGCAACGGTTTGCATAGGTAGGTTGGTTAAACATGGCAATGGTTTACAAGTAGGAGGCTGACAAGAAGATCATGGGCATCGAGGCAAAACTATAGAGCGGAACTACTAGCAATAGGCAAAGATAGTAATGTTATCGGGGTTCGGTCATCTTGCCTGAAGAGAAGTCGTTCGGATCGTAAGAAGGGTCCTCGTGCTCAACCTCGTTGGAAACCTCGTGCTCGTACTCGATCTCGGTCTCGTCTTCCGGCTCTAAACAAAACAATCACACCAAGCACCAATCAACAAGATGCAATGCGCACTCGAAAAAGATGAATGCATGATGGATGCACTAAGGATGCACACGGAGCACGGAAAATAGCACTCAAGCAAAACACCTCAAAACATGATAACAATATGATATTATGAATCTACACAGAAAATCAATCAAGTTTCATATAAGATTCGCTGAAATCGGAGTTACGGGCTAAAAGTTATGCCCGAAACAAGAAATGAGCGAAAGCTGAAAATTACAGCACCATAGCAACTTCGGAGCTCAAAATAATTAAGCTACAGCATTCAAATATCATGGCAAAGGACATGAACACAAACTAGACATATACTACAGCAACTAAGTCCAAAGGTGCACCCCCAAAGGAGTCACGGTTCAATAGCAATGAACTTGGACATATTGAACTTGACAATAAAATTCTGGCAGCATAATTTTATTGAAACTTTGGAGCAAAAGATAAACATGCTACAGCCACTCAAATAAACATGTGAGAACATGAATGGAAATACAACAATATATACTACAAGGAACAATCAAGATCCACTCCAAAACTAACATGGTTTGTCCTAGAACATCACACGAACATGGCATCGGAACGTTACAGATTTCAGACTTAGTGAAAAACCACTAAGTCCTAAAACAACAATTTCATCATGGCATCTAAAAGAGCATGTTTAAGTCACCTCGAAACTAAACATGGAAAGTGGTAAGCACCTCATCAAAGTACATATGATGGTGATTCCGAAACATACAAGCATGCATCATGGAGGTAAACACAACGATAGCAACGAGCTCAACAAGATGGCATTTCATAACAAGTGAAACAACATCACAGCCACATGGCACTTTGCAACGATGATAAACATGGCAAGAATAAATCTATCATGCAACCTATCACAAGCAACACGTAGAGCATGGCAAGACGAACACGTGGACATGTCATTTGCATCATTCGGACAAACGAGCTAAAAGATATCACATGGCAAAGATGGCATAAAAACATCACATAGCAGCAGTTTATATCACGATGCACTCTTGCAACAGCAAAACAAGCACCTATATGATCTCTAACATGCATGACAACAAGAGATGAAACGTAGTGCTATTCACCACGAACGTCTGGACATGCTATATGCGCGAAACGGATCACCACACTAAAAGTTACAACAGTTTGAAAACAGCATCAGCAACTAATCACAGGAACTTAGATCTAGGGTTTAAAAAAAACAACCTCAGATCTGCAGGCTAAACGGGCCCGGGGCGGATCCGGTGCGGCTCGGCGGCTGGGCGGCCCGGTCGGTGCGGATCTGGCCCGCGGGGCAGGCGGACTGCCGGCGGCCCAAGCGAGGAAGGCGGCCTGGCGAGGCTGCGGAGGGAGGCCGGCTGGCCCGCGGCTGGCGGCGGCCCAGGCGGGGGAAGGCCGCGGCTCGGAGGCGGAGGAAGGCGCGGCCCAGGTGGCGCGGCGCTCTGGCGACTCGATCGGGAGGCGGGCGATGGGATGGGCCGAGCCCAGCTGGGTGGAGGCGGCTGGTGTGGCCCGTGCGGTGGAGGCGCGGTGCGGTCTAGCGCTGGGCTGGCGGGGAAGTGGTCCCGCGCGGCTGCGGCGGCCGAAGGCTGGGCCTGGAGCTGGGGAGCCCAGGCGAGGAGGCGAGGAAGTGGTCCAAGGGCGAGGAGGCGAGCCCAGCTGGCTCGAAGACTCGCCAGATCGATCGGGCGAGCGAAGGAAGCGCCCCCGGCGACGTTGACCCAATCGATCGGCTACCTCGCTCGATCGAGGCGCCTGGCTGAGAATTCCTGCGGGAGGATGCCAAGTGGCTGGGGCTGGAAGGCCAGATCCAAAATTTGAGGTGGAGTTGGAGGAGGAAGAAGCTAGATGCCCAAAATAGACTAGGGTCTATTATATAGCAGATCTGCTAGGCTTAGGTTTGTGGAGGTGTTAGGAGCCCTCCGATCGCGATCCGACGGATCCGATCGCGGGGGTAGTTAGGATGGGCCTAGGGAATGTTAGTGGGCTGCTATAGGGGTGTTTCCGGGACACAAAATGAAGGCACTTTGGACCCACACGAATAACTGTTGGAACAGCACACGGAGTCCAAACGAGACGAGATTTGAGAGGCGGGTTGCACACAACAAAACAACAACACACACAACAACCTCGTTGCACACCGGTAACGTTACACGCCCAAACAACAAAGTAGGCCTACGGGACGTCACGGACACATGAGGGAGCTCCGGAACGCGAAACGGACAACGGAAAGAAACACGCGGAACCGGATGCAACCGACAACACAAATGCAATGCAATGCACATGTCTACATGATATGAATGAATGCCACACACGCACACAACAAAACGACGAACCCCGAAAGACAAAGAACCCGGAATGGAAATAGATGAAGCCGGAGATATAGTATATACCCAAAAGGGAAAGTATTACATCCGGGGCATTACAAATTCTCCTCTACTACAAAAAGATCTCGTCCCGAGATCTAGGACTGGAAAAAGGAAGGGTACTCAGAACGAAGATGATCTTCTCGTTCCCATGTAGCTTCTCGGTCGGTGTGATGTGACCACTTGACTTTCAGAAATTTGATGGACTTGTTGCGGGTCTTGCGTTCGGTTTCTTCGAGAATAGCAACTGGATGCTCTCGATAAGACATGTCTTGTTGAAGATCAATCTCTTCAAACGGAATCATGCGCTCAGGTGCCTTGAAGCATTTGCGAAGTTGAGACACATGGAAGACATCGTGAACATTGGCGAAGTTTGAAGGGAGCTCAAGTTGATAGGCTAGATCGCCTCTTTTGCCAAGAATCTTGAAAGGCCCGACGTATCTAGGAGCAAGCTTTCCTTTGATACCGAATCTTTGGGTGCCTTTCATCGGAGACACACGGAGATAGACATGATCACCGATGTTGAAAGCCAAATCACGATGCTTGCCGTCATAGTAGCTCTTCTGACGCGACTGAGCGGCCTTGAGATTCTCACATATGACTTTGCACATTTCTTCGGCTTCTGAGATCAAGTCATTGCCAAGAAGTTGACGTTCGCCTGTTTCAGACCAGTTGAGAGGGGTACGGCACTTTCTGCCATTGAGGATTTCAAACGGTGCTTTGCCTGCACTTGCTTGAAAGCTGTTGTTGTAAGAGAACTCGGCAAATGGAAGACAGTCTTCCCATTTCATGCCAAAGGAGCTGACACAGGCTCTGAGCATGTCTTCTAGAATCTGATTCACACGCTCGACTTGACCACTAGTCTGAGGGTGAAATGCATTGCTGAACCTGATCTTAGTGCCCATGGCGGACTGAAAGGAGTCCCAGAACCTTGACGTGAACAAGCTTCCACGGT
Source organism: Secale cereale (assembly GCA_902687465.1). NCBI lineage: Eukaryota > Viridiplantae > Streptophyta > Magnoliopsida > Poales > Poaceae > Secale > Secale cereale. Next base: position 434,393,740 of record LR738715.1, read on the forward strand.
CTCAGGAGATAACTTGAGGAATGCCATGTAAGGACACGATTCAGGAAGTGTACAGCTCTGCCAATTGAGCTGCATTGATTGATTCTTTGACTGGCAGGAAGTGAGCGACTTTGATAAGCTTGTCAATCACCACAAAGATAGCATCATTTCCTCGCTTGGATTTAGGAAAACCAGTGACGAAGTCCATTTCAATGTGGTCGAACTTCCACTCTGGAATAGGAAGAGGTTGGAGAAGACCGGATGGACGTTGATGTTCTGCTTTCACTCTTCTGCATACATCACATTCATTCACGAATTGGGCAATTTCCCTTTTCATGCGTGTCCACCAGTAAGACTGTTTGAGGTCTCGGTACATCTTGGAACTGCCAGGATGAATGGAAAGGAGAGAATCATGAGCTTCTTCCATTATGAGCTTCCTGAGATCACCTTTGGGAACAACGAGTCTGTCCTCGAAGAACAAGGTATCTCTCTCATCAACACAGAAGCACTTGTATTTCGGAATGCCCTTAGCAATAGCATGTTTCACCTTCTTCACCATGATATCACTGAGCTGGGCCTCACGGACTTGATCTTCCAAGGTAGGAGCAATTTGAAGATTTGCAAGAAAACCCTGCGGAACAACTTAAAGGTTGAGTTTCCTGAATGCTTCACAAAGCTCAGGCTGGTACGGCTTGATAAGAAGGCTGTTGCAATATGCCTTTCTGCTCAAAGCATCTGCAATCACATTCGCCTTGCCAGGAGTGTATTCAATGCTGGGATTATACTCTTGGATCATTTCAACCCAACGAGTCTGGCGGAGGTTCAGATGCGGCTGTGTGAAGATGTACTTCAAGCTCTTGTGATCGGTGAAGATGTCGACCTTTCTGCCCAACAACAAATGTCTCCACGTAATCAGAGCATGTACCACAGCTGCTAGCTCGAGATCATGTGTGGGATAGTTCTTCTCACTTGGCTTGAGCTAACGAGAAGTGTATGCCACAATTCTCTTATCTTGCATAAGCACACCACCAAGACCTTGAAGAGAAGCATCACAGAATACTTCATAGGGCTTGGATTCATCTGGAGGAGTCAGAACTGGAGCAGAGACAAGCTTTTCTTTGAGAGTTTTGAATGCCACTTCACACTCTGGAGACCAAAAGTATTTGACATTCTTCTGAAGCAGGTTGGAAAGAGGCTTGGCAATCTTGGAGAACTTCTCAACGAACCTTCTGCAATAGCTGGCAAGACCCAGAAAACTGCGGAGCTGCTTGACGTTCTGAGGAGCTTCCCAGTTGACAATTGCTTCAACTTTCTCGGGATTAACCGCAATGCCGTCAGCTGAGATGATGTGGCCCAGGTACAAAACCTTATCGAGCCAAAACTCGCACTTGGAGAACTTGGCATAGAATTTATGCTCTCGGAGTCGATCAAGAACCAGACGTAAGTGCTTTTCGTGATCTTCTTCATTCTTGGAAAACACCAGAATATCATCCAGATACACAAGCACAAACTCGCCAGTATAGGGGTTGAAGATGTAATGCATCATCCTTGAAAAGGTAGGAGGAGCATTGGCGAGACCGAAGGACATGACGGTATACTCGTATGAACCGTAGCTCGTTCTGAAGGCCGTCTTGGGAATGTCTTCCTCGCAAATGCGAATTTAGTGATAGCCCATTCGGAGGTCAAGCTTAGAGAACACTTTAGCTCCTTTGAGCTGCTCAAAGAGTTCGTTGATGTTGGGGAGCGGATACTTGTTCTTAATCGTCTTCTTGTTCAATGGCCGGTAATCAACACAGAGACGCTCCGTGCCATCTTTCTTCTTGACAAACAAGACACCACAGCCCCACGGAGACGTACTAGGCCTGATGAGACCCATACTCTCCTGCTTATCAAGCTGCTTCTTCAATTCCTTCAATTCATCCGGAGAGAGCTTGTACGGACGCCGGCATGCTGGCTCAGTACCCGGCTCGAGTTCAATTACAAATTCCACCTGACGGTGTGGAGGCATGCCTGGAAGTTCTTCAGGAAAGACGTCTTGATATTCGTTCACCACTGGAATTTGAGATATGGCATTAATTTCGCCCTTATCATTGAGAGAGAAAAGCCTGATAGTATTATCCCTGGAGGCGAAGATAATCACATCTTCATCAGAATGAGTCAACTTGACTTCCTTTTGAGCACAATCAATGTGAGCATCATGCTGAGAAAGCCAATCCATTCCGAGGATGAGGTCAATGTCAGAATTGCCGAGAATCACCGGAGAAGCCAAAAATCGACAATCACCCATGCGAATAGAAACATCCGGAGCATATATACGAGAATGCATCAATCTACCCGAAGAAACAACTGATAACTCCCTTGGCAAACTTTTGATGTCCACATTATACTTGGATGCAAATGGTTGAGACATGAAAGAGCATGAAGCACCCGAATCAAACAAAACTTTAGCAGGTATAGAGTTCACTTGAAGGTTACCCAAAATGACATCAGAAGAATTCTCCGCTTGTGTTGCATTCATCAGATTGACCCTTGCAGACTTTGGATCATGCCTGACAATAGCTGAACTCACAGGTGGAGGAGGTGGAAGACGCTTCGGGTTCGGACATCTGTTGGCATAGTGACCTTTCTGAGTGCATTTGTTGCAAGTCACTTATGAGAGAGGACGGAAATGAGAACCACTTGACTTGGAGCCTTGAGACTGAAACTGGTTCTTCGACTTGTTGAACGGGTTGGGTGGGTGGGAGAAACCACGTCCACTAGAGTTCTTGTAGCTGTTGGAGTTGTTGGAGTTGTTGGAGTTGTTGTAAGGAGCTCGAATCACTGGAGGAGGAGGAAGCCAGAATTTCTGATGCTTCGAGACCATCTGAGACGATGAGGAAGAGTGAACGGCATCTCGAATTCTCTTCTTAGAGGCCTCCATCTTAAGCTGAGCTGCTTCTTGTTTCAAAGCCATGTTATAGAACTTGTCGAATTCATCGGGCTCGAACAAGGTGAGAGCAAGCTGAAGTTCATCTTTGAGACCTCCACGGAACTGGTAGATTTTGCTCTTGGCATCAGGAATGTCTTGCTTAGCATAACGAGCGAGGTTTTGGAACTTGACATTATATTGATAGACTGTCATGGAGCCCTGCTTCAGGTTGCGGAATTGCTCACGCATACCCTCGATGACACTTGTAGGAATGTGGTGAGAGCGAAAATCCTTGCAGAAATTCTCCCAAGAGATCACTCGACCTGGCCTGGAGTCTTTGTACTGCTGCCACCAGTCAGCTGCTTGATCTTTCAGTTGGAAGGCTGCAAACTTCACATAATCATCTTCCTTCACGTTACTGCACTCAAAATGCTTCTTTATGTCGGTTAACCAATCTTCAGCATCAAGAGGGTCGACACAGTAACTGAAAGCTTTAGGATTGTTGGCCAAGAACTGGTTGAGAGTAGCATGGTGCTGCTGGTTGAAGAAGTTGCCTTGGTTCCCTGGAATACCCTGATTAGCTTGATTAGCTTGCATCTGCTGCATCATCTGCATCAACAACTGGGTGTTCTGAGCTGTAGTCTGCATAATCGCTCTCCAAGCCTCAGGCGGAGGAGGAGGGGAAGGAGGACGATCTGGGACCTCTTCCACCTCTGGGTTAGCGTTGGGAACCTTTTTCGGAGCCATCCTGTAAAAGATGACCACGAATCAGCAATTGATTGACAAAAGGTATAAGCTGAATCAATGGAATGAATTGCAACAAGTCTTCACAATAATCATTCGAACAATAAGAACGAATGAAATCATTCAAACAAGAGGAACGAATGAAATTCTCAGTTAAATGATAATATCAGTCTTCACGAGAAGCCACATAGGGGACAAAATGAAAATAAGAAAAAACAACAAGGTACGGATGGGAACAAACACAAGAGAGGAGTTTCGTTCTAACATCTTTGTGCTGAAAGCATATGAACGCGTTACGAAAAGGTTTTGCAATCCCCGGATCAGCATAGCCAAGGACCCTTTAAGATGCAACTCCTGATAGTAACATCGGTCATAAACCACTTCACTCAATGTGGAACCCCGAACTCACTAACCTGCATTCGTCGGAAGAATGCCTACGATCTACTGGATAAACCCACCTATAAATTTCCGAAAGATTCCAGTTATGCAATCAGGTGTTGGGGATACACGGGAAGCACCGCGCAATCAACTCTAAACCTACATCCAGGTGTATCCATCCTTCAACACATAACCAGTCTTTCTCGGAAACTGTGTACCTCGGACCTTCGAAAAGCATCCACTATAACAAGCTATGGCAATACTCCCGAACTACCTCCCCAGTACTGGGTGACGTCGGGGTTATCTTGCCACTGGCCGTATAGGAGAGATTTTCGATGTCGGCCGTCTTAAGTATTTAGTACTGCCGCGATATGCTTGTGACGACAATACCCCGAAGCTCAACTCCCCGGGACACTGCCACAACCCCTAATGTCAGGAGGCATCGAGAACAATATCCTCGTCACAAGAACATCGAAACAATCCCAGAATACTCGCGGGATTCCTAAAAAAAATTTGTGCAATTTTTGAAGATAGGAGAGACAAGAGTAGTCGTCAGGAGTCCTCACCAGAGAGAAAGGGGATGAGAAGCAAAGAAATCCTACTCTCCGATATAATATATAGGACTCAAAATGTTTTCAGTGTGTGCCTAGACTCGACCGTCAACGATTCGATCAAACAGTGGGGGCTCCTAGGTCGGAGAAGGCTCTGAATACCAACTTGTAATGCCCAGGATGGAGTAATACCTCCTACGTGTCGAGGCACGACTTAAAGGCATAAGTCCATCCTAGAATGATCTCAAGTTTGGTAATCTTTGCACATCTCATGTAAAAGAGGGGATTGTAAACATAAATAGTTGGCTTACACTCGCCACGTCACACAAGTACATAACATGTCTCAATCATCATACATTAAGAATATCACAACCCTCTAAGGGCAAAATCCAAATGTCAAGATACCAAACTGAAATAAATAAACCACAGGCGGATCGAAACCTAGTAGGAGTCTCCACTACTGATCATCCGGATATCGAACATAGTACCGACTACGCTCCTCGTCGTACTCCCAATCCAGCTCGGTGCCATCACCTGGATAGCTCACAACTGGACCTGCATCTGGTGTGGTGAAGTAACTGTGAGCCACAGAGGACTCAGCAATCCCGTTCCCGGGTAACAAGACTATTCAAGCCTTGGGAGAGGAAAGGCTGAAGAAAAGAATAAGTGTCTGCAGCAACTAGCAACTAGCTTACGTGAGTGAGAGTGAGAAGAGAAAGCCTCGGTCGAGAAGTGATCACGAAGTGATCCTAGCTACAAGCTCAACAAACATAACCCCTCCGTGTTCAACTCCCGAATCCCTATTCGGAAATTGACGGTCACGGAACACACGCTGGTAGTGTATTAGAAACATTGTGTCAAGTTATCTACAACCGGATATTAACAAGCTCCCATCTGCCACATAACCGCGGGCACGGCTTTCGAAAGTTCAAACCCTGCAGGGGTGTTCCAACTTGACTCATTACAAGCCCACGATCCGCGGAGTCGCAACTCCAAAGTGGGAAGACCCGAGTATTCTCGGAATCCCATGCTCAAGATATACCGAACTAAGGTAAGGCTAATCCAGCAAATCCTCCCGGCGTGCCGACACCCTGATAGTAGCCGCGCGTATCTCGTCTCAGGCCACGACCGGATGGGTGATCCCATAGGTTTTTACCAGACCTTGAGTTCCCTCGAGGTGGCCCCGCGTAACCCCCAGTTTGGACCAACACTCATGTGGAGCACTGGCCCGGGTTGTTGAATTAAGAAAAAGGGTTTATAACTCCCTATGCAAGTTTAATTAGTTATTAGGCAAATAGTACCAATGTTGGGACTTGCTGGAAAAGACTTAGCACTTAGCGGTTTATCGAGGGGGTCCCATACACCCCAACCGTGTTAGGAACGCATAATCAAGGAACATAACACCGGTTTATACGGTTCCTAACGGCATGAGTGGAACAAATCACCAAGCAAAAGGCTTAGCCTTCCACCCTTACCAATATATAGATGATTTCATTTTAAGCATTTATATAGTGTGATAAAACCCAACCAAACTTCAACATGAAGCAAGCATCTTCGATCTTCACCTGCAACTAGCAATGCTATAAGAAGGGCTGAGCGAAGCGTACTTAGCCAAGCAACGGTTTGCATAGGTAGGTTGGTTAAACATGGCAATGGTTTACAAGTAGGAGGCTGACAAGAAGATCATGGGCATCGAGGCAAAACTATAGAGCGGAACTACTAGCAATAGGCAAAGATAGTAATGTTATCGGGGTTCGGTCATCTTGCCTGAAGAGAAGTCGTTCGGATCGTAAGAAGGGTCCTCGTGCTCAACCTCGTTGGAAACCTCGTGCTCGTACTCGATCTCGGTCTCGGCTTCCAGCTCTAAACAAAACAATCACACCAAGCACCAATCAACAAGATGCAATGCGCACTCGAAAAAGATGAATGCATGATGGATGCACTAAGGATGCACACGGAGCACGGAAAATAGCACTCAAGCAAAACACCTCAAAACATGATAACAATATGATATTATGAATCTACACAGAAAATCAATCAAGTTTCATATAAGATTCGCTGAAATCGGAGTTACAGGCTAAAAGTTATGCCCGAAACAAGAAATGAGCGAAAGCTGAAAATTACAGCACCATAGCAACTTCGGAGCTCAAAATAATTAAGCTACAGCATTCAAATATCATGGCAAAGGACATGAACACAAACTAGACATATACTACAGCAACTAAGTCCAAAGGTGCACCCCCAAAGGAGTCACGGTTCAATAGCAATGAACTTGGACATATTGAACTTGACAATAAAATTCTGGCAGCATAATTTTATTGAAACTTTGGAGCAAAAGATAAACATGCTACAGCCACTCAAATAAACATGTGAGAACATGAATGGAAATACAACAATATATACTACAAGGAACAATCAAGATCCACTCCAAAACTAACATGGTTTGTCCTAGAACATCACACGAACATGGCATCGGAACGTTACAGATTTCAGACTTAGTGAAAAACCACTAAGTCCTAAAACAGCAATTTCATAATGGCATCTAAAAGAGCATGTTTAAGTCACCTCGAAACTAAACATGGCAAGTGGTAAGCACCTCATCAAAGTACATATGATGGTGATTCCGAAACATACAAGCATGCATCATGGAGGTAAACACAACGATAGCAACGAGCTCAACAAGATGGCATTTCATAACAAGTGAAACAACATCACAGCCACATGGCACTTTGCAACGATGATAAACATGGCAAGAATAAATCTATCATACAACCTATCACAAGCAACACGTAGAGCATGGCAGGACGAACACGTGGACATGTCATTTGCATCATTCGGACAAACGAGCTAAAAGATATCACATGGCAAAGATGGCATAAAAACATCACATAGCAGCAGTTTATATCACGATGCACTCTTGCAACAGCAAAACAAGCACCCAGATGATCTCTAACATGCATGACAACAAGAGATGAAATGTAGTGCTATTCACCACGAACGTCTGGACATGCTATATGCGCGAAACGGATCACCACACTAAAAGTTTCAACAGTTTGAAAACAGCATCAGCAACTAATCACAGGAACTTAGATCTAGGGTTTAAAAAAAACAACCTCAGATTTGCAGGCTAAACGGGCCCGGGGCGGATCCGGTGCGGCCCGGCGGCTGGGCGGCCCGGTCGGTGCGGATCTGGCCTGCGGGGCAGGCGGACTGCCGGCGGCCCAAGCGAGGCAGGCGGCCTGGCGAGGCTGCGGAGGGAGGCCGGCTAGCCCGCGGCTGGCGGCGGCCCAGGCGGGGGAAGGCCGCGGCTCGGAGGCGGAGGAAGGCGCGGCCCTGGTGGCGCGGCGCTCTGGCGACTCGATCGGGAGGCGGGCGACGGGATGGGCCGAGCCCAGCTGGGTGGAGGCGGCTGGCGTGGCCCGTGCGGTGGAGGCGCGGTGCGGTCGAGCGCTGGGCTGGCGGGGAAGTGGTCCCGCGCGGCTGCAGCGGCCGAAGGCTGGGCCTGGAGCTGGGGAGCCCAGGCGAGGAGGCGAGGAAGTGGTCCAAGGGCGAGGAGGCGAGCCCAGCTGGCTCGAAGACTCGCCAGATCGATCGGGCGAGTGAAGGAAGCGTCCCCGGCGACGTTGACCCGATCGATCGGCTACCTCGCTCGATCGAGGCGCCTGGCTGAGAATTCCTGCGGGAGGATGCCAAGTGGCTGGGGCTGGAAGGCCAGATCCAAAATTTGAGGTGGAGTTGGAGGAGTTAAAGCTAGATGCCCAAAATAGACTAGGGTCTATTATATAGCAGATCTGCTAGGGTTAGGTTTGTGGAGGTGTTAGGAGCCCTCCGATCGCGATCCGACGGATCCGATCGCGGGGGTAGTTAGGATGGGCCTAGGGAATGTTAGTGGGCTGCTGTAGGGGTGTTTCCGGGACACAAAGTGAAGGCACTTTGGACCCACACGAATAACTGTTGGAACAGCACACGGAGTCCAAACGAGACGAGATTTGAGAGGCGGGTTGCACACAACAAAACAACAACACGCACAACAACCTCGTTGCACACCGGTAACGTTACACGCCCAAACAACAAAGTAGGCCTACGGGACGTCACAGACACGTGAGGGAGCTCCGGAACGCGAAACGGACAACGAAAAGAAACACGCAGAACCGGATGCAACCGACAACACAAATGCAATGCAATGCACATGTCTACATGATATGAATGAATGCCACACACGCACACAACAAAACGACGAACCCCGAAAGACAAAGAACCCGGAATGGAAATAGATGAAGCCGGAGATATATTATATACCCAAAAGGGAAAGTATTACATCCGGGGCATTACAAGGTAGTTCGGGAGTATTGCCATAGCTTGTATAGTGGATGCGTTTCGAAGGTCCGAGGTAAACGGTTTCCGAGAACAACTGGTTATGTGTTGAAGGATGGATACAGCTGGATGTAGGTTTAGAGTTGAGTGCGCGATGCTTCCCTTGTATCCCCAACACCTGATTGCATAACTGGAAACTTTCGGAAATTAATAGGTGGGTTCATCTAGTAGTTCTAGGCATTCTTCCACCGGATGCACGATATGAAGTTCGGGGTTCTACATTGAGTGAAGTGGTTTTATGACCGATGTTCCGATCGGGAGTTGCATCTTAAAGGGTCCTTGGCTATGCTGATCCGGGGATTGCAAAACCCTTTTGTAACACGTTCCATGAGCTTTCAGCACGAATTTGTCGAACGAAGCTTCTATCTCGTATTTGTTCTATCTGATCTTTGTTCCTTTTTATTTACCTTTTGTTCTCCAAGTGGCTTCCCGACTAGTTGATGTACCTGCGGAAGTCATTCGTTCAATTCTCTGTTCGGATGATATTGTGAAGATCATGCTGCATATCTATCCTTTGTTTTGTTTTGATTCTGGTATACGAGTTGCTTCGATGCCAAATGTTGATTCCATACCTTTCCTAATCGGTGTTCTCATATTTCTATGGGAGTGCTAGTCCTTCTTGACCATCGAGATCTTCATGTTAATCCTTTTCGACCGGTGTACCTTCTCTTCAAGTTATTCCATACGGACGCCGTTGAGAAATCGTTTCATTCATCCCAAGTTGTCTTTGTTTTCCCCACCCTCCAACCCCTTTTCTTATGGAGCCAGCAATTCTCAGATGAACTATCCATTTATTAATGTGATGTTTCTTCATTCTTTCCTTCAATGTTCTTATCCGGTGCATTATCATGAAGATGCTCAAGAGTTTCAAGTTCATCATTCTTTTGTTCTCAAATTCTGCCGGTGGATGTAATTCAAGATTTCGGTGTTGATCTTATCCTTTTTCCTCATTTCACAATGTTTTCTTATTCCGGTGCACCAATTAATCATTCTCCTCTTGCTATTCATATCGGGAGTGTTGAAGATATCTCAGAAGATTCATAATTCCATTCTTAATCCGTTCAAATTATTTTGAGGATTATCATCTTATTCAAGCCATTTAATTCAACCGGTGCAATATCTCTTAAGAAATCTTTTCCAACGGTGATTTCTTTAGTGGGCCCTAACCCACAGGTCTTTTTCCAGGATCTTACCAGACTCTTCTAATTTTTTCCGGAGTTATACTCAAACTCTTTTCAAAGTGTGACGTAAGAATGATTTCCATCAGTCACATGCCTTCTCCAAGATCGTTTTCAAATTCTTGTTCATCATTGGTTCAACCTTTTTAATTATTCATTCCGGAGTGCTCAACAATTCTTATGGCATTTCTCGTCTTCATTATCAACATTTGGAGACCGGAGAAGTGTTTCTCGTAAATCTTGGCCCGTTCTCTCAAGATTCTTCATGAATTTTTTCTTTGTGATCCTCCGAAGGCCATCATTTCAGAATATTTCTTCGTTCTTCGTTCTCAGTTTTCAACTTCGTCCTCCAAATATTCTTCATTGATGTCTCTACGTTCGTCTCCTAATTCTTACGGTGGTTCATTCAAGTTTACCCTTCCATTGTTATCGTTTTAATTCATTTGTTCTTTCATAATCCTACCAGTGGTTTGTTGAAGATTTATCCAATCTTGTGCGAGATCTCTCTTTAATTCTTTGCAACGAGAATAAGTAGTATGCCAAATCCTTTGGTTGTCATCAATTTAAATTGGTGAAGGATATGCATAACATAAATCTTATTCTAGTTTCTTCCAAGAGGTTAATCCCTTCCTTCGGAGCTTGTTCATCATATAATATTCTCGCTTCTAAGTTGTTCATCTTGTTTTCTGGAGCTCCAAGTTATTTCTATTATCAATTCAAAGCTCCATCTAATTCATCGCAGGCCTTGAATCTTATTCTTTTCATCTTTCACTTCTCATGCTTTCATTACCGGAGTCCTTCATGTTTCATCAAGACTTAATTCATCCTTCAAGTCTTCATCAAGATTCTTGTTGGAGCTCAAATATTCTTCTTCTTGCATTTTGAAGTGCAATCCTTTCTACCTTATCTTTTCAGATGGTGTTATGTCATTTTTGACAATTTTCATTCATGTTTCATGATTCACAAGTTGTCAAGAATGAGATATTTAAACCCATCATTTTCTTTGTTCAGGAGATCTTTCCAACCATTCAATTTATTTGTTGGAGTAATCTTGGGTTGTATTTCACCTAAAAGCTTTCCCTAAGGATTGTTACTAATTATGGTGCTTATAAATGACCCAAGTTCTTCATTTATCATTCCGGTGAGATAAGTTTTTCATCTCCTTGTTGATCTCAATCCAATCAAATGTTGTCGTTAGTGGCTGGTTGTCACCTCATAATTTTGAGATGTTTTCCATAAGCCCACATCAAGCTTATTCTTTCGTTGTTGATTTCCAACAACTCCGTTCATCCCTTCTTCGTAAGGATGCTCTTTCAAATTCATTTTGAGAGAAGTTGTCATTTTCTTCTCCGTTCTATTCTTTCATTGAATTATATGCTATTCTTTCGTTCCGGAGGTTTTGTGATGTTGATCTCTTTGACCATCATCTCGTTTTTATCAAGATCATGTTCTTTTCCTTGTTTATCTATTTAACCGGAGCATTGTATTCTCCATTCTAATTCTCCCATCTTATCAAGTTTTAACTCTCTTTTCAACCGGACTGCTGTCTGAATCTTTCTTACCCCTGGTGCCATTCTTTAAATTGTTTCAGAGGCAGTGTGTTGTTGATTTCATCAAGTATCTTCCCATCTCCTCAAGTTCTTGTTAATTCCTTCCATTTTCAGACGGAGTGTTGTACAAATTATTTCGTTCTTATTCCTTCTCAATCTTGGTTAACCGGAGTGGTTTTGGAATTCTTTTGTCATCCGTGAGCTCTTGTTTCATGTCTTTCAACCTACAAGGTTCTCATAATGCTCCTTGTTACTCTTTTCTAAAGGAGTGTTTTCCTCTTCGTTCATCTCTGTTGTATTCTTCTTTCAGACTGTTCAACCTCTCAAGGTTCTTTGGTTTCACTCGTCTGTCAAAGAAGCAACTTTTTTTACCTCTTCCTCTTCCGCTTTTACCCGGTGCTATCTCTAGGATCTCGGGTCGAGATCCTCTGTTAGTGTGGGAGAGTTGTGACGCCCGAAGACCGACATCCCAGAAGATTCCAGAAGATTCCCGAAGATTCCAGATGTTCCGGGTTCTCCCGTGTGTTTCGTTGTGCTTGTGTTATTTAATTTTGCATTGCATCATGCCATCATGTCATATTTATTTTGCATCTCAACCTAATAAATTGTGTGGACCGTCGGTCCATTTAAATCGAGGGAAGGTGACTTCTCTTTATAACATATAAAAGACTCTCAATATTTAGGGAGCTATATTAAATATTCCATTCGTTGGAATTAACCCAACACACTTGCATAATTTCCTCATGCCTATTTCACCTCGAGTTTCTCCATCTAAACCCTCCCTATATTTCTTTTCTCGTTTATCGAGGTTCCTCCTGAAATCCTCAACATTTTGGACACTTCTATATTCAAGTCTTAGTTCAAACCCATTTGAATTAAATTTCAAATATGTTTGAATTATTTTTTCCGTTCATGCCTTTTCTATTTTTCTCGGACCTTGCTCATTTTATGATGCCCGAGAAAAAATAGTCCTTTGTGCTATTTTTGCCCTAACCCCCTCCTTCTTCTATTTTTCTTCTTGGCTTATCTGTAATTGGAAGTGGCAAAAATTATAAGGCAGAAGAGGGCCCAGTCGCAGCCAGGCCCATCAGCCAACCAGCTCCCAGGCCCGGCCCGATCTCCCCCTAACCCTAGCTCCCTCGCGACCCGCTCGCTCCTCCCTCTGTTCTTCCGCAAGCCGCCGCCGCCACCCTCTCCCATCTCGATCCCTAGCCCGAGCGTTCGACTCCATCTCCCTCGATCTCCCTCACGACCCCGCTCCCTCCGGCCCTCTGGCTCGCCGTGGCCTCGCCACACCCTCCTCCGACGCCAGGACGAGCCCCAGCGCCCTTGCCTCCCCGCTCGACCGGCCAGGCCCCGAGCGCCCCGGCCAGGAGCCCGCGCGTCCTCAAGCTCGTCCGCCCCGGCTCCTCTTCTACCACCGCGCCGGCCGGATCCCGCGGCCGCATCGCCGTCCAGGCCCGCGGCCTCTCCTCCGCGCCCGTCCTCCACTGCCTCGACGCCGCGCCCGTCCCTCCTTCCCCGTGCGGCCCTCCTCCTCTCGAGGACCAGCTGCCGCGAGCTAGCCTACGCCTCCCCGTCGCTGGCAATGACCGCGCCCCTCCTCTGTCCCCATCTCCCTCCAGCGGCGAGGATCTGCCGTTCCGCTGCCGTGCCTCCTCCCTGGAGCCGCCGCCCCCTCGGCCAGGCAGCGCGCGCGCCCGCGCCACCGGTCCTCTCCAGGCACCGCGCGCCTGGTGCCCAAGGCCGGCCGGACCGCGCCAGAGCTCGCCGATGGCCACTGCCAGCCACCTCACCAGGGTAGGCCAGTTGCGCCGCGGTACTTCTTCTGCCTGCGTCTGCATCGCCAAGGCCGCGGCCACGAACAGCTCCAACCGCGACGGCCCCGTCCTTTTTCCAGCTCGTCGTCGCCCGCAGCCTTTTTTTTCCTTTGTTTTGTTGTTTTGTTGCTGTTATCGTTAATCTCAAATAACCATGAAACAGCAAGTTTATCTTCTTTTGGACCCGAACGTCTACCGTCGCCCGAATGTCTACCGTCGCCCGAACGCCTACCGTCGCCCCGTGTACCTCTACGGCTACGAGCTTCGTGAACGACTACAGTCGCCGTGTACCACTACCGTCGCCGAGACCGCTAGTACATCTACGAACTCGACGCCCGAACGACTACCGTCGCCGAAGACCGCGAGTACAACTACTTCCCTCTACGGAACGGCTACTTCCTCTCCAAACGTGAACGCCTTCTTCATCTACGTCTCGAACCGCCCCGAAACGCACGCTTCAAAGGTATAACGAGACGACCCCGTGGATGACTCGTGGAATGCTTGTTGTGTTGTATGAAATGTTTCCCGTGTGTGCTCCGTGCCGTTTCGTCTGTTTGTCATGTTCCTCGGTTGCCTCGTCACCGACTCGTGGGAACCCGGTAACGGGATCGCCCCACCTTTCATCTCGTTGGGCTCGCTCACGCCATCTTTCCTTTTGCACCGGACTCTCAACGAGTTACCGGAACCGATATGTTGCCGTGGCATCATTTTCGGAATTTTTGCCGTGGCACCCTTTTCCTTCCACCACGGTGACGATGCTTCATATCATCTTCTTGTTAACCTTCTAATAAAATTGCATAAACTTGATCATGTCATCCACATCATGTTAACAACACTAAAATGTTTAATTGTTGTTGCTTTATAATTACTAAACATGCTCATGAGGATTTTCCGGAATTTGTTGTTGTTATTCCGGCCTCATTTAAAATGTCTTAATAGTGTAGTTTTATTATGCTTCACGTCTTGCCATGTTAACGAACATTTAATCTTGTCTTGTAAATAAACGAGAGTCAATTAAATAAATCAATGTGGTGTTTCGTCAATATGCAACTCGTTGCATATTGAGCTCCACTTAACTTGTAGTTTTGTTTGTGCTCTTTGCCATGCCATGCATATTTAAACCGGACATGCATCATACTTGGATGTGCATCGTATGCCATGTTTATGATTGTGTGTTTACCGTGTTGTTTGCTTCTTTCCGGTTGCTTCTCTTGTTAGCTTCGGTTTCGTTCCGGAGTTGTGAGGATTCGCTCGACTGTGTTGCTTCGTCTACTTCATGGATCCGTTTCTTCTCCCTTGTGGAATTCCAGGCAAGATAATCGAACCCGGATACCATTACTATTTTTGCCTATTGCTAGTAGTCTCGATCTATAGTATTTGCCTCGATGCCCATGTTTTCCTGTCAGCCTCCTATTGTAACCATGAACCTGTCTAACCACCCTACCTATGCAAACCATTGATTGGCTATACGTAGGCTCGCTTAGCCCCTCTTATAGCATTGTTAGTTGCAGGTGAAGATTGAAGATGCTTGCTTCATGTTGAAGTTTGTTGGGTTATATCACACTATATAAATGCTTAAATAAAATCATCTATATATTGGCAAGGGTGGAAGGCTAAGCCTTTTGCTTGGTGATTTGTTCCACTCATGCCGTTAGGAACCGTATAAACCGGTGTTATGTTCCTTGATTATGCGTTCCTAACACGGTTGGGGTGTATGGGACCCCCTCGGTAAACCGCTAAGTGCTAAGTCTTTTCCAGCAAATCCCAACATTGGTACTATTCGCCTAATAACTAATAAAACTTGCATAGGGACTAGCTATCCCTTTTATTTTAATTCAACAACCCCGGGCCAGTGCTCCACATGAGTGTTGGTCCGAAACGGGGAGCCTGCGAGGCCACCATGAGGAAACTCGAGGTTTGGTAAAAACCCGTAGCTTCGCCCATCCGGTCGTGTCCTGAGACTAGATACGCGCGGCTACCTATTAGGGTGTCGACACGCCGGGAGGATTTGCTGGATTAGCCTTACCTTAGTTCGGAGTATCTTTAGCACGGGATTCCGAGAATACTCGGGTCTTCCCACCTTGGAGTTGCGACTCCGCGGATTGTGGGCTTGTCATGGGCCAAGTTGGAACACCCCTGCAGGGTTTGAACTTTCGAAAGCCGTGCCCGCGGTTATGTGGCAGATGGGAGCTTGTTAATATCCGGTTGTAGATAACTTCACACCATGTTCCAATACACTACCAGCGTGCGTACCGTGACTGTCATTTTCCGAAAGGGCTTTCGGGAGATGAACACGGTGGGGTTATGTTTGACGTGTTGTAGCTAGGATCACTTCGTGATCATCTTTCGACCGAGGCTCTTCTCTTCTCGCTCTCTTCTACGTAAGATAGTGCTAGTTGCTGCTGCAGACTCTTGTTGTTCCTTCACCTCTTGTTCTTTTCTTCAGCCTTATCCTCACCCAAGGCTTAAATAGTCTTGTTACCCGGGAACGGGATTGCTGAGTCCTCTGTGGCTCACAGTTACTTCACCACACCAGATGCAGGTTCAGCCGAGTTAGATGCAGGAGATGGATCAGAACTTCCAGGAGTTCGATGAAGAGCGTGGCCGTTTGTTCGTGACGCTTCGACGATCAGTAGTGATTCTTCTACTAGGATTCGATCCTGACCTGTGGCTTTATGTTGTTTTGGTATCTTTCTTTGGATCTTCACCCGTAGTCGGGTTGTGATGTTGGGAATGATGTTTTGTTTATGTAATGTATTGTGTGAAGTGGCGAGTGTAAGCCAACTATCTCCTTTTGCAATTTAATCCCTCTTTTACGTGAGTCGTGCAAAGATACCAAACTTGAGATCATTCTAGGATGGGCTTATATCTTTAAGTCGTGCCTCGACACGTAGGAGATATAGTCCCATCCTGGGCATTACAGTAAATGTCTGGTCACTGACAGATCATCTGTCGGCGTACGTATGTTCTTAGCAACATCAAATATGTTGGTGTAGGTAGGGTCTATAGGACACAAATTAAGTGTCGGCGTATGTGTACACGTGTCAAGCAAACGGGACCTTGGAAATTTAGCGGCCAACTTAGGCGCGCGAGATTGGTAATTTCCGCTACCCGCGGCCCAAATTTGACCCACGGTAGCCAAATCCCCAAAATCTGAGATCCAACCCAAAATAAACCCGCTCTATCCCCAAATCCCCCCCACCCCCCTCCACTACCACCCTCTAGCACCAACCCCCATCGCTACCGGCGACAATGAAGGTATCCTCATCCTCCACTCCCCATCTCTACTGCCGCCAGTGAAGGTGCCATCCTCATCATCGTGCTCCCCCACCCCCATTGATGCCACCGCCGGGCACCCTGTGCCGCCCACCCCACTTCCACACCAGCCGCCACCGCGGTCGCGGCTGCCCTCTCCGTCCGTCCGCCGCCCTAACCCCCGCCCTCGACCACGTCCCCAACGTCGGACATCATATCCCCGGCCCTGCTCAGGCCATCGCCGCTCCTTTTCTACCCCTTCTACAAATCCATCAGCCGCGCGGCCCATTTCGTTGGTGGGAGCCGGTGGCCTTCGAGGCGTGTTCCTCATCATCTGCCTGTTGCCACTCGCCTTGGCCATATATATGCAAGCGCCGCAGGCCAGAGGTAGTAGCCTTTGCTAGGTAAGTGCCGATGATGGGATCCCCAATTTATCTTCTTTGTAGTTATTCTTCCAGACATGAGCAACATGATGTGTCTCTCATAGATCAAACTGCTAGTTTGTTGCAGGCTGAGGGTTCTATTGTTGGCAGCTGCGCTGGAGTGATTGGACATGTCGTTGGTCTGAACCTAACTAATCCCTGCTCAATTAGTCACCCCCTTTGTTTAAGATTAGGCTGTAGCATTACAAGGTTTACTTGTTGGATCTGTAGTACCACTGATAAGTATAGAATCCAACTATTATCTATTTTGTTTTCTAATTCTTTGGTCAGATTGATGGCTACAGGGATGTGGTACTTTAAATTCTCTAATTATAAGCTTGCAAGTTTCTGAAATCTCGGTCTAAATTCCTATTTCTCAGCATCTCAATTTTGGATACACAGATTGGTGTTACAAAACATAGCAAGCCATCTAATATCCGTGTCTCGTAGATGATTTTCATTTTTATATTCATCATACCGTTAGGAACTCTTTACTTTCTTTAAATTAGAAATGATTATTCGTTTAACATTTGATATGGGTGAAAGTTCATATGGTGTTAGCATTGTGTGACATCCTGATTTCTAGGTGGTTTAGTTTTGTTATTTAAAGGCGTGAACCATTTTTTAAATAAAAAGATGAACCCTATCAAATATGGTTGTTGCACATAGCAAAGTTTTATTTCTTAAATTTCACCCATGTGCCCTCCTCCCCTTTCTCTTCCTTCCTGCATATGCAGTCGATTTGAAAGAAAATAGTGAAGCACCGAGTTGATGCATTTGCTGTTGTGGCATTCTTCAGTTCAAGGAGCTTCTTGAAGGAATCACTCCAAAATCAGCTCGAATCCGCAAATATCTCCCTGTCTCTTGTGAGTTGGCGTGGTCAAAAGGAAGCTCCTGGAGGTGCACAACTTCTGAGTTTTTTTACAGGAAGCACTTTTGATTGTCAATACCTATTGCTAAGTTATATAGTGCAAACGATTGAGTTGGCTTCAATTTTGCTGTAGAGCTGAAAGTTGTTCTTTCTGTAACATTGTGTACTTTTTGGTGCTTCATGTTTTAGTTTTGGGTCGACGGGCTTGGTGCCGCAGGAGCAGGTGTACATGATGCTGAGCTTGTAGGGCGGCAAGTATAATGCAGTACTACCTGACTATGAGTACGAGGAAGTTATTCTCCATTCTTTTCTCCATCACTTTTTATTAATATCAGTTTCTTTGTTATCTACACTAGATATTTATTCTTTGTTTGATAGATTTTTTTTATGTGAGCACGTTGTTGTTTTCCTTCTGCACGAATATGGCAGTTCATGTTTTTTTTTGCTTACACAAAATTATAGCAATATCATTATTTGTGATACAACAGGCTACCATTAAACCATTTTTGACTAATTTTAAAGCTAATGTACCATTGTGCTGGTAATAATCTCGGGTTATGATTACATTAAAATTCAACATATACTCATCTTCCTCTGCATCCACATACCTTTAACTACTTGAAGTTGCATACCATTTCCAAAGTGGAGAATTGCAAGTTCCAGTCACATTCAAACCTTAGAGGCACCTTCTCATAATGCCTCACACCGCATTGTTTGGACATGTGAACTCAAATGCTCAGTCGCCTTGGTGCAGCGGCTAGATGGTTTCAGAATTTAGACACATTCAGTTGCTGCTAGCTCTACTCTGCTTTGCACAGCGGCAAAGAGGATGGCATCAGCAGCAAGCCTCCGAAGCCCTTGGACCGGCGCAACGTGAGTCCTGATGGCTTTTAGTACAATGGCAAAGAGGAAGTCTGTATGTATTCCGACTTTTAGTTGCTGCTAGCTCTACTATGCTTTTAGTTGCTTTTAGTCTGTATGTGCTATTGTACTTTTATGAGATGTTCGTGTTCATTCTGGTTGATGCATATTATTTGTTCTTTTGACAAGTTCATTCATTGGACTACCCAAGGACATAACTTGCAGACCTTGGCCTTTACTTTATGATTTGATTTATGGTAAGGCGAGTTATCTATATTGAACACATTTTTTTGTTTGCAGGATGGTTGATACATGTCTGTGCATTTTGTCAGAGCAATTTGCAGTGGAAGAAGCAGCCTCTTACTGATAAGAAAGCGATGGTTATTTCTATGGAGTCATTGTTATTATTGTAGATCAAGGATGACAAGAAAGCAACCAATGTATCAGGTGGTGCAGGTACTAAAATATACAAGATACATTAATTTTATTCTTTCTCTCAGAAATATATATAGATCATTTTGAGCCTCGACTAGACACCAGATTTCTTCGTGAACTTATAGCAGTACTAGATAATGTTTTGTATCTTATTCATAAAACTGAACTCCACATACTACAGTTTATATTTTAAAAATATGAGAATCACACAGCATGATCTGAAACATACATGCATTGCTTAGGAGCTAACATACACATATCAAATTGGTGTTATCACTTTGATGGTCACAACCTGAATATCACATGGCATTAACTGAACTTCACAAACTACAATTTTTTTGGGTTTGAAGTTGTACATTTTAGTTCTACTTCATCAGATAACGTAGGAACAGAATTATTTGGTACAATTATTCTAAACTTTGAAGATCACATCAACTAACTTCGTATTAGAACAAATACAACTTCACATTGGCCGATCCTACTACAATTTCTTGCATGTGAGATGTTGAATAAAATTTGTAGAAGTGTGTGCCATGGCAAAATGCGTATTCTATGTATATGTAGATATGTCTGCATGATGATTCCTTTCAGCATTTTATAAATATTTTACCTCGTGTATGGCAAAATTATATGTTATGTCTGTTATGGACATATGTGATAAATGGTAAATTCTTGTGCTTCTCTTGGCTGCCAATCTCCATATAAGCTTCGTAGAACTTGAGCTGATTGCACTTTCTACTAAATTCTTTGGAGTATTTTCAGGTAATTAGTCACGTAGTACATATGAATGAGATGACTTTGGAGTTTTATGGAGCATTTGGCTGTCTGCAGTATTTTTGGACCAGCCAACTTAATTGTAATCATGAATTTTATGTGTGTTATGGACCATTTGGTGCTTAAGTTTAATGGGTGAAGATCTTGTACTCATGGATGTGACTTAGTGTTTTGGACCAGTTAGTGCTTGAACTCGTTTAGACCATCAAATAGGGGTCATTTTCTGTGATTTGTGCTTTCTGGATGGTTGCCAAGATGGCCAAAGTTTTCTTTGTCAAGATTGACCTGTGTTTGAACCTGTGATCAATATATGTATTTTTCTAACCATATTATCACTGATTGTGCAATATGTGTTCACCTTGATCTTATTTGTGGATCACAGTTGAGCATTGTATCGCATTTGAGACAGAGCAGTACCCAATTATTGTTTTGGATGTAGACCATCTTACCAACAATTTATATGTCGGTAAAAACATTCCAACAGAGGAAGTGTCGGCAGAAGTACACCCCTAGCTAGACAAACCATGTGTCGGCAATGCTAGAGACCTATTTGGACACACCAAGTGTCGGGATAGGCAGGGTGTACGTTGACTCACCATCTGTCTGCATAGGTAGGGTGTACACGGACTTACCATGTGTCGGCGTATGTAGGGTGTACATTGACAGATTATCCGTTGGTGTAGGTAGGGTGTATGCCGACTAAAAAAATGTCGGTAAATGAACTTCTGTCGGCAATACCTTTCCCAACAACAAGTCCTCCGACTGTTTTATCTTTTGTTGGCATATGTGTTAGCTACAAGTTATCTGTCAGCAAAGGTACCCTATGCCAACAGATTGATGTGTTGCCAAAGCTTGACCGTGGTGTAGTGTCAACACATTTTAGACAAGGTGGCACAAAGACTTCCTGAGCGGAACTAATCTGTTGAGCAAGTAGTGAATCGTTTTACTTTTGAAGATCATCATGTGACGCTCTTAGTTTCTCAAGATCATGCTTTCTTTGAAGATAATCATACGAAAGCTTCTCATGATCTGCTGAGAGGGTTTCATGATGACTTTCAAGCTCTATGTACTTAACATGAAGATTTTTTATGTCTTCCATTAAGGACTAAGTTTGATTCATTTCCTCATCCAACATATTATTGCTTTTTTCTAGCCAATTATGAATCCTTTACAAGACCTTTTGTTGTTTAGTGACAATATTAGCAAGAGTAAAATAGATGGGTTTCAGATTTCATCAGGCTCATCTTCAGATTTATAGGATGGATATTTGAATACCTTGATACCTTTTACTATGAGGCATGTTGCTGAAGACGATAATTCAGGTTCGATGTCCATTGTTTTGAGAGACTCCTTGAACTCGAGGAACCAGGGGTCCTGACGACTTCGATGACCTTCATAGACATCATAGATCCGGTCCCATATAAGCTTCGCATTGCAAAGATACATAATGCGCCTAAATTGATCTCTAGATAGGCAGGAGTAGATGATATCCCTTGTCATAATGTCCAGCCGAGTAAACTTGCGAATATCATCAGCATTCACCATCTTGCATAGATCAGTTAGACCAATCTCAGTTATTGTCCACAACTCATTGTTCATCGCCAAGAGGCGCTTCCTCATCATGACTTTCCATTTGGGATAGTCATGACCATCAAAGATGGGGCACACAACATAGACTTTGATTATCCCTGCAGTTGACATAGCTAAAACTCCATGTGGTTAAACCGAATCACATTGAACAAGGGAGTACCTTGCTCTCATACCAATTGCATGTGCTTGTCATCGACTAGAGGGGGGTGCAAAGGCAATTTTATGAAAGTCTTCAAGACAGACAATCAAATACTACCTACACAGTATGCAGCGGAAGATAAACTACACTAGACAATCCATTGTCTAAGAGAGTACTGAGTAAGCACGAAGACTAATAGAATCTAGGTAGATCGGATCAGAATTGGAAGACAATATGAAGCTAATTATGAGAAGAGGAGTATGTCTTCACGCAATGAAGTCAAACAACACAAGCAAGCAATGACTTCACGAAGCTAAACAATGAGTAATGATTAAGTGATAGAACCAGTTGCTTAATGAAGACAAGGTGATGCGGAGCGTCCTATGGACATCACCATGTAAAGAGTCAACTTTTGCAAGTGACACGTGCGACCTCTACTTCATACATACAAAGGTGAATCATCTCCTTTACACGTGTCCACTTGTACCTTTCGAGGATGGTATACTATTTGACCCATCTCTCGTGTGCATACATAGGTGTGAGAGCAGCTACACATTCTTCGAGGAGGAGTCCAAGCTCAAGAGAACAACTACACCATCCAAGAGGGAATCCTGTAAGCGGAGAAGGAACTGCCAAGAAGAAGGCCAAGTCCCTCAAGCACCGACGAGAGTCCACAAGAAGACGTGTTGCAAGCTTTAGGACACCCCGTGCGCACGAGCCCCTAGACCCTGTGCACACGGGGCCCCCGTGACCACGGTACACGCCCGTGTGCACGGGCTAAGGCGTCAGGTCCCTGGGCACCCCGTGCGCACGGGCCCCACTTACCCCATGCACACGAGGCCTCCTGCGTGTGGCAGTTGGGCTTTGCCCATGTATCCCCATTTCGTCCCTCCTTACCTCTTCATGCCTTGGACCTATATATACTCCTCTCCCTCCTCCATTTAGACTTATCTAAGGATAGACTAGACATTAGAGCCTAGCTCATGTATCTCCCCTTGGGGATTCCTCTTGAGAGAGAGACACTCCATTGGAGTTCAAGGCCTTCATTGGAGAAGGATCCCTAGGATCATCAAGACCTCCTAAGGGAGAAGGATTCCCCAAGTGAATCACCAAGACCTCATCTCCTTTGGATTTGGGATGAACTCTACCTTGTATCTTTCCCTTTGATTGTTCTTGTACCTTGTGGATCTTATGCGTTTGTGAGTCTAGTGGATGTGTGATTGGACTTGTTCTTGAGTATTTCTCTTATTTCCCCCTTCGTGTTCTTCTTGGTCTTGAGGGATTCCCCTCCAATTCATGATAGATCTTCCCATAGGGTTCCACCCTACATCATCTTGGTATCTAAAGCCATGGTTTCTCATGTGGAGCCCCCTCCTTGTTTTCTAGCCTAATTTTGTTGCTTTTTGTCCAATTTTGAAAATTCCCCACAAAAAGAGCCATACAATTTTTTTGTGATTTGTTGTTCCTAGTGAGTTTTTGTTCATTTCAATCCATGGATCTGCTGTTTAGCAAGTAGATCCACCTCATATTGCATCCCTATACCCCAATTTTTCTCCCCCCCCCCTTGAATTTGACCAAAACATCGGGCAATTTCCGCCACCCCCGTGCCCACGGGCTTCCCAACCCGTGCGCTCGACCCCCCATATCCTCAATACGTGTATCGTGCGCATGTGACCCCATGTCCATCGGCCTTGGACCCCATGCGCACGGCCCCCCTACAGCGAGCCGCCAGGATTTCACATTTTCGCCCATAACTTCCACTCCCGAACTCCGATTTGGGTGTTCTTTGGGTCGTTGAAAAGCTAGCGACGTGCCCGAGCTGCTCATCTTGGTTTTACCACCATTTTACTCCATCTATTTTTGTGCATTTTTGCATCTTTGGCATAGCCCATACACCATATCTTCCACATACCACCATAGCATTCTGCCAAACTAACCCATTTTGGTTCTTATTGCATTTGTGGTTGTCTGAGTTGTGATTTGAGTCTCTAATAGTGTTTCGGCTACTTAGGGATGGTTACATCATCATTCACCACCGGAGAGTTGTATCGTTCCATCGTCTACATCCACCACGAGCTTCTACATCGACGACGACCATCCATCCTTTTAGACCATCTTCAACCGGAAGCAAGGCCGGTTAGCCCCGACTTCGTGAAAGGTTAAGTGTGACGAATGTGTCCATTCCGTCATAACCTTTTCCTTCCTAGCCATTTCATCTTGATAGCCCTACCATCTTTGTGAATACCTTCATACCTATCGAGACTAGCTATCCGAGTATTGTCGGGCTTCACGAAAACTTGTGCTCCATAGAGATACGATATCATATTGTTGCATCATTTGAAATATCATATAGTGCAATTAATTGCTTCTGTGCATATCTTGTGATACTTGTCCCATATATTTGGTTGAGGCTAAATTAGAAAAGTGGAAACGAAGAGACAAAAATAGCTTTTAAGCAAGAAAAGAAAGATCATAAGCTTATAAGCAAAAGAGTGCTGAGCATGAAAAGAGATACTTGTGCATGAGGATACATGGAATAGGAAACATTTTTCTTGCATGCATATAGGTTGGTGCCAAGTGGTGAATCATGCCCAAGTGTGTAATCAAGCTAGTGATCTCCTAGTGTTTGTGCAACACAAGCTTAGTCTTCATTACACAATTTTGTATTGCTCATCCCTATAGTTCCACAAGCCCCATTATCCCACCGTGTGTGTTTCTTTATTGCCCTCCTCAAAATTTGTGATCACTTTCTTTGCATTTTGTGTCCTTTGGCTTGATTTCAACATTTACAAATCTTGGACTTCAATTTGCATGAAATTTGTGCCACTTGTCCTAACCAAGCCACTCGATAAGCTTTACTTTGTAGGTTTGAGTGAACAAGTCCGGTACCAATGCCACTATTCTTTCATTTCACATTGAGTGACATGAGATACATCCTCAACTTTCAGAAACGGTAGCTTGGTATTGTTTATCTCATTTCCTACTCAACTTTACTCGAGTCTTGTGATGGATAGACAAAGCACATCATCTCCGGTCTACAACCACGACGACAAGTTGGATGGCATGACAATAATCATTGACGCCAAGATGGACAAGCACATGGAGGATCTCAAGGCCCTCATCAAAAACCGCAAGCAGTCTACCTCATCTTCGAGAAGACGCTCAAGTGCACATGCTTCCGAGCTACCATCTTCGGTAAGTACAAACTGGCATCGACACCAACAAGACCAAGACGCTCAAGTTCATCAAGGGCATACCACAAGAATGGAAGAGCAGACTTCCGGACATGAGTTGGCTTCTCTGCCAACCCCGTGCAC
The DNA here is from genome assembly GCA_902687465.1 of Secale cereale. Lineage (NCBI taxonomy): Eukaryota > Viridiplantae > Streptophyta > Magnoliopsida > Poales > Poaceae > Secale > Secale cereale. The sequence continues at coordinate 434,418,886 of LR738715.1, forward strand.
ACAGGCCTTTGAACCCCGTGCACACGACGTCCTGTAACCCCGTGCGCACAGACCACACAGAGCCGCGACTTCCACCACAAGACTATGGCTTCTTCGACTACGTTGGCATCTTCGCCAAGTGACTTCAAGACATCTTTGCCTTCGGACGTACGACATCTTAGCCTACTCCACGAGCTCAAGTCCGTGACTTCCATGACCTACTTCGACTTCGAAACCGACTACGAGATTTCATTCTTTGGGACTCATGACCCCGAAGAGTACATCGAGTGGGAGCGTGTTGGATTCAGGGCTCCACAAAACCCTTCTAGGTTTGAACTCTGGGGTGCGTGCAAAGAACTGAACATGGCCTATCTACCTACTCGCCGTACCACGAAATAGCTCAATAATAGGAATGTAAAAGAGACATGAGGCAGTTTATCTAGTTCAGGCCACCTAGCGGTGAGTGGTCGTACTCCAGCAGTCTGGTGGATTAGCCTCGAGACGGCCTGAGGATGAACTAGTACAATGGGTGAACAACCTCCGGAGGTGTGTTCTTCCTTTGTGGTAGAGAGGAAGGTCGGAATGATCCGTCCCCTGCTGGGTGGTGGCTATCCTACTCATATAGTGGCCTTGGTCCTCTTCCCCTGAAATTTTGGCAGGAAGGGATGCTACAATGGCCAATTTTGAAGAGAGACAACTTGTACATCTTATCCTGACTAAAGGTGGTTCTGGCATGCAAAGCCTATGATACTCACACCATGGTGGGCTCGGTGATGACCTCCGTCCTGGCGGTCTTGGTCTCGTTGCATGGAAATGGAAACCTTTGGCAGATTCCTCGGGACTCTAGCGTCTGAACCTGCTTCCTTAGCACCAAACTAGAAACTGTTGTACTGCGCCCGCTAGCGCCCGCCTGGCCTTGGTTGTCATGGCTTGCATCATGCAAACCTCGTGAGGTGGGGGGTTGCATAGAGTTCTCCGCTCCTTAGGAGCCAGCCAGATGAGGCTGCCCCTTCCGGAGGTCTTGGTGTTGTTCGCCCCACGAGGCATGGCCCCTCGCGAGGGTCTTCAGCGTCGATGCTGAAGATGGGCTGTACCAGGCCTGAAGAGGAGCCACATCGTGGGCCGCAAGTAGGAAAGCCTGGGTACCCTGGTTCCCAGATCGTCGACAGTAGCCCCCGGGCGCAAGGCGCTCTCGGACTTGGCTTTGAGGAGAAGCCAATGGGCAAGGGTGAAGCGCCATGGGCCCCAATCGCGTGTGCACCTTGTCGACGCGTGGCGCCTGGATTGGACGTGGGCGTCTCCACTTCCACACGTCGCCTCCGCAACCGTTCGATTTGATTGGAAGGGGCATGCACCCTCTTTCGGCCTTCCTCTGCTTTCCCTTCGTCTTGCTCCGGATCCCCTTTCATCCTTGCCACAAGTGCCTCCAGTTCTGCCGAACCCTGCCCCCGAGTTCAGCGCCGATGGCCTCAGAGATAGCCATGCCTTCTGCTTCTCCCCTGCGCCCGGTTCCTGACTTCAAGCTGGCCCTCAACACCTCCATCATCACCAAGGAGAAGGACCTCGCCATCGTGCTCCCACTTCTGGCGTCCAGCCACAACGAGGGGGGAGAGACAGTGGTGTGGTTTGGCTCCGCCATGCCGGAGTCCCTTGGTAAACCCTTCTACCCTCTCTTCCTGCACAACCTTTTTGTGGGGCTCGTCACCCATTTCTCTAGCTTCTTCTTTGCTATCCTCAAGCATTACCAGATTTGCGTCCTTCATCTCCATCCCAGCTCCACTTTCCTCTTGTCAATTTTTGCCTTTTACTGTGAGGTGTTCCTCGGAGTGCTACCCTTTGTCGCATTGTTCCGCCACTTCTTCTATCTTCGGGCCAACACCGACCACTTTACCGGGGGGCTCATCTTCATCGTGGTCCATCTGGGCAATGTGATCTCGAAGGCCAAGAAGAAAGTGGATGACTTCTGGTCTAAGTGGGTCTTCGTGGATTCCAAGTGTTCTCGCGTTTGGCTGGAGTTACCAACCACGTCGCCGGAGAAGCCGACTCGGTGGGGTCATGAGAAGCTCACCGACCCCCTGGCGGTGCGGCTGCTGGAGGCGATGATGAAGGAACTGATGTTGGGGACGCTGACAGGGCCCCTGCTTGTCAATGATTTCATGAAGTAGCGGCTGGCCCCTCTTCAGGCGCGCTCGTGCCCCTTGTGGAACCTTTAGGGCGAGGACGACGTGCTCCGGCTCCACCCATTGGCCCTGACCACCGAGGAACTGGGCAAGGTCTTGCGCGTCATGCTTGAGAAGGACCCTGGGGACCTACGCGAGGGCCATCTCCCGCTGTATAGTCGGGATAACAAGGACGGAGTGGTCGCCGTCATGCCTGTCTTCAACGAGCGGGGGCTCGTGCCGCCGACGAGCCACCATTCCTATCCTCTTGCAGTGTCGGTGTCCTCCGGCGAGGATTCCGACGAGGAGGGGAAGGACGACTCGGAGGATACTCTTGAGGAGGTGGCGGAGACTTCTCCTTCCCGGCAGAGCAAGCTCCTCCATGACCTCACCGACGATGATGATGTCGGCGGGTACTTGGTGAAGGCGTCGCCACGCACCATCGGGGTGACCACCAGATCTGGAGCTTCCCCCATGAAGAGGCCTGCGTGTGGTGCCCCGAAGAAGGGCGTGGCGGTCCAACCCCTCCAGGGCGGTGCCCCCGCCTCGTCGTCGATTGTCGGTGCCTCCGGGCCTCCCATGATGCACCTGCCTACCTCTCAGAGCAGGGCAGGTGCGGCATCCGTGAAACTTGGGCCCACTTTGCTCCTGTCCAAGAAGAGAAAATACATCTCTATCAAGCAGTAAGCATCTTATCCTACCTCTGTTTTTACTTTGGGTGTTGTGCTCATCGTGTCCTTCTTCTGTCGGCCAGGCCGCCGCCGTTGTTGAAGAAGAGGGAGGAGGACGCCCAGCCTTCCAAGGCCGCGCCTGTTGTCGCCGCCGAGACCCCGACGTCGAAGTTAGGGGCCGCCTCGCGACGGTCTAGCCTTGTGCCCGCCTCTCAAGGCTCTGAGGCCCCAGCTCGGGAGATGACAACAAGCGTGGCCAGGCTCACTCCAGAGGCCGCAGTTCCCGGCAACCCTGTTGGGGGTATGGGGGCTCCGGAGCCCCCTATCGCCCTCCAGCTGCTCCGTCAGCCCAAGTGTCCTCTCCTCAAGCTGTGTCCTTCAGCATGCCCTGCGCCTTGGAGGACGCCCTTGCTGTGCTGGGGCAGTTCCAGCTCGGCCTTCGTGATGCTGACCGCCGCCTGGTGACGAGACACTTGGGGCTGATCTCAGGGTGGCTCCAGGCTGACTCACCCCTTAAGGCGGCCTGGAACGAAGTTGAGGCCACTACCAAAGAGGGCCAGACGGTGGCGGGCTTGGCCATAGTCGAGCGTTATGCGGCGTGGGCCAGTTAGAAAGCCGCCAAAGAGCGATGCCGCAAGGCGGAGGCCAATCTTAAGGCCCTCACCGTCAAGCATGATGATGAAACCCGCCGTCTCGTGGAGCGAGAGAAGGAGCTGAACGCCCGGCAGGTGTAGCTTGAAAACTCAGACGCCAAGCTGGAGAAGGCCGCCCAAGAACAAGCCACAGAATGTGGCCGCCTAGAGATGCTGGAGAAGGAGCTGGAGGCGACCCGGAGGTCCCTCGCCGAGGCTGAAGAAGCAGCCTTCATGAAGCATGACACCTTTGTCTCTCTTGAGGAAAAGCTGTGTGAATCCTTGCGGTCCCTCTATGGTGCAGGGTACGAGGCACCGCTGGCGACACTAGAGGAGGGCCCCGCAGGACTGCTCCCCAAGCTTGCAACGGAGCTTGAAGGTGTTGCGGTCGGGTTGGGCCCCTTGATGGAAGCGGAGTCCCGCGCTCTTTCCGCCTCGGTCGCGACGCACGTCTAGCATCACCTTCATGTTTGTGACCCCAACTTCGACTTTGGCCCCCTGCTTGAGCCTGCGGCTCCCGAGCTTCAAGACGCTGTCATCGAGGTCGTGAAGGAGCAGGTGGAAGCTTTGCTGCAGCAGTTCCGCCTGGTCGAGCCTTCAAATGCAGCGGAAGGAGCCAGTGAGGGAGATGATGGCGACATTGCTGACGACGGGTCTCTCCAGGTGGACTATGGTGGCATCCATGGTTGAAGAAGAGGATGATGGTGCTGCTGCTTCCCACTTTATACCTGCAACATTTACCGTGCCTCGTGGAGGCGTAAGAACTTCGCTTTGTACATTCGAAAAAAATGTATGATATGTGATAACTTACTTTGGATTTTGCTATTTTCTTTTCTGCTTGCCTGTGGTGCTCTACGTCGGCGGGGTGTGACCCTGCGCATACCTCGACGGACGTTGGGGCGTCCGGATCACCAGGACGAGACCAAGGGGCGAGGGCCTATGTGGCTAGTTAGGCCCCTGGGCTGCGATGCTCAGGGGTCCCCCTTGACGAATGAACATGCCTAGTGTTTTTATGAGCTAGAGTCTCACGAGGGTGGGCTCTGCATCGGTGGGGCCCTGATACTTCTCGAGCTTGCGTTGTATTCCCTCGAAGAGGAAAGGGTGATGCAGCACAGTAGCGTAAGTATTTCCCTCAGTTTTGAGAACCAATGTATCAATCCAGTAGGAGACCATGCGTGAGTCCCTCGTACCTGCACAAACAAATAAGAACATTGCAGCCAACACGATAAAATTGGTTGTCAATCCCTTCTCGGTCACTTACAAAACTGAGATCTGATAGAGATGATAAGATAATATTTTTGGTATTTTCGGTATAGAGAAAAGTAAATAATGCAAATTAAAGCAATGACGAAAGAAATTGGCAAGTTGACGGGAAACTAATATGATAAAGATAGACCCGGGGGCCATAGGTTTCACTAGTGGCTTCTCTCATGATAGCAGATTTCTACGGTGGTTGAACGAATTACCATCGAGCAATTGATAGAAAAGCGCATAGTTATGAGAATATCTAGGCATGATCATTGTATATAGGCATCACATCCGATACAAGTAGACCGAAACGATTCTGCATCTACTACTATTACTCCACACATCAACTCCTATCCAGCATGCATCTAGAGTATTAAGTTCATAAGAACAGAGTAACGCCTTAAGCAAGATGACATGATGTAGAGGGATAAACTCAAGCAATATGATATAAACCCCATCTTTTTATCCTCGATGGCAACAATACAATACGTGCCTTGCTGACCCTACTGTCACTGGGAAAGGACACCGCAAGATTGAACCCAAAGCCAAGCACTTCTCCCATTGCAAGAACTATAGATCTAGTAGGCCAAACCAAACCGATAATTCGAAGAGACTTGCAAGGATATTTAAATCATGCATAAAATATTTCAGAAAAGAATCCAATATTGTTCATAGATATTCTTGATCATAAACCCACAATTCATCGGATATCGACAAACACACAGCAAAAGAATTACATCGAATAGATCTCCTCGAAGATCAAGGAGAACTTTGTATTGAGATCAAAAGAGAGAGAAGAAGCCATCTAGCTAATAACTATGGACCCGAAGGTCTGTGGTAAACTACTCAGAACTCATCGGAAGGGCTATGGTGTTGATGTAGAAGCCCTCCGTGATCGATGCCCCCTCCGGTAGAGCTCCGGAACAGGCCCCAAGATTGCGGCGGTGGAATTAGGGTTTCATGCTCCTTCTCGATAGTTTCAGGGTACGTAGGTATATATAGGCTGAAGAGGGATGTCGGAGCAGCAACAGGGGCCCACGAGGGTGGGGGGCGCTCCCCTGCCCTCGTGGCCGCCTCTCTCGCTTCCTGGCGTATACTCCAAGTCTTCTGTGTTGATATCGTTCAAAAAATAACTCTCCCGAAGGTTTCATTCCGTTTGGACTTCGTTTGATATTCCTTTTCTGCGAAACACTGAAATAGGCAAAAAACAGCAATTTGCACTGGGCCTTGGGTTAGTAGGTTAGTCCCAAAAATAATATAAAAGTGTATAATAAAGCCAATTAATCATTCAAAACAGAATATATAATAGCATGGAACAATCAGAAATTATAGATACGTTGGAGACGTATCAAGCATCCCCAAGCTTAATTCCTGCTCATCCTCGAGTAGGTAAATGACAAAAACAGAATTTTTGATGTGGAATGCTAACCAACATACTTCTCAATGTAATTTTCTTTATTGTGGCATGAATGTTCAGATCCGAAAGATTCAAGACAAAATTTTAACATTGACATAAGAATAATAATACTTCAAGCACACTAACAAAGCAATCATGTCTTCTCAAAATAACATGGCCAAAGAAAGTTATCCCTGCAAAATCATATAGTCTGGCTATGCTCTATCTTCATCACACAAAGTATTTAAATCATGCACAACCCCGGTTTCAGGCAAGTAATTGTTTCACACTTCAATTTTTTCAAACTTTTCAACTTCCATGCAATACATGAGCCTGAGCCGTGGATATAGCACTATAGGTGGAATGGAGTGGTGGTTGTGGAGAAGACAAAAGAGGAAGATAGTCTCACATCAACTAGGCATATTAATGGGCTATCGAGATGCCCATCAATAGATATCAATGTGAGTGAGTAGGGATTGCCATGCAACGGATGCACTAGAGCTTTAAGTGTATGAAAGTTATCAAAGGAAACTAAGTGGGTGTGCATCCAACTCGCTTGCTCAAGAAGACCTAGGGCATTTGAGTAAGCCCATTATTGGAATATACAAGCCAAGTTCTATAATGAAAATTCCCACTAGTATATGTAAGTGACAAAACAAGAGACTCTCTATCATGAAGATCATGGTTCTACTTTGAAGCACAAGTGTGGAAAAAGGATAGTAACATTGTCCCTTCTCTTTTTTTCTCTCTTTTTCCTTTTTTTTCTTTGGGCCTTTTTTATTTTTTTTTTCCTTTTTTCATGGCCTCTTTTTTTCTTTTTCTTTTTACCTTTTTTTTCTTTCGTCCGGAGTCTCATCCCGACTTGTGGGGGAATCATAGTCTCCATCATCCTTTCCTCACTAGGACAATGCTCTAGTAATGAAGATCATCACACTTTTATTTACTTACAACTCGGAGCTAGAACAAAATATGATTCTATGTGGATGCCTCCGGCAGTGTACCGGGATGTGCAATGAATCAAGAGTAACAGGTATGAAAATTATTAATGGTGGCTTTGCCACAAATACGATGTCAACTATATGATCATGCATAGCAATATGACAATGATGAAGCGTGTCATAATAAACGGAACATTGGAAAGTTGCATGGCAATATATCTCGGAATGGCTATCGAAATGCCATGATAGGTAGGTATGGTGGCTATTTTGAGGAAGGTATATGGTGGGTGTATGGTACCGGCGAAAATTTGCGCGATACAAGAGAGGCTAGCAATGGTGGAAGGGTGAGAGTGCGTATAATCCATGGACTAAACATTAGTCATAAAGAACTCATATACTTATTGCAAAAATCTACGAGTTATCAAAACAAAGTATTCAACACATGCTCCTAGGATAAAGGTTGGTAGGAGTTAACCATCGCACGATCCCAACCTCCACGCAAAGGATGACTATCAACATATAAATCATCCTCCAACTTCATCACATAACGGTTCACCATACGTGCATGCTACGGGAATCACAAGATTTAACACGAGTGTTTCTCAAATTCACAATTACTCTACTAGCATGACTCTAATATCACCATCCTCATATCTCAAAACAATCATCAAGTATCAAACTTCTCATCATATTCAATGCACTTTATATAAAAGTTTTTACTATACCCATCTTGGATGCCTATCATATTAGGACTAAATTTATAACCAAATCACTTTACCATGTTGTTCTAAGAGACTCTCAAAATAATACTCCCTCCGTCCGAAAATACTTGTCATCAAAATGGACAAAAGAGGATGTATCTAAAACTAAAATACATCTAGATACATCCCCTTTTATTCATTTTGATGACAAGTATTTCCGGACGGAGGGAGTATAAGTTAAGCATGAGAGATCAATAATTTCTATAAAATAAAACCACCACCGTGCTCTAAAAAGATATAAGTGAAGCACTAGAGCAAAACTATCTAGCTCAAAAGATATAAGTGAAGCACAAAGAGTATTCTAATAAATTCCAATTCATTTGTATCTCTCTCAAAAGGTGTGTCCAGCAAGGATGATTATGGTAAACTAAAAAGCAAAGACTCAAATCATACATGACGCTCCAAGCAAAACACATATCATGTGGTGAATAAAAATAGTCTCAAGTAAAGTTAACGATAGACGAAGACGAAAGAGGGGATGCCTTCCCGGGGCATCCCCAAGCTTAGGCTTTTGGTTGTCCTTGAATTTTACCTTGGGGTGCCTTGGGCATCCCCAAGCTTAGGCTCTTGCCACTCTTTGTTCCATAGTCCATCAATTCCTTACCCAAAACATGAAAACCTCACAACACAAAACTTAGCCAAAAATCTCGTGAGCTCCGTTAGTATAAGAAAACAGACCACCACTCAAAGGTACTCTAATGAATTCATTCTTTGTTTATATTGGTGTTAAACCTACTGTATTCCCACTTCTCTATGATTCATACCCCCCGATACTAGGTTCATCAAAATAAGCAAACAACACACGGAAAACAGAATCTTTCAAAAACAGAACAGTCTGTAGTAATCTGTAACTTTTGAATACTTATGTAACTCTAAAAAATTTAAATAAATTGGTGGACATGGGTAATTTTTCTATTAATCATCTGCAAAAAGAATCAACTTAAAATCACTCTCCAGTAAAAAATGGTAGCTAATCTCGTGGGCGCTAAAGTTTCTGTTTTTTATAGCATGATCCCATAAACTTCACCCAAGTCTTCCCAAAGGTTCTACTTGGCACAAACACTAATTAAAACACAAAACCACATGTAAACATAATCTAGATGCATTATTTTTTCCTAAAGAGAAGCAAAAACAAAGAAAATAAATTTGGGTTGCCTCCCAACAAGCGCTATCGTTTAACGCCCTATCTAGGCACGATACAAGAATAGATCTTGGTATTGCCATCTTTGGTAGGCAATCCATAAGTGGCTCTCATAATAGATTCATAAGGTAATTTGATTTTCTTTCTATGAAAGTGTTCCATGCCTTTCCTTAATGGAAATTGGAATCTAATATTTCCTTCCTTCATATCAATAATTGGACCAATCGTTCGAAGAAAAGGTCTACCAAGAATAATAGGGCATGTAGGATTGCAATCTATATCGAGAACTATGAAATCTACGGGCACATAATTCCTATTAGTAACAATAAGAACATCATTAAAACTTCCCATAGGTTTCTTAATGGTAGAATCTGCAAGATGCAAATTTAAAGAGCAATCATCAAGTTCATGGAAACCTAACATATCACACAAAGCTTTTGGAATTGTGGAGACACTTGCACCCAAATCACACAAAGCAAAGCATTCATGATCTTTAATCTTAATTTTAATAGTAGGTTCCCACTCATCATAAAGTTTTCTAGGGATAGAAACTACTAATTCAAGTTTTTCTTCATAAGATTGCATTAAAGCATCAACTATGTGTTTGGTAAAATCTTTATTTTGACTATAAGCATGCGGAGAATTTAGAACGGATTGCAACAAGGAAATACAATCTATCAAGGATCAATTATCATAATTGAATCCCTTAAAATCCAAAATAGTGGGTTCATTACTATGTAAAGTTTTGACATCTTCAATCCCACTTTAAACACTTTTAGCATCGAGATCTAAAAACACAGAATCATTGGGACGTCTTTTAATTAAAGTAGACTCATCTCCAGTCCCATCTTTATCAAGATTCATACTAGAAAACAAGGATTTAATAGGAGACGCATAAATCACTTTCAGATCTTCATTTTTATTTTCTAACTCTATGGGTTTAGTGGCCATCTTATTAGCTAAGGTGGCCTGTTTGTCCGATATTTGGGCTATTAGGTTCTCAAGATGAGCAAACTTAGATTTCGAACCATAAAATTCTTTAGACATATCATCAAGCTCTTTATTCATGTATTCCATAAAACTTTTCTGTTCTTTAAGCTCGTTTATGATGAAATCATTGTGCGCAAATTGCACAGACATAAAACTTCAGACATTGTTTTCAACTTCTTCCACCCTTCTAAGGTGAGGATCAACACTAATAGGTAGAGCCATAGTGGCGAGCAAGCAATCCAACACACAAGCAAACAAGAGGCAAGCGAATGGAAAAAGGGCGAATAAAACAGCAAAGGTGAAGTGGGGGAGAGGAAAACAAGAGGCAAATAATGTAGTGCGTGGGATAAGGTATTGTGATAGGTACTTGGTATATGACTTTTGCGTAGATCTCCCCGGCAATGGCGCTAGAAATTCTTCTTGCTACTTCTCGAGCTTGCGTTGTATTCCCTCGAAGAGGAAAGGGTGATGCAACACATTAGCATAAGTATTTCCCTCAGTTTTGAGAACCAAGGTACCAATCCAGTAGGAGACCACGCGCAAGTCCCTCATACCTGCACAAACAAATAAGAACCTTGCAGCCAATGCAATAAAAGGGGTTGTCAATCCCTTCTCGGTCACTTACAAAAGTTAGATCTGATAGAGATGATAAGATAATTTTTTGGTATTTTTGGTATAGAGAAAAAGTAAATAATGCAAAGTAAAGCAACGGCGAAAGAAATTGGCAAGTTGACGAGAAACTAATATGATAAAGATAGACCCGGGGGCCATAGGTTTCACTAGTGGCTTCTCTCATGATAGCAGATTTCTACGGTGGGTGAACGAATTACTGTTTAGCAATTGATAGAAAAGCGCATAGTTATGAGAATATCTAGGCATGATCATTGTATATAGGCATCATGTCCGAGCCAAGTAGACCAAAATGATTCTACATCTACTAATATTACTCCACACAACGACCGCTATCCAGCATGCATCTAGAGTATTAAGTTCATAAAAACAGAGTATTGCCTTAAGCAAGATGACATGATGTAGAGGGATAAACTCAAGCAATATGATATAAACCCCATATTTTTATCCTCGATGGCAACAATACAATACGTGCCCTGCTGCCCCTACTGTCACTGGGAAAGGTTTGAACCCAAAGCCAAGCACTTATCCCGTTGCAAGACTATAGATCTAGTAGGCCAAACCAAACCGATAATTCAAAGAGACTTGCAAGGTTATTTAAATCATGCATAAAAGATTTCAGAAAAGAATCCAATATTGTTCATAGATAATCCTGATCATAAACCCACAATTCATCGGATCTCGACAAACACACCGCAAAAAGAATTACATCAAATAGATCTCCTCGAAGATCGAGGATAACTTTGTATTGAGATCCAAAGAGAGAGAAGAAGCCATCTAGCTAATAACTATGGACTCGAAGGTTTGTGGTAAACTACTCACAACTCATCGGAGGGGCTATGGTGTTGATGTAGAAGCCCTTTGAGATCGATGCCCCCTCCGGTGGAGCTCCGGAACATGCCCCAAGATGGGATCTCACGGGTATAGAAGGTTGCGGCGGTGGAATTAGGGTTTCGTGCTCCTCCTCGATAGTTTCATGGTACATAGGTATATATAGGCTGAAGAGGGACGTCGGGGAAGCAACAGGGGGGCCACGAGGGTGCGCGTGGAACAATCAAAAATTATAGATACGTTGGAGACGTATCAGGCCCAACCTCCCGCGTTCCTCGTCTGCCCTTGGGGCGTCCGGATCACCAGGACAGGACCCAGGGGCGAGGGGCTATGAGGCCAGTGAGGCCCCTGAGTCGTGATGCTCAGGGGTCCCCCTTGACGTGTGAGTTGCCCTTGTGAGTTCCATACCTTCTTCCCATCAGCCTTTGCCTGGGAGGGGCGCGCAAGGACTAGGTGCAAGGACCTTGTGAGGTGGTGCGCGCCAGGTCGGACCGACCTGGGCCTAGCCCCCATGTCCAGCCCCTTGCGTGCTCATATCAGGGAGTGGCTCAATGGTCGACCGAGAATTCATCCTGAAGTTAGTGCGGCCCGGTGGCACCCCTAGTTGTTTATCCCCAGTGCGGAGCATAGGGCTACCACTTGGCATGGGCATAGCCGCGTCTCGACCGTGTCGTCCGCTAGCGCGGAGCATTGGGCTTCCACTAGACACGTGGGTGGAGGTCCCTCCGGGGGAGCACTCCGGGCGTGTACAACCTAGCTAGAGGAGGTGTATATGGGCACTCGTGAGCTAGCACAGGACCCACGAGGCCCTACCTCAAGGCGGGTTGCGCCTGGTCTTCGAGAGCTTCTGCGTGACAGGTGTAACCTGCGCCGAAATGAACCTCCGGAGCCCATTGCATGGGAAGGTCGAGCACCAAGGACCTCGGGAGGTGACGTGAGCAAGGCGAGCCCGTCAGACAGAGCTCGGTCACTCGGGTTTGTCAACGCTGCAGGGACGGACCCGAGCATAGGCGTCGTGCTTAAGCTTGTTCATGTAACAACCCCAGGAGGAGCCCCCGGCGCACGTTTCCGCGGAGGCGTCCCAGGCCGCAAAAAGGAAACCGGTTTGCATGCCTCGGCCTGCTGGCCAGCACGCGGCGACTCTCCAAATGATGAAACACCAAACAAGAAACTTTCAAAAAGCAAGGGGGAGACCCAATCTCAAGCAAAGCCAACCCCAGTTGGAGCAAAAATGATACATGCCGTAGGGATGGACCCACATAGCTTGGGGATGATGCAGCCCGAGGGGCGCCCCCAACTGAACAAAACGGAAAATGTCACGTGGCACCATTGCGGGAGTAGTGTTGGAGTAGCCGAAGACGCAAGTTGCAGAAGTTGCTCCTCATGAGTCACCTGGCTCCGGACCTCATGGGGCTCCCGAGGTTCAGGGAGCTCGCGGAGGACCAGTGCCTGCTCCATCAGGATCTCCTGATGCCTGGCCTCGTGAGCCGCCAGGACGCCCCGCATGTGGCGCTGGTGCAGGGTAGCGTGGTTCGGCAGGCCGAAAGGCATGCGAACATAGCTGTGATGGGGGCCCTCGCACCATCCCACCTGGGACGGCCAGTAGAGCTCCAGGGACGCGACTTTGTTGAGCCCTAGGACGTTGACACAGATGTGCAGCTTGCCGCCCGAGCCTGGGACGGCAGTTGCACTTGGTGGTGTGGGGCGACGCTCGCCTCGCATAGCCCTTGGTACCTGCAGGTCTTCGATGATTTGGGTGATGAACTCATGGGCACTCGGCGCCTCGCGCCTTATGCCCTCTTCTCGGAAGCGTGTGCTAAAGCACACCTCCAGATGATGCCCGAGCGCCTCTGATGCGGAGCATCCCAAGGTCATCCCCATGGACCTACCATCTCCTCACCAAGTGCCGAGTGGACCCATGGCACGCGCTCAAGCACGAGCTCTCGAGACCGAGGTGACTTCTCTCCTCTCTCTACGTCATTTCGATTCACATGAGGCATGGCTGCTATCCTCATCAGAAACTCTATGCATACTCAGGCACCTCGAGAGGAACCATTGAGAAACCAAGGAACAAGAGGAATCAAAGGAGGAAGATGGAGGAGAAATCTGCCAAGTCTCAGATTGGCCGGATGATCCGGACGAAGACCCGGATGATCTGGGAAGAGCCCGGACGATCCGGATAATGTGCGCCCCGACAACCGAAGGTACTTCGCCGAAGCCGGCTCATCCGGACCTAGTCCCGGATCATCCGGCCGCACTCGGACGTCCGGACCTGGACCCGGACATCCGGACCCCCCGCTGCAGAAAAGACACTACCGGATTATCTGGACGCCGCCCCGGATCATCCGGACCCCCAAAGCCAGGATCATCCGGCCCAACATCCAGATCATCCAGACCGTGCCTGCGTGCATGACCTTGGGCCGAGGCCCATGTACCCCTTCGCCCCTCCTAGCTTATTTATAGAACTCCACCCATACTTTCTAGGGTTAGATTTTGGTGATAGCTCATCTCATCCTTAGTGGTTCCTCTCCATACGAGACCGCGGCCTCCTCGAAGAAGATCCACACGGATTCAAGACCTTCACGGAGAAGAACATCAAGACCTCCTCATGGAGATGACTACCGCTACTTGTATCATCCTTAGTTGATCGTGGATCGTGTATCACTCTTTGTGTTCCCAGATCTAGCATTTGTGTGACCTAAACTTGTTGATTTGAGTGTTTTCTTCTTGTCCCTCGTGTTTTTCCTCGTGCCCCTCGTGTGCATCCTCGGGATCCCTCCTTTTCGTGAAAGATCGGCCACCTAGGGTTCCACCCTACATCATCTATGGTATCATGAGCCTAGGTTGATCATGAGTTTGGAGCCCCACACCTTGTTTTCTAGCTTGTTTTTGTTGTTTTTAGTCCAATTTCGAAAATCCCCACAAAAATAGCCATACAATTCTTTTTGTGATTTGTGTGTTTTGATGAGATTTTGTTGATTGTGATCCATGGTTAGCTGTGTGACAAGTGGATTTCCTTTTTCCCCACCTCCCCCACCCTCAAACCCGCCCAAAATCCAAGAAAATTTCACTTTCCACCAAATTTTCACCTCTTCCCCGAGTTCATCCCGAGTAGGTTGACCCACCCGGATCATCTGGATCTCCACCCGGATCATCCGGCTACCACCCGGATCATCCGACCAGACATCCGGATCATCAAAACTACACTGACGAAACTCCATTCAACAGTTTTTCTTAGCCACCGTTTTCGCCACCGCAACAACCCTACATACGCCTTCTGCTACACCCTCGACATATAACCCACCATCACCTCCATTGCTTACCCGTCTTCCATATGATTTCACCTCATTTTGTCTTGGACACATTTGAGGTGTGGTTTCTCCGTCTCCGTGTGTGTTTCGGATATTATGCCACCATCCTAACCAAGCTCCTCTCAAAGCTTTACTTGTGTAGGTGTGAGAATCGACAAGAAGTGGTACCAATAGTGCTATTTCCGGGTTACATTATTGAGTGATCATTGATCCATTTTCAACTTCAGTCAAGGTACATTTGGTATTGTCTTCTCCTTTCTCCCACTCATATACTTGCTTGTGATGATGGATAGGCCAAGTACATCTACGAACCCGCTCTTCGATGATCCTCAAGAATCGAACAACTACGTCACCAAACTACATCTCTTCGGCGTCCAACGAGCTCTACATCAAGAAAGTGAAGCTATGCGAGAGCACATTGAGCAAGTCGCCGGCGACACGCGCCAATTTGAAGCAAGAACAAGAGAGCAATTCAACATCATCAACACCAACATGTCTACTCAATTCGATGCGCTACGGACTTTGATAGTCAACCGACGCTCTTCATCCACATCTTTTCAAAGACGAAGCCGCTCAAGTCGCCATACCGACTCCGCGTCCGGCTCAAGTACTCCTACATCAAACACTCTTCATCAAGCCGCACGTCAAGCTCGACATGACAACCGGAATCCATTTCATGACAAGAGCTCCCAAGAGCTATTTCAAGAGAAAGAAAGTCGACATCATCAAAACCAAGCTACACTTGAGCAACCACAAGAACGGCAACGACATCGCCAGCAACAACAAGAGCGAGCACGTCAACACCAACCAGAACAAGATGCCGCGGCTCATCGTCAAGCACAACAATGCCGAGAAGCTCAAGCTCTTGAGGCGCAACGAGCATTACGTGATTCACATCGCAATGTGGCAACTCGCAATCGATACACTCGTCAATAAGAGGATTTCCTTCGCGATGAGATGGAAGAGAGGCGCCACCAAGCTCGAATGCAACAAGAAGTTCCTCCTCAAGCGTGACAAGAGCAACCACCTCAACAAGAACCACAAGCTCGGCAAGTACACCATGACAATGAACATCTACTCCGCCAAGAGTAACATGAGATTGACAATCGTCCAAATCAAGAACGCCTTCACAATAGGCAAGCCAACAATGAAGAGCATCGCTATGGCAAGCTTAAGTTCGCCATGCCAAAGTTTTCCGGAAGCATTGATCCCGAAGACTACCTCTAATGGGCATTGAAGGTTGACAAGATCTTTCGCCTCACAACTTTGATGAAGAAAAGAAGATTGCAATGGCGTCCCTTGAGTTCCAAGACTATGTCCTCATTTGGTGGTAGCAAATCATAGAACTAAGAGAAGCAAAAGGCGAACCTCCTATCACTACTTGGGCTCAAATGAAGGAAGTCATGAGAGCATGCTTCGTGCCAACACACTACAATCTTGACTTGTTCAAGAAGCTACAACTCCTCAAGCAAGGTACCAAGTCAGTTGAAGAGTACTGCAAGGAGATGGAGATTGCCATGATACGAGCAAACATCACGGAAGATGAAGAACAAACGATGGCAAGATTCTTGAATGGACTCAACTACCATATCAAGAAGATTGCGGACTTTCAACCATACACAAATCTCCTCGAGCTAGTACACCAAGCCACCAAAGCGGAGCGACAAGTTCAAGAGGACTACAAGTACTCCAAGTTCACCTCCAAGAACTTCGGCTCTTCCAACCAAGCTTCAATGACTTCGGTTCCGCCTACCTCTACCAAGCCATCTACAACCTTCGGTGACAAGTCAAGCTACAAGAATGTGACTACATCAAGTCGGTCACCTTCTACGAGCAACTTCAAGCCAAGAGCTTCATCATCTACAACTCCAACCGAGGACAACTCAAAGACGAGTTCCATCAAATGTTTCAAGTGCCAACGGCGAGGCCACAAGTCATTTGAGTGCAAGACCGTTCGTACCATGATCATCAATGATGACGGATCTTACGACTCAATGAGCGACGATGAAATGGAAGCCCTTGAACATGTAGCTATGCATCGCCAAGTGAATGAAGATGAAGACCATCAAGTGTTTTGCGACAATGACTCGAGCCCCAATATCGTTGTCTCCAAGGTTTTGACACTACAACATCAACAAGATGACGATCAACGATGTCACATTTTCCATACCATGGCCGGCATCAATGGATGCTCTGTCAAGGTTATCATTGATGGTGGAAGTTTTCATAACTTGGCAAGCGAAGAGCTATGCGACAAGCTACAATTGGTGAAGTCGAAGCACCCTCATCCCTACAAGGTCCAATGGCTTAGCGACACCGGAACTCTTCGAGTCGAGCACACCGTGCAAGTCTCCTTCAAGATAGGCGCCTACGAGGACACACTTGAGTGTGATGTGGTCCCGATGTCCGTGTGCCACCTTCTTCTTGGACGACCATGGCAATACGATCGTGGAGTCACACACAATGGACGGACCAACCATTATAGCTTCAAGATGAAGGGTAAAGAGTTCGTGCTACGCCCAATGTCACCAAGTCAAGTAGCCTCCGACAAACACTTACCTACCAACCATCGTGGAGAGAATGGAGAGAGAGTGAGCCACCAAAAGGAGAGTGAGAGCCACAAGCCAAATATGAGCGACTCCACGATGAGTGACAAGAAACAACTAGTGCTATTCGCCACCAAAACTGAGATGAGAGAAGTGTGTGAGAACCCCTCGAGTGTCTTTCACCTTGTGCTTTTATGCAAAGGGGAAGCCAAACCTACTAACACTTCACCACCTCTACCTTTAGTGTTGTCTCAATTGTTGCAGGAATTCTCAGACGTCTTTCCCGATGAGCTACCACCGGGTCTACCTCCACTTCACGGAATCGAACACCGCATCGACCTCATACCCGGCGCACCACTTCCGAACAAGGCTCCTTACCACGTCAACCCCGAGGAAACCAAGGAGATACAACGGCAAGTACAACAACTCATCGACAAAGGTCATGTACGTGAAAGCTTGAGCCCTTGTGCCGTTCTGGTTATTCTCGTGCCTAATAAAGATGGAAGTTTTCGCATGTGCTCCGATTGTCGTCCGATAAATGCTATCACCGTTAGATACCAGCATCCTATTCCACGTTTAGACGACATGCTTGACGAATTATGTGGTGCTACCATCTTTTCAAAAATTGATCTTAAAAGTGGCTACTACCAAATTCGTATTCAAGAGGGTGATGAGTGGAAAACAGCTTTCAAAACCAAGTTTGGGTTACATGAGTGGTTGGTCATGCCGATGGGTTTATCGGAAGCACCCGACTCATTTATGCTTCTCATGCATTTCGTTCTCCGACCCTACATGGGCGTCTTTGTAGTGGTTTATTTTGATGACATCCTCGTTTTTAGCAAGTCGCTTGAGGACCATATGACACACTTCCGATATGGTTTTACAAACCCTTCGGAAAGAGCGCTTATATGCTAAACATGGATAAATGCACTTTTGGCGTTGACAAAGTCCTTTCCCTAGGATTTGTCATTTCTTCCCAAGGTGTTCACGTTGATGAAACTAAAATTGAAGCAATTAAAACTTGGCCACAACCGACGAATCTCGAACAAGTGCGTAGCTTTCTTGGTTTAGCCGGTTTCTATCAATGTTTTGTGAAGGACTTTAGCACAATTGCTATGCCTCTACACGCCATGAGCAAGAAGAACGCACCCTTCGTTTGAGGTCCTTCGCAAGACACCACGTTCAATGACCTAAAAGACTTGCTCACCCACGCACCCCTTCTTGCCCTACCAAACTTTGATAAACCTTTTGAGATTTATTGTGACGCTAGTGGTACCGGCATAGGTGGCGTGCTCACACAAGAAAAGTGCCCAATTGCGTACTTTAGCGAGAAGCTTTCCGGAGCGCAACTTAACTACCCCATTTATGATAAAGAGCTCTATGCCTTGGTGAGAGTTTTGCGTGTTTGGGAAGATTACCTTAGACCTCATGAATTCATTCTTCATACGGACCACGAGACGCTCAAGTTTCTCAAGGGCCAAACTATGTTGAACAAGCGTCATGCTAAGTGGAGTGAGTTCATAGAGTCTTTTCCCTATGTCATCAAGTACATCAAAGGCAAAGAGAATGTTCTGGTGGATGCTCTTTCCCGTAAATGCATGCTTGTCACAAAACTTGAGTTGAATGTTATTGGCTTTGAGCACATAAAATACTTATATGAGCATGATCCTTTGTTTGCAAATCCTTATGCAAAGTGTTTGACTCACACTTCTTGGGAACGTTACTAAATCAAGGATGGATATCTTATGAGAGCTAACAAACTTTGCATTCCCCAGTCTTCGCTTCGTTTGCTCCTTTTGCAGGAATCTCATGGAGGAGGACTCATGGGACACTTTGGATGTGACAAGACATTTGCTACGCTCTCCAAGAACTACTTTTGGCCCAAGATGCTCCATGACGTCTCACGCTTCACCAACCGATGCTCTACATGTCGCAAAGCTAAGTCAAAAGCTGAATCTCATGGTCTTTACATGCCACTTCCTATTCCATACCATCCATGGGAAGACATAAGCATGGACTTGATACTTGGATTGCCTAGGACTCAAAATGGAAAGGATTCCGTGTTTGTTGTTGTGGATAGATTTTCTAAAATGGCTCATTTCATTCCTTGTAACAAGATCGACGATGCTTCACATGTGGCAAATCTCTTTTGTAGGGAAATCATTCGTCTACATGGAGTACCCAAGACAATCGTATCGGATCGGGACGTCAAGTTCTTGAGCTACTTTTGGAAGACTCTATGCGACAAACTTGGCATCAAGCTCCTTTTCTCTTCGGCATATCATCCACAAACCGACGGCCAAACGTAGGTGATGAACCGCACACTTTCGACGCTTCTTCGTGTGTTGATCAAGAAGAACATCAAGGAATGGGAGGAATGCTTTCCCATCACCGAGTATGCCTACAACCGCGCAAGACATCCGAATACCGGCAAGTCCCCTTTCGAGGTCGTCTACGGCTTCAACCCGTTGTCCCCATTGGACATCCTACCTCTACCTCTACAAGAGCGCATCAACTTGGACACAAGTGCTCGTGCAAGCTACCTCAAGAAGGTGCATGAAGATACAAGGGCAACGATCGAGCGGCAAGTACATCGACTAGCCTCCAAGCTCAACGCCAACAAGAAGCCAATGGTGTTCCTCCCGAGAGATCTCGTATGGCTGCATCTTCGCAAGGTCCGTTTCCCCAACGAGCGCAAGTCCAAACTGCTACCTAGAGCCGACGGACCCTTCAAGGTGCTAGCACGCTACAACAACAATGCCTACAAGATCGACATTCCACGCAACAAGTACAACGTGAGCGATGTCTTCAACGTCAAGGATCTCTCCCCTTTCCATGGTGATGAAGATTTCGATCCGAGGTCGGATCTTTCCCAAGGGAGGGGAGATGATGCGGAGCATCCAAAGGTCATCCCCATGGACCTACCATCGCCTCATCAAGTGCCGAGTGGACCCATGACACGCGCTCGAGCACGAGCTCTCGAGACCGAGGTGACTTCACTCCTCTCTCTACGTCATTTCGATTCACATGAGACATGACTGCCACCCTCATCAGAAACTCTATGCATACTCAGGCACCTCAAGAGCAACCATGGAGAAACCAAGGAACAACAGGAATCGAAGGAGGAAGATGGAGGAGAAATCTGCCAAGTCTCAGATTGGCCGGATGATCCGGATGAAGACCCGGATGATCCGGGCAGAGCCCGGACGATCCGAATAATGTGTGGCCCGACACCCGAAGCTACTTCGCCGAAGCCGGCTCATCCGGACCTAAGTCCCGGATCATCCGGCTGCACCTGGACGTCCGGACCAGGACCCGGACATCCGGACCCCCCGCTGCAGAAAAGACACTGTCGGATCATCCGGACGCCGCCCCGGATCATCCGGACCCCCAAAGCCCGGATCATCCGGACCGTGCCTGCGTGCATGACCTTGGGCCGAGGCCCATGTACCCCTTTGCCCCCCTAGCTTATTTATAGCACTCCACCGATACTTTCTAGGGTTAGCTTTTGGTGATAGCTCATCTCATCCTTAGTCGTTCCTCTCCATACGAGACCGCGGCCTCCTCAGAGAAGATCCACACGGATTCAAGACCTCCTTCATGGAGAAGAACATCAAGACCTCCTCACGGAGATGACTACCGCTACTTGTATCGTCCTTAGTTGATCGTGGATCATGTATCGCTCTTTGTGTTCCCGGATCTAGCATTTGTGTGACCTAAACTTGTTGATTTGAGTATTTTCTTCTTGTCCCACTTGTGTTTTTCCTCGTGCCCCTCGTGTGCACCCTCGGGATCCCTCCTTTTGGTGAAAGATCGGCCACCTAGGGTTCCACCCTACATCAGCCTCCCTCATGGCATTGGCTATATCATAGGCCCTCTAGAGGAGAGCCCCCAAGCCCAGTCTAAGAGGGGTGCCGAGCGCGCCTTCCTATGCGAGGGAGGAAGGCGCCCCGTTCATGGACGCAGATCCTAAGACGTGACCGATAGGTGCTGCTTCCTCGTGTGGCTTCAGGGCGAGCAGCTACTTCTTCTTCTTCGGGACGGCTTCAGGGGGTAGGCAAAGCCCTCGGCATATGAGTTATCCACTGCCGCATCTTGGCAGGCGCGTTCGAGAGCGCACACCGCATCCTTCTCATTACAGGCAACCGCGATGATGCCGCCGCTTCCCGGCATCTTGAGTACGTTGTAGCCGTGGTGAGTCGCTGCCATGATCTTGGCCAAGGCTGGGGTAGTTGAGGATGGCATTGTACGGGAGCCGGATGTGGGCGACGTCGAAGTTGATGGGCTCCGTGTGGTAGTTCTTGCGGTCCCCGAAGGTGATAGGATGGCGGATCTGCCCTATTGGTGTTATAGAGCCGTCGGTCACTCTGGAGAAACGCTTGGTGGGCTGGAGCTGGTTGTATGGCACTTGGAGCGTGTCAAAGGTCTCGGCGGAGAGGACGTTGAGCCCTGCTCCGCCATCGATGAGGGTCTTGGTGACAAGCACATTGCTGATGGTAGGTGAGTAGAGCAGAGGGAGGGCACCGGCCACTGCCGCGCACTTGAGTTGGTGAGCGGAGTCGAAGGTAATGGCGCACTTTGACCATCTGAGAGGACGCGTTATCTTGAGCTTGGGAAGGACTGCATTCACCTCTCGGGCAAACCGCTTGAAGACGCGAATAGATGCCGGGGCCTGAGCGCCTCCCAGGATGCATGCCACGACGCGCGGCTCCTAAAAGCCCCCAACCCCTTCATCTTGGTGGCGGTCGACATTCCTTCTCGGCGGGGGAGGTAGCGGAGGAAGGGCTGCGTTGTCTCGAGGGCGATCTTCACGTGGCTGATCCCTCCAGTGATCCTCGCCAGGCTAGTCCTGCCATGGGCCCTCACGAGGCTGGCCCTGCCAGTGGTCCTCGTGAGGCCGGTCACGCCAGCCTTGGAGAGACTCATGATTCTTCCAGCGTCCTCCTCCACGGCCACCTCCACGACCGTAGCCTCATTCGCCGCGCTCGGGGCGGCGTCCAAGGTGTCTGTCGCGGATGGCCCTGTGTTCCTGACAGCCGTTGGTGTTGTGGCTGTGCACGTTGTGGAAGACGCAAAACAAGAGGCTGCCCTTAGAGGAATCGGGGTAATCACGCCAACATTTCATCTCAGGTTCAGCCGCGAGTACTACCGGTCCTTTGCGCTTGGCCTCCTTGGTCTTGGCCTTCTTATCTTCCGGATCAACCTCGGGAAGCTCGACGAGCGAGAGGCGACCCTCTTCTGCCTTTGAGCACTTGATCGCCAGGTTGAACATCTCTAGAGCTGAGCATAGGTCGTCCTGAATGGCGAGCTCTTCATCTTGACGTCTCAGACGCCAACAGTGAACGCTGAGATGATGGCTTCATCGGATACCTTGGGGATGTTGATGCAAATGTTGGTGAAATGTTGTATGTACTTGCACAGGGTCTCTCCTGGCTGCTGCTTGATTTGCCGCAGGTCGCCCACCGCCGGGGCGGGTCGTGAGTTCCTTCGAATATGGAAATGAAGCGTTCATGCATCTCAACCCAGGAGGAGATCAACTCCTTCGGGAGGTTCAGGGGCGACGAACGAGCGCCGTCTTTGAGAGCCATGGGGAACCTATTGGCCATGACCTTCTCGTCGCCACTAGCCACTTCAATGCTCAGCTCATAGATCTGCAGGAACTCTACATGGTCGGGTGTTCCATCATAGGGTGGGGGTAGATCTGGTTTGAACTTTTCGTGCCAAATGACACGACGAATCTCCGGGGTGAACGCTCGGCAGCCCGCCGTGCTGACTGGTGCATGCTGCTGAGGTGGAGCTTGGTCCAGGTGTTCATGTGGCGCTGCATGAGGAGGCGCGCGACCTTGATGAGGTGGAGCCAAAAGCGCACGCGCCTCGCCTTGGGGCCGCTGCAACACTTGGCAGCTTTCTTCATCATGCGCGGCCACCCTGCATGGCTGGTCACGCTGGGGGGCCACGCGCCTTGACTCGGGGCGACGTCTCTCCGGGGTGGTGGAGGAGGTGTGCCGCCGGCCTCATCGCCTGCCTGAGGTTGTACAGGAGGCAGCGAATGGGATGATGATGGAGCCTCTCCCACGGTGCTGACGAGCTCGGCGATGCGGTCCAGCCAATCTTTGTAGAGGTCATCGGCCGGGCGGTTGCGTAGGAGCTCACGCGCCACGAGCAACGCGGCCTGCGAATTCACCGGTCCGCGACAAGCATGGAAGGACAAAGCAGCCGCTGGAGTCAGCTACGGGGTTGTAGTGTGGCCGTCGCGCCGCGCGGAGAGCAGGAGCAACGAATCCTACTACTCATGGGCAGTGGGGCCGGTGGCAGCGTTTGCCACCGGCGATGGAGAGCAATGGGGGATGCCATCTGGGCCACGCGAGCGGCGAGAGCGGCCCGGCGCTCAGCACGGACGCGGCGAGCGTCTGCCATGGGGCGTTGAGATGACAATGAACTAAATGGACGAAGAGGAGTTTTGACGCACCCCTACCTGGCGTGCCAAATGTCGGATTCAGGGCTCCACAAAATCCTTTTAGGTTCGAACTCTGGGGTGAGTTGCAAGAACTCAACCTCACCTATCTACCTACACGCCATCCCACAAACTAGCTCAATGAACAGGAATGTAAAAGAGACACGAGGAAGTTTGTCTTGGTTTAGGCAACCTAGCGGTGAGGGGCCCTTCTCCAGCAGTGTGGTGAATTAGCCTCGAGACGGGCTGAGGATGAACTAGTACAATGAGTGAACAACCTCTGGAGGTGTGATCTTGCTTTGTGGTGGAGGGAAAGGTCGAAATCATCCGTCCCCTACTGGGTGGTGGCTATCCTACTTATATAGTGGCCTTGGTCCTCTTCCTCCGAAATGTTGGCGGGAAGGGATCCCACAATGGCCAATTTTGAAGGGAGACAACTAGTACATCTTATCCTGACTAAAGGTGGTCTTCGCCTACAAAGCCGCTGATCCTGACGCCATGGTGGGCTCGGCGATGACCTCCATCCTACCATCCTGGCGGTCTTGGTCTCGTTGCATGGAAATGCAAACCTTTGGCAGATTCCTCGGGACTGTGCGTCTGAGCTTGCTTCCTTAGCACCAAAGAGGAAATTGTTGTACTGTGCCCGCTGGTGCCCGCCTGGCCTTGGTCGTCATGGCTTGCGTCATGCAAACCTCGCGAGGTGGGGGTGACACAGAGTTCCCCGCTCCCCAGGAGCCAGCCAGATGAGGCTGCCCCTTCCGGAGGTCTTGGTGTCGTTCGCCCCGCGAGGCTTGGCCACTCGTTAGGGTCTTGAGTGTTGATGCTGAAGATGGGCCGTACCAGGCCTGAAAAGGAGCCACGCCGTGGGACGCAGGCAGGCAAGTCTAGGTACCCTGGTTCCCAGATCGCGAACCGAGCGCAAGATGGAGGACTACCTCAAGCTACATCATGTCCCCTCTGAAGATCAAGTGAAGTGCGCCACAAGTACCTTCCATGACTACGCGTTGATTTGGTGGCTTCACACACCTTCAAAGAGCTTCACTATGAGTTGGC
The DNA here is from genome assembly GCA_902687465.1 of Secale cereale. Classification (NCBI taxonomy): domain Eukaryota; kingdom Viridiplantae; phylum Streptophyta; class Magnoliopsida; order Poales; family Poaceae; genus Secale; species Secale cereale. The sequence continues at coordinate 434,443,626 of LR738715.1, forward strand.
CCAAGATGAAGAAAGCGATGATGCAAGAATTTGTGCCTTCCACCTACACGGAACATCTTCTACACCACATTGAGAACACCATACAAGGATCCAAGTCACTCGACGAGTAATTCAAGAACATGAAGAAAGCCTTGCGACGAGCTGGCGTGGACGACCCCATTTGGATGAAGTTCTACTTCTCGATGGGATTGAATAACAACATCACCAAGAGTATCTTCACCAACAACTATGAGTCCCTCGACGACATGTACATTGGTGCTCTCAAGGTGCAACAAGAACTCATGAAGGCCAAGTCTAATCGACCTCAAGCACACTTCGCGATGACCATGCTCCAAGACGGAGAGCATGAGGCTAGTACCATCGAGATGATCGAGCATGGGATATTCCCTTCGGTAATGGAAGAGAGTGATGATGTGCCATCTTCGGCCTTCATCCACCACTACGACTATGAGCCGATTGAGCATGGGATTTTCCTTTCGACCATGGAGGCGTATGGTGATGAGTTGAGAGACTTATGCCACCATATTTAGAGTGAGAGTGAGATCACCACTAGCCCCATATATGATGAGATGCTCCATTTCTCATGTGAGGAGAGCCACCACCACCACCACCACTTGAGTGAGATGAGTGACTCCACCATATGTGACTTTGAGTGCACCTACCTTGAGGGAGTGAGTGAGCCACCACCACATAGAGAGAGTGAGATAGTGATGTGGAGCATCCCACGATCATCCCCATGTTCACTTAAACAGGACCTCAAGTACCCACCATTGGACACAAGGTTGACTCGCTCCTCTCCGAACCTTCACTTCCCACTTGTGAGACATGGCTACTACCTGAAACATATGTGCTATGCATGACCAGGAACCAAGAGGAAGACCATGAAGCAGCTAAGGAGCAAGTACGATCGAAGGAGAGAAGCATACGCGAAGACGGAGAATAATCGGAGCAAGACTGGACTTTGCCCGGATGATCTGGACCCCCAGCCGGACGATCCGGACCAAGCCCGGATGATCCGGACCGACAATCGGACGATCCGGGTAATATGCCCCGAGGCACCCGAAGCTTGCCCACGAACCCAGTCGATCCGAACCAGGCCCCGGATCATCCGGACGGAGCCGGACATCCGGACTAGGCCCCGGATCATCCGGGCCATCTGCTGCGCGTTGACACCTCCGGACGATCCGGACGGTCACCCGGATCATCCAGACCCCAGACACCCGGATCATCCGGGCCACCTTCCGAATCATCCAGACCCCCACCTGCGTGTGCGAGTTGGGCCGAGGCCCATGTACCCCTTCGTCCCCTAGCCTATATATATGACTCCTCCTCCTCCATTTGAGGGTTAGCTTAGGTTTAGCTCATTTGAGACAGAGCTTTGCTCATCCACTAGTGGTTCATCTCCTTGTGAGTGACTGCGGCCCCTCCACGGAGAAGATCCACACGGACTCAAGACCCCTCACGGGAAGATCCTTCGCGGATTCAAGACCTCCTCACGGAGATGAAATAGCTACCTTTGTATCTTTCCTTTGTTGGATTTGGACCGTGTATCTCGTTGTGTTGAGGATCTAGCACATGTGTGACCATCTCTTGTTGACTTGAGTGTTTTCTCCCATTTCCCCTAGTGATTCCCCTTTGTGTTCTTCGTGTTCATCGTGGGTTTGACTCCTCTTCATGAAAGATCGCCCTAGAACAGATTGACCCCGCATCATATGGTAACATGAGCCACGGTTTCTCACGAATTTGAAGCCTCCCCACCGTTTTCTAGCCTTGTTTTGTTGTGTTCTTCCCCAAATTCAAAAATTCCCCAACAAAAATAGCCCCAAATTTTTTTGTGATCTGTTGGTTTGATGAGATTTTATTGATTTTGATCCATGGATTCGCTTGGTTTCAAGTGGATCTAGCATCTCCACAAGTTTCCCCACATTCCAACCATGAAATCCTCTCAATTTTGAGCCCAAAATCATCCATTTCCGCCCCCAAATTCGTCCCCGAGAGGAAATCCTCATAGAGGCAAAGGTGTCCCGTCTTTCGATGAGATGGTGGCTATAGTTTTGGAGGAAGTCGACTTTGACGATCCGACTACGAACGTGCGAGGACGTCGCACCTTAGCAATCGCTAAACCAACTCCGAGAGGTTATTGACCACGCCGGAGCATGATCAACCTGACCACGAAGGTCTGTTTCCTGCAGGCAAACGAAGAACAAGCACGAAACTGAGATTGCAATCTGGATATTACGAATATAAGAGGAAAGCTTTATTGATCAAGGTGGGGTTCTGTGACGTCTTTGTGTGCTCGTTGAACACAAATGAAGTACGCGAAGTTGCAGCTATGGCGAACTTTAATCTAAACAAAACCCAAAGTCTAAACGACGACCTAAGGGCTGTATATATGGAGGAAGAGGGGGGAATTTCGTGGCCCTTGGAGGAGGGGTCCGAAACCAACCCTAACTCTTGTTTCCCCACACATACGGCCTCTTAAAACAGCCTATACTTAAGTTTTTCGAAAATACATGGGCCTGGCCCAATAATAAGGTGACGCAGCACCTAGAATAGCCTCTAGACGAAATTTATGAAGTGGCATCTTGTATAATCGCCCAAGGCTTCATGCACTCCTTATGGTGGCTTCAAAGTCCTGAAATCATCACTTGTAACTCCGTTCTTGATCCCCTTGCGCATGCCATCAACTCCATGCGTGTTCTTGCTCCAATGTTCATCCTTACGCAAATGTAACCAAACAAGATCTCCAGGTGCAAACACAACATGTTTTCTACCCTTATCTCCAGCAAGTTTATATTTAGCATTCATACGCTCAATGTTTTCCTTAGTTAACTGGTGCATTTTTAAAATCAATTCAGCATGTTCTTTAGCATCAAAATTAACCTTCTCCGAAGATGGAAGAGGCTACAAATCAGTATGTGCACGAGGTAGGAAACCATACACAATTTCAAAAGGGCACATCTTAGTAGTAGAATGCAATGAAGGGTTATAAGCAAATTCAATATGAGGCAAGCATTCTTCCCACATTTTCTTATTATTCTTCAAAACATCCCTAAGCATAGTAGACAAAGTTCTATTGACTACTTCAGTTTGTCCATCAGCTTGGGGGTGACAAGTAGTACTAAAAAGCAGTTTAGTCCCCAACTCAGCCCATAAACATCTCCAAAAGTGGCTAAGAAATTTAGTATCACGATCTGAAACAATAGTATTTGGCACACCATGCAAGCGAATAATTTCACGAAAGAACAAATCAGCAACGTTAGCAGCATCATCGCTTTTATGACATGGTATAAAGTGTGCCATCTTCGAGAACCTATCCACGACAACAAATATGCTATCCCTCCCCTTCTTTGTTCGAGGTAAACCCAAAACAAAGTCCATAGATATATCTTCCCAAGGAACACTAGGGACATGCAAAGGCATATATAAACCATGAGGATTGAGTCGTGACTTAGCTTTTTGACATGTAGTGCAGCGAGCAACAAAACGCTCAACATCCCGTCTCATCTTTGGCCAAAAGAAATGTGTAGCAAGTACATCCTCCGTCTTCTTCACGCCAAAGTGTCCCATTAATCCTCCTCCATGCGCCTCCTGCAACAAAAAAAGACGAACAGAGCTAGCTGGAATGCATAGCTTGTTAGCACAAAACACAAATCCATCATTAACGACAAACTTGTTCCATGTTCTCCCTTCTTTGCAATTCTGCAATACATCTTTAAATTCAGCATCATGCACATATTGATCTTTGATGGTCTCCAAACCAAATATTTTAAAGTCAACTTGTGAAAGCATAGTATAACGATGAGACGATGCATCAGCAATAACATTTTCTTTTCCCTTCTTGTGTTTAATAACATAAGGGAAAGTCTCTATGAATTCAACCCATTTAGCATGTCTATGATTCAGTTTAGCTTGACTTTTAATATGTTTCAAAGATTCATGATCAGAATGTATAACAAATTCTTTGGGCCATAAATAATGTTGCCATGTCTCTAAAGACCGAACAAGAGCATATAATTCTTTAGCATAAGTAGAATAGTTCAGACTAGGCCCACTCAATTTTTCAGAAAAGAATGCAACAGGTTTGCCATCTTGTAATAACACAACTCCTAATCCAATTCCACTAGCATCACATTCAAGCTCAAAAGTCTTATTAAAATCAGGAAGTTGGAGTAAAGGAGCATGTGTCAACTTATCTTTCAAAACCGTGAAGGCTTCTTCTTGTGCGGTATCCCAAACAAAAGGCACATCCTTCTTTGTAAGCTCGTTGAGAGATGCAGCACTGGTGCTGAAATCTCTCACAAAACGCCTATAGAAACCAGCGGGGCCAAGGAAACTCCTCACTTGTGTGACCGTTTTGGGATGCGGCCAACTCTCAATAGCTTCAATCTTAGCTTTATCAACTTCAATTCCCTGTCAACACGTAGCTAAGAAAAGAGACTCGGTCGGTGCAAAAGGTGCACTTCCCAAGGTAACCAAACAAACGTGCATCACGTAGAGCAATAAAAACAACACGTAAATGTTCCAAATGTTCTTCCAAAGATTTGCTATAAATCCGTATATCATCAAAATAGACTACCAAAAATCGTCCAATGAAAGCACGTAAAACTTCGTTCATTAGTCTCATGAAAGTACTAGGCGCATTAGTTAACCCAAAAGGCATGACTAACCACTCATATAAACCAAACTTAGTTTTAAATGTTGTTTTCCATTCATCTCCCAATTTCATACGAATTTGATGGTATCCACTACGCAAATCAACTTTGGAGAATATTGTAGAGCCACTCAATTCATCAAGCATATCATCTAGCCTAGGAATAGGATGACGATAATGAATAGTAATATTATTAATGCCTCTACAATCAACACACATACGCGACGTACCATCCTTTTTAGGCACTAGTATAATAGGAACAACACAAGGACTAAGAGATTCGCGTATATAACCTTTGTCGAGCAGCTCCTATACTTGACGCATAATCTCCTTCGTCTCCTCTGGATTGGTACGGTATGGTGCACGGTTGGGTAGAGATGCACCGGGAATTAAGTCAATTTGATGCTCAATCCCTCGAATAGGTGGTAATCCCGGTGGCACGTCTTGTGGAAAGACGTCAGCGAACTCCTGCAAAATTTTATTGACGGCAGGGGGCAAAGAGGAAGGCACGTCCTCGAATGAAAATAATGCCTCTTTGCACACAAAAGCATAGCAAACAGATTTGCTAAAATCTAGCTCATCAATATCAGATTTGGTGGCAAGTAAACATGCACTTTTCAATTTAATTTCAGAAGCAACAGTAGATGGTTTATTATTAGGCTTCATTTGTTGCTCAAATTCTTTTGCCACAATCTGACTTTCACTCTTATTTTTCTCCTGTTTGGCTTTATTAGCTGTATTAATATCATCTTTCAAAATGGAATCAGGAGTCATAGGAAGCAAAGTAATATTTTTATCCTTATGAACAAGAGTATACTGATTGTTTCTACCATGGTGTATAGAATTTTTATCAAGTTGCCATGGTCTACCAAGTACTAAGGAACATGCTTGCATAGGTACCACATCACAATCAACATAATCAGCATATGTAGAGATACTAAAATGCACACGAACAATACGTGTTACCTTAACCTTGCCGCTGTTGTTGAACCATTGGATGTAGTAAGGATGTGGATGTGGTCTTGTGGTGAAAGATAGCTTCTCCATCATCTTCGTGCTAGCCAAGTTGTTGCAACTCCCTCCATCTATGATCACGCGAACAGAACGTTCCTTCACAACTCCCTTTGTATGGAACAAATTATGCCTCTGCTTTTGCTTAGCTTGTGTAACCTGCACACTCAAAACACGTTGAGCAACTAAACATTCATACTTGTCAGCATCTTTAGGAGCCATGCATTGCATCTCATGATCAGAATCGTCTCCACCGTGTTCTTCACGTGTAATAAGAGCCAAAGTCTCCTCATCATAGTCACTAGCGGACTCATACCCACCATCCTCAGTAGCAATCATTACACGCTGAGATTTGCATTCTCTCGCAAAATGTCCTCTTCCCTTACAACGACGACAAATAATATCACTGGTGTGCCCTGTTGATGCCATGGAAGAAGAAGAACTTTGTGCAGGCCCGATAGGTGTGCTCTTGGCAGATAATGGTGGTTGTGCCTGCTTCTTTGTATCACGGCTGGAGGTAACAGCTGATAGAGGTGTCAGTGCAGTAGAATGTGTGGAAGTAGAGGATGCACGCGGTGTCCATGATGAAGGTCGACCTGCAGAAAAGTTAGTCAGCGCCAATGCCTGTCGATCCTGCACTTCATGTTCAGCTTTACAAGCAAGATGGAATAAGCGAGTGATATTATTATAATCTTATACTCTAGAATGGTCTGAATCTCTCTATTTAATCCACCCATAAAACATGCAAGCATAGCTTCATTCTCCTCAACAATACCACATCTAATCATGCCAGTTTGTAATTCCTGATAATATTCTTCTACAGAATTTTTTCCTTGTCTTAAGCGCTGCAATTTTTGAAGTAATTCACATTGATAATATGGTGGAACCCAACGAGCACGCATAGCAGTTTTCAAAGCAGCCCAAGTAGTTGGAATAGGATAGAATCTACAATGTTCAGACCACCAAACACATGCAAAACTAGTGAAAGCACAAACAGCAGCAGGAACACGTCTCTCCTCGGGATATTGTAAACATGTAAAACGTTGTTCAGTTTCTAACTCCCAAGTAAGATATATATCAGGAACATATCTACCCTCAAATGGTGGAATATTCAATTTCAATTTAGGAAGATGGTCTTGTACCTCAGGTGGTGGTGCAGCCTTACCGTTGCGATGATATGCATGAGGACGACCTGGTGGTGGTGCTGGTGGTTGCACATAGTTCTGATTTTGGTCAGCCTCATCCTCATAATAGTCCTCCACCTCTGCAGTAACAGCAGGAGCTACAGAAGCATCAACACTGGCACCAGAAGTTTGACTAGGCTCAAGGGGAACGCGCTATGCTCGTCCCACTTGATTTGGAAGGCGACGTTGTTGTTGTTCTTGTTCTTGTTGTAGAGGTGCGACAGCTGCAGCGGACGGTGGTGGTGGAAAACGCGAAAGCAATTCAGCAAACTTGTTATCGAGCTTTGTTTCAAACTTCTTCTCCATGCCATCTATCTTCTCCATGGCCTCTTCAAATCTGTTTAGCACATCTTGCACCTGTCCACTCATCATTTGCTGAAATTATCATGAAGCTTCTTGTTCGTCAAGTTCTCCCAGTAAGTCTCGTCGGCTTGTGATCCTAGCATGGTTAGCAGCAATAGAAACACACAAGAAGATGATCCTACAGACTACTAACAAGTGGTGGTGGTGGCGGGTGTCACAAATCCGTCAAGCAAATCTCAAATTCTCACCAGTTCTTACCCAGCAGCAGGCGGTGATCGGCAACCGACGTAGTCAAAACTCTCAAAGCTTGGATAGAGCGATTACCAGGGAGAGTCAAACGCACGATGTAGATGTATGTGGAGCTGGGAAGGCTTATAATATGGTAGCAAAAAGGGTCAGTAATAATCAATTCAGAGATGCAAAGTTGAATAAACGCTCAACGACGGTACTGTGCTGGTCCTTGGCTAGACCGTGCTAGAGATGCGAGCCTAGAACACTAACAAAATCACGGCACGGCACGTAAACAAGGGAGGAGCACACTCTGAATTTTTTTCTCTTTTTTTGCACTTTTTTTCCTCCTTTTTTTTGTTCCGCAACTATTTTTTTTTCGAAAAATTCTACAAATGGTCAAAAAACTGCCTAGCCAGAATTTTCCAGACTTAGTTTTTTTTTAGTTTGGAACTATTTTTCTACTGCGGGTAGCATGGATGTTTGGGAGTCCTTCTCTGTCACGACTCGGAGTATGGCGTGATCTAGAAATCCAAAACAGAGTAACAAAATACTGGACTCGAAATAGGACTGGTGGCGGAGATGAATCTGATGGAACTCGGACTGGTGGCGGAGATGAATCTGGTGGAACTCGGACTGGTGGCGGATATATGTTGCAGGTGGACGCGGATTGGCGTGATGGCGGCGGATATGTGGTGGCCTATATGGACTCGGATTGGCGGTGAATATGTGGTGGTGGTATATGGCAGCGGTGATGAAGTTGGTGCGGTGTTGGTATATGGCAGCAGCGATGATGATGATGCGGTGGTGATATATGGCAATGGCGACGTGACAACCTATGAACAGAACTCGAAACTTTAAAGGACTAGACGCTAAGACCAGCAACTTGACACGACGATGCAACCGCAAATTCAACAAAGCAAATACAGAAAAGATTATGCAAAGGCTCAGATTGGTTTGGATGGGATGAACTAACCCTATTTTTTTTGGCTTTTTCATGGACTATACGTATGAAGAAAAGACTCGATCTAAACTACGAAAAACTGTAAAATCTCACCGAGCAACCTGGAAATCTGATACCACTTGATAGAGGCAAATGTGTCCCGTCTTTTGATGAGATGGCGGCTATCGTTTTGGAGGAACTCGACTTTGACGATACGACTACGAACGTGCGAGGACGTCACGCCTTAGCAATCGCTAAACCAACTCCGAGAGGTTATTGACCACGCCGGAGCACGATCAACTTGACCACGAAGGTTTGTTTCCTGCAGGCAAACGAAGGACAAGCAAGAAACTGAGATTGCAATCTGGATATTGCGAATATAAGAGGAAAGCTTTATTGATCAAGGTGGGGTTCTATTATGTCTTTGTCTGGTCATTGAACACAAATGAAGTACGTGAAGTTGCAGCTATGGCGAACTTTAATCTAAACATAACCCAAAGTCTAAACGACGCCCTAAGGGTTGTATATATGGGGGAAGAGGGGGGAATTTCGTGGCCCTTGGAGGAGGGGTCCGAAACCAACCCTAACTCTTGTTTCCCCACACACACGGACTCTAAAAAGAGCTTATACTTAATACATGGGCCTGGCCCAATAATAAGGTGACGCAGCACCTAGAATAGCCTCTAGACGAAATTTATGAAGTGGCATCTTGTATATTTCGTCCAAGGCTTCATGCACTCCTTATGGTGGCTTCAAAGTCCTGAAATCATCACTTGTAACTCTATTCTTGATCCCCTTGCGCATGCCATCAACTCCATGCGTGTTCTTGCTCCAATGTTCATCCTTCTCCAAGCTAGGCCCTTCATTTGTAAGCAAAACAAATGTATCCAATTTAGGCATCATCATATTCTCATGAACATTAGAATCATTACCAAGAAACAAAAGTACCTGGTAATTTAATTGGCGTGCGCGAGCTCTAGTAATTGGTCCAGTATATGTAACAGTAGGGGCTGTGGGTGTAACAATGGTATTGATGTCCTCATCAAATCCCGAGTGGAGTTCACCCGCCCGGATCATCCGGAAGAAGTCCCGGATGAGCTGGACATTCTCCCGGACGTCCGGGTAATCCGCGCACCCGAATACCCGTACTGGAACTGATGAACCTGGATCAGCCGGATGTTCTCCCGGATCATCCGGACATAGCCCGGATGAGCTTGACTTTCTCCCGGATGTCCGGGTAACCCTGAAACTGACGCGGCTGAAATTTTGTTTGGCCATAACTAATTCATCCGGAGTCCATTTTTGACGTTCTTTAGCTCGTTTTGAAGCTATTGACATCCCCCATCCCACAAAAATACTACCATCATCATTTGACTCCATCAAAGTTTGTGAAATTTGGCAAGTTTGCCTAGGCCTTCCACCATATCATCTGCATAGCCACCATAGCCTTCCGCAATCTGACCCATTTTGTCCACCATAGCATTTGTGGTTGCTTGAGTAGTGATTTGAGTCTCCTAAGGTGTTTAGGATACTTAGGGACGATTGCTTCTTCATCAACCACCACCACCACTTCCGCATAAACATTGCCCACTATATATTTCCACCAACCCAACTTAACCCAATTTTTTTCGACCTTGTTTGAGTCGTGGCTAGAGTCTCCTAAGGTGTTTCGGCTACTTAGGGACCGTCACGATAACTCCGACACGCAAAACCCTTTATTCCACTTCCGCTTTCACGAGTGCATAACCTCCACCGCTTTCCTGCTACCACCATTTGAAATTTTTCCTTGAGATTTTGAGTTGTGGTTTTTCCGTTTCCTAAGGTGTTTCAGCTAATTAGGAATGGGTCTACATCAAGAACACCGCCTCTCATCATCGACTCAGATGGTAACCTCGACGACATCATTGTATATTCCCCTTGCAATTGCATTATTAACCCCTAGCCCATTTCGCATCACTTACCTATCGAGACTAGCCTTTGAGTATTGCTGGCAACGTTACTTGTGCACATTAGTGATCATCGATCCGCCCTTCCATTGCATACATACCACATCATCTTGGTATCATCATATCATCCCTTGTGTCACAAGATTGTTCCCTCATATACACAATTGCTATCTTGGTTTATGCATTTTGCATAGTGGCCATACAAAAGAAAAGAGAATAAGCTTTTAAGCAAAAAGAGAAAGACAAAGAAGCTTGTAAGCAAGAGCCATAGCATCATACCACATTGCATATAAAATTGCCATATCTGATCATCTTGGATCATCTTGTGCTAAAAGCACCGGAACATCATACACATAGCATACTTGTGATAGGAAGTCACTACATTTTGTCTCATATAGGTAGTGCACAAGTTCGTATCCGCCTATTGAGCAATCAGCTAGCATCTCTCTAGTGTAGTGCGACAAGAGCATTTTTCGTGGATTCCACATTTTCAGCCCAATCCTTGGTTGCACAACCACATTTATCTATCCGTGTGTGTGTTTCCCAGTGCCACTCCTTTCTATTGGTCTACTTGTAACATTTGCGAATTTGTGAATCTCTTTCAACTTTACTGACTCTTGCTAACTTTTGCATCAAATTTTTGTGCCACTATCCTCACCAAGCTCCACCAAAAGCTTTACTTGTGTAGGTGTGAGAATTGACAAGAATCGGTACCAATTGTGCTATTTCCTTGATACATTATTGAGTGATCATTGATCCATTTTCAACATCGGGTAAGGTACATTGGTCTAGTTCTTCTCTTTCTCCCACTCACCACTACTTGAGTCTTGTGATGGATAGGCAAAGCATTTCATCTCCGGTTTTCGACATCGACGGCGTGAACAACTACATCCATGAGCAAACCATCGGACTACAACGAGCAATGCAAGAGTGCTTGGGCAACATCGCCGTCGAACTACGACACTCCGAGACAAGGACAATGGCTTCCTTCGACGACATGTGCGACCCCTTCAACAAACAAATGGCAGAGCTCGGACACTTGGTGGTCGATTACAAGTCTTCTTCCCCTTCGTCATCCTCTCGGCGGCGACGTTCAAGTCTCAAGTCTTCGAAGCGCCAACATGATGCAAGTGCAAGTCTTCCACGTCCACACCGCCATGGCAACCATCGACATTGTCATGAAGGGCAAGTCACCTCCAAGCATCATGTGCACGATGACGACAAACGAAATCTACCAAGGGCTCAAGCACTACAATGACACCATCAAGATGAAGATGCTCGACACGCTCAAACATACAAGTCCGAAGACGCTCTACTTCACGCCAAGCCCAAGCTTCAAGAGCACATAAGAATACCGCGAGACAAGAACACCGAAGACGGAGCTATGGCTACAACCACCACTTCGGCATCTTTTCCAAGTGCTATCAAGGCGTCTTCGCCTTCGGATGTACGGCATCTTCGCCTACTTCCCATGAGTTCGCCTACATCGACGTCTTCATCATCAAGGCGATCATCTACGAGTGACGACGACAAGATGGTTGAGCATGGGCCATCCCCTTCGACCAAGGAGATGAGCATGAACCTCTTCGACACCATGAAGATGGCGCCCATATTGGACTCCTACTCCGGGTCAAGCTATGCGAGCAAGCATGAGACCTTCTCTTTGATCGCGGAGGAGCGTGATGGTTTGTCACACCCTACGGCATTCATCTTTGGAGGCGTTACAGATGAGGAAGTTGAACATGGAGACTATTGCACCTACACCTCTTCGACATACACATATGACGAGATGCCCCAATTCCCATGTGAAAAGAGCCACCACCACATGAGTGATACGAGTGACTCCACCATATGTGACATTGAGAGTATTTCCTTTGAGAGGATGAGGGTGACCATTGCTAGCCCCAGACAAGAGAGCATGTCACTTCTCCTATGTGATGTTGAGAGCCATTTGAGTGACTCCTCCAACCATACGAGTGAGAGCATCCAAGAGGGAGTGAGTGAGCCACAACACTTAGTGAGTGAGGTAGTTGATAGGGCATGTGAGGCCACTATGATTTCTAACGACTTAACCTCTACTCCGAGCGTGTTTTCTTCGGTGCTAGGTCTCCTACAAGAGGACATGCCTACCCTCGACGAGTTCGTCTGTCCAATGGACAACCCAATGGCCATGGTGGAAGAAGATGCATCACCCACATGGTCCCATCATGATGAAGAAGAGCACGATTGGATCTTGAACACCTCACCTACAACGCATGAGCGACACTCCAAAGGTAACATAGGTCATGGTGCTTCTTTCGTCCCACTTGTGGACTATCTTGAGAATGATTGCTTGCATGATGTTGACACACCTATTCCCATGCTTCATGCTTGTGCGAATTCATCATGTCATGACTTACCTATTTATGATGAATATGATGATGAGCATGTTGAGTTGCCTAGTTGTGATGCTATGCTCCATAGGATATCATGTGAAAATTCTTTTGGTCACATCATGTTTGATAATCCTTTGAACTTGTCATATGCTATGAGTGAGATTTCTCACATTGCTTCATTTCAATCTCAACATAGTAACTATGCATGCCCCATTAAAATCAATCCTATTTGCACTTGTGGCATAGATGACAAGATGATGGTCATTGGCTTTTGTTTTTCATGTGATGATATTGCCATGCTTCCTTTACATGATTTGCGCAATTCATCCACTATGCCATGCCATGAACACATTGTTCCAAATATGCATTGTTTTGGCTGTTATCAATATTCTCCATGTGATGTTTCCATTGATGCTCATGAGGAGACCCCCATAGTTTCCCCATACATACTAGGAGATCTTGATGCATGCCATACCTTGCATGATTACCATGATTGTGTGCACCATATGCATTCCATGAATAACAATGCTCTAAATATTTCTTGTGATGCATTACCAAATTCGAGTCTCCATTATGCCATACATAACAACAAACCTCTTATGATGGATGACATGTTTCTATATCACGCATCTCATTTATTCGAGCATTTGCTATTTTGTGCTAACGAACACATGCACGTGCGCATCATGATGGATGATGTGTACATATACCACGCACACACATGTGTACATTTTCCTTTGTCTTTGTTTTGTGTAGGTACTCATGAACATTTGTCAACCTCACAATCCCATGAGTTGACAAAACGAGCTCTTGAGAGCAACGACGATTTGGGATCCCGTGGATTGTCCTTACCACCATTATCTTCGCGCAACCACTACGCCCATCTCTTTTACTTGGCTCTCACATGACTTTGGGCTATTTACCACTTGTTACATTAGGCCCATTCTATCGTGTTCACTTTGCATGCTATGCCTCTTGCTATGACTTTGCCATGCAATTGTGACCCTTGCTTGCATTTACCCATGATTCACCATTCTACTACTATGTGTATTTTCCTGCTTGGTGGAGATACTTGTAGCTATTGCCATGATTTATTTGTGCTCCATGCTATTGATGCTTATTGTGTTGGGAGAGTCATGATGTACCATTCCTATTTACATATGTCCTCTCGCCAATACATTGATCCTATTTTGCTCATATCTTGCTTTCATGCTTGTGCTATGCCATGTGCATTATTCATGCCTACTATTTGCACACATGACATGCTTGCCATGATTACCTCTAGTACATTGCATCTGCGCACTGCTAGTTTGTTTGCCTCGATCGCTATGATTTCTTGCTATGTTGCATCACCCATGTTCCACTCTTACTTGCTTTCTTGGGTTGATGACATATATGTTCATGCCATTCACATGATCCACATTGATCATTGTCACTTGTCTCCATTAGTTGCATCTATCATTTTCACTTGTATTGAGTGCAACAATGCTATATTTGTTGATCTTGGAGACTTGGCCACCATACTTGTGATGCATGCTTGTTTGTTTGAGCTTCATGCCTTTGGTTGTTATCGCATCATATCTTACATGTCATGCCACATTACCTTGTCCTTTCTTATGATAAGTAGGATGACTACACTTGTTGGGTATCTTACCATACGAATGATAGGTTTTGCAAGTCCGCTAACCTCATTTGTTTTTCCGAGTGTTTGTCATGTTCTTTCATTTTGTAGGATTCACAACGCGGTGTCATCATGCGACAACTTGATCATGTGAAGGCATACACAATGTGCAACACCAACATTTGTGAGAACATTCATAAGGTGAATTCCTTCTTTGTGAGCCATCCTCACATATGCATATTCGATGGGCCATACTTTCATTGTTGTTTCCTTCTTGTTGCCTACATGATACACCTACGAGATGGAGGACCGACATTGGAGATGGACCCTATGGACCTTCAAGTTGAGGAGCGCTCGGACTTATTGGAATTACCTTCGGAACTCCACTTATTCCACGACATTGAGCATTGGTATATCGACACCTCTTTGACACATTGCACCAAATCCTTCATATTTGTTGATTGTGTGCTCACATGCCATGCTCCATGGACATATGATTCCCATAACAAATTTGCATCTTGCGCATGGATTGACTCTCATTATGATTGCCTTGTTGCATCTTGTATTCCCACGTCATCCATGATACATGAGCTTGTGCACTTTCTTAGCAAATTTGTTGTAATCTTTCTTGATGGACTCTTCATACATCTTGACCACATTGCCAAATATCAAGTGCATGACAACATAGTCATATTGAGCATCCATTGCCATGTTCATGCTCTTGGTAAACCATCACACTATGACATCATTTTGCACAATGGTAGCATTGATCACATTCATAACACCTTTGTATGCACCACAAATGCATTTGCTCACATGAATGCTTTACATGTCATTGTACATCTTTTAGATAAGCATCTTGTGCCTTGCCATGCCAAAAGTTGTCACACGCACTCATTCTTACATGATGGAAACTTTGTGTGCGCTAACCATTGTATTTCCAAGTGTACTTTGTGTTTGCTCATTTTACATGTACCACATAACGGAGACACCTTGGAGTACTTGGATTGCGCCATGCCCTCAACTTCGTCCAACTACAAGTCCGTTCACAACAACCATTGCCATGGTGATGAGCTTTTTGATCCGAGGTCGGATCTTTCCCGGG
>LR738715.1:434459031-434485251 GCA_902687465.1 Secale cereale
GGAGATGATGCAGAGCATCCCACGAGCATCCCCATGTTCACTTTGACAGGACCTCAAGTACCCACCATTGGACACAAGGTTGACTCGCTCCTCTCCGAACCTTCACTTCCCACTTGTGAGACATGGCTACTACCTCAAACATATGTGCTATGCATGACCAGGAACCAACAGGAAGACCATGGAGTAGCTAAGGAGCAAGTACGATCGAAGGAGAGAAGCATACGCGAAGACGGAGAAGAATCGGAGCAAGAATGGACTTGCCCGGATCATCCGGACCCCTAGCCGGACGATCCGGACCGACACCCGGACGATCCAGGTAATATGCCCCGAGGCACCCGAAGCTTGCCCACGAAGCCGGTCGATCCGGACCAGGCCCCGGATCATCCGGACGGAGCCGGACATCCGGACCAGGCCCCGAATCATCCGGGCCATCTGCTGCGCGTCGACACCTCCGGACGATCCGGACGGTCACCCGGATCATCCGGACCCCAGACACCCGGATCATCCGGACCCCCACCTGCGTGTGCGAGTTGGGCCGAGGCCCATGTACCCCTTCGTCCCCCTAGCCTATATATATATGACTCCTCCTCCTCCATTTGAGGGTTAGCTTAGGTTTAGCTCATTTGAGATAGAGCTTTGCTCATCCACTAGCGGTTTATCTCCTTGTGAGTGACTGCGGCCCCTCCACGGAGAAGATCCACACGGATTCAAGACCCCTCACGGGAAGATCCTTCGCGGATTCATGACCTCCTCACGGAGATGAACTAGCTACCTTTGTATCTTTCCCTTGTTGGATTTGGACCGTGTATCTCGTTGTGTTGAGGATCTAGCACATGTGTGACCATCTCTTGTTGATTTAAGTGTTTTCTCCCATTTCCCCTAGTGATTCCCCTTTTGTTCTTCGTGTTCACCATGGGTTTGCCTCCTCTTCGTGAAAGATCAGCCTAGAACGGGCTGACCCCGCATCAGATAGTTGATAGG
Source organism: Secale cereale (assembly GCA_902687465.1). Taxonomy (NCBI): domain Eukaryota; kingdom Viridiplantae; phylum Streptophyta; class Magnoliopsida; order Poales; family Poaceae; genus Secale; species Secale cereale. The sequence continues at coordinate 434,460,013 of LR738715.1, forward strand.
TCTCGTGAGGACAATTTCAACTCTAACAACTTGACCTCTACCTCTATTGTGTCTTCTAGTTTGGTTCTAGGTCCAATATATGATGACGCCCCAAACCTCGATGACTCCGTCCTTCCTTTGGACAAGACGATGGCCATGGTGGAATATGATGCACCCCCCCCCCCACATGGTTCCATCAACATGATGATGATGACCTCAAATTGGTCCTTGCCACCTCACGTACACCACATGAGTGGAATGAGAAAGGTAACAAGGTGAAGGTGATGCTCTTGTCCCACTAGTGGACATTCTTGAAATTGATTGCTTGCATGATGTTGTGTAACATCCCATATTTTTAATTTGAAATGCTATACATAGATCATATTGCATTGCATATTTTATTGCATTTGTGTGCTCGCGATCCTCGAAAATTCTAAGCAACTCAAGGACCCACGGAGAGAGTTGGGGATTTTACTGTTTTCGTATTTGAGTTTTCTCAAATACCGGTACGGGGATCACTTTGGTTTTAATTGTTTTTCTCTCCTAAAAATATTTCTTAGTAAAATATATGAGTGGAGATAATATGAGTTCTCCAAAACAAAATAAATACTGGAGGAAAATATTAAAATCACTTTTGGAATTTTATTCGGATTTATTTGTGATTTTATTTGGATAGGAAAAATGTGTGTTTTTCAAAACTGCATTTAGGTCTGGTAAAAATGTTCACTTTGTTCTAAATATTATTAGAGGACGGTGAAAATTTATTTCAGAATTTTTGTAGTATGTTTAGTATTTTTTTTCACCTATTTTAGTACGTCAAGACTTAAAAACGTCAACCGACCTAGTCGGGCGGTACCCGACTAGGACTCCTCTAGCCGGCCCCTTTAAAAGGCGAGGCCCGAAGCCCCGCAGCCCACCATCCCCCGGCGCCAAAACCCTAGCCCGACGCTACCCGAGCCGCCACTCGCGCCGCCGTCGGAGCCGCCCGGCCGCCCGCCTAGCGCCGACTGTCGCTGGTGCCCGCCGTCGACGAGGTAGATGCCGTCCCGAGCCGCCGCCCGTTTTTTTAGTAAACCCTAGATCTGATTTTTTAAATAGATCAGTTCGCGGTTTAGTTAAGTAGCGGACGTTCCTCCGTACGTTCGTTTTAACGAACGTTGTTCGCCCCTTAGTCACAGATAACGAACGTTCGTTCGTTAGCCTGTTCGTCAGTTTTTCTTTTTCAGGGTTTTTCCGTGATTATTTTCGATCGCGATTTATACCCTAATCTTGTTTTTAGTTTTTCTTTTCGCTCGAAAGTCGGAATCATGCGATTCAAGCGCCCAGATCCTCGTCTCGAAGCCCTCTTTCCGTTTAACCAACTTGAACAAGGTTTTACTACTGTAAAATTTGACTTTAGATCAAACTAGTAAACGGATCTTGTTTCTTTCGCAGTTTGAGTTTCGTTGCTCCGTTTGATTTGATTCTTTTTCCAAACCGGAGTTCTTAAGTTGAACTTTCTAGTTAGATCTTCTTATTTGGAGTTTTATCTGTGCGTATTTGCTTGATTGCTTATGTATGCTATTGTTTGATTGCGATAGAATTCCCGGAGTGCGAAGCGTGCTACTATGAGTCCCTAGGTTTTGCGAATCATCAGCAAGGCAAGTAACACTTTGATCATACCCTTTATTACCCAGTTTTTATGCATTAGATCAAACCGTCACACTTTGCATGACTAGGATCTCTTCATTTGTGGGTCTGGGAAGTAGATTGAGGTAGAACCTATTACCTGCATTATTTTCAAACCCCTGGGAGTTACTTCTACGTTATGCTTAGGTTGCCATGTTATGCTCGTAGACGTGGATTGGGTTTGAGAGTATCCATGACAGATGCGAGTTGTTAATTAATGGTTCAACTTAAGGTGGCTACTTTAATACACATCTGGGTGGATTGGTTGCAGGGCACCTGGAGAATCTAGTGTTGTCCTAGGAAATCCCGGAGGAACCGTGTGATTATCCTATGGAATGCCACCCAGGCTCAAAGGGATCCTAAAACTATTCATGCTAGAAACTTCCGTGTGCAGCCACAATACCATTATGGGCTCTGGCATAGTATGTGTAAGTTGTGTGAGCTCTTTCAGTGGTGGACTGGCAAATGTAGGGGAAAGTAGGTGTACCGGTCCACCCGGGGTAAAGAGTAAATGCTTCTGAAAGACTGTGTCTCGGTCATCCGTTTCTCAAACACCATGCAGTGCAAGAAATCCAACGGAGGAGATCGAGTCTTGTGGGGAAAAGTGCGCAGACCTTTGCAGAGTGTACAAACTAATCATGATTAGCCGTGTCCCCGGTTATGGACATCTTGAGTATCTGGTACTTGAATTATTGGTTGATCTCAACACTCTAAAATAAATTTGTTGGGTTAATGATGACTACTTTAATTGGGATTGAGTTGGAGGAACCTTCTCAATGATGTTTCAACCACCATGATAGTTAAAATAAAATTCATTCCTTTGTTGTAGGGAAAAATTGGCTTTATGCAAAACTTTAACCTTAGAGCCTCCACCAGCCAAATATGCGTATAGTGTTAGCCTTTATTCTGTTACTTGCTCTACTGTGTTATCTTGCCAGCATATTCCATGTGCTCACCCGTTTCGGGCTGCAACATGTTATGTTGCAGACTTTTCAGAGGAAGAGTAAGGTGCGCTAGGTCGTTTGTCATGCACTCAGCTATGCCGTTGGAGTTGATGGACTCACTTATCTTCCAAGTCTTTCGCTATTATTTTGTTAGATGGCCTTATGCCATATACTTTTGTAATAAGTTCTCGTTTGAGACATTCGATGTAATAAGTGTGTGATTCCCACTCTGTTATAATTGTGTGTGTCGGCATTACCGATCCAGGGATGACACAGAGCACAGACACTTCGGTCCATTTGATCGTGGTCGTTGTAAGATGGTATCAGAGCACACGCTAAATGTAGGACACGACTACTAAGATAAACCCTAGGTCACTCTTCTCTACTCATTTTTGACTCCTCTCCATTTTCTACTCTTTAGGATGGTGGACCCAAGGAACAAGTTCACTCAACCAGATCAAGACACACCTTTTGGACGACACTTGAAGGAAATCACTAGGTACCTGAACATCGGAATACCAAGCTCCACCGGGACCTACACTGCCACTTTACCAGAGGAGGAGCGATGGAATATTCAAGTTCAAATTCCCGGGAGGACATTCACACAATCCACTGAACCCATAGAGTTTCTTTTGATGCACCAACCTGGAGCCTAGGCAAGAGTATGGCTGCCCACATTACCATGGGACGTATTGGAGAAGTCTACAAGCAGGAGCTGAAGGACACTATCTACCAGATATGTGGACGCCGAGATGAGCAATGGGACATGATCAGTACCCGGAAGGACAAGTCCATTGCAGCGTTTATCCAGGAGTTAAACCAACACATTCGTGGACAGGAGCACCAGATGTGTGCAGGGATGATAGAGTTGAAGAAGGCGTTAACCAGGAACTTGGAGCTAGAAGAGGAACTCAAGTCTACATGTGACGGATACGAGGAGGAGATGACAATACTTGTGGAGAAGAATGATGACTTGACAAGGAAGCTGATGGGAGCATCCTACGGACATCACCATACCAAGAGTTCATTTGGCAAGTGACACGTGCTACATCTACTTCACATACACTAAGGTGAATCATCTCCTTTACGCGTGCTCACTTGACCCCTTTGAGGATGGTATACTACTTGACACTTCTTCCATGTGCATGCATAGGTATTGTCGGAGCTTCACCATTGACGAGGAGTGCAAGCACAAGAGCACACCTACATCATCCCCGACAGAGGCACGGAAGAGAAGACGGAAGAAAGGAGAAGAAGACGGAGCGGCTGCTGGAGTCAGGTCGGACGTCCAGACGTCCATCCGGATCATCCGGACCCAGCCGGATCATCCGGACCTTCCCCCAGATCGTCCGGGTAAGTGCGCAGAGGACACCCGAAGGCTTCCACCGAAGCCGGATCATCCGGACACCCCGACGCCCAGATCATCCGGGACCCCGTCTGGATCATCCGACCTTGCCTGCGCGCATGTATCCGAGCCGAGGCCCATGTACCTGTTTCGCCCCTCACTTACCCCTTCGTGGCCCTAGACTATATATACACCTCGACCTCCACCATTTAGGGTTAGCAAATGTGATAGCTCATTTTAGACTAGAGCTTTGCTCATCCATTACGGATCTACTCCACGAGAGAGACCGCTGCCCCTCTACGGAGAAGATCCACCTTGGATTCAAGACCCCTAACGGGAAGATCCTTCGCGGATTCAAGACCTCCTCTTGGAGATGAACTCTACCTTGTATCTTTCCCTTTGTTGTTCATGTACCTTGTGATCTTGTGTGTTTTATTGTCTAGTGGATGTGTGATTGGACTTGTTCTTGAGTGTTTTCCCTCGTGATTCCCCTTTGTGTTCTTCGTGTTCATCATGGGTTTCCCTCCTCTTCGTGAAAGATCGGCCTAGAACGGGTTGCCCCGCATCATATGGTATTAGAGCCTTGGTTCGTCACGAATTTGGAGCCTCCCTATCGTTTTCTAGCCTTGTTTTGTTGTGTTCTTCCCCAAATTCGAAAAATCCCCACCAAAAATAGCGCCAATTTTTTTGTGATCTGTTAGCTTGATGAGATTTTGTTAATTTTGATCCATGGATTCGCTTGGTTTCGAGTGGATCTAGCTTTCCCCCAAGTTTCACCACCTTCCATCCACAAAATCTCCACAAATTTTGCTCCGAAATCATCCTTTTTCCGCCCAAAAATCGTCCCCGAGCGGAAAATCTGGAGCATTTTGACCTGTCCGGATCATCCGAAAGAACACCCTGATCATCCGGATCCACCCGGATCAGCTGGACCATCTCCCGGATGTCCGGATACCCCCCTGTGCCCGAAAGAACAGAACCGGAGCCGACGAACCAGGATCATCCGGAAGAATACCCGGATCATGCGGACAAACTCCCGGATCATCTGGTTTCACCTGAAACTGACACTGGCAGATTCTTGTTTTGGACATAACTAATTCATCCGGAGTCTGTTTTTTACGTTCTTTAGCTCGTTTTGAAGCTATTGACACCCCCATCCCACAAAAATACTACCATCATCATTTGACTCCATCAATTTTTTTGAAATTTGGCAAGTTTTCCTAGGCCTTCCACCATATCATCCGCATAGCCACCATAGCCTTCCACAACCTAACCCATTTTGTCCACCATAGCATTTGTGGTTTCTTGAGTAGCGATTTGAGTCTCCTAAGGTGTTTAGGCTATTTGGTACGATTGCTTCTTTATCAACCACCACCACCACTTCCGCATACAAATTGCCCACTATATATTTCCGCCACCCAAACATAACCCAATTTTGTTTGAGCTTGTTTGAGTTGTGGCTTGTGTCTCCTAAGGTGTTTCGGCTACTTAGGGATGGTCACGATAACTCCGACATGCATAACCCATCTTTACACTTCCGCTTTGCCAAATGCATAACCACCACCGCTTTCCCACTACCACCATTTGACATTTGTCCTTGAGATTTTGAGTTGTGGTTTTTCCGTTTCCTAAGGTGTTTCGGCTAATTAGGAACGGGTCTACATCAAGAGCACCGCATCTCATCATCATCATCGGACGGTAACCTCGAGGACATCGTTGTTAATTCCCCTTGCAATTGCATTGTTAACCCCTAGCCCATTTTGCATCACTTACCTATCGAGACTAGCCTTTGAGTATTGCCGGCAACGTTACTTGTGCACATTAGTGATCATAGATCTGCCCTTCCATTGCATACATACCATATCATCTTGGTATCATCATATCATCCCTTGTGTCACAAGATTGTTTCCGCATATACACAATTGCTATCTTGGTTTGTGCATTTCGCATCGTGGCCATAGAAAAAAAGAGAATAATCTTTTAAGCAAAAAGAGAAAGACATAGAAGCTTGTAAGCAAGAGCCATAGCATCGCATCATATGATATCATATCAAATCATCTTGGATCATCACCGGAACATCATACATAAATAGCATACTTGGGATAGAAAGTTGATACATTTTGCATCTCATAGGTTGTGCACAAGTGTCGTATCCGCCTATAGAGCAATCGTGCTAGCGTCTCTCTTGAGTTGTGCAACACGAGCGTTTCCGTGGACTCCACATTTTGTGCTCATTCCTTGGTTGCATGATCCCATTTATCTATCTGTGTGTGTGTTTCCGTGTGCCACCCATATTGTTATTGGTCTACATGTTTCATTTACGAATTTGTGAATCTCTTTCAACTTTATTGACTCTTGCTAACATTTTGCATCAAATTTTTGTGCCACTTATCCTAACCAAGCCACTCGATAAGCTTTACTTGATAGGTGTGAGTGAACAAGTCCGGTACCAATTCCACTATTCTTTCATTTCACATTGAATGAAACGGGATACATCCTCAACGTTGGGAAAAGGTAACTTGGTATTGTTTATTTCATCTCCTACTCACCTTTTCTCGAGTCTTGTGATGGATAGGCAACACATTTCTTCTACTTCGGTATACAACAACAACGATGAGTTCGATGCCATGACGAACCACTTGTGCGCCAACATGGATGCTCAAATGAAGGAGCTCAAAGCCCTCACCAAGAACCGCAAGAGGTCTCCCTCATCTTCGAGAAGACGCTCAAGTGCATATCCTTCCGAGCTACCATCTCCGGCAAGATCTCATCGGCATCGACACCATCAACGACAAGAACGTGAAGGTCAAGAGCTCAACTCCAACAACCGCTCAACGACTTCACCATGTACCTTGGCATCTTCGCCAAGCGACCTCCAGGCATCTTCGCCTTTGGACATACGACATCTTCGACAACAACCACCCCAAGCTTATGGTCAAGAGAAGCTACCCAAGCTCAAGTCCGCGAATTCCACGAGCTACTAGAACCTCGACACCGACCATGAGATTCATTTCTATGGGACTCAAGACCCCGAGGAGTATCTCGAGTGGGAGCACAAGATGGATGACTACCTCAAGCTACATCAACTCCCCTACGAAGATCAAGTGAAGTGCGCCACAAGAAATTTCCACGACAACGCATCAACATGGTGGCTTCACACACCTTCGACGAGCTTCAACGTGAATTAGCCCAAGACGAAGAAAGCTATGCGGCGAGAGTTCGTGCCTCCCACCTACACGGAACAACTTCTACGCCAATTGGAGAACACCACCCAAGGATCCAAGTCCATCGACAAGTAGTTCAAGGAGATGAAGAATGTCTTGCGACGAGCCGGCGTGGACGACCCCATTTCGATGAAGCTCCACTTCATGATGGGATTGCACAACGACATCTACAAGACTATCTTCCTCGAGAACTATAAGTCACTCGACGACAACTACATTGGTGCTCTCAAGGCGGAACAAGACCTCATGAAGGCCAAGGCTTCTCCACCGCAAGCACACTTCTCGAAGACTAAGCTCCAAGACGGCGAGCATGAGGCTAGTACCACCATGATGTCCAAGCCCAACGAGCTCCAAGACGATGCTCCCACGTCCGACTTCACCGCCATCCCTCTTTGTGGCATTGATGATGCCGAGTCTACTTTGACTCTTTTTCAAGGCGGTGCGGCGACGACTACGACTACCGAGCCATTCGGGGACCAAGCTTTGAAGGCGACCGACATGGTGACGAGCAAGGATGACGCTTCCATCCTTGGAGGCGAGAGTGATGATGTGCCATCTTCGGCCTTCATCCACGGCAATGATGACGAGATGGTTGAGCATAGGATTTTCCCTTCGACCACGGCGACGTATGATGACTTGAGTGACTTGTGCCACCATATTGAGAGTGAAAGCGAGTTCACCACTGGCCCCATATATGACGAGTTGCCCCAATTCCCATGTGAGGAGAGCCACAACCCCCACCACTTGAGTGAGATGAGTGACTCCACCATATGCGACATTGAGTGCACCTATTTTGAGGAAGTGAGTGGGCCACCACATAGAGAGAGTGAGATAGTTGATAGGTCATGTGAGGCCACTTTCAACACTAACAACTTGACCTCTACCTTTATTGTGTCTTCTCATTTGGTGCTAGGTCCCATATATGATGACGCGCCGATCCTCGACGACTTCATCCTTCCTATGGACAAGACGATGGCCATGGTGGAATATGATGCAACCCCCACATGGTTCCATCAAGATGAAGATGATGACCACAATTTGGTCTTTCCCACCTCACCTACACCACATGAGTGGAATGAGAAAGGTAACAAAGGTGAAGGTGATGATCTCGTCCCACTAGTGGACTATGTTAACATTGATTGCTTGCATGATGTTGATCCGCCTATTGCCATGCATCGTGCTAGTATGATTTCCCCATGCGATTATTTACCCATTTATGATGAGTTTGATGATTGCCATGTGGAGTCTATTAGTTGTGATGCCATGTTGCATAGGATTTCTTATGATAATTCTCTTGGTCACATCATGTTTGACAACCCGCTTGACTTGTCGTATGCTATGCATGAGATCAACAATATGTCACAATTGCAATCTCATCGTAGTGACTATGCACATGCCATTAAAATAAAGCCAATTTGTACTTATGGCATAGATGACAAGCCCATGGTTAGTGGCATTTGTTTTTCTTGTGATGATATTGACATGCTTCCTTTGCATCATATCCATCATATGCCATGCCATGATTACCTAGCTTCGGACATGCATTGTTTTGGATGTTGTTCCACTTCTCCATATTATGCTTTCGATATTGCTCATGAGGAGACCCCCATAGTTTCCTCATACATTTTTGGACATTTTGATCCATCCCATCCATTGCATGATCCCCATACTTGTATGCACAACATGCTCCCCATGAATAAACATGCTATTGTTGTGCCACATGTTTGCTCTAATTTGTGTCCCCATCGTGCTATACATGACAACTATTCTTTCATGATGGATGACATATTTATATATCGTGCCTCAAATTTCTTTGAGCGATGCTTATCTGTGCTAATTCACATGTGCACATAAACATCATGATGAATGATGTGTACATTTACCACGCACACACTTTCTTTGGCTTGTGTCTCTTTTGTGTAGGTACCCATGCATACTCGTCAACTTCACAAATGCACGAGTTGACGTAAAGAGCTCTAGAGAGCAACGATGACTTGGGATACCGCGGATTGTCTTTCCCACCGCTCATTTTGCGCAAACACTTCGCACATTCCTTCTACATGGCACTCACATGGTTATGGGTTATTGTCCATTATATCTCTTACGCCCATCTTGCCATGTTCACTTTGCATGATATGCTCATTATTATGCCTTTGCCATGCATTTGTGACCCATGTTTTGCATTACACATGATGATTAATTCTCATACTTGTATGTGTATTTGCAAGCTTGGTGGAGATATTGCTTGTTATTGCCATGATGCCTTTGTACCCCATGCCTATTATGATGCTTTGATCTTGATTTGTGATCATGCTTGCGATATTTCATGTGCATTGCCTATATCCACCATTTGCTCACATGACATGATTGCCATGAGTTCCCCTAGTGTGTTGCATCTTTACGCCACTAGTTTGCACGACGTGATAGATTTGCTTGCTTCGTGTATTGTATCACCGATGATTCATACTTGCTCGTTTCATGCAGTTGATGGCACCTATTTCCATGCTTTGCACATGATTGCTAGTCCATGTTGCCATATGTCTCCACATGTTGCCTCTCTCATGCTATGTGATTGTCCATGCATTGAGCGCAACCATGATTTTAGTCTTGCCAATGAGATTGCCCCCATAGCATTCTCGCATTTATTTGGAGATTTTGACACATTTCTTGGGAAGCATGCTTGTCTTACCTCTTTGCACCATATGCCTAGTGCCATGAATATAGCCATTGTTCCATCATATTATTCATGCACTTTTGCTTATAATGGTTATGTGCAAGAGAAGAGAACCATCATGATGGATGATGTGTTTATGTACCATGCGCATACGTTCTTTGTTTTGTTGTGTGCATGTGTATGTTACTTGAACTTCGTGTCAACTTCCACTTCACGTGAGTTGACCATTCGAGCTCTTGAGAGCGAACCACCTTCTACCACGACGCTTCTACATCGCAGTTGCTTGTGCTTCGGCATTGTGAAGAATGCACAAGGACATGCTTTCAAGGTGATATCCTTCTCTTTCGAGAACCCAAAAACCATGAGCATGAATATTGTGGATCATACTACATGTGTTGCTCGCACCATGAGACTTATTTGTCATATTGGACCCCTTGATCGCGCACATGTTAGTGATATTACTTTCATTCATGATAGCCACATTGCCATGCCTCATGTTATATATGCCTTGTGTGTTGAATCCAATTCTTGGATTACTTGTCCCTATCGTATGCTTGGTTGCAACAATGTCATCTTTTCACATATGCCATGTCCCATTGCTTTTCACATGATTGACTTGATTGCCTCACACATGTTGAACAATTGCTCTTTCTATTGTGTTGAGTGTCACACTATTTTCACTACACCCTATGCACGTTATGCTTGGATTGTCTTGCACTTGACCCATGTGTTTAGACACTTCATTTTACTTGGTGTTGTGAATGATTCTTATGCCTACCATAGACCTTTCATTGAGCGCTTTATGCATGCTTGCTATGACCATGAGGTAGATGTTTATTCTCTTGTCACACACATCTGCATCACTACCTCCCAATTGCATACTTGGCCCCAAGATATATTTTCTTGTGCTCAATTGATGTGCTTACATGCCATGCCACAACCCTTTGTCACACCATATGCTATGCTTGATGACAACACTTGTTGGGTGAATCACCTCTTGAATGCTTGGTTTTGCACTAACGCTAACCACATTTGTTTTTCCAAGTGTTTGTTGTCCTTGCTCCTTTTGAAGGAATCACTAGACGGTGCGACATTGGAGAGTGCCCATTTCGAGCTTCAAGATGACGAGTACATGGTGATCGTGTAATCCTACATGATGACACCATCTCTTTCCATGGTGATTTGGTTTTCGATCCGAGGTCGGATCTTTCCCAAGGGGGATGGGATGATGCGGAGCATCCTATGGACATCACCATGCTAAGAGTTCATTTGGCAAGTGACACGTGCGACATCTACTTCACATACACTAAGGTGAATCATCTCCTTTACGCGTGCTCACTTAACCCCTTTGAGGATGGTATACTACTTGACACTTCTTCCATGTGCATGCATAGGTATTGCCGGAGCTTCACCATTCACGAGGAGTGCAAGCACAAGAGCACACCTACATCATCCCCGACGGAGGAACGGAAGATAAGACGGAAGAAAGGAGAAGAAGATGGAGCGGCTGCTCGAGTCAGGAAGGACGTCCGGATGTCCTTCCGGATCATTCGGACCCAGCCGGATCATCCGGATCGTTCGGGTAAGTGCGCAGAGGACACCCGAAGGCTTCCATCGAAGCCGGATCATCTGGGACTCCGTCCGGATCATCTGGACACCCCGACGCTCGGATCATCCGGGACCCGTCCGGATCATCCGGCCTTGCCTGCGTGCATGTATCCGAGCCGAGGCCCATGTACCTGTTTCGCCCCTCACTTACCCCTTCGTGGCCCTAGACTATATATACTCCTCCACATCCACCATTTTAGGGTTAGCAAATGTGATAGCTCATTTTAGACTAGAGCTTTGCTCATCCATTATGGATCTACTCCACGAGAGAGACCGCGGCCCCTCTATGGAGAAGATCCACCTTGGATTCAAGACCCCTAATGGGAAGATCCTTCGCGGATTCAAGGCCTCCTCTTGGAGATGAACTCTACCTTGTATCTTTCCCTTTGTTGTTCATGTACCTTGTGATCTTGTGTGTTTGATTGTCTAGTGGATGTGTGATTGGACTTGTTCTTGAGTGTTTCCCCTCGTGATTACCCTTTGTGTTCTTCATGTTCATCGTGGGTTTCCCTCCTCTTCGTGAAAGATCGGCCTAGAACGGGTTGACCCCGCATCAGAAGCTAGGAGTATTCATGGGAGATCCAGCACCAGGAGGAGAAGAAGAAGAAGAACCCAAGGAGATTCGTTCTGAGGACTACATCATCATCGACGACACGGACTCAGACCCTGATGATAGTGATGATGACTATGAAGATGAAGCTAGAGCAGATATCATGGAATCTTCCGCCGATCAAATTTCTAGATGACCACCCTATGACTAGTAGTTTTCCCCATATAGTAGAATTTAGTGCACTTTTGTAACGTTAGTTAGATCTTTTGTATGACCTTGCTTGAAATTGATTGGTGTGATATGATTGTGTTTGTCTCATGTGCATATGTGTAGTGAAATTTTCCCTTAGACCTCATTTCTATTCAAATCTCTTCCCTCTACACCCATCAGATGGCTCCGAGACGTGATCCCGAATTTCAGTTTCCCCCTGAGCTCACTCAGTTGATCCAGCAGCAGAACACCTTGATGCAACTTCTTGTCCAAAACAATCAGAACAACAACAACAACAGCCCTCACACATTGCATGAGTAGGATCTCATAACTTGCGGGTCTGGGAAGCAGATTATGGTAGAACCTATTAACTGCATTATTTTCAAACCCCTCGGAGTTACTTCTACGTTATGCTTTGGTTGCCATGCTATGCTCGTAGATGTTGATTGGGTTTGAGAGTATCCATGACAGATGTGAGTTGTTAATTAATGGTTCAACTTAAGGTGGCTACTTGAATACACATCTGGGTTGGTTGGTCGCAGGGCACCTAGAGAATCCACTGTTGTCCTAGGATATCCCAGAGGAACCGTGTGATTATCCTATGGAATGCCACCCAAGCTCAAAGGGATCATAAAACTATTCATGCTAGAAACTTCCGTGTGCATCCACAATGCCATTATGGGCTCTGGCATAGTATGAGTAAGTTGTGTGAGCTCTTTCAGTGGTGGACTAGCAGATGTAGGGGAAAGTAGGTGTACCGGTCCACCCGGGGTAAAGAGTAAATGCTTCTGAAAGACTGTGTCTCGGTCATCCGTTTCTCAAACACCATGCAGTGGAAGGAAGCCAACGGAGGAGATCGAGTCTTGTGGGGAAAAGTGCGCAAACCTCTGTAGAGTGTACAAACTAATCATGATTAGTTGTGTCCCCGGTTATGGACATCTTGAGTATCTGGTACTTGAATTATTGGTTGATCTCAACACTCTAAAATAAATTTGTTGGGTTAATGATGACTACTTTAATTTGGATTGAGTTGGAGGAACCTTCTCAATGATGTTTCAACCACCATGATAGTTAAAATAAAATTTATTCCCTTGTTGTAGGGAACAATTGGATTTATGCAAAAACTTTAACCTTAGAGCCTCCACCAGCCAAACATGCATATAGTGTTAGCCTTTATTCTGTTACTTGCTCTACTGTGTTATCTTGCCAGCATATTCCATGTGCGGACCCATTTCGGGCTGCAACATGTTACGTTGCAGACTTTTCAGCGGAAGAGTAAGGTGCGCTAGGTCGTTTGTCATACACTCAGCTATGCCGTTGGAGTTGATGGACTCACTTATGTTCCAAGTCTTCCACTGTTATTTTGTTAGATGGCCTTATGCCATATACTTTTGTAATAAGTTCTCGTTTGAGACATTCAATGTAATAAGTGTGTGATTGCCACTCTGTTATAAATCCTTCAAGTACTGCGTGTGTCAGCATTATCGATCCAGGGATGACAGAGAGCATAGAGACTTCGGTCCATTCGGATCGTGGCCGCTACATGTTGATCCACCTATTGCCATGCTTCATGCTAGTATGATTTCCCCATGCGATGATTTACCCATTTATGATGAGTTTAATGATTGCCATGTGGAGTCTATTAGTTGTGATGCCATCTTACATAGGATCTCCTGTGATAATTCTTTAGGTCACATCATGTTTGATAATCCGCTTGACATGTCATATGCTATGCATGAGATCAACAATATGTCATATTTGCAATCTCATCGTAGTAACTATGCATGTGCCATTAAATTCAATCCAATTCGTTCATATGGCATAGATGAAAAACCCATGGTTATTGGCATTTATTTTTCTTGTGATGTTATTGATATGCTCCCTATGCATCATCTATCTCGTATGCCATGCCATGACAACATAGCTTCGGATATGCATTGTTTTCGATGTTGTTCCACTTCTCCGTATTATGCTTCCATTATTGCTCATGAGGTGACCCCATAGTTTCCTCATACATTTTAGGATATTTTGATCCATCCCATCCATTGCATGATCCCCATACTTGTGTGCACAATACGCTTCCCATGAATAAAAATGCTATTGTTGTGCCATGCACTTGCTATGATTCCATGCTCAATTTGTGTCCCCATCGTGTTATACATAATAACTATTCTTTCATGATGGATGACATGTTCTTATACCATGCATCAAATTTCTTTGAGCATTGATTGTCTTGTGCTAACTCACATGTGCACATACACATCATGATGGACAATGTGTACATTTACCATGCATACACTTTCGTTGGCTTGTGTCTCTTTTGTGTAGGTACCCATGCATACTCGTCAACTTCGCAAACGCACGTGTTGACGAAAAGAGTTCTAGAGAGCAACGATGACTTAGGATCCCGTGGATTGCCTTTCCCACCGCTCCTTTCGCGCAAAGACTTCTCGCAATTATTCTACATGGTCATCACATGGTTATGGGTTATTGTCCATTACATATTTTATGCCCATATTGCCATGTTCACTTTGCATGATATGCTCATTACGATGCCTTTGCCATGAATTTGTGACCCATGCTTTGCATTACACATGATCCATGATTCTAGTACTTGTATGTGTATTTGCAAGCTTGGTGGAGATATCTCGTGTTATTGCCATGTTTCCTTTGTGTCCCATGCCTATGATGATATTGATGCTTGCCCCATTACTTGTCTTGATTGTGATTTGTCATGTGCATTGCCTATATCCACTATTTTCTCACATGACATGATTGCCATCATTCCCTCTAGTGTGTTGCATCTTTGCTCCACTAGTTTGCATGACTTTTTTTGATATGTTTGCCTTGATTGTTGCATCACTGGTGATTCATACTTTCTCGTTTCATGCGGTTGATGGCACATATTCCCATGCTTTGCACATGATTGCTAGTCCATGTTGTCATATGTCTCCATATGCTGCCTCTCCCATGCTAGATGATTTACCCTGTATTGAGTGCAACAATGCTTTTCGTCTTGCAAATAAAATTGCCCCCATAGCTTTCTCACATATATTTGGAGATTTTGACATATTTTTTGTGAAGCATTCTTGTCTTCCTTCTTTGCACCATATGCTGAGTGCCATGAATATTGCCATTGTTGCATCATATTATTCATGCACTTCGCCTCTGATGGCTATGTGCAAGAGAAGAGAACCATCATGTTGTTTATCTACCATGCACATACGTTATTTGCTTTGTTTTGTGCATGTGTAGGATATTTCGACTTCATGTCAACTTCTACTTCACGTGAGTTGAAAATCCGAGCTCTTGAGAGGGAGGCTCATACTTTCAAGCACGACTTGCTTTTACACCAAATTTGTCTGCGCTTCGGCATTGTGAAGGATACCCAAGGACACGCCTTCAAGGTGACATCTTTCTTGAGCATGTATATTGAGGATCATACTACATGTGTTGCTTGCACCATGACACTTCTTGGTCATCTTGGATGACTTGATAGCGCACATGTTAGAGATCTTGCTCCTACTTTCCATTTTCACACTTCCATGCCTCATGACATATATGCCTTGTGTGTTGCATCCAACTTGCTGCTTACTTGCTCATATCACATGTTTGGTTGCACCAGTGTCATCACTTCACATATGATATGCCCCTTTGCTTTTCACATGCTTGACTTGATTGCCTCACACATGATGACCCATTGCTCTTTTTATTGTGATGAGTGCCACACTATATTCACTACACCTTCTGCACGTTATGTTTGGATTGTCTTGCAGTTCACCAATGTGTTTAGACACTTCATTATATTTGGTGTTGTGAGTAATTCTTGTGCCTATTATAGACCTTTGATTGAGCACCTTGTGCATGTTTTCTATGACCTTGAGGTAGATGCTTGTTCACTTGTGAAACATATTTGCATCTCTACCTCACACTTGCATGATTGTTTCCATGATGTACATGATTGTGCTCAAATTATATGCTTGATTTCCATGCCACACTTCTTTGTCTAACCATATGCTATGCTTGATGACGACACTTGTTGGGTGAATCACCTCTGGAACGCTTGGTTTTGCACTAATGCTAACCACATTTGTTTTTCCAAGTGCTTGTTATCTTTGCTCCTTTCGAAGTAATTACAAGACGGTGCGACATTGGAGAGTGCCCATTTTGAACTTCAAGATGATGAACGCTTGGTGATTGTCAATGTATACACGGTGACAACATCTCTTTCCCATGGTGATTTGGATTTCGATCTGAGGTCGGATCTTTCCCAAGGGGGAGGGATGATGCGGAGCATCCTCTGGACATCACCATGTCAAGAGTCCACTTTGCAAGTGACACGTGCGACATCTACTTCATACATACAAAGGTGAATCTTCTCCTTTACACGTGTCCACTTGTACCTTCCGAGGATGGTATACTACTTGACCCTTGTAGGATCGAAGAAGGTGAGAATGTCTAGAGGAGGGGGTGATTAGACTACTCGACAAGATAAAAATTCTGCCTTTTAACAAGAACAGATTTTGGCAGTTTTTGCATAACACACAAGTCAAGTAGCATACTACACATGAAATTCTAGAGTATGGGCAGCGGAAAGTAAATTGCACAAGTAGTAAAGAGAGGTGGAGAAGATCACGGCTGCGCGAGTCCACGGAGGGCTCCACCCACGAAGGGTCCATGAAGAAGCAACCTTGTCTATTCCATCATGGCCTACGCCCACGGAGGACTAGCCTTACTCGGGGTAGATCTTCACGAAGTAGGCGATCTCCTTGCCCTTACAAACTTCTTGGTTCAACTCCACATCTCGAAGACGGAGGCTCCCAAGCGACACCTAACCAATCTAGGAGGCACCACCATCCAAAAGGTAATAGATGTGGTTGATGATGATGAACTCCTTGCTCTTGTGCTTCAAATGATAATCTCCCCAACACTCAACTCTCCTCACTGATATGGCTGTGGTGGAAGAAAGGATTGAGTGGAAAGCAACTTGGGAAGGCTAGAAATCAAGTTTCATATGGTAGGAATGGAACAACTTGATCTCAACACAAGGGTAGGTAGTTCTCTTCTCAGAAAGTGTAAGGTAGGAGTGGTAGTACTTTCTGATGGCTCTCTCCACGAATGAAGAGGGGGTGGAGGGGTATATATAGCCTCCACACAAAATCCAACCGTTACACACATATTTGAGTAATCTCGGTGAGACCGAAGTGAAGTCTCGGTCAGACCGAAAGTTCAAATATAGTGAACGTTGGGGTTTTCGGTGGGACCGAAAATACCATCTCGGTGAGACCGAAAGTGCAAAAGATATGAACGTTGGAGTTTTCGGTGGGACCGAGAAAGAAAACTTGGTTAGACCGAGTTGAGAAAAGTCAGGACATGCCAGTTTCGGTGGGACCGGAAATGCAATATCGGTGAGACCGATTTGAGCCAAGACAGAAGCTTGTCAATCTCAGTAAGACCGAAAAAGCAAACTCGGTTATTCCGATATGATGTCAAATGGTTACAGAAGGTTGGCAGTCCATATTTCGGTGAGACCGATCTCAAACTCGGAATGCCCGATTTTTCTAGGGTTTGGAATATGGCTGAAGTGGTTCATCTCGGTGGGACTGAGTTGGAAGAATCGGTTTGTCCGAGATTACTTATGATTGTGTATAGTAGTGAAAGGTGCTGATAGTTGAAGGAGCTAAATCACTAAGCACTTGAGCAACCAGATCATCAACACAACCTCATCCCCTTTTAATAGTATTGGCTTTTCCTATGGACTCAATGTGATCTTGGATCACTAAACCAAAAATGGAGTCTTGAGCTTTTGCCAATGCTTGCCTTAGCATTTTGAGGGGTCCACTTCTTCAGACATTTCCATAGCCAATGTGATTGGATTTCCTGAAATATACTTGATAAAAGCATTAGTCCAACCACAAAGTATGTTGTCATTAATTACCAAAACCACCCGGAGAGCAAATGTGCTTTCAATCTCCCCCTTTTTGGTAATTGATGGCAACACACTAAAATCACACTAAACAAGACATCAAAGCTTATTGAAAGAAAGACAGAATTATCACGAAAGCTTTGACAAGCATGTAGTACACAGACTCCCCCTACAAGTGTGCAAGATCTTCATAAATTTTGGTTTTGGACTACCTCAAGCACACAAGAGAGATAGGTAGGATGTGCTACATGCAGCTTGGCTATATGCATCAGAGCAGAAGAAAAAGAAGTGAGTGATAATGCATATGTGCATGGTGATTTCTTGCAAACAAGTATTTACAAGCAAGTCACCATCATGCACATTCTGCAGGATGCATATACTCACCTTGAGGTTCCTTGGCATTGTACCTGAAGGGATAAACTTGAGAAAACAAGGTTAGATAACACAAGAGTATTCCTTCAACCAACTGCAAGAACATCAAGAGTACCAAGCCAGGGAGGACATGTATAAAGAGTGTCTCATATTGAGCACAGGCTTGAATCAGCAAACATGTCTCCGAAACTTAAAAGATTTTCAATGAATACTGAGAGATTTTGCTTTCCATAAGATATCAACTGTGAAGATTCCTCTCCCTTTGAGTTCTCTCAGAACAAGGGGTTTGATGGAAACAGCAAAATCAAAAGAATGATGCCAATTGTAATGTCCAATGTAAAACACGACAAAGCTTTGATGTGATTCTCTCCCCCTTAAGATAAGATTGCTTTTCTTCTCCCCTTAAGTCTTCTCTTCTCCCCCTACTCCCCCTGAGTCTTCTCCCCCTTTGACATCAAGTGCCGAAAAGGACAGCAAACTAGGGAGGACAGGAAAGATGAAAGGAAAGAAGTGGGATCCTTAAGAATCACAACTGAGCAAATAAAAAAATTCCAAGAGAAACATTGAGTGGAGCTGCAGGAGATGATATCCTGGAAGATAAATCGGTGACACCAAATTGAGTTAGGGTAGACCCTTTTCGGTTAGACTGAAATAAATAAATCGGTGACGCCGAGTGTAATTCCAGGGAAATGCAGAAATAATTCAGCTCACTTTGCGAGGAATGTTTCAAAAGATTTGCAATGAATTTGTAAAAGATTTTCAGGGAATCTTTTTTGTTTAAAGAAAAACTCAATGAGAGAACATAAGAGAAAACAGAAAAACTCCAAAAGCATATGTACTTCATCTAGATAAAGGTCGGCGACAAAGTCACCTATGTTTGAGTATATTGACTTAGGAGTCAAATGAAGACATTTGATCATAGGTCATACTCATCATTTAAGCTCAAAATGGGGTTGCCATTTTTCGATTAAGTATTTGATGTGATCACATCTTATGAAGCTGCTTGTACTCATGACTTTGAGTAAAGCTCCTTAAATATGTGAAGAACATACCTTGGGCTTGTTGATGCTTTGCTCATGTAGGTAAGCTCGATGTAGGTGCTCATTGAATGTGAAGTTGGAGCGCCATTTCTACTTGTGTAGTTCATCTTCCTACATGGGTTAGGCAAGCAAGGAAATACTCGAGGATATCCAAGATGACAAGAGTGAAATACTAGATGTATAAGATGTCAAAAAGGATATGTGGAATTTTGTTCCTTGAACTCAACATCCCAAAGGGCTAGGTACTTGGTCAATGACAAGATTACTCATGATTTGAGTGTGTGGTAATCTTGTGGAATGTAGATCATCCAAGTACCTGCAAAGAGTTAGATGCAATACAAGGAGGCAAATGTGTCCAAGACATATGATCATCATCAAAAGAGAAATATCAAGGATTAGTCAAGAGAGCTCATGCCTTGCATGCATCAAAGGAGTTATCACTCCAAGTTTGAAGCATCAATGATGTTCAACTCACTCCTTAAGCGACAAAACACTTTCTCATCAAGAGGTTTTGTAAAGATATCAGCAAGTTGTTTGTCAGTACGAACATGCTTAAGATTAATGTCACCCTTGGCAATATGATCACGAATAAAATGGTGACGAACTTCAATATGCTTTGTTCAAGAGTGTTGCACTGGATTGTGTCCAATTTTAATAGCACTCTCATTGTCACAAAGCAAGGGAACACGTCTCACATGTATCCCATAATCTTTAAGCGTTTGTGTCATCCATAGTAATTGAGCACAACACGAACCAGCAGCAATATATTCCGCTTCAGCAGTGGATAAAGATACCGAATTTTGTTTCTTGGAGGACCAAGATACAAGAGATCGACCAAGGAATTGGCATGTACCCGAAGTTGACTTTCTATCAACCTTGTCACCGGCATAGTCCGAGTCGGAATAGCCAACAAGATCGAAAGAAGCTCTCTTAGGATACCAAATGCCAAAGTTTGGTGTGCGTATCAGGTATCTCACTATCCTTTTAACAGCTTTAAGATGACATTCTTTAGGGGCTGCTTGATATCGCGCACACATGCATACACTCAACATTATGTCAGGACGAGAAGCACAAAGATATAGTAGAGAGCCAATCATAGAACGGTAAACCCTTTGATCAACGGGTTCTCCATCTTTTGTCAAGTCATTATGTCCACTTGTAGGCATGGGGGTACTCATACCTTTGCTTTCTTGCATGTTGAACTTCTTGAAGAGATCCTTGGTGTACTTTGTTTGTGAGACAAAAGTACCCTCCTTAGATTGCTTGATTTGCAACCCAAGGAAGAATTTGAGTTCACACATCATGGACATCTCATACTTCTCCGACATGAGCTGTCCAAACTTCTTGCTAAAATGGGGGTTAGTTGAACCAAAGATAATATCATCAACATATATTTGGCACACAAATAGTTCACCATTAACCCTTTTCGTGAACAGCGTTGAGTCTATCTTTCCAATTTCAAACCCTTTTTCAAGAAGAAAGCTAGTTAAGCATTTGTACCAAGCTCTAGGAGCTTGTTTAAGACCATAAAGAGCTTTGTGCAACTTGTAAACATGATTAGGCTTTTTGGGGTTCACAAATCCGGGAGGTTGTTTCACAAATACTTCCTCCTCAATTTCACCATTTAGAAAAGCACTTTTGATATCCATTTGATAGAGAGTAATATCATGATGATTGGCATAAGCAAGAAGAATGCGAATGGACTCAAGTCTAGCAACGGGGGCATAGGTCTCACCATAGTCCATACCTTCGACTTGTGTGTAACCTTGAGCTACGAGACGAGCCTTGTTGTGGATGACTTGTCCATCTTCATCTTGCTTGTTCCGAAACACCCATTTGGTTCCAATGATGTTTTGATCATCCTTGGGCTTCTCTACCAATGTCCACACCTTGTTCCTCTCGAAGTTGTGTAGTTCTTCGTGCATAGCGTTCACCCAATCCGGGTCTTCAAGTGCTTCTTCTACCTTCATAGGTTCAATACTAGAGATAAATGAGTAATGCTCACAAAAGTTAGCTAAGCGAGTTTTAGAGCGAGTAATTCTCCCGGAGTTGATGTCGTTCATCATTTGTTCCACGGGATGATTCTTCTTGACTCTTGCTCGAACTCGGGATAGCTTTTGTTGTTGTTGTGGCTGAGCTTCCTCATCATCTTCATCTTCCTCTTCTTCTTCTTCTTCATTGTTGTTGGTGTTGTCTTGAGGCGGTGGAGAAGGAGGTTGTGGTGGATCTTCTTGTTGCACTTCCTCATCTTGGTGAGTTCCACTTGTGGAGGCCTCCATGTTGCCTTGAGGTTCATCTCGCCGTGAGGTAGGTGGCTCCACATATGGAGATGAGGTACTCTCCTTCACTTCCATGGGACGGATCTTTCCAATAGATAAGTCTTGGATAGCTTCCGATGGGTCCTTGTCTCCTACATCAATAGGCATTTGCTCTACTTGCGAGCCATTAGATTCATCAAACTTCACGTCTACCGTCTCTTCAACCTTTCGGGTGAAATTATTGTAGACACGGTAGGTGTGGGAGTTTGATCCATAACCAAGGAGAAAGCCTTCATGAGATTTAGGAGCAAATTTAGACCGACGATGCTTATCAAGGATATAGCATTTTGAACCAAAGACACGAAAGTATCCCACTTGGGGTTTGTTACCGGTGAGAAGCTCGTATGATGTCTTGCCGAGGAGCTTATGAAGATAAAGCCTGTTGATAGCATGACAAGCTGTCTCGACCGCTTCTCCCCAAAAATGCTTCGGTGTCTTGTATTCATCAAGCATCGTTCTTGCCATCTCTATGAGCGTTCGGTTCTTCCTCTCAACAACTCCATTTTGTTGAGGAGTGTACGTAGCCGAGAACTCATGTAGAATTCCTTCCTCATCGAGAAAAGAGTCTACATTGGCGTTCTTGAACTCCGTTCCATTGTCACTCCGAACTTTCTTGATCTTCACCTCAAATTGATTTTGGGCCTTTCTGGCAAAGGTCTTGAAGATTTTCTGAACCTGCGATTTATCATCAAGGAAAAATACCCACGTAAATCTGGAATAATCATCAACTATAACTAGACCGAAGGAGTTACCACCAAGGCTTTTGTAAGCATTGGGACCGAAGAGATCCATGTGAAGAAGCTCAAGCGGTCTCCTAGTGGTCATGATGTTTTTCACGGGATGACTTCCACCAACTTGTTTTCCTGCTTGACAAGCACTACAAAGTCTATCTTTGTCAAAGAGAACATCTTTAACACCAAGAATATGATCACCTTTGATTAGCTTGTCTAGATTACGCATACCAACATGTCCTAGCCTTCTATGCCATAACCAACCTTTAGAGGATTTAGCAATGAAACAAGCTCTAGGTTGGGCTTTCTTAGTGAAGTCAACAATATATAGATCACCTCTACGGATACCAGTAAAAGCCATGTTTTGATTGTCACGACGAAAGACTTGGCAATCTACTTTGGTGAATAGCACATTGAATCCAAAGTCAGCTAATCTAGACACGGAAAGTAAGTTGTATCCAAGAGATTCTACAAGCATGACATTTTGAATAGAGCTATCATGAGATATGGCCACCTTACCAAGGCCAAGTACCTTACCCTTGGAGTTGTCTCCAAAAGTCACATACTTGCGTGGACCATCGTTCTTTGCAAGCTCTCGAAACATGTCTTTGTCTCCGGTCATGTGATCGGTGCATCGACTATCAAGAATCCACTCCTTTCCGCCGGACATGTAGTCTCTCAGATTTGCCATGAGATTGAGACTCTTCATGACTTTGTCTAGCTCGGTGTCCGAATCGGAGTAATCATCGTCTTGCTCATGCTCATCATCATATTGACCCATAGATTGTTCATCATCAATACCTAGGTCAATTTGATAAGTACTTGCATTAGTTTGGTCAATGTGACAATAATCTTCGGAATGCAATTCAAGAGCATTTCTAATTATAATATTGATAAGACCAGGATCACCCTTCTTTTTCATAAGATCACGAAGCTCAAAGAAGCATTTATCAAAGTTGGGATCATTGGGGTGTAACTTATCAAATTCAATAGTCTTGTGTAGAATTTCATCAAGACTTCTCAAAGAGTAGTCCGGATAAAGTTCTTCCAAGAATTTCCACATAGCATAGGCACACTCAAAGTTTGTAACAAGATTAAGCAAGTCATCGGGTAACCCTCTAATAATAAGATTTATAGTTCTAAGGTTACGAAGCAAATCAAGCTCTTCATCCATGGTAGGGTGCAAGGGATCAAAAGGAGGCACATAGGGGGTCTCAATATATTTGCACAAATTGTACATTTTAAAGATACTAAGCATTTCAGACCTCCAGGAGTTATAAAACCTTCCATTAAGAACAGGCACTCTATGGCTAACACTCCCAAACGTAGACACGTCCATCTTCCTCCAATGGTGTGTAAACCAAAGCAATGGAGACCAAGGCTCTGATACCAATTGTAGGATCGAAGAAGGTGAGAATGTCTAGAGGGGGGGTGATTAGACTACTCGACAAGATAAAAATTCTGCCTTTTAACAAGAACAGATTTTGGCAGTTTTTGCATAACACACAAGTCAAGTAGCATACTACACATGAAATTCTAGAGTATGGGCAGCGGAAAGTAAATTGCACAAGTAGTAAAGAGAGGTGGAGAAGATCAAACGCAATTTGGAGACACGGAGATTTTTGTCGTGGTTCCGATAGGTGGTGCTATCGTACATCCACGTTGATGGAGACTTCAACCCACGGAGGGTAACGGCTGCGCGAGTCCACGGAGGGCTCCACCCACGAAGGGTCCACGAAGAAGCAACCTTGTCTATTCCATCATGGCCTACGCCCACGGAGGACTAGCCTTACTCGGGGTAGATCTTCACGAAGTGAGTTGAAAATCCGAGCTCTTGAGAGGGAGGCTCATACTTTCAAGCACGACTTGCTTTTACACCAAATTTGTCTGCGCTTCGGCATTGTGAAGGATACCCAAGGACACGCCTTCAAGGTGACATCTTTCTTGAGCATGTATATTGAGGATCATACTACATGTGTTGCTTGCACCATGACACTTCTTGGTCATCTTGGATGACTTGATAGCGCACATGTTAGAGATCTTGCTCCTACTTTCCATTTTCACACTTCCATGCCTCATGACATATATGCCTTGTGTGTTGCATCCAACTTGCTGCTTACTTGCTCATATCACATGTTTGGTTGCACCAGTGTCATCACTTCACATATGATATGCCCCTTTGCTTTTCACATGCTTGACTTGATTGCCTCACACATGATGACCCATTGCTCTTTTTATTGTGATGAGTGCCACACTATATTCACTACACCTTCTGCACGTTATGTTTGGATTGTCTTGCAGTTCACCAATGTGTTTAGACACTTCATTATATTTGGTGTTGTGAGTAATTCTTGTGCCTATTATAGACCTTTGATTGAGCACCTTGTGCATGTTTTCTATGACCTTGAGGTAGATGCTTGTTCACTTGTGAAACATATTTGCATCTCTACCTCACACTTGCATGATTGTTTCCATGATGTACATGATTGTGCTCAAATTATATGCTTGATTTCCATGCCACACTTCTTTGTCTAACCATATGCTATGCTTGATGACGACACTTGTTGGGTGAATCACCTCTGGAACGCTTGGTTTTGCACTAATGCTAACCACATTTGTTTTTCCAAGTGCTTGTTATCTTTGCTCCTTT
>LR738715.1:434486000-434575977 GCA_902687465.1 Secale cereale
TCCAAAAGGTAATAGATGTGGTTGATGATGATGAACTCCTTGCTCTTGTGCTTCAAATGATAATCTCCCCAACACTCAACTCTCCTCACTGATATGGCTGTGGTGGAAGAAAGGATTGAGTGGAAAGCAACTTGGGAAGGCTAGAAATCAAGTTTCATATGGTAGGAATGGAACAACTTGATCTCAACACAAGGGTAGGTAGTTCTCTTCTCAGAAAGTGTAAGGTAGGAGTGGTAGTACTTTCTGATGGCTCTCTCCACGAATGAAGAGGGGGTGGAGGGGTATATATAGCCTCCACACAAAATCCAACCGTTACACACATATTTGAGTAATCTCGGTGAGACCGAAGTGAAGTCTCGGTCAGACCGAAAGTTCAAATATAGTGAACGTTGGGGTTTTCGGTGGGACCGAAAATACCATCTCGGTGAGACCGAAAGTGCAAAAGATATGAACGTTGGAGTTTTCGGTGGGACCGAGAAAGAAAACTTGGTTAGACCGAGTTGAGAAAAGTCAGGACATGCCAGTTTCGGTGGGACCGGAAATGCAATATCGGTGAGACCGATTTGAGCCAAGACAGAAGCTTGTCAATCTCAGTAAGACCGAAAAAGCAAACTCGGTTATTCCGATATGATGTCAAATGGTTACAGAAGGTTGGCAGTCCATATTTCGGTGAGACCGATCTCAAACTCGGAATGACCGATTTTTCTAGGGTTTGGAATATGGCTGAAGTGGTTCATCTCGGTGGGACTGAGTTGGAAGAATCGGTTTGTCCGAGATTACTTATGAGTGTGTATAGTAGTGAAAGGTGCTGATAGTTGAAGGAGCTAAATCACTAAGCACTTGAGCAACCAGATCATCAACACAACCTCATCCCCTTTTAATAGTATTGGCTTTTCCTATGGACTCAATGTGATCTTGGATCACTAAACCAAAAATGGAGTCTTGAGCTTTTGCCAATGCTTGCCTTAGCATTTTGAGGGGTCCACTTCTTCAGACATTTCCATAGCCAATGTGATTGGATTTCCTGAAATATACTTGATAAAAGCATTAGTCCAACCACAAAGTATGTTGTCATTAATTACCAAAACCACCCGGAGAGCAAATGTGCTTTCAACCCTTCTCTCATGTACATGCACAGGTGTGAGAGAAGCTACACATTCTTCAAGGAGGAGTCCAAGCTCAAGAGAACAACTACACCATCCAAGAGGGAAGCCTGGAAGTCGAGAAGGAACCGCCAAGAAGAAGGCCAAATACCTCAAGCACCGACGGGAGTCCACGAGAAGACGCGTTGCAAGCTTCACGACAACCCGTGCCCTCGGCCCCCTAGACCCCGTGCACATGGGACCCGTGTGCCCACAGTACACGTCCGTGCGCATTGAAAGTGCAAGTTATCGACTAGAGGGGGGTGAATAGGCGATTTTTATGAAAGTCTTCAAAACATGATATATTTTGAAGATAAATAGATGAAATTAACCTATTTGATAAGTAGCAAAAGATAAATGTTTCCAAAAACCCAATAGTCAAGTAAGCATCATAAAGATAGTACAAAGACTATTGATAGCTAGATAACATGGATCGAGATGGAAGATATAAATGAAGCTAAACATGAGACAGTCTTCACGAAGTGAAGTCAAACAGATCACACAAACAAGCAATGACTTCAAGAAGACAGACTGGAACGTAAATGAGTTGGAAGATAGAACCGGTAGCTTGGGGACGCAGGGGATTTGGTAGACCAGTTCCAGTTGCCGTGACAACTGTACATCTGGTTAGGGAGGCTGAGATTGAACTCTGAAGACCGTGTCTTCACCTTATTCCCCTTGAGCTAAGGACACCCAGTCCTCACCCAATAACTCTGGTAAGTCTTCAAGGTAGACTTCCAAACCTTCACAGACTTCATTCACTGGCGATCCACAATGACTCTTGGTGTCACACCCTGCATTTTGTAACATGTTATTTGTATCTTTGGAGCATGAAAATTTGGACCAGCAAATTTTTTTAGCATCATTTGGCTTTTATTTGGAATTGAGTTTTCTTCATGTGCTCATTAAAGTCAACTATGACCTCTTGTAGATTTCATCTCCATACCTAAAACTTCTGCCCAATGATCATGCCAAGTGTTATATGACAGTATAGTTTTTTCTTACAAAATTAATTTGGCCAAAAAGTATTTTATAAACTTAGTTTTCCAAAAACCCCTGAATTGAGAATTGCACTGCAAGTCCTTGATTTAGGGTGAGAAAATTATTTCAAAAGGTTTATTTGAGAGCTAGTAGTCATAGGACTCCCAGAAACCACAAAGGTATAATTTTAAAAGTTATTTTCCTATTTTATTTAAAAGCTTTTTCTTAAGGCCAGAAATGGTCTTTAATAGGGAAAAATTATTTAACTATTTCAAAAATATTTGCCAAAATTCTGAGAGACTCAGAGGACATATATTGTCCATATATAAGAGTTTCAACACTTGGTCATGTTCAAAATAATGGGCTAATCCCTCTAAAACCCTTTCTGGATATTTCAAGCATTTGAAATATTTACAAAGGAAATATTCTCCAAAAATTCCAGGGAAATTCTATCATGTCATATATGACATATTTGATGATCTTGCCAAGTCCCATGCCTTGGGAAGCAAGAAAACATCCTCAAACCACTTCATAACCATTCTGACCATAATTGAAGTTTGAGCAACTCTACATTGCCAAACTTGTCCAAATGCTCTCAAACTTGGTGCACATGCTAGAATGGCCTAATAAGGCATCTAGACCAAATGGCACAAGAATTTGAATAGAGCAACTTGATCAGATCACCTCAAAACCCTTTCGGTTCAAATGCAAATTTGAACAACTTTACATTACCAACTTTTTATCTGGAGCTTCAAGCTTTGTGGGCATGATCAATACCCCAAATGATGATGCTACACCAAGTGGTGCATCAAGGGGGGATGATTAGCTTGACTCAATCATGATGAAACTGTTTCTGCTGATTTCTAGGGTTCACCAATGTTACATTGGCTAGTTTCTTCAAATGAGCCCAAATTTGGTGAAGCACCCTATTTTCTCATTTCTTTCAACCATGTCAAGTGCCATGTCAAGCAGAGTTCATTTACTTGACCAAACACTGATCAAACACCTTCTGCAGAATTGCTAAAACCTCCAACTTGATCACTTTTACTTTCTCCATGGCCTCATCTTCTTACCACATGCTCATTGAGTTACCAGCTACCTCCAGTAACTCCCCCAGCACCTCAGCTCCATGATTGGGGGGTGAAAGCCCTGTTTTACCTTGCTGTACATCAAGCTTCCTCCCTCTCTCTCAGCATCTCCAGGGCATCCAAGGCCTCAGGCCCTTTCTTTACTCCTCCCTCAACATGCTGGACACTGCGGGACACGTTGGGTTTGACCAGAACGGCGAGAGCGCGGCGATGCCAGCCAAACGCGCGCTCTGGAGCACGCAACAGTGCAAACCAGCACTGTAGCTTCGGCCAATCAACCTCCCCCGACAGCCTCGGGCCTCCCCCTCGCGCCAGTCGAGGCCCCTCGATGTCCGCGACCTCCCCGGCACTGTCCCCCCTCCTCCTGCGCCCTCCAGTGGCCGTCGTCGCACGCGCGCTGGCCGCCCGCAGCGGCCACTCCTCTGCCTCGCATGCGCGCACGCTTCTGACGCTTCCCCGCTCCTCCTCTCACCTCTACTGGACGTGGAGATCGTCCAGGAACTCCACGGACTCACTCCCTTGGCCTCCCGTGCGCTGTAGCCTCGAGCCGGAGCTCGCCGGCGCACTGGACCAAGGGTCTCCGTCGAGCTCCTATAAATAGCCCCTCCCGAGCCTCTCCAACAGCACCACAAGCCTCACTCCACTCCACTGAGCCCCCCAGCACCTCCGGTTCGACCCCAAGAGGTCCCAGTGCTCGGGATCGACCGGAGCGCCGCCGCGTCGGGCCGCCGGCGATCTCGTGGTACGGGCCTCCCCTGCCTCTCCTTTCACCTGTTTCAGAACCGCCGTGCTCCACTGACTCTTTCCCCCTCGTTTCCCCTCTGTGTGGCAGTCGGAAACGACCTCAACCACGACCCTCCGACGAGCATCCGCCGTCCCACCTCGCCGCCGGTGAACCAGACCTCCCCGCTGTGCCGCACCACCACCCCTGCATCCGCGACACGACACTGAGCTCATCCCTGCCCTCCGTTGCCGTCGCCGTGGCCGGGAACCTCGCCGGTGAGCTCGCCGTCGCCGTGGCCGTGGGGTTAGAGATGACAGGCGGGCCCGCCTGTCATCCCCCCACCTCTCTCCCTCTCCTCTGTGCCACTGACCCACGGGCCCCGCCCGTCAGGTTTAAAAACCTGACGTGCGCGCGCAGGCTCCCGTGCGGCTGGGCCGATTCGTCTGGGCCGTGCACTGTGGCCTTCTCTGGCCCAGTGCACAGGACCCTTTTTCTTTTTCTTTTCTGTAAATGCTTTAAACATTTCTATAGAAAAGAATATTGATCCAAATTAAATATTTCCAACTCCTAAAATCTTGTAATATTCTAACATATTTAATGGTACCACTTTCATTCAAATCCATGAAACTTTGTTGTACTGTTCAAATTTAAA
The DNA here is from genome assembly GCA_902687465.1 of Secale cereale. Classification (NCBI taxonomy): domain Eukaryota; kingdom Viridiplantae; phylum Streptophyta; class Magnoliopsida; order Poales; family Poaceae; genus Secale; species Secale cereale. Next base: position 434,490,588 of record LR738715.1, read on the forward strand.
TTCAAATTTGGGCAGTAATACTCCTGTTCTAAAATCAATATGTTATATTATGTTACTCCAAAACTCCAACTAAGATTTTTCCCCACCTTAGAAATTCCTCTAGTATTTTACAAAAATGAGTTGACATTTTTCTGAGCACTTTGATTTTTCTGTTTTGTTTGTATTCTTATTTTTCCCGTGGTTATTATGCGACGTATAGATCCCGTATTTGACGAAGTTGCTGTGGAAGAAGAAGGAGAAGGACTTGAAGACTTTGAAGACCAAGCCAATCCAGGCAAGCAGCCCTTTGACCATGATACACTTGTTCCTCGGAACCCGTTTGTTTCCGATGCATGATATTAGGGTTACGATGGTAACCTAGTTGATACCACCACATGATGCATGCTTGATCTTGATCTTGCTAAGTGCTAGATGACATGCAAATAGATGGTCATGATGCTTATACGATGCATGCGTGGTCTGAACCCTCGTAGTTGAAATCTTTGCATGAACCCATCGGGTGCCCCTAATGCCCGAGGGTGATGATGTGTTAGGTCATCACTTGAGAAAGAAGTGATGTGCCGATAGATCATGTGCATGGTGGAATGATGGATTAGATTTATGTGTGACTACCGTCCCAACCAAACATGTGCAACCACACTACCCCTTATGGGACGGGGCTTTATTGATTACTTAGGTCGGTACTAGCATGGTGCCCGCATTACTAGTGACGGGAAGACTTGAGGTCTTTCCCGGGACGGGGTCGTGCTTGGATAGACGGCCTTGACTGTTTTTACAGGGCACCGGACACACCGTTGGTCCCTTCGGGTACGCGTGACATTGAAATTTGGGCAAGTCCCGTGATCTATTGTTTGTACCCGAGGGCCGTGTACCAACGAGTGGACTCTATGTTAGTGTCGTCTAAGGAAAGATAATGACCGGGTGCTTACCCCGGGTACTTGAGGTACCGCGGGTCGTGGATGACACGGAAGTTCCCCGGATCTTGTGGGTAAAGTGTACAACCTCTGCAGAGTGTAAAACTATTCGAATAGCCGTGTCCACGGTCATGGATAGTTGGGTGGTGCTACTTAAACTATGTCCAGAATTTTACTTCATTGGTGATGTTATGTGTGTGATAAGTCAAGGATGGTGACTTGACTCGATGAGTTGAATCATGTTCATGTTGATCTCGGTAACCTGTCTTCGAGGTTACGCGAGATTATTGATGCATAAACTTGATGGTAGAACATTTGTTCTAGCCTTGTTAGATTGATCATTATTATTCAAATGCACTGTTACTTTGAACCACATCATGGGTTGTTTGAGAGTACATTCAAAGTACTCATTGGCTTGCCACTGGTTATTTAATTGGCCAGGCATGGAAGAACAGGAATATGAGGAAGAATTCTTTGGAGACGAACATGCGAACTAGGACGCTATCCCAGTCAGAATGCCTGTAGGGTTAAGGCAGATGGCATGGGTTCTACCCGTTTATCGAAGACTTCCGCTACTTGAGTTATTTGCTATTCAGCCCGTGAGGCTCTATCTATGTAAGACTTGGCCATAATGGCCTTAATTCGTGTAAGACTATTTGTATGGATGTAAGACTCTTGTTATTTCAGCTTCTGTGTGTTCAGTGAGCATTGATCTGGGATCACTATACACGTGCATTCGGTGATCTCGACTTCTAAGTCGGGGTCCCCACAGAGCTGGTATCAGAGCCATCCTGACTGTAGGAAGCCTTAGTTAGCATGGGCGTTAGTTAGTTGAGACCCCCCTTTTCAAAAAACCTTCTGAACCTCTCTTCTTTTCTAAACCTAAGATTTCATCAGCTTATTAACCCCTCCTATTCCACCTTTGTAGATGGCCGCTATTCCCGAAGAGCACCTGACCACTGGGTTTCCCTTACTTCTCGAGGATAGCCTCCAGGAGTGTCAGTTCCACCGAGCACCCATCCTCACCTACCTTAAGCATTGGGTGAGCGATACTGAGGTGGAGTACCATGTGGAAGTGATCGTGAAGGCAAACGATCCTCCCACAAGTTGGTTCTTCGAGGGACCCCAGATGGCAACACTACCACTCGCTGTCGAGGCTGCTGCACTCAAGGCACTAACCCGTCCCCGCGAGCTTCTTCCGGAGATGGCAGCCAAGATGGCAACTCGCTTCTTACCTTATCGGAAGGAAGGTGACGAAAAAAGCAGCGCACTAGCCCCTCCACTGAAGGAAGGACTCTCGCTTCGGTTCCAGACCTACTTCAGTCTATGTGCCGACAGCTTGGCACAAGACTTGGCCTCGGAATCAACTAAGCTTCGAGAAGAACTTCACAAGACCAAGGCACTTCTTTGTCGAGCTCAAGAGAAGGCAAACATGATCAAGAAGGAAGGAGCACCTTCTGGACAATCCGCGATCGCATATCGAGGCGGAAGGCCCTCCGAGGACATATCTTCCAAGGGTGAAGAACCACCTCGGCGACGCCGGATGACGGCAAGGGAATATCGCAAGCTTTTCCCTGCACCACCGTCAAAGCACCGTCGTATCCAACTCCTCCACTCCCCCACTCCCTCCAGTGACAAGGGAGCCCAGACAGATGAAGACAAGGAGGAAGACCCAGAAGAGCCGGAATACGCGACCGAGCATTCCGCCGTTTAGGCATTATTCGCTACTCGGATATGCCAGTTGTGACCCCTACGGTAGGATAGGTCGTGTAACCCCTATGCGCAGTCGAGTCCTTGTATGGTTCATATGTAACCATCTAGTGTTGCTTTTGTTGTGTCTGGATGTATGTCGTATTCTTCCTTCAGGAATGTGTAAACGGCTACATCACCCATTTGGATTTTAATGAATGTGTTTTGGCCTTACGGCCCTTGCATGATTTGATTTAGTGTCACACCCACCCCCTTACTAGGCACCTATCTATCTTGCTTTCCCTCTTCCGAGTCATGAGACCTTTTACCGCTCCAACAGGATGCCTATTGTAACTCGTACTGGTACCTCTACCCAGCAGCCCGAAGCCGGAGCATCCTCCCAGCCAGAGGCAGGCCCCGACCAAACCAACGACCAAGCTCCACCACCACCTCCTCCAAGCATGGACATGGCTCAGCTTCTCCAAGCTTTCCGAGAGGAACGCCAAGCCAACATTGCAGCTCTCCAGCTGATTGCTCAAGCTGTCACCAACAACCGCCAGCCGGCGGGGAATGGCAATGGACGTTCCACGTTGGCAGAGTTCAAGAAGCATGCACCGCCGACCTTCATCGAGACTGCAGAACCCCTGGATGCAGATGACTGGGTCCGTTCCATTGAGGAGATCTTGGAACTAGTCGGATGCACCGAAGACCGCGAGAAGGTGGCTTATGCAGCCCACTGCCTCGGGGGAACTGCTAGAGCTTGGTGGGATGGATTCAAGGTCATGCATGCTGAACAAGACATCACTTAGGTTAACTTCAAGGCAGAATTCCGCAAGGCCCACATTCCTTCCGGAATCATGGCTATCAAAAAGCGTGAGTTCCGAGCCCTGAAGCAAGGAAGTGGCACTGTCAAGGAGTACATGCAGAAGTTCAGTGTTCTGTCAAGGTATGCCCATTAGGATGTCAGCACTGATGCTGCCAAAAGGGAGCGCTTCATGGAAGGCCTTAATCAGACTCTGCAATACTCGCTTGTCGTGTGCGACTGCCCGTCTTTCCCTGACCTGGTGAACAAGGCACTCATGCTTGAAGACAAGCGACGTGCTTTGGAAGACACTCGCAAGCGCAAGTTGGTCAGTAAGGGAAGTTCCAGCAACCAGAAGCCTCGTCCGTGGCAGTCAGCCCCGGCCAAGCCAACTTATCAGCAACCAAGAGCTCCTGCACCTCGTGCCAATCCTCAGCTTCAGCAGTATGCCAACCCCAGGCCAGCTTTCAACCCCAATACCAGTGGTGGCAAAAAGATCAATCCAAACCAAGTCACTTGCTTGGGATGTGGTCAGCCCAGACACATCTCAAGGGTATGCCCCAACAAAAAGCCTGATGCCCCGCGCCCCAATGCGCAGAACCAGGGACAAGGCCGTGGAATGCCACCAAGGAACCCAGCTCCTCGCAATCCACCGAACTATGGGAAGGGGCGTGTGAATCACGTCACTGCTGAAGAAGCCCAGGAAGATCCGGACGTCGTGCTGGGTACGTTCCTTGTCAACTCAGCACCTGCAACTGTCTTGTTTGATTTTGGAGCAACGCATTCATTTGTCACTCAAAGATTTGCATTAAAAAGTGGCATGACCCCTACACCCCTGAATAACCCTATGGTGGTACAAACCCCCGGAGCCGAGATGAGAGCCAAGATAGGCTGTAAAGGAGTCAGTATTACCATTAACGGTGTAGACTTCCTAGCAGACCTTATCGTCCTGAGATCGCAAGGCTTGGATGTGATCCTAGGCATGAATTGGCTCAGCAAGCACCAAGGCTTGTTAGACTGTGCCAATCGGACAGTCACTGTGACCAATGACCAAGGAGTCGAAGTCAAGTTTGCTCCCAACTCCTCTTCCGCTCAAGCCGCTAAAGTCAACTGTCTGTCTGAAGTTGGACTAGATCAAGTACCGGTGGTATGTGAGTATCCTGATGTCTTTCCGGATGAACTACCGGGAATGCCCCCTGACCGTGACATTGAGTTCATCATCGAGCTCGTGCCCGGAGCAGGACCCATCTATAAGAAGCCTTATAGAATGGGGACGGAAGAATTAGCCGAGTTGAAGAAGCAGCTGGAAGAGCAGCTAAGGAAGGGATTTATTCGCCCAAGTGCCTCCCCTTGGGGATCTCCTGTTCTGTTTGTGGCAAAGAGGGACGGTACCATCCGCTTATGCATTGACTATCATTCCCTCAATGAAGTTACAATCAAGAACAAGTACCCACTTCCCAAGATCGAAGATCTGTTTGATCAGCTCAGCGGAGCCAAGGTATTCTCCAAGATCTACCTCAGATCTGGGTATTACCAGCTGAAGATCAGACCCCAAGATATTCCGAAGACGGCATTCGTAACCAGATATGGCCTATACGAGTGCACGGTCATGTCTTTTGGGTTAACCAATGCCCCAGCTTACTTCATGTATCTCATGAATAAAGTCTTCATGGAATATTTGGACAAGTTTGTTGTTGTCTTCATTGATGACATTCTTGTGTTCTCGAAGTCGGAGGAAGAGCACGAGCAGCATCTGAGGATGGTCCTAGACAAGCTTCGTGAGCACCAACTGTATGCCAAATTCAGCAAGTGTGAGTTCTGGCTGCATAAAGTTGGATTCTTAGGTCATGTCTTGACCGAGGAAGGATTATCTGTTGATCCTGCAAAGATCGAAGCTGTGACCCAATGGCAATCTCCAACGACCGTCAAGGAATTCAGAAGCTTCCCCGGACTGGCGGGCTATTACCGCAAGTTCGTGGAAGGATTCTCTAGCATTGCACGACCAATGACTCAGCTCCTCAAAAAGGACAAGAAGTTCGAGTGGACGCCAAAATGCGAAGAGAGCTTCCAAGAGCTCAAGAAGAGATTGACCATCGCCCCAGTTCTGGCAACACCTGATATTCACAAGGAGTTCGTGATATATTGTGATGCCTCTCGAACCGGATTGGGAAGCGTTCTGATGCAAGAAGGCCGCGTCATAGCATACCTCTCCAGGCAGCTACGACCCCATGAGGAGAACTACGCTACTCACGATCTTGAGCTAGCGGCAGTAGTTCATGCCTTGAAGACATGGCGGCATTACCTCCTAGGGAAACGGTGTGAGATTTACACAGACCACAAAAGTCTGAAGTACATTTTCACCCATAAGGAATTGAACATGAGGCAACGGAGATGGTTGGAACTCATCAAAGACTATGACCTCAGTGTTCAGTATCACCCTGGGAAGGCTAACGTGGTGGCCGATGCCTTAAGCAGGAAGGCTTGCTCTTTGAATGCTGTTATTCAAGAAAGGCAGCCAGCCTTGTTTAAGGAGATCGAACAATTCAGTATGGAATTGGTCACCCCTGGATTTCTAGATGATTTGGAAGTCAGACCGACCCTGATGGACAACGTCAAGAAGGCTCAAGATGGACACGCAAGCATTGAAGGCATCAAGAAGAAGATGAAGCTGGGCAAGGCCCCAGGATTCTCCGAAGACGAGCACGGTATTGTTTGGTACAAAGGTCGCCTCTGCGTACCAAACAACACCGAGCTGAAGACGCTGATTCTACAAGAAGCCCACGACACTCTGTATTCCATCCACCCCGGAGGAACCAAGATGTACCAAGACTTGAAGGCACGATTCTGGTGGCACGGTATGAAGAGAGAGATTGCAACCTATGTTGCAAAGTGTGATGTGTGCCAAAGGGTCAAGGCTGAATATCAGCGACCTGCTGGATTGCTCCAACCACTCAAGGTTCCTGAGTGGAAGTGGGATAAAGTCGGGATGGACTTCATCACTGGACTACCAAGGTCGAATAGAGGACATGACTCCATCTGGGTCATAGTCGATCATTTGACCAAGGTGGCCCACTTCATTCCTGTCAAGACCACTTATGATGGCAACCGGCTGGCAGCTCTCTACATCGACCGAATCGTAAGTCTTCACGGTGTTCCCAAGGAGATTGTGTCAGATCGAGGAACCCAGTTCACCTCAAGGTTCTGGAAGAAGTTCCAAGAGGCCTTGGGAACCAAGTTGTCTTTCAGCACAGCTTTCCACCCACAGACCGGAGGTCAAACTGAGCGAGTCAATCAGATTCTTGAAGACATGCTCCGAGCCTGTGTCCTTGCATATGGAGCCAAGTGGGAAGACTGTCTCCCTTTTGCCGAGTTCTCCTCTAACAACAGTTACCAGTCAAGCCTTCAGATGGCACCATTTGAGGTGTTGTACGGACGCAGATGTCGCACACCCCTCAACTGGTCAGAGACTGGAGAAGGACTAGTTTTTGGACCGGATAATCTCCGCGCAGCAGAAGAGCAAGTCCAACTAGTCAGAGAGCGATTAAAGGCAGCCAAGTCAAGGCAGAAGAGTTATGCTGACACTCGACGCCGAGACATGAGTTTCCATGTCGGGGACCATGTGTACCTGCGGGTAACTCCTCTGAAGGGAACCAAGCGTTTCCACGTCAAGGGGAAGCTCGCACCAAGGTTCATTGGACCCTTTGAGATCACTGCACGACGAGGAGAAGTGGCTTATCAGTTGGAACTACCACCTGAGCTATCCGATGTGCACAATGTATTCCATGTGTCACAACTCCGGAAATGTCTCCAAGTTCCAGACGAGCCCAATCTCTACAAGGATGTGGATCACCAAGCCATTGATCTGCAGCCTGATTTGACCTACCGCGAGAAGCCCATTCGCATTCTGGACGAAGCGGAACGACGTACGCGGAGCCATACCATCAAGTACTTCAAGGTCCAGTGGAGCAACCACACCGAAGCAGAAGCAACCTGGGAACGAGAAGACTATCTTAGATCCGAGTTTCCCGATCTCTTTTAAGCCCTAGTTTAGGAATCTCGGGGACGAGATTCTTGTAAGGGGGGTAGGTCTGTCACACCCTGCATTTTGTAACATGTTATTTGTATCTTTGGAGCATGAAAATTTGGACCAGCAATTTTTTTTAGCATCATTTGGCTTTTATTTGGAATTGAGTTTTCTTCATGTGCCCATTAAAGTCAACTATGACCTCTTGTAGATTTCATCTCCATACCTAAAACTTCTGCCCAATGATCATGCCAAGTGTTATATGACAGTATAGTATTTTCTTACAAAATTAATTTGGCCAAAAAGTATTTTATAAACTGAGTTTTCCAAAAACCCCTGAATTGATAATTGCACTGCAAGTACTTGATTTAGGGTGAGAAAATTATTTCAAAAGGTTTATTTGAGACCTAGTAGTCATAGGACTCCCAGAAACCACAAAGGTATAATTTTAAAAGTTATTTTCCTATTTTATTTAAAAGCTTTTTCTTAAGGCCAGAAATGGTCTTTAATAGGGAAAAATTATTTAACTATTTCAAAAATATTTGCCAAAATTCTGAGAGACTCAGAGGACATATATTGTCCATATATAAGAGTTTCAACACTTGGTCATGTTCAAAATAATGGGCTAATCCCTCTAAAACCCTTTCTGGATATTTCAAGCATTTGAAATATTTACAAAGGAAATATTCTCCAAAAATTCCAGGGAAATTCTATCATGTCATATATGACATATTTGATGATCTTGCCAAGTCCCATGCCTTGGGAAGCAAGAAAACATCCTCAAACCCCTTCATAACCATTCCGACCATAATTGAAGTTTGAGCAACTCTACATTGCCAAACTTGTCCAAATGCTCTCAAACTTGGTGCACATGCTAGAATGGCCTAATAAGGCATCTAGACCAAATGGCACAAGAATTTGAATAGAGCAACTTGATCAGATCACCTCAAAACCCTTTCTGTTCAAATGCAAATTTGAACAACTTTACATTACCAACTTTTTATCTCGAGCTTCAAACTTTGTGGGCATGATCAATACCCCAAATGATGATGCTACACCAAGTGGTGCATCAAGGGGGGATGATTAGCTTGACTCAATCATGATGAAACTGTTTCTGTTGATTTCTAGGGTTCACCAAAGTTACATTGGCTAGTTTCTTCAAATGAGCCCAAATTTGGTGAAGCACCCTATTTTCTCATGTCTTTCAACCCTGTCAAGTGCCATGTCAAGCAGAGTTCATTTACGTGACCAAACACTGATCAAACACCTTCTGCAGAATTGCTAAAACCTCCAACTTGATCACTTTTACTTTTCTCCATGGCCTCAACTTCTTACCAGATGCTCATTGAGTTACCAGCTACCTCCAGTAACTCCCCCAACACCTCAGCTCCATGATTGGGGGGTGAAAGCCCTGTTTTACCTTGTTGTACAGCAAGCTTTCACCATTTCACCAGCCTCCTCCCTCTCTCTCAGCATCTCCAGGGCATCCAAGGCCTCAGGCCCTTTCTTTAGTCCTCCCTCAACATGCTGGACACTGCGGGACACGTTGGGTTTGACCAGAACGGTGAGAGCGCGGCGATGCCAGCCAAACGCGCGCTCTGGAGCACGCAACAGTGCAGACCAGCACTGTAGCTTCGGCCAATCAACCTCCCCCGACAGCCTCGGGCCTCCCCCTTGCGCCAGTCGAGGCCCCTCGACGTCCGCGACCTCCCCGGCGCTGTCCCCCTCCTCCTGCGCCCTCCAGTGGCCGTCGTCGCATGCGCGCTGGCCGCCCGCGGCGGCCACTCCTCTGCCTCGCACGCGCGCACGCTTCTGACGCTTCCCCGCTCCTCCTGTCACCTCTACTGGACGTGGAGATCATCCACGAACTCCACGGACTCACTCCCTTGGCCTCCCGTGCGCTGTAGCCTCGAGCCGGAGCTCGCCGGCGCACTGGACCACGGGTCTCCGTCGAGCTCCTATAAATAGCCCCTCCCGAGCCTCTCCAACAGCACCACAAGCCTCACTCCACTCCACTGAGCCCCCCAGCACCTCCGGTTCGACCCCAAGAGGTCCCAGTGCTCGGGATCGACCGGAGCGCCGCCGCGTCGGGCCGCCGGCGACCTCGTGGTACGGGCCTCCCCTGCCTCTCCTTTCACCTGTTTCGGAACCGCCGTGCTCCACTGACTCTTTCCCCCTCGTTTCCCCTCTCTGTGGCAGTCGGAAACGACCTCAACCACGACCCTCCGACGAGCTTCCGCCGTCCCACCTCGCCGCCGGTGAACCAGACCTCCCCGAGCCGCACCACCACCCCTGCATCCGCGACACGACACTGAGCTCATCCCTGCCCTCCGTTGCCGTCGCCGTGGCCGGGAACCTCGCCGGTGAGCTCGCCGTCGCCGTGGCCGTGGGGTTAGAGATGACAGGCGGGCCCCGCCTGTCATCCCCCCACCTCTCTCCCTCTCCTTTGTGCCACTGACCCACGGGCCCCGCTCGTCAGGTTTAAAAACCTGACGTGCGCGCGCAGGCTCCCGTGCGGCTAGGCCGATCCGTCTGGGCCGTGCACTGTGGCCTTCTCTGGCCTAGTGCACAGGACCCCTTTTTCTTTTTCTTTTCTGTAAATGCTTTAAACATTTCTACAGAAAAGAATATTATTCCAAATTAAATATTTCCAACTCCTAAAATCTTGTAATATTCTAACCTATTTAATGGTACCACTTTCATTCAAATCCATGAAACTTTGCTGTACTGTTCAAATTTAAATTCAAATTTGGGCAGTAATACTCCTGTCCTAAAATCAATATATTCTATTCTGTTACTCCAAAACTCCAACTAAGATTTTTCCCCACCTTAGAAATTCGTCTAGTATTTTACAAAAATGAGTTGATATTTTTCTGAGCACTTTGATTTTTCTGTTTTGTTTGTATTCTTATTTTCCCGTGGTTATTATGCGACGTATAGATCCCGTATTTGACGAAGTTGCTGTGGATGAAGAAGGAGAAGGACTTGAAGACTTTGAAGACCAAGCCAATCCAGGCAAGCAGCCCTTTGACCATGATACACTTGTTCCTCGGAACCCGTTTGTTTCCGATGCATGATATTAGGGTTACGATGGTAACCTAGTTGATACCACCACATGATGCATGCTTGATCTTGATCTTGCTAAGTGCTAGATGACATGCAAATAGATGGTCATGATGCTTATATGATGCATGTGTGATCTGAACCCTCGTAGTTGAAATCTTTGCATGAACCCATCGGGTGCCCCTAATGCCCGAGGGTGATGATGTGTTAGGTCATCACTTGAGAAAGAAGTGATGTGCCGGTAGATCATGTGCATGGTGGAATGATGGATTAGATTTATGTGTGACTACCGTCCCAACCAAACATGTGCAACCACACTACCCCTTATGGGACGGGGCTTTATTGATTACTTAGGTCGGTACTAGCATGGTGCCCGCATTACTAGTGACGGGAAGACTTGAGGTCTTTCCCGGGACGGGGTCGTGCTTGGATAGACGGCCATGACTGTTTTTACAGGGCACCGGACACACCGTTGGTCCCTTCGGGTACGCGTGACATTGAAATTTGGGCAAGTCCCGTGATCTATTGTTTGTACCCGAGGGCCGTGTACCAACGAGTGGACTCTATGTTAGTGTCGTCTAAGGAAAGATAATGACCGGGTGCTTACCCCGGGTACTTGAGGTACCGCGGGTCATGGATGATACAGAAGTTCCCCGGATCTTTTGGGTAAAGTGTACAACCTCTTCAGAGTGTAAAACTATTCGAATAGCCGTGTCCACGGTCATGGACAGTTGGGTAGTGCTACTTAAACTATGTCCAGAATTTTACTTCATTGGTGATGTTATGTGTGTGATAAGTCAAGGATGGTGACTTGACTTGATGAGTTGAATCATGTTCATGTTGATCTCGGTAACCTGTCTTCGAGGTTACGCGAGATTATTGATGCATAAACTTGATGGTAGAATATTTGTTCTAGCCTTGTTAGATTGATCATTATTATTCAAATGCACTGTTACTTTGAACCACATCATGGGTTGCTTGCGAGTACATTCAAAGTACTCATTGGCTTGCCACTAGTTATTTAATTGGCCAGGCATGGAAGAACAGGAATATGAGGAAGAATTCTTTGAAGACGAACATGCGAACTAGGACGCTATCCCAGTCAGAATGCCTGTAGGGTTAAGGCAGATGGCATGGGTTCTACCCGTTTATCAAAGACTTCCGCTACTTGAGTTATTTGCTATTCAGCCCGTGAGGCTCTATCTATGTAAGACTTGGCCATAATGGCCTTAATTCGTGTAAGACTATTTGTATGGATGTAAGACTCTTGTTATTTCAGCTTCTGTGTGTTCAGTGAGCATTGATCTCTGGGATCACTGTACACGTGCATTCGGTGATCTCGACTTCTAAGTCGGGGTCCCCACACTTGGATGCGCATACGCGACGCCTAACCGGCTAGAGGTTGCATAGTCCTTAAGTGTAACAAGTCTTCAGGCCACACAGACAAAAAGACTTCAGTGATGCCTAAAACTCTTTGGCACTGGGTGTTTTGGGCTTAGTCTTCGCAAGGATCTTTTCTCTCAAAGGCTTCGGAGGTGGGTTGCTCTCAAACGACAAAAGCCGTGTACTAACTCTGAGTAGCCACCAATTTATGGTGTAGGGGGTGGGCTATTTATAGCCATGAGGCAACCCGACATGATATGACCGAAATGACCCTTGGTCACTAAGGAACTGACACGTGTCCAACGGTCGGATTATGAACACACACGACAACTTTGCTTGAGCTCCAAGTAAAGCTGATTTATCCAGCTCTGGGTAAGATTTGCTCTCATTTGTCTTCGCTCAAAGACATAGGTGTTTTGGTTGAGCATCACTTCAGTCATCTGACTATGTTCACTTGGACCCCACTTAACAGTACGGTGGTTCCTATGACTCAAGAAAGAATAAAAAGAACTACGAAAGAAACTATGTCTTCGCACTCTATAGTCTTTAATGAATGTCTTCATAGGTCATTATCTTCACATGAATATCTTCACGAGCCACCATTGACTTCAATGTCTTCACATAATTTTAGGGGTCATCTCTGGAAGGTAAACGAAATCGGTGAGGGACTATTACCTGTGTTATCCTGCAATTCTCACAAACACGTTAGTCCCTCAACCACGTTTGTCGTCAATATTCCAAAACCAACTAGGGGGCAGTAGATGCACTTAAAATCTCCCCCTTTTGGTGATTGATGACAAACATGTTGAAGTTTTCAACGGGGATAAAATATGTGAAACTATAGATACCACGGTCATTGTCTTCATGAGATTGAGAGGGCTCCCCCTTAGGATGTACATATAGGAAATTTGCTTTTGAATGCAAAGGCACATGGCATGTTTTTCTTTGTGGAGATCTCCTTCAATCTTATGAAGACTATCCATCATGCATACAAGGATGCAGTGAAGATAATGATATGCATAATGGGAAATGGGCGTCTGCTGAATGACTTCATTCGCATAGGGTGGATATTTAACCAAGCAGAAGAAACAACAGCAAATGTAGCAGACGACCATCAAGTTTAAGTGTTACAACTCAAGAGTCAAATGTTTCAAAACAAGAGTTGTAAGAACTTAGCAAAAATAAGGCACTCGACCCATATAAGGACCCGCTTGAAGACTATCAACTCATATGCTTCTCCCCCTTTTGTCAGTAAGGACCAAAAAGGTTTGAAGACATAGAGTATCTATGCGTTCCTAGGCGGTGAAGATGTTGGTGCAGCCGGGTCGACGTTGGAGTTGGGTGGTGCAGAAGGGCCTAACGCAGAGTCGTGATGCAGTGAAGTGATTGCTGGAGAAGTGGTGTTGTCTTCTTAATCGATGACACGAGCAACAATAGTTGCAGCCGAAGATGAATACTCAGATTCTTCAATGGAGGGAGTTGGACGCCAAGTCGCAGATTGTGGAGGACTGGAGTCAAACTTGAAGCGCTCGGTGAAGCCATCTGCTTGAAGATCATTTTCAGAGCAGAGCAATGTGAGGCTCTTCCAGGACCACCAATAGGCTTCATGAGAAACAAAGGAGTTCTTGGTAGCCAAGTTGCGAATGTGATTCACCTCAGTGAGAAGACTTTGCATCTGCCGCTTCAACCAATCATGGTGCTTATCCTGCTTCTGGTGAAGTGAAACTAGAAGCTCTCGGTCATTGAGGACACGGGGACGCTTCTTAGGCCTTTGAGCAATGGTGCTACCAGTGGCATCAGTGTTGGCGCGATGCGGGAGGCGCAGATTTCCAGCCAGAGGATAAGCAGTGACATTTACATTAGGCACATAAACACCTTCAACATGATGTGTGAAGCTTTGGTGATCAGCATTGAGCAGTTGAAGTGGTTGCTTGGCAGGCTCATGATAGATGGCTTCATAAGACATATCAACCTCAGGCAAAAAGACAACATGATTGCATGCACATGCTTGATAGTTGAGTGAAGCTTAATGAGCCGCATTATCCAGGGAGCATAGAACTTGAGGCCAAACAGATCAATACCAGATGCAGCAAGTTGACAAATGAAGAAGTCATGCGTATTGAATCTGATGCCATTGAGAGTGTAAAATACCAAAGTCTTCATGGCAACTTCCAGTTTGGCTTCAGACGAGTGTCCCTTAATAGGCCAGAGACTACACCTCAGAATATGATATATGGTGCGAGGCAGATACTTGAGGTCCTTGACAAAGAATTCCTTTGGATAATCAGCTTCCACGGGCAATGGCTTCATCATGCTGAGCAATTTACTCATGTTGGGCTCAACCTTTTGGAAGATGCTTTCCAGCTCCTTCTGATACATGGAACAACCTGGTTCGTACAACTCACCAGGAGTGGGTAGGAAAGTAAGCTCAAGTAGAGTCTGAGCTTTGGCTTCATGATGAATGTCACCTATCATCCACTCAAGGACCCATGTCTTCGGATCGCTGTTGTAGCCTCTGATATGAAATGTAGCATAGAATTGCAGGAGAAGCTCGTCATTCCGGTGTTCCTTTGCAGTGACAAATGGAAGCAATCCAACATCTTGGAAGTAGTCAAGGTCTTTCTCAAGGCATGGCAGTCCAGCAATGGCATCACAATCAAGACGTTGGTGAGGAAAGATCCGGTCCTGATTGTACAAAATGCAAGAATAATAGCTTCGTTGCTGAAAGCTCCAGAACCTATCAGAAGAGATCCTTGGCTTCTTGTATGGGTTCTTGTCAGAGTCAAAGAATGTGTTGTTCGCCTTGAAGCTGTGCACACCAAATGAACCTTGTGTCGTTGTAGTGTTGGGAAGCCTAGGCAATCTGGGCTTGGGCTTCAGCATCTGAGGCCTCCTCTCCACATGATATTCATATTGTGGGCCTAGGGCAGTAGGAGGTGTCAGTATTGGCCATCTGACAGTTACAAGATCATCTACTTGATTGAAGGCTTGGGCCATGGTGTGAGGCACAGGGGGAGGAACAATCACTTCAGGGGCAGCAATGAATTCACGCTGCACATTATCTTCAGCCATGACAGTGTCATTGGCTTCAGTATTCATTGGAGGGGCAGCCACATTTTCTTCACTTTCAGGGGCTCCAAGAAGAGGGGACTCATGCACAACAGAATCTTGAGGAGTGGGTTCTTGCATGACATGCACTTCTTCTTCTTGTACAACAACTTCTTGGGGAGGGGGAGTGACTTCACGAGTTTCTTCCTTTTCTTCATCGGCTGATGGAGCCGGAATATCTTCAGCCATATTGGCTTCAGATTCAGGAGCAGGCGCTGAAGGAATGGAATCAGGAAACACTTGACGTGCCACTGAGCTTGAGTTTTGTACTTCATCTTTAGGAATGCCGGACATGGAGGCTTGAGGCCTGAGACCTTTGCGAAGCCTTCGAAACTTGGGTGACGCTATTGGTGAAGCATTGGTCTGCTCCATGTCTTCTTCTAGTGTTGTTGTGGAGGTCCCGAGTACCGGAGTGGCAACTAGAGACAGCGGAGTGCGAGGAGTGTCTTCATGTACAGGGGTGTTTGGGGGTTGCTCTTCCCAAACTTCATCTTGAGCAATTGGCGTTATGGGACGACCAATGCTTACGACATCACTGCTCGTTTGACCAGGTGACTGAGCAGGTTGGGGTTCAAGCTGAGGAAGGACTTCATCATTACCAACATTGTCATCATGACCAATGTCTTTAGCCGTAGGAGAGTCAGCAGCTGGAATCTCTTCAGTCTGATGAGCCTTTGAGGTAGCAGGCTCATGGATAATGAGATGACGCTCACAGTTGGGGGAGGCAGGCAGGGCAACAGAAATGGGTTTGACAACCAACGATTTTATGGAGGAGCCGCGAGGCGGATGTGAAGCCTTTGAAACTTTTGTCTTCTGCTTCTTCTTGGAAGGAGCAGCATCAGAGGCTTCAAGGTGCTTGCGTTTCTTAGCTTCAGCTTCAGCCTGCCTCGACTTCTTTTGATCAGAAGCTGTTGATGGGACCTTTGGCTTCGAGCCACATGCTGACAGGGAAGACAATGCTGGGTCTTTCCCTCCTTGGAGATTCAGTGTCTTCTGCAGTAGGCTTCTTCTTCTTCTTTGGCTTCTTGGCGGCTAGATTGGAGTCAAAGCCTGGATGGCCAAGAGCTTCCCTCTTCACGGCTTCATTATGGGCTTGGACGCATTTCTCAGCATAGTGCTTGAGATGTTCCCTAGAGCCCCTTGCAACTTCACGGTGCTTGGCAAATTCAGCCTTGAGGTCTGTCATCATGGTATTGAAGTTTTGAACTTCTTGTGCACTGAGGCTTGCCATATGCTTCTTGAACGGAGCTTTCTCATGAGCAATTTTGTTCTTTTGCTCAATAACCATCCGTGCAACATTCAGTTCTTGAGCAATATATCCTTGAAAGGTCACACTAATATCAATGCGAAGCTGAAGATCATCAAGTGAAAGAGATGTATCCTCAAACCATTCATCGATGAAGTTATTGATGATATCAGCGTCAAAGAGAGGAAAATTATTGAAGATTTGTATCTGTTGCTTGCTCTTAGTTAGCACTTCAAGGGCATCATCAGCAAGATCTTCATCACTGGTCAGATCTATGATGTCATCATTGATGTAGGGTGGAACCCTAGATGGCCAATCTTTCACGAAAAGGAGGGATCCCAAGGATGAACACGAGGGGCACGAGGGAAAACACAAGGGAGACAAGGAGAAAACACTCAAATCAACAAACTTAGGTCACACAAATGCTAGATCCGGATACACAAAGTGTGATACACGATACACGATGAACTAAGGATGATACAGGTAGTGGTAGTCATCTCCGTGAGGAGGTCTTGATGTTCTTCTCCCAGAAGGAGGTCTTGAATCCGGTGGATCTTCTCCGAAGAGGCCGCGGTCTCGTAGGAGAGGAACCACTAGGGTGTTTAGATGAGCTATCACAAAGCTAACCCCAGATAGTTTAGGTAGAGTAGTATATATAGGCTAGGAGGGGCGAAGTGGTACATGGGCCTCGGCCCAACATCATGCACGCATGCATTGTCCGGATGATCCGGGCTTTGGGGGGTCCGCATGATCCGGACAGGCCTGATTAGCTGCGGGTGGCCCGGATGTCCGGGTCCTTGTCCGGATGTCCGGGTGCGTCCGGATGATCCGAGCCGGGGTCCGGACGATCCGGCTTCGGCGTGGAGCTTCGGGTGTCTTCAGGCACATTTGCCGGATCGTCCGGACGTTTGTCCGTCCGGGCTTCGGCTGGATCGTCCGGGACATCGTCCGGATCGTCCGGGCAGGCTGAGTCTTGGCTGTTTTTCTCCTCCTTCTTCCTCATTCGATTCTTCTTGTCCCTTGACTTATCCATGGTTGCTCCCGAGGTGCCTGAGTATGCAAAGAGTCTCTGATGAGGGTAGCAGCCATGTCTCATGTGAATCAAAGTGATGTAGAGAGAGGAGTGAAGTCACCTCGGTCTCGAGAGCTCGTGCTTGAGCACGTGTCATGGGTCCACTTGGCACTTGGTGAGACGAAGGTAGGTCCATGGGGATGACCTTGGGATGCTCCACATCAATCATCATTGCGTAGTATGCTGCCAAGGGTGAGTCCTTGACCAGATGGCTTCACTAGCTGCTAGGACCGCTCAGAGATGCGAGAGTGATCCTCAGACTGCACACTGGGTTCACGAGGTACAGTTTTCTAGGGCTTAACACTCGAAGCTTTTGGGGCAATAGTAGATTTAGAAGCCTTTGTCTTCTTCTTGGGCTTCACAGACTCAGGAATAGATTCAGGTTCCATGTCTTCAGCAACATCTTCCACAGTTGCCCTTTGAGCAGCGATGTGGGATAGCAGTCCATCAAGGCCATTGAAGGGGCCAATGCGATTTTCATTGGCTTCGCGTGTTCCATAAAACTGGGGCCGAGATGGGCCAGGATTAAAGTTAATACCAAGTTCCTTCCTATTCTGGGTTGCAAAGTTCTTGGCAAATTTGTAATTTTCTTCAAATAATTCATCCTCATGACACCATCGAAGACTAGATGAGTCAGCATCGAAAGGCATTTGTCCTCTGACCATGCATGGATAAAAGTTCTTGGCAATGGCTTTAGACATAGTCTTGTGTTGAAGCTTCTTGTAGATGATATCACCCCATGGAGGGCAAATGGCGTTCTTGGAAGCGTACTCAGGAGTCATAAATTTGTACAGAAACCATTGTTCTGCCCAATATCCGCGTATCCATTGGATTCGAGATTTGCGTTCTCCATAGGTCTCTTTTGGGTCAGACTTGTGAATGGTAAACATATCTGGAGGAAGATATTTGCAAGTGTTAGTACGTCTCTGCCTACCACCTTTGTTGGACTGGTTTTTAGACGCCATTGGATTCAGACAGAAAGGCTTCACAAAGCAGTTTCTCTTCCGATGACTGGTCAGACATGAACCAGCTTTAGGATATTCAATGTGACGTTGTAAGAATTCTGCAAACGAATGCAGACTATGAGAACCAAGGGATTCTTCCACAGACATGTACCTGTGACAACATTAGAGATGCACGGGAAGGGGAAGAGGTCATATGCATTCTCAGAAGATTTGGTAGAAAAATACCGTTTGAAGACATTGACCTCATAGTGCGAAGACATTCACTTATATGGAGTGAGATGGTTCTAGATTTGTACGAATCCAAGAATAGGTACAAGTGAGGAATCTGACTAGCAGTGAAGCATAAGTAAATATATTTGCATGATATGAGAGAAGGATATAATAAGAAATATCTCTCAGATGTACAAAAAACCACTTGTGGTGAAGTTGGATGATTTCAATGGATCAAAACGACGGTAAAAAGAGAGATCTATTTACCGCACCGAAGAACTGCTAGACGGGAAGAGATGGATGCCGAACAGATCGATCTTCCATGCCCTAACTTGGCGGCGGATGACACCTATGGCGGCAGCGGAGAGACGAGGTCCGCGACCGGCGGCGGAGATACGAGGTCCGCGGCCGGCGGGAAGACGGTGTCGAAGAAGTTGCGGCAGCTAAGTGCTTTGTCTCAGGCGTCGACTGGAGCTAGCGGAGGTGCTGGGGTTGAGCGAGATGGCGAGAGGTGGGAGAAGAAATTATGACCGCGAGGGTGGAGTATTTTTAAGGAGAGATGGTGGCACAGTGCAATTATGCAGGTGCCCCTGGCGGATCATATCTGAATAACACGTGGCTCGCATGCAACATATGGAGAGTTGAGCCACGATCCCACGCACGCCTGGTTTGTCGGATGGACGTTTTGGTTTCTCTGGTTTTCGGGAAAAAAGGATACAACATTGAAAACATTTTTAATCGAGTGTCTCTATATCTTCAGCTGACAAGGACAAAGTGAAGACATTCAACAAGTGTCAATAGAATGCATATGAAGTGATAGAGAGAGTTGGAGAGATTAAGCATGGAGAGGGTTAGGGTCCCATCACATTCACTAAGATAAAAAAGTTTGAAGACATAGCTATAAGTGAATGTTGTAGAGGACAGAACACCTATATATATTAAAGAAACCAAACAAATCAACATTGAGAAGACGAGTCTTGAAGACAAACTATGTTGAAGACAAACCAAGTAAGAAGATAATGCAGTCATGACGCCAAATGAAAACTTCAAGAAAGTTTGGTGGTGGCATTACCCAACGTATAGGAAGTATTAGACCAGGACACGGCGCACAATTACCATGGCGCTCCAGAGTCAAATTCCACATTAATGTATCCACACTCAGAGTGTAAGTCTTCATGAGTTGAAGACATACATTACTTCGTGTGTTGCACATCTAAGTCATCAAAATGCATAAGCATTAGGATGCGTGTCCAATCACATGACATTTGAGGATTCGAGGATATTTAGCTCACACTGCAGCTTGCAAAACCGTTTCTCATCCAAGGGCTTAGTGAAGATATCTGCCAGTTGCTCTTCGGTGTTGACATGTATGATTTCAATGTTCTTCTTGATCACATGATCCCTGAGAAAGTGCTGACGAATCTCAATGTTCTTTGTCTTCGTGTGCTGAACGGGATTGTCAGAAATCATGATGGCGCTTTCGTTATCACACAAGAGAGGCACCTTCACCATGTTGATTCCATGGTCCTTAAGAGTTTGCTTCATCTAGAGAAGCTGAGCGCAACAAGATCCAGCAGTAATGTATTCAGCTTCAGTGGTGGAGAGAGACACTGAGTTCTGCTTCTTTGAAGACCAATAGACAAGAGATCGTACAAGAAAATGACATGTGCCTGATGTGCACTTGCGATCAACTTTGTCACCAGCATAGTCAGCATCTGAGAATCCAACAAGATCAAATATAGAGCCCTTGGGATACCATAATCCTAGTGTGGGGGTGTGAGCCAAGTATCAAAGAATTCGCTTCACAGCGAGGTGATGCGATTTCTTTGGTGCCGCTTGGAATCGGGCACACATGCAAACGCTAAGCATTATATGAGGCCTAGATATACATATATAGAGTAAAGAACCAATCATGGAGCGGTATACCTTTTGATCGAACTCTTTACCATTAACGTCGGAGCCCAATTGACCTTTGGTTGGCATTGGCGTCGTGTACCCTTTGCAATCTTGCATTCCAAACTTCTTCACGCTGATAGAGGCAAAGGTGTCCCGTGTGACGATGAGATGGTGGCTATCGTTTTGGAGGAAGTCAACTTTGACGATCCGACTACGAACGTGCGAGGACGTCGCGCCTTAGCAATCGCTAAACCAACTCCGAGAGGTTATTGACCACGCCGAAGCACGATCAACCTGACCACGAAGGTCTGTTTCGTGCAGGCAAATGAAGAACAAGCAAGAAACTGAGATTGCAATCTGGATATTGCGAATATAAGAGGACAGCTTTATTGATCAAGGTGGGGTTCTGTGACGTCTTTGTCTGGTCGTTGAACACAAACGAAGTACGTGAAGCTGCAGCTATGGCGAACTTTAATCTAAACAAAACCCAAAGTCTAAACGACGCCCTAAGGGCTGTATATATGGAGGAAGAGGGGGGGGGGGATTTCGTGGCCCTTGGAGGAGGCGTCCGAAACCAACCCTAAATCTTGTTTCTCCACACATACGGACTCTAAAAACAGCCTATACTCAAGTATTTCGAAATTACATGGGCCTGGCCCAATAATAAGGTGACGCAGCACCTATAATAGCCTCTAGACGAAATTTATGAAGTGACATCTTGTATATTTTGTCCAAGGCTTCACACACTCATTATGGTGGCTTCAAAGTCCTGAAATCATCACTTGTAACTCCGTTCTTGTTCCCCTTGCGCATGCCATCATCTCCATGCTTGATCTTGCTCCAATGTTCATCCTTCTTGTCCAAGCTAGGCCCTTCATTTGTAAGCAAGACAGATGTATCCAATTTAGGCAGCATCATATTCTCATGAACATTAGAATCATTACCAAGAAACGAAATGTGCGGACCCCGACTTAAGAGTCGAGATCACCGAATGCACGTGTACAGTGATCCCAGAGATCAATGCTCACTGAACACACAGAAGCTGAATAACAAGAGTCTTACATCCATACATACCGTCTTACACAAATTATGACCATTATGGCCAAGTCTTACATATATAAAGCCTCATGGGCTGAATAGGAAATAAACTCTAGTAGCGGAAGTCTTCGTAGATAAGTAGAACCCATGACATCTGCCTTAACACTACAGGCATTCTGACTGGGAAAGCATCCTAGTTTGCATGTTCATCTCCATAGAATTCTTCTTCAAAATCCTGCTCCTCCATGCCTGGCCAATTAAATAACCAGTGGCAAGCCAATGAGTACTTTGAATGTACTCACAAGCAACCCATGATTTGGTTCAAGGTAACAATGCAAGTTGTACAACAATGAGCAACCTAGCTACAAGCTAGATAAGATATTCTACCATTTGTGAAACATGCATCAATGTACTTGGGTAACCTCGAGGACAGGTTACAGATATCAACTTAAATAAGGTTCAATTAATTTCGGGTTCTTTCAACGAGTCAAGTCACCACCTTGACTCAACACACACACACTTTCACCGAGATTGTAAAATTCTGGACATAGTTTAAGTAGCACCTCCCAACTGTCCATGACCGTGGACACGGCTATTCGAATAGTTTTACACTCTGCAGAGGTTGCGCACTTTACCCACAAGATCCGGGAAGCTTTCGTGTCACCCACGATCCCGCAGTACCTTAAGTACTCGGGGGAAGCACCCGGTCATTACCTTTCCCTAGACGACACTAACATAGGGTCCACTCGTTGGTGCACGGCCCTCGTGTACAAATGATAGATCGTGGGACTTGCCCCCTTTTACAATGTCACGCATACATGAAGGGACCAACGTGTGTCCGGTGCCCTGTAAAAACAGTCATGGTCGCCTATCCAAGCACGACCCCGTCCCGGGAGTGACCTCAAGTCTCCCCCGTCACTAGTGATGTGGCACCATGCTAGTATCAGCCTAAGTAATCAATAATGCCCCGTCCCATAAGGGGTAGAGTGGTTGCACATGTTTGGTTGGGACGGTAATCACACATAAATCTAATCCATCATTTTACCCACACATGAGAACTTTCTTTGGTACACCACTTCTTCCTCAAGTGGTGACCTTAATTCAACATCACCCTCGGGCATTAGGGGCACCCTATGGGGTTTTCGAAAAGATTGCAACCACGAAGGATTCATGGTACATATGCATCATCATGTATCAACAACTAATCCTTTGTCATTGCATCTATGCACATGGTAAAGATCATTAGTAGGGGTATGCATCATGTGGTGGCTGTCAACAAGTTTACCACCGTCACTCTTTATCCTCATGCAATCGGAAATAAAAGGGTACCAAGGAATAAAAGGGGGTATCATGGTCAAAGGGCTGCTTGCCTTGGTTGGCTTGGTCTTCAAAGCCTTCAAGTCCTTTTCCTTCTTCATTCTCAGCAACTTCGTCAAACACGGTATCTAATCGTCGCAATAAATAACGGAAAAATAAGACAATAATATAAATAGAAAAATCAAAGTGCTCAGAAAAATGTCAACTAATTTTTATAAAATACTAGAGGGAAAACTAAGATGGAAAAAATTCTTAGTTTGGGATTTGGAGTGACAGAATGGGGTACATGGATTTTTGAACAGAGGTTTTAGTGTTCAAATTTAGATTTAAATTTGAACAGTACAGAAAAGATTCATGAATATGTGTGAAAGTTATATCATTAAATAGGTTGGAATTTTACAAGTTTTTAGGAACTGGAATTATTTCATTTGGATAAATATTTTATCCTGTGGAATTTTAATAAAACAAACAGAAAAGGAAAAAAGAAAAGTGGCATTGTGCCACTCGGCCAGAAAGGCCACAGTGCAGCAGGCCCAGAGGGAAAACAGCCCGCGCGAGGCTGCCACGTCGAAGGTGTTAAGGCGAAGTACGCCTTCGATCTAACGACGAACCGGTGCGCGCGCGCGTGCATTCTTAGACCTGACGGGGGGGTCCCACCCGTCAGGGCATGAGGCCGACGGACAGGGCCTACGGCCGTCGTCGTCTACCTCCGTCCAGAGGCGACGGCCAGCTCGCCGGCGGTGATATTGGGCATGGGAGGAGGCGTGGGTGGTACCATCGTGCTCAGGGAGGAGCCACCGTTCGGATGGAGGTGGAGTTGGTCGCCGGGGTGGCCTGGTTCGCCGGCGACGAGGAGGCACAGGGGAGTTGCTTCGGGTGGTGGTGGTTCCCGCCGTTTCCGGCAGCTAAAGAGAGGGGAAACAAGGGGGAAATGATCTGGGAGATCTTGTGGTTCTAGATCGAGTGAGAGGAGCGGCGGAGAGGGCTTATACCTCCGGATCGACGGCGACCCGAGGCGGCGGAGCTCGAGCTCGATCTCGAGCTCGGGCCCGTCTGGAGAGGAGTGAGTGGTGTAGGGGGAGGATTCGGGTGTGTGAGAGAGCGAGTGGTGAGGAGAGGGAGGCGCGGGGGTGTCCTTTTATAGGCGAACGGCGGGGTGCCGTGGACCCGTGCGCCGGCGAGCTGCTGCTCGTTGCCACAAGGCTCGGGAGGAGCTGGCGCCGCGTCTGGGGTGTTTCTGGATGCAGTCCAGAGCCAGGGGAGAGAAGAGAGAGCGGGTGGAGGCCAGGGCATCGGGCGTGTGAGGAAGCTCGTTGGAGCTCTCGGGTGGCCGTCGCGCATGCGAGCTGGGGCGAGAGGAGGGAGAAGGAATAGGGGGCCGACCGGCTGCCGTGTCGTGGACGTTGAGGCGGCCTCGGAAGACACCATCCCGACGCCATAGGTCGTCGGGAGCGCACTGTAGCGCGCTCCAGAGCGCCCATATGGCCGGCATGGCCGTGTCCCACGCGCTCTGGATGTGGCCACCATGTCCATTGGCTCTAGGGGGAGTAAACAATGTGGGAGGTACGTTGGATGGCAGGCAGAGCTTCTAGAAGGAGAGAGGGCTGACAAAGAAAGGTGAAAGTATTTGTCCAGAATGTAAAATGGGGTTTTACCCCCCCCCCCCCCGCCCCTCAATCATTGAGCTGAGGCGAGGGGAGAGTTACTGGAGGTGCAAGGGGACTTGGGGAAGCTGTGGTAAAAAGCCTACCTCAAGGAGAACAAGGAAAGAGGTGAAAGTGTTAATTTTGGAAAATCACCAGAAGGTGTTTGATGTGGTTTTTGGCAATCAAATGATTTCCAATAGACATGAGACTTAACAGGATCAAATGGTATATAGAAATAGGGTGTTCCACCAAGTTTGGGCTCATTTGAAGAAACTTGCCAATGTAACTTTGGTAAACCCTAGAAATCAACAAAAATGGATTTTCCAAGTTTAAGTTAAGCAAATCACCCCTCCTTGATGCACCACTTGGTGTAGTGTCATCATTTGGGGTTGTGAGCATGCCCACAAAGTTTGAGGTCACAAGTAAAAAGTTGGTAGTGTAAAGTTGTTCAAATTTGAATCTGAACTAAAGTGGTTTTGGGGTACCCTGATCAAGTTACCCTTCTCCAAAACTTGTGTCATTTGGTCTAGATGGATTATTAGACCATTCTAGCATGTGTACCAAGTTTGAGAGCATTTGGAGAAGTTTGGCAATGTAAAGTTGCTCAAACTTCGAAAATGGACAGAATGGTTTTGAGGGGTTTTGATGAGGTTTTCTTGCTTCCCAAGGCATGGGGCTTGGCAAGATCATCAAACATGTCATATATGACATGATAGAATTTTCCTGGAATTTTTAGAGAATATTTCCTTTGTACATATTTCAAAAGCTTGAAATATCCACAAAGGGTTTCTGAGGGATTTGTCCAATATTTTGAACATGACCAAGTGTTGAAACTCTTATATATGGACAATATATGTCCTAAGAGTCTCCCTGAATTTTGGCAAATATTTTTGAAATAGTTAAATAATTTTTCCCTATTAAAGACCATTTCTAGCCTTAAGAAAAAGCTTTTAAATAAAATAGGAACATAACTTTTAAAATTATATTTTTGTGGTTTACGGGAGTCCTATATCTAATAGGTTTCAAATATACTATTTGAAATATTTTTCTCACCCTAAATTAGGCACTTGCAGTGCAAACCTCAATTCTGGGGTTTTTGGAAAACTAATTCTTGAAAATACTTTTTGGCCAAATTATTTTTGTAAGAAAATACTATACTGTTATATACACTTGGTATGATCATTGGGCAGAAGTTTGGGGTAAGGAGATGAAATATATAAGATGGAGTAGTTGACTTTAAAGAGCACTTGTAAATCACAGAGAGAAAACTTAATTCTAAATAAAAGCCAAATGATGCCAAAAAAATTGTTGGTCCAAATTTTCATGCTTTATTGATGCAAATGACATGTTACAAAATGCAGGGTGTGATAGACCTACCCCCCTTACAAGAATCTCGTCCCCGAGATTCCTAAACTAGGCTTTAGAAGAGATCGGGATACTCGGATCTAAGATAGTCTTCACGTACCCAGGTTGCTTCTGCTTCCGTGTGGTTGCTCCTATGGACCTTTAAGTACTTGATGGTGCGGCTTCGCGTCCGTCGCTCTGCTTCATCCAGAATGCAAATGGGCTTCTCACGGTAGGTCAAATTAGGCTGAAGATCAATGGCTTGGTGATCGACATCCTTGTAGAGATCAGGCTTGTCCGGAACTTGGAGACACTTCCGGAGTTGTGACACGTGGAATACGTTGTGCACATCGGATTGCTTGGGTGGTAGTTCCAACTGGCAAGCCACTTCTCCTCGTCCTGCAGTGATCTCAAAGGGACCAATGAACCTTGGTGCGAGCTTCCCTTTAATGTGGAAACGCTTGGTTCCCTTCACAGGAGTTACTCGCAGGTACACATGGTCTCCGACACGGAAACTCATATCTCGGCGACGAGTGTCAGCATAGCTCTTCTGTCTTGATTTGGCGGCCTTCTGACGTTCTCTGACTAGTTGGACTTTCTCTTCTGCTTTGCGGAGAATGTCTGGTCCAAAGACTAGCCCTTCTCCAGTCTCTGACCAATTGAGGGGTGTGCGACACTTGCGTCCGTACAACACCTCAAATGGCGCCATCTGAAGGCTCGACTGATAACTGTTGTTATAGGAGAACTTGGCAAAAGGCTTCCCACTTGGCTCCATATGCCAAGACACAGGCTCGGAGCATGTCTTCGAGAATTTGATTTACTCGCTCTGTCTGACCTCCGGTCTGCGGGTGGAAAGCCGTGCTGAAAGACAACTTGGTTCCCAAGGCTTCTTGGAACTTCTTCCAGAACCTTGAGGTAAACTGGGTTCCTCGATCTGACACAATCTCTTTAGGAACACCATGAAGGCTTACGATTCTGTCGATGTAGAGAGTTGCCAGCTGGTTGCCATCATAGGTAGTCTTGACAGGAATGAAATGGGCTACCTTGGTCAAATGGTCGACTATGACCCAGATGGAGTCATGTCCTTTATTCGACCTTGGTAATCCAATGATAAAGTCAATTCCGACTTTATCCCACTTCCATTCAGGAACCTAGAGTGGTTGGAGCAATCCAGCGGGTCGCTGATATTCAGCCTTGACCCTTTGGCACACATCACACTTTGGAATATAGGTTGCAATCTCTCTTTTCATCCCGTGCCACCAGAATCTTTCCTTCAAGTCTTGATACATCTTGGTTCCTCCGGGGTGGATGGAATACGGAGTGTCGTGGGCTTCTTGCAAGATGAAATTCTTCAGCTCCATCTTGTTTGGTACGCAGATGCGGCCTTTGTACCAAACAATCCCGTGCTCATCCTCGGAGAATCCTGGGGCCTTGCCTAGCTTCATCTTCTTCTTGATGCCTTCAATGCTTGCATGCCCACCTTGTGCTTTCTTGACTTCGTCCATCAGGGTCGGTTTGACTTCTAGATGGTCTAGAAATCCATGGGTGACCAATTCCAAACTGAATCGTTCCAGCTCTTCAAACAGGGCTGGCTGCCTTCTTTGAATTATGGCATTCAGGGAGCAAGCCTTTCTGCTTAAGGCATCGGCTACCACGTTAGCCTTCCCGGGGTGATATTGAACACTGAGGTTATAATCCTTGATTAGTTCCAACCATCTTCGTTGCATCATGTTCAATTCCTTCTGGGTGAAAATATACTTCAGACTTTTGTGGTCAGTGTATATCTCACACCGTTTCCCTAGGAGGTAATGTCGCCATGTCTTCAAGGCATGAACCACTGCTGCTAACTCAAGATCGTGAGTAGCGTAGTTCTCTTCATGAGGTCGTAGCTGCCTTCAGAGGTAAGCTATGACTCGACCTTCTTGTATCAGAACGCTTCCCAATCCGGTTTGAGAGGCATCACAATATATCACGAACTCTTTGTGAATATCAGGTGTTGCCAGAACTGGGGCGGTAGTCAATCTCTTCTTGGGCTCTTGGAAGCTTTCTTCGCATTTTGGCGTCCATTCGAACTTCTTGTCCTTCTTCAGGAGCTGAGTCATTGGCCGGCTAATGCTAGAGAATCCTTCCACGAATTTGCGGTAATAGCCCGCAAGTACGAGGAAGCTTTTGACTTCCTTGACGGTCGTTGGGGATTGCCATTGGGTCACAGCTTCGATCTTCGCGGGATCAACTGACAATCCTTCTTCGGTCAAGACATGACCTAAGAACCAAACTTTATGCAGCCAAAACTCACATTTGCTGAACTTGGCGTATAGTTGGTGCTCTCGAAGCTTGTCTAGGACCATCCTCAAATGTTGCTCGTGCTCTTCCTCCACCTTCGAGAAGACAAGAATGTCATCAATGAAGACAACAACAAACTTGTCCAAATATTCCATGAAGACTTTATTCATGAGATACATGAAGTAAGTTGGGGCATTGGTTAATCCAAAGGACATGACCGTGCACTCATACATGCCATATCTTGTTACAAATGCCATCTTCGGAATATCTTGGGGTCTGATCTTCAGCTGGTAGTACCCAGATCTGAGGTCGATCTTGGAAAACACCTTGGCTCCGCTGAGTTGATCAAACAGATCTTCAATCTTGGGAAGTGAATACTTGTTCTTGATTGTAACCTCATTGAGGGAACGGTAGTCAATGCATAAGCGGATGGTACCGTCCCTTTTTGCCACAAATAGAACAGGTGATCCCAAGGGGAGGCACTTGGGCAGATAAATCCCTTCTCAGTTGCTCTTCCAGTTGCTTCTTCAACTCGGCTAATTCTTCCGTCCCCATTCTATAAGGCTTCTTATAGATGGGTCCTGCCCCGGGCATGAGCTTGATGATGAACTCAATGTCACGGTCAAGGGGCATTCCCGGTAGCTCATCCAGAAAGACGTCGGGGTACTCGCATACTACCGGCACTTGCTCCAGTCCAACTTCAGACAGACAGTTGACTTGAGTGGTTTGAGCAGAAGAGGAGTTGGATGCAAACTTAACTTCGACTCCTTGGTCATTGGTCACAGTGACAGTCCGATTGGCAGAGTCTAATAAGCCTTGGTGCTTGCTGAGCCAATTCATACCTAGGATCACATCCAAGCCTTGTGATCTCAGGATGATAAGGTCTGCTAGGAAATCTACCCCATTAATGATGATACTGACTCCCTTCTAGCCTATCTTGGCTCTCACCTCTGCTCCGGGGGTTTGTACCACCATGGGGTTATTCAGGGGTGTAGGGGTCATGCCACTTTTTAATGCAAATCTTTGAGTGACAAATGAATGCGTGGCTCCAGAATCAAACAAGACAGTTGCAGGTGCTGAGTTGACGAGGAACGTGCCCAGCACGACGTCCGGGTCTTCCCGAGCTTCTTCAGCAGTGACGTGATTCACACGCCCCTTCCCATGGTTGGGCGGGTTGCAAGGAGCTTGGTTCCTAGGTGGCATCCCGCGGCCTTGTCCTGGGTTCTGCACATTGGGGCGCTGGGCATTGGGCTTCTTGTTGGGGCACACCCTTGAGATGTGTCCTGACTGACCACATCCAAAGAAAGTGACTTGGTTTGGGTTATTGATCTTGTGGCCACTACTGTTATTGGGATTGAATGCTGGCCTTGGGTTGGCATACTGCGGAGGCTGATAGTTGGTGCGAGGTGCAGGAGCTCTTGGCTGCTGATAGGTTGGCTTGACCGGGGCTGGCTGCCACGGGCGAGGCTTCTGGTTGCTGGAACTTCCCTTGCTGATCATCTTGCGTTTGCGAGTGTCTTCCAGAGCACGCCGCTTGTCTTCAAGCATGAGTGCTTTGTTCGATAGGTCAGGAAAGGTTGGGCAGTCACACACGACAAGCGAGTACTGCAGAGTTTGATGGAGGCCTTCCATGAAGCGCTCCCTTTTCGTAGCATCTGGGCTGACATCTTCAGGGGCATACCTTGACAGAACACTGAACTTCTGCATGTACTCCTTGATAGTGCTACTTCCTTGCTTCAGGGCTCGAAACTCACGCTTTTTGATAGCCATGATTCCGGAAGGAATATGGGCCTTGCGGAATTCTGCCTTGAAGTTGTTCCAAGTGATGTCTTGCCCATCATGCATGACCTTGAATCCATCCCACCAAGCTCTAGCAGTCCCCCCGAGGCAGTGGGCAGCATAAGCCACCTTCTCGCGGTCTTCGGTGCAACCGACTACTTCCAGCAAGTCCTCAATGGTGCGGACCCAGTCGTCTGCATCCAGGGGTTCAACAGTCTCGATGAAGGTTGGCAGTGCATGCTTCTTGAACTCTGCCAACATGGAACGTCCATTGCCATTCCCCGCCGGCTGGCGGTTGTTGGTGATAGCTTGAGCAATCATCTAGAGGGCTGCAGTGTTGGCTTGGCGTTCCTCTCGGAAGTCTTGGAGAAGCTGATCCATGTCCATGATCGGGGGAGGTGGTGGTGGAGCTTGGTCGTGGGTTTGGTCTTGGCCGGCTTCTGCTTGGGCGGATGCTCCGGCTTCGGGCTGCTGGGTAGAGGTACCAGTACTAGTTACAACAGGCATCCTGTTGGAGCGTTAAAGGTCTCATGATTTGGAATGAAGAGGGAAAGCAATAAAGATGGGTGCCTAGTAAGGGGGTGGGTGTGACACTAATTATTTTCATGCAAGGGACAAAAGGGCCAAACACATTCATTAAAATCCAAATAGGTGATGCAGTCGTTTACACATCCCCGAAGGGAAGATACGACGTACATCAAACACAACAAAAGCAAACACTAGATGGCTTCATATGAACCATACAAGGACTTGACTTTGCATAGGGGTTACACGACCTATCCTACCGTAGAGGTCACGAGCTGGCATATCCGAGTTGCAAATAATTCCTAAGCGGCGGAATGCTCGGTCACGTATTCTGGCTCTTCCTCCTTGTCTTCATCTGTCTGGGCCCCCTATCACTTGAGGGTGTGGGGGAGTGGAGGAGTTGGATACGGCGGTGTTTTGTTGGCGGTGCAGGGAAAAGCTTGCGATATTCCCTTGCCGTCATACGGCGTCGCTGGGGTGGCTCTTCATCCTTGGAAGATACATCTCCTGAGGGCCTTCCGCCTCGATACGCGATAGCGGGTCGCCCAGGAGGCGCACCTTCTTTCTTGATCCTATTCGTCTTCTCTTGTGCTCGACGAAAAAGTGCCTTGGTCTTGTGGAGTTCTTCTCGGAGCTTCATTGATTCCGAGGCCAAATCTTGTGCCAAGCTGCCGGCACAAAGGCTGAAATAGGTCTGGAATCGAAGTGGAAGTCCGTCCTTCTGTGGAGGGGCTTGCGCGCTGCTTTCATCTTCACCTTCCTTCCGGTAAGGCAAGAAGCGGGTTGTCATCTTGGCTGCCATCTCCGGAAGAAGTTCACGGAAGCGGGTTAGCGCCTTGAGTGCAGTAGCCTCGACAGTGAGGGGTAGTGTTGCCATCTGGGGTCCCTCGAAGAACCAACTTGTGGGAGGATCGTTTGCCTTCATGATTACTTCCACATGGTACTCCACCTCGGTGTCGCTAACCCAATGCTCATGGTAGGTGAGGATGGGTGCTCGATGGAACTGGCACTCCTGGAGGCTATCCTCGAGAAGCAAGGGGAACCCAGTGGTCAGGTGCTCTTCTGGTACATCGGCCATGTACAAAGGTTGAATAGGAAGGGTTAATAAGCTGATGATATCTCAGGTTTGGTAAGGTTTAGAAAAGAAGAGAGGTCCAGAAGGTTTATGAAAAGGCTCTCATCCTATCTAACGCCCATGCTAACTAAGGCTTCCTACAGTCAGGATGGCTGTGATACCAGCTCTGTGCGGACCCCGACTTAATAGTCGAGATCACCGAATGCACGTGTACAGTGATCCCAGAGATCAATGCTCACTGAACACACAGAAGCTGAATAACAAGATTCTTACATCCATACATACCATCTTACACAAATTATAACCATTATGGCCAAGTCTTACATAGATAAAGCCTCATGGGCTGAATAGCAAATAAACTCGAGTACCGGAAGTCTTCATAGATAAGTAGAACCCATGCCATCTGCCTTAACCCTACAGGCATTCTGACTGGGAAAGTGTCCTAGTTCGCATGTTCGTCTCCATAGAATTCTTCTTCAAATTCCTGCTCCTCCATGCCTGGCCAATTAAATAACCAGTGGCAAGCCAATGAGTACTTTGAATGTACTCGCAAGCAACCCATGATTTGGTTCAAGGTAACAATGCAAGTTGTATAACAATGACCAACCTAGCTACAAGCTAGATAAGATATTCTACCATTTGTGAAACATGCATCAATGTACTTGGGTAACCTCGAGGACAGGTTATAGATATCAACATAAATAAGGTTCAATTCATTTCGGGTTCTTTCAACGAGTCAAGTCACCACCTTGACTCAACACACACACACTTTCACCGAGATTGTAAAATTCTAGACATAGTTTAAGTAGCACCTCCCAACTGTCCATGACCGTGGACACGGGTATTCGAATAGTTTATACTCTGCAGAGGTTGCGCACATTACCCACGAGATCCGAGAAGCTTTCGTGTCACCCACGATCCCACAGTACCTCACGTACTCGGGGGAAGCACCCGGTCATTACCTTTCCCTAGACGACACTAACATAGGGTCCACTCGTTGGTGCACGGCCCTCGTGTACAAACGATAGATCGTGGGACTTGCCCCCTTTTACAATGTCACGCATACATGAAGGGACCAACAGTGTGTCCGGTGCCCTATAAAAACAGTCATGGTCACCTATCCAAGCATGACTCCGTCCCGAGAGTGACCTCAAGTCTCCCCCGTCACTAGTGATGTGGGCACCATGCTAGTATCAGCCTAAGTAATCAATAATGCCCCATCCCATAAGGGGTAGATTGGTTGCACATGTTTGGTTGGGACGGTAATCACACATAAATCTAATCCATCATTTTACCCACACACGAGAACTTTCTTTGGTACACCACTTCTTCCTCAAGTGGTGACCTTAACTCAACATCACCCTCGGGCATTAGGGGCACCCGATGTGGTTTTCGAAAAGAATGCAACCACGAAGGATTCATGGTACATATGCATCATCATGTATCAACAACTAATCCTTTGTCATTGCCTCTATGCACATGGTAAAGATCATGAGTAGGGGCATGCATCATGTGGTGGCTCTCAACAAGTTTACCACCGTCACTCTTTATCATCATGCAATCGGAAATAAAAGGGTACCGAGGAACAAAAGGGGTTATCATGGTCAAAGGGCTGCTTGCCTTGGTTGGCTTGGTCTTCAAAGCCTTCAAGTCCTTCTCCTTCTTTTTTCTCAGCAACTTTGTCAAACACGGTACTAATCGTCGCAATAAATAATGGAAAAATAAGACAATAATAAAAACAGAAAAATCAAAGTGCTCAGAAAAATGTCAACTTATTTTTATAAAATACTAGAGGGAAAACTAAGATGGCAAAAATTCTTAGTTTGGGATTTGGAGTGACAAAATGGGGTACATGGATTTTTGAACAGAGGTTTTAGTGTTCAAATTTAGATTTAAATTTGAACAGTACAGAAAAGGTTCATGAATATATGTGTGAAAGTTATATCATAAAATAGGTTGGAATTTTACAAGTTTTTAGGAACTGGAATTATTTCATTTCGATAAATATTTTATCCTGTGGAATTTTTATAAAACAGACAAAAAAGGGAAAAGAAAAGTGGCACTGTGCCACTGGGCCAGAAAGGCCACAGTCAGGGCGTGAGGCTGACGGACAGGGCCCACGGCCGTCATCGACTACCTCCGTCCAGAGGCGATGGCGAGCTCGCCGGCGACGATATAGGGCACTGGAGGAGGCATGGGTGGTACCGTCGTGCTCAGGGAGGAGCCGCCGTTCGGATGGAGGTGGAGTTGGTCGCTGGGGTGGCCTAGTTCGCCGGTGATGAGGAGGCACGGCGGAGTTGCTTCGGGTGGTGGTGGTTCTGGCCGTTTCCGGCAGCTAAAGAGAGGGGAAACATGGGGGAAATGACCAGTGAGATCTTGCGGTTCTAGATCGAGTGAGAGGAGCGGCGGAGAGGGCTTATACCTCCGGATCGACGGCGACCTGAGGCAGCGGAGCTCGAGCTCGGGCCCATCTGGAGAGGAGTGGGTGGTGTAGGGGCATGATTGGGTGTGTGAGAGAGCATGTGGTGAGGAGAGGGAGGCATGGGGGTGTCCTTTTATAGGCGAACGGCGGAGTGCCGTGGACCCGTGCGTCGGCGAGCTGCTGCTCATTGCCACAAGGCTCGGGAGGAGCTGGCACCGCGTGTGGGGTGTTTCTGGATGTGGTCCAGAGCCAGGGGAGAGAAGAGAGAGAGCAAGGGGAGGACAGGGCATCGCGCGTGTGAGGAAGCTCATTGGAGCTCTCGGGTGGCCGTCACCCGTGCGAGCTGGGGCGAGAGGAGGGAGAAGGAGGAGGGGGCCGACCGGCTGCCGTGTCGTGGACCTTGAGGCGGCCTCGGGAGACACCATCCCGATGCCCTAGGTGGTCGGGCGCCTCGGGCAGGACGCGGCTACAGCGCGGGAGCGCACTGTAGCGCGCTCCAGAGTGCCCATATGGCCGGCATGGCCGTGTCCCACGCGTTCTGGACGCGGCCACCATGTCCATTGGCTCTAGGGGGAGTAAACAATGTGAGAGGGACGTTGGATGCCAGGGAGAGCTTCTAGAAGGAGAGAGGGCTAAGAGAGAAAGTTGAAAGTTGCTGTCCAGAATGTAAAATGGGGTTTTACCCGCCCTCAATCATTGAGCTGAGGCCAGGGGAGAGTTACTGGAGGTGCAAGGGGACTTGGGGAAGCTGTGGTAAAAAGCCTAGCTCAAGGAGAACAAGGAAAGAGGTGAAAGTGATAATTTTGGAAAATCACCAGAAGGTGTTTGATGTGGTTTTGGGCAATCAAATTATTTACAATAGACATGAGACTTAACAGGATCAAATGGTAAATAGAAATAGGGTGTTCCATCAAGTTTGGGCTCATTTGAAGAAACTTGCCAATGTAACTTTGGTAAACCCTAGAAATCAACAGAAATGGATTTTCCAAGTTTAAGTTAACAAAATCATCTCTCCTTGATGCACCACTTGGTGTAGTGTCATCATTTGGGGTTGTGATCATGCCCACAAAGTTTGAGGTCACAAGTAAAAAGTTGTTAGTGTAAAGTTGTTCAAATTTGAATCTGAACAGAAATGGTTTTGGGGTACTCTGATCAAGTTACCCTTCTCCAAAACTTGTGCCATTTGGTCTAGATGCATTATTAGACCATTCTAGCATGTGTACCAAGTTTGAGAGCATTTGGACAAGTTTGGCAATGTAAAGTTGCTCAAACTTCAAAAATGGACAGAATGGTTTTGAGGGGTTTTGATGAGGTTTTCATGCTTCCCAAGGCATGGGGCTTGGCAAGATCATCAAATATGTCATATATGACATGATAGAAGTTTCCTAGAATTTTTAGAGAATATTTCCTTTGTAAATATTTTAAAAGCTTGAAATATCCAGAAAGGGTTTCTGAGGGATTTGTCCAATATTTTGAACATGACCAAGTGTTCATACTCTTATATATGGACAATATATGTCCTAAGAGTCTCCTTAAATTTTGGCAAATATTTTTGAAATAGTTAAATAATTTTTCCCTATTAAAGACCATTTCTGGCCTTAAGAAAAAGCTTTCAAATAAAATAGGAAGATAACTTTTAAAATTATATTTTTGTGGTTTATGGGAGTCCTATATCTAATAGGTTTCAAATATACACTTTGAAATGTTTTTCTCACCCTAAATCAAGCACTTGCAGTGCAAACCTCAATTCAGGGGTTTTTGGAAAACTAATTTTTGAAAATACTTTTGGCCAAATTATTTTTGTAAGAAAATACTATACTGTTATATACACTTGGTATGATCATTGGGCATAAGTTTGGGGGTAAGGAGATGAAATATATAAGATGGAGTAGTTGACTTTAAAGAGCACTTGAAAATCACAGAGAGAAAACTTAATTCCAAATAAAAGCCAAATGATGCCAAAAAAGTTGTTGGTCCAAATTTTCATGCTTTATTGATGCAAATGACATGTTACAAAATGCAGGGTGTGACACGAAAGTACCTGGTAATTTAATTGGCGTGCGCGAGCTCTAGTAATTGGTCATGTATATGTGTCAGTTGGGGCTGTGGGTGTAACCTTGTTAGTGATGTCCTCATCACACGCAATCTTTGAGGTATTTCTCTTGAGATATGAAGATGTCATTCTTCTGTTGACGAATTTGGAGGCCAAGGAAGAACTGCATCTTACCAATCATGGACATCTGATATTGCTCTTGCATCATCTATCCAAACTCATAACTGTATCTTTTGTCAGTGCATCCGAAGATAATGTCATCCACATAGATTTGGCATATGTACAGTTCTCCATCCTATGTCCTCGTGAAGAGTGTGGGATCCAGTGATCCAGGTTTGAATCCTTTGCTCTTCAAGAAGTCTTTGAGTGTGTCATACCATGCACGAGGTGCTTGTTTGAGGCCATACAGTGCCTTGTTGAGCTTGTAAACCATGTCAGGAGGCTTTGGGTCTTCAAATCCTGGAGGTTGTGCGACATACACTTCTTCTTCAATTTTCCCATTCAGAAAGGCACTCTTCACATCCATTTGATACAGAAATATGTTATGATGGTTGGCATAGGCTAGTAGTATGCGAATGGTTTCAAGCCTAGCTACAGGAGCAAATGTTTCATCAAAGTCAATTCCCTCTACTTGAGTATAGCCTTGAGCAACGAGACGACCCTTGTTTCTGACAACTTGACCATGCACATCTTATTTGTTGCGATAGATCCATTTGGTGCCAATGATGTTATGTTTCCGTGGATCGGGACGCTTAACAAGCTCGCATAAATTATTTAGCTCAAACTGTTGAAGCTATTCT
The DNA here is from genome assembly GCA_902687465.1 of Secale cereale. Taxonomy (NCBI): domain Eukaryota; kingdom Viridiplantae; phylum Streptophyta; class Magnoliopsida; order Poales; family Poaceae; genus Secale; species Secale cereale. Next base: position 434,527,242 of record LR738715.1, read on the forward strand.
TGCATTGCTTCAATCCATTCAGGTTCCATAAAGGCTTCATCAACTTTCTTGGGTTTAGATATTGAAATGAATCAGAGTGGCCATAGAAGTTGGCCAGCTGAGTTGCTTTTGAGCGAGTAAGTGGACCTGTTGCATTGATGCTATCAAGAATATTTTCAACTTGGACTTCATTAGCTACCCGAGGATGACCTGGCCAATGACTTTGCTCATGCTGTTGATCATCTTCTTGTTCAGAATTGGCTTCAGGCTGAGCATTGTCTTCAGGATGACTAGGCGGAGAGATGATGATTTCCTCTTCAATTGGTTCTTCATGCCTGCATGACCTAGTCTTCGATGCTAAAGCCAGTGCTCTGAAGCTTTTGCGAGAAGACAAACGGTGAGTTGTGGCCTTGCAGAGAAATTTACCATATACAGATCACCTTTTCGATGTCCTTCGAAGACTAGATATTTGTCAGATTCCATAAGCACAAGGCATCGATATTTTCCAAATATCACAATCATGTTTAGCTCACATAGCATAGAGACTGACATTAAGTTGTATCCAAGGGATTCAACAAGCATCACTTTGTCCATGTGTTGATCCTTTGAGATAGCAACCTTGCCAAGTCCCAGTACCTTGCTTTTACCAGTGTCTGAGAATGTGATGTGACTTTTGGGAGAAGGACGCAGAGTTGAGCCCATGAGAAGACGTCCATCACCAGTGATGTGCTTGGTGCATCCACTATCAATTATCCATTCAGTGGCTTCCGAAGCAATACCATGCAGATCAGTTAGCGGCATAGTCTTGACAAAGAGAAGTGTGAAGCATAAACATTTGACGTACAAGCATGTTATCAAAGTTTAGGTCCTTGTTAGGCAAGATAGGAATCTTGTCAAGAAACCATGGGACGAAATACATGGTTAGACCATTTGGACATTTAATCTTGCGTCCCAGAAGATGTTTTAGGTCCCCAACATTGGCGTCAAAAGATGATTTTCGGCTGGAGACCCTTCCCTACAGGAGAAGTTAATTCTTATTAACCACCCACATCTTTAGGGGTGGCTTAGAAGCAACAAGTCTAAGTGCAATATCTAAGAATTTTGGCTTAGGAGCCCTAGCAAATAGCATAGCAAGAGATGAATAGTACTCATATGAATACGAAGAGAAGTTCTTTGTCTTATGAACAAAGTGGTTAGATGAAAAATGCTCATATTCATGAGTCTAATGATAATCTCCTTGCAAAACATTTGCGTTAGAGTGACCCAACATGGTCCTTTGTCTGTATGAAGTATTTGGACCATATGAAGCTTTTGGTCTGGGGTTGATCTTCTTTCCTGGTGGTGTCATGATGACATTCACGGGAAGCTTTTGATAAGACTTCTGGGAACCCAAATCTTCTTCATACGTGATCCATTCATGCAGTTAGTTCCAATGAACCTGGCAAACACTTTGCCTTTCCGATCCTTGCACAGTTTATAGTTTGAGTCAAATGGCTCGTCAATGACAACATGGTTAGCACAAGTGAAGCCAGATAAAGTAGATGGATTTACTGGTGGTCCCTTTGCAGCAGCCCATGTGGTTTTGGGATACTGCTCAGGCTTCCAGTAAGAACCATCAACATTCATTTTCCTTTCGAACCCAATACCCTCTTTCCTAAGGTTTCGGTTCAGATTCTGTTTCTTGAGAACATCGCACAGTGTCTGATGCCCTTTGAGGCTTTTGTACACACCTGTTTCAAGCAATGTCTTCAACCTAGCATTCTCATCAGCAATAGAAGTATTTTCCTCAGCAGAGGGGTTAGTTACCACATCAACAGTTGAAGATATTGCAATTCAGAAGCAGTAGAGCATTCAGCAATAGAGACAACATTGTCACACTCAAGACATTTTAGACAGGATGGCACAAAGTTTTCCTGAGCGGAACTAATCTGTTGGGCGAGTAGTGAATCGTTTTCCTTCTGAACATCATCATGAGACGCTCTAAGTTTCTCAAGGTCTTGCTTCCTTTGAAGATAATCATAGGAAAGCTTCTCATGAGTAGCTGAGAGAGTTTCATGATGAATTTCAAGTTCAGTGTACCTTACGTGAAGATTTTTTATGTCTTCAATTAAGGACTGAGTTCGATTCATTTCCGCATCCAACATATCATCACTCTTATCTAGCAAATTTTTAATATGTTCCATAGCATTTTGTTGTTCAGTTGCAATTTTAGCAAGAGTTTTATAGGTGGGTTTGGATTCACATTCACAGTCATATTCACTGGAGGTCTGAAACTAGGCATCACGTGAGTTTACCTTTGCACCACGTGTCATGAAGCAGTAGGTAGCTGAAGAGTCGTCCTCATCATTTGCTTTAGCGCCGATGGAGTGACCACTATCATCAGTGTTGAAGATGGACTTGGCGACAAATGCCGAGGCTAGAGCTAAGCTAGCCACACCATAATCAGATTCCTCCTCAGATTCCACCTCTGCCTCCTCAGAAGCAGACTCCTCCTCTGAATCGATTTCCTTCCCAATGAATGCACGAGCCTTCCCAGATGAGCTCTTCTTGTAAGACGAAGACTTTGATGAAGACTTGGAAGAGGACTTTGAGGATTTCCTCTTCTTTTTGTCGTCAGAGTCATATTCCTTGCTCTTCTTCTTTTTCTTGGATTCATTATCCCACCGAGGACATTCAGATATGTCGTGGCCAGGCTTTTTGCACTTGTGGCATGTTCTCTTCTTGTAATCACGAGAGGAAGCCTCATCGTTTCTTGAGCTGGATCTTGAAGACTTTCCTAAGTATTTCTTCCTTGAGAACCTTTGAAACTTCTTCACAAACATAGCTAGTTCTTTGCCAATGTCTTCAGGATCGTAAGAGCAGCTATCAGAGTCTTCTTCATACGAGGACACATCTTTAGCCTTCAAGGCTCTGGATCGACCATAGTTGGGGCCATAGATCTCTCTCTTCTTAGATAGCTGGAACTCATGTCCGTTGAGCCTCTCAAGTATGTCACACTGATCAAGATGTTTGAAGTCATGTCGCTCTTGAATCATCAATGCCAAGGTGTCAAACGAACTGTCAAGCGACCTCAATAGCTTCTTCACAACTCCATGCTTGGTGATTTCAGTGGCGCCAAGAGCATGAAACTCATTGGTGATATCAGTGAGGTGATCAAATGTAAGCTGGACATTCTCATTGTCATTTCTCTTGAAGCGATTGAACAGATTGGGAAGAACGTCAATCCTTGAGTCTCTCTGTGTTTAGACGCCTTCATTGACCTTGGATAGCCATTCCCATACTTGCTTGGCTGAATCCAGTACACTCACACGTCCATACTGTCCTTTGGTCAGATGCCCACAGATGATGTTCTTGGCGGTTGAGTCCAGTTGAGCAAATTTCTTGACATCAGCTGGGGTGACACCTTCACCAGCCATGGGAACACTAGTCTTGATGACATACGAGAGGTCGTTGTTGATAGCTTCAAGATGCATGCACATCTTATTCTTCTAGTAGGGGTAATCAGTCCCGTCAAAGACAAGGCACGAAGTGGAGACTTTCATTATCCCTGCAGTTGACATAACTAAAAATCTAGGTGGTTAAACCGAATCACACAGAACAACGAAGCACCTTCCTCTAATACCAATTGAAAGTGCAAGTTATCGACAAAGAGGGGGGTGAATAGGCGATTTTTATGGAAGTCTTCAAAACACGATATCTTTTGAAGATAAATAGATGAAATGAACCTATATGATAAGCAGCAGAAGATACACGTTTCCAGGCACCCAATAGTCAAGTAAGCATCATAAAGATAGTATGAAGACTATTGATAGCTAGATAACATGGATCGAGATGGAAGATATAAATGAAGCTAAACAGGGGACAGTCTTCACACAGTGAAGTCAAACAGATCACACAAACAAGCAATGACTTCACGAAGACAGACTGGAATGTAAATGAGTTGGAAGATTGAACTGGTAGCTTGGAGACGCAGGGGATTTGGTAGACCAGTTCCAGTTGCTGTGACAACTATACATCTGGTTAGGGAGGCTGAGATTGAACTCTGAAGACCGTGTCTTCACCTTATTCCCCTTGAGCTAAGGACACCCAGTCCTCGCCCAATCACTCTGGTAAGTCTTCAAGGTAGACTTCCAAACCTTCACAGACTTCGTTCACCGGTGATCCACAATGACTCTTTGATGCTTAGAACCCGACGCCTAACCGGCGGGAGGATGCACAATCCTCAAGTATAACAAGTCGTCAGGTCACACAGACAGAAAGACTTCAGTGATGCCTAACATTCTTTGGATCTGGGTGTTTTGGGCATTGTCCTGGCATGGCTCTTTTCTCTCAAAGGCTTCGGAGGTGGGTTGCTCTCAAACGCCAAAAGCCGTGCACTAACTCTAAGCAGCCACCAATTTATGGTGTAGGGGTGGGCTATTTATAGCCATCAGGTAAATCGACATGATATGTCCGAAATGACCCTTGGTCACTAGGGAACTGACACGTGTACAACAGTCGGATTATGAACACATGCGGCAACTTTGCTTGAGCTCCAAGTAAAGCTGACTTATCCAGCCCTGGAAAAGATTTTCCCTCATTTGTCTTCGCTCAAAGACATAGGTGTTTTGGTTGAGCATCACTTCAGTCATCTGACTATGTTCACTTGGACCCCACTTAACAGTACGGTGGTTCCTATGACTCAAGAAAGAATAAAAAGAACTACAAAAGAAACTAGTCTTCAATGAATGTCTTCATAGGTCATTATATTCATGTGAATGTCTTCACGAGCCACCATTGACATCAATGTATTCACAAAATTTTAGGGGTCATCTCTGGAAGGTATACCGAATCAGTGAGGGACTATTACCTGTGTTATCCAGCAATTCTCACAAACACATTAGTCCCTCAATCACGTTTGTCGTCAATACTCAAAAACCAATTGGCGTTATGGGACGACCAATGCTTATGAGCTCATTGCTCGTTTGACCAGGTGACTGAGCAGGTTGGGGTTCAAGATGAGAAGGACTTCATCATCACCAACATCGTCATCATGACCAATGTCTTCAGCCGCAGGAGAGTCAGCAGTTGGAATCTCTTCAGTCTGATGAGCCTCTGAGGTAGCAGGCTCATGGATAACGAGACGACGCTCATGGTTGGAGGAGGCAGGCAGGGGCAACAGAAATGGGTTCAACAACCAGCAGTTCTATGGAGGATCCGCGAGGCTGATGTGAAGCCTTTGAAGCTTTTGTCTTCTGCATCTTCTTGGAAAGAACAGCATCAAGGTGCTTACATTTCTTAGCTTCAGCTTCAGCCTGCCTCGTCTTCTTTTGATCAGAAGCTGCTGATGGGACCTTTGGCTTCGAGCCAGTCATGCTGACAGGGAAGACAATGCTGGGTCTTTCCTGCCTTGGAGATTCAGTGTCTTCTGCAGCATGCTTCTTCTTCTTCTTTGGCTTCTTGGTGGGCAGCTTGGGGTCAATGCCTGGACGGCCAAGAGCTTTCCTCTTCACAGCATCATTATGGGCTTGGACGCATTTCTTAGCATAGTGCTTGAGACGTTCCTTGGAGCCCCTTGCAACTTCACGGCGCTTGGCAAATTCAGCCTTGAGGTCTGTCATCATGGTATTGAAGTTTTGAACTTCTTGTGCACTGAGGCTTGCCATATGCTTCTTGAATAGAGCCTTCTCATGATCAATTTTGTTCTTGTGCTCGATAAACTTCTATGAAATAGTCTGTTCTTAAGCAATAGGTCATTGAAAGGTCACACTGATATCAATGGGAAGCTGAAGATCAACAAGTGAAAGAGATGTATCCTCAAACCATTGAAAATTTCTGCCTGTTGCTTGCTCTTAATTAGCATTTCAAGGGCATCATCATCAAGATCTTCATCATTGGACAGATCTATGATGTCATCATCATTGCACAGTATGCTGCCTAGGGTGAGTCCTTGACCAGATGGCTTCACTAGCTGCTTAGACAGCTGAGAGATGCGAGAGTGATCCTCAGACTCCACACTGGGTTCAGGAGGTACAATTTTCAAGGGTTTCACACTTGAAGCTTTTGGGGCAGCAGTAGATTTAGAAGCCTTTGTCTTCTTCTTGGGCTTCACTGACTCAGGAACAGATGCAGGTTCCTTGTCTTCAGCAACATCTTCCACAGTCGCCCTTTGAGCAGCGATATGGGATAGCAGTCCATCAAGGCCATTGAAGGGGCCAACGCGATTTTTGTTGGCTTCGCGTGTTCCATCAGACCGGGGTCGAGATGGGCCAAGATTGAAGTTAATACCAAGTTCCTTCATGTTCTGGCTTGAAGAGTTCTTGGCAAATTTGTACTTTTCTTCAAATAATTCATCCTCACGATACCATCGAAGACTAGATGATTCAGCATCGGAAGGCATTTGTCCTCTGACCATGCATGGATAAAAGTTCTTAGCAATGGCTTCAGACATGGTCTTGGGTTGAAGCTTCCTGTAGATGATATCACCCAATGGAGGGCGAATGTCGTTTTTGGAAGCATACTCAGGAGTCACAAATCTGTACAGAAACCATTGTTCTGCCCAATATCTTCGCATCCATTGGATTCAAGATTTGCATTCTCCATAGGTCTCTTCCGGGTCAGACTTGTACATGGTGAACAGATCTGGAGGAAGATCTTTGCCAGTGTCAGTATGTCTCTGCCTGCCACCTTTCTTGGACTATTTTTCAGATCCCACTGGATTCAGACAGAAAGGCTTCACAAAGCAGTTTCTCTTTCGACGACTAGTCAGAAAGGAACTGGCTTCAGGAGATACAATGTGATGCTGTAAGAAATCTGCAAATGAATGCAGACTATGAGAACCAAGGGATTCTCCCACGGACATGTGCCTGTAACAGCATTAGAGATGCGAGGGAAGGGGAAGAGGTCATATGAATTCTCAGAAGATTTGGAAGATAAATACGGTTTGAAGACATTGACCTCATAGTGCGAAGACATTCACTTATATGGAGTGAGTTAGTTCCAGATTTGTACGAATCCAAGAATAGGTACAAGTGAGGAATCTAACTAGCAGTGAAGCATAAGTGAATATATTTGCATGATATGAGAGAAGGATATAGAAAGAAATAGCTCTCACATGTACAGAAAATCACTGTGGTGAAGTTGCATGATTACAATGGATCAAAACTATGGTAAAAAGAGAGATCTATTTACCCCACTGAAGAACTGCTAGACAGGAAGAGATGGATGCTGATCAGAATTATCTTATGTGCCCTAACTTGGCGGCTGAAGACACCTACGGCAGCGGCGGAGAGACGAGGTCCGTGGCCGGCAGGAAGACAGCATCGAAGAAGTCACGGCAGCTAAGCGTTTCGTCTTGGGCGTCGACTAGAGCTAGCAGAGGTGCTAGGGTTGAGCGAGATGGCGAGAGGTGGGAGAAGAAATTATGACCGCGAGGGTGGAGTATTTATAAGGAGAGATGGCGGCACAATGCAATTACGCAGGTGCCCCTGGCGGTTCACATCTGAACGACACATGGCTTGCATGCAACATATGGAGAGTTGGGCCACGATCCCACGCACGCCTAGTTTGTCGGATGGACGTTTCAGTTTCTCTGGTTTTCAAGCAAAAAGGATATGTCATTGAAAACAGTTTTAATTGAGTATCTCTATATCTTCAGGTGACAAGGACACAGTGGAGTCATTCAACAAGTGTTAATAGAATGCATATGAAGAGATAGAGAGAGTTGGAGAGATTAAGCATGGAGAGGGTTAGGGTCCGATCACATTCACTTAGATCAAAAAGTTTCAAGACATAGTTAAAAGTCAATGCTGTAGAGGACAGAACACCTATATATATATATCATAGAAACCAAACAAATCAACATTGAGAAGATGAGTCTTGAAGACAAACTATGTTGAAGACAAACCAAGTAAGAAGATAATGCAGTCATGACGCCAAATGAAAACTTCAAGAAAGTTTGGTGGTGGCGTTATCCACTGTATAGGAAGTATTAGACCAGGACATGAAGCACAATTATCGTGGCGCTCCAGAGTCGAATTCCACATTAATGTATTCACACTCAGAGTGTAAGTCTTCATGAGTTGAAGACATACATTACTTCGTGTGTTGCACATCTAAGTCATCAAAATTCATAAGCGTTAGGATGTGTGTCCAATCACATGACATTTGAGGATTCTAGGATATTTAGCTCACACCGCAACTTGCAAAACCTTTTCTCATCCAAGGGCTTAGTGAAGATATCTACCAGTTGCTCTTCGTTATTGACATGTATGATTTCAATGTCCTTCTTGATCACATGATGATGTAGGGTGGAACCCTAGATGGCCGATCTTTCACGAAATGGACGGGATCCCACGAAGAACACGAAGAACACGAGGGGGAACACGAGGGGAAACATGAGAGAATCACTCAAACCAACAAGAACAAGTCACACATATGCTAGATCCTCGAAACACAAAGAGATACAAGATCCATGATCAACAAGGGACGATACAAAGGGTAACCGGTTATTCTCCGTGAGGAGGTCTTGGGGTATCCCGCGGGATCTTCTCCGCGAAGGAGGTCTTGAATCCATATGGATCTTCTCCGTGGAGGGGCCGCAGTCACTCACAAGGAGATGAACCACTAGTGGATGAGCAAAGCTCTGTCTCAAATGAGCTAAACCTAAGCTAACCCTAACTAGGAGGAGGTGGAGGAGTATATATAGTCTAGGTCCACGAAGGGGTAAGTGGGAGAGGGATACATGGGCCTCAGGCCCGTCTCTACGCATAGGCAGGGGCCGGACATCTGGGCCGGGGGCCGGATGTCCGGCGGCTCGCGAGGAGCTAGATGTCGGGGCTGAGCGTGGCCGGCTTCGGTTGCCTTATGTGATGAGGGGCCGGATTTCCGGCGAAGGGGTCGGATGTCCGGGGCTTCGGGACGAGCCGGATGTCCAGGGCATGGGCCCGGATGTCTGGGCTAGCGGGGCTCGCTTCTGTGAAGGGGCGCCGGATGTCCGGGCCTGGGGGCCATATGTACGGGGCCTGTAGGTTCTGACCCTTCTTCCTTCTCTCCCTCGCACACTTGGCCTTGGTCCTTGGGCTCTCCATGGTCTCCTTGGGTGTTCCTGAGCATGCACAAGGTCCGCGCTTATAGTAGCATCCATGTCTCGTGAGAAAGGAAAGTGAAAGCATCGAGGAACGGGATCACCTTGCATCCAAATGGTGTACATGGGGATGATCGAAGGATGCTCCGCATCATCTCCACTCCCTTCGGAAAGATCCGACCTCGGATCAAAAACCTCATCACCATGGAAACGGTAGTCATGAACGGACTTGTAGTTGGACGAAGTTGAGGGCATGTCGCCATCCAAGTACTCCAAGGTGTCTCCGGTATGTGGTACATGCAAAATGAGCAAACACAAAGTACACTTGGAAATACAATGGTTAGCGCACACAAAGTGCCCATCATGTAAGAATGAGTCCGTGTGACAAGGTACATGAAGCTTAGCAAGATGATACAGTATGAGATGTAAAGCATTCATGTGATCAAATGCATTTGTGGTGCACACAAAGGTGTTGTGAATGTGATCAATGCAACCATTGTGCAAAATGATGTCATGGTGTGATGGTTTATCAAGAGCATGAACATGGCAATGGATGCTCAATATGTGTATGTTATTATGCAATTGATGGAGTTCAATATGATCATGATGTATGGATATTCCATCAAGAAAGATCGCAACAAATTTGCTAAGGAAATGCACAAGCTCATATATCATGGATGACATGGGAATACACGATGCACCAAGGCAATCATAATGTGAGTCAATCCATGCATAAGATGCAAATTTGGTATGGGAATGATATGTCCCTGGAGCATGGCATGTGAGCACACAATCAACAAATATGATGGTTTTGGTGCAATGTGCCAAAGGAGTTTTGATATACCAATGCTCGATGTCGTGGCATGAGTGAAGGTCCGAAGGTGCATCCAATAAGTCCGAGCGCTCCTCATCTTGAAGGTCCATATCCAATGTAGGTCCTCTCTCCAATAGATGTATCATGTAGCCAATGAGAATAAGACAACAATGAAAGAATGACCCATCCAATATGCGTATGTGAGGATGGCTCAAAGGGAAGGAGTGCACCTTAAGGAGATTCTCGCGAATGTTGGTGTTGCACATCATGTATGCCTTCGCATGACCAAGTTGTCGAATGACGGCACCGCCTTGTGAATCCTTCAAAATGAAAGAACATGACAAACACTCGGAAAAACAAATGAGGTTAGCGTGAATGCAAAACCTAGCATTCATGAGGGAAAATACCCAATAAGTGCTTGCATCATTCTTATCATAAGAAAGGACAAGGTAATGTGGCATGGCATGTAAGCATATGATGCGATAACTACCAAAGGCATTAGGCTCAAACAAGCGAGCATGCATCACAAGTATGGTATCCAAGTCTCCAAGATCAACAAACATATCATTGTTGCACTCAATACAAGTGATGAGAGATGCAACTAGTGGAGACAAATGACAATGATCAATGTGAATCATGTGAATGGCATGAACATATATGTCATCAACCCAAGAAAGCAAGTAATAGTGGAACATGGGTGATGCAATATAGCAAGCAATCATGGTGATCAAGTCAAACAAGCTAGTAGTGCAAAGATGCAACGTACTAGAGGTAATCATGGCAAGCATGTCATGTGTGCAAATAGTGAGCATACGTGATGCACATGACATATCACAAGCAAGAAAGCAAGATATGGTCAAAGTCTCATCATTGTGGTGGCAAGTAGTCCTATGTAAATAGCAATGGAGTATCATGACTCTCCCAACACAAGAATCAACAATAGCATGGAGCACAAAGAAATCATGGTAAAAGCTACTAGTATCTCCACCAAGCATGCAAATACACATAGGAGTATCATAATAGTGAATCATGAGTAAATGCAAGCAAGGGTCACAATTGCATGGCAAAGTCATAGCAAGAGGCATAACATGCAAAGTGAACACGATGGTATGGGCATAAGGTGACAAGTGGCAAATAGCCCATAGCCGTGTGAGAGCCAAGTAAAAGAGATGCGCAAAGTCGTTGCGCAAAGAGAACAGTGGTAGGCACAATCCACGGGATCCCAAATCGTCGTTGCTCTCAAGAGCTCGTTTTGTCAACTCATGGGATTGTGAGGTTGACAAATGTTCATGAGTACCTACACAAAACAAGGACAAAGGAAAAAATGTGTGTGCGTGGTATATGTACACATCATCCATCATGATGCTCACGTGCATGTGTTGGTTAGCACAAAATATCCAATGCTCAAATAAATGAGATGCGTGATATAGAAACATGTCATCCATCATGAGAGGTTTGTTGTTATGTATAGCATAATGGAGACTCGAATTGTGTAATGCATCACAAGAAATATGTAGAGCATTGTTATTCATGGAATGCATATGGTGCACACAATCATGGTAAGCATGCAAGGTATGGAATGCATCAAGAACTCCTAGTATGTATGAGGAAACTATGGGGGTCTCCTCATGAGCATTAGTGGAAATATCACATGGAGAATATTGATAACATCCAAAACAATGCATATCTGGAACAATGTGAGCATGGCATGGCATAGTTGATGAATTGCGCAAATCATGTAAAGGAAGCATGGCAATATCATCGCAAGAGAAACACAAGCCAATGACCATCATCTTGTCATCTATGCCACAAGTGCAAATAGGATTTACTTTAATGGGGCATGCATAGTTACTATGTTGAGATTGAAATGATGCAATATGGGATATCTCACTCATAGCATATGACAAGTTTAGAGGGTTCTCGAACACGATGTGACCAAAATAATTTTCACATGATATCCTATGGAGCATGGCATCACAACTAGGCAACTCAACATGCTCATCATCATATTCACATAAATAGGTAAGTCAAGACATGATGAAGTTGCACTAGCATGAAGCATGGTCATAGGTGAATCAACATCATGCAAGCAATCATTGGTGATATAGTCCACTAGTGGGACAAGAGCATCACCTTCACCTATTTTACCTTCGGAGCGTCGCTCATGCGTTGTAGGTGAGGTGTTCATGATCCAATCGTACTCATCTTCATCGTGATGGAACCATGTGGGTGGTGCATCTTCTTCCACCATGGCCATCGGGTTGTCCATTGGAGGGGCGGACTCATCGAGGGTAGGCATGTCCTCTTGTAGGAGACCTAGCACCAAAGAAAACACACTCGGAGTAGAGGTTAATTCATTGGAAATCATAGTGGCCTCACATGCCCTATCAACTACCTCGCTCACTAAGTGTTGTGGCTCACTCACTCCCTCGTGGATGCTCTCACTCGGATGGTTGATGGAGTCACTCAAATGGCTCTCAACCTCACATAGGAGAAGTGGCATGCTCTCATGTGTGGGGATAGTGGTGGGCACACTCATCCTCTCAAGGGAAATGCTCTCAAGGGCACATATGGTGGAGTCACTCGTATCACTCATGTGGTGGTGGCTCTCCTCACATGGGAATTGGGGCATCTCGTCATATGTGGATGTCGAAGAGGTGTAGGTGCAATAGTCTCCATGCTCAACATCCTCATCCGTAGTGCCTCCAAAGATGAATGCCGTGGGATGTGGCAAATCATCACGCTCCTCCGAGGTCAAAGAGAAGGTCTCATGCTTGCTCGCATAGCTTGACCCGGAGTAGGAGTCCAATAAGGGCGCCGTCTTCATGGTGTCGAAGAGGTTCATGCACGACACCTTGGTCGAAGGGGATGGCCCATGCTCGACCGTCTTGTCGCCGTCGCTCGTAGATGATCGCCTTGATGAGGAAGACATCGATGTAGGCGAACTCATGGGAAGTAGGCGAAGATGCCGTACGTCCAAAGGCGAAGATGCCTTGATAGCACTTGGCGAAGATGCCGAAGTGGTGGTTGTAGCCGTAGCTCCGTCTTGGGTGTGCTTGTCTCGTGGTCTTCTTATGTTCTCTTGAAACTTGGGCTTGGCGTGAAGTAGAGCATCTTCGGACTTGTATGTTTGCGCGTGTCGAGCATCTTCATCTTGATGGTGTTGTTGTAGTGCTTGAGCTCTTGATAGATGTCGTTCGTCGTCCTCGTGCACATGATGCTTGGAGGTGACTTTCCCTTCATGACGATGTCGATGGTCGCCATGGCAGTGTGGACGTGGAAGACTTGCACTTGCATCATGTTTGCGCTCCGAAGACTTGTGACTTGAACGTCGCTACCGAGAAGATGACGAAGGGGAAGAAGACTTGTAATCGACCACCAAGTGTTTGAGCTCCGCCATTTGTTTGTTGAAGGAGTCGCACATGTCGTCGAAGGAAGCCATTGTCCTTGTCTCGGAGTGGTGTAGTTCGATGGCGATGTTGCCCAAGCGCTTTTGCATTGCTCGTTGTAGTCCGATGGTTTTCGCGTGGATGTCATTGTTCGCGCCATTAATGTCAAAGACCGGAGATGAAATGCCTTGCCTATCCATCACAAGATGCTAGCAAGTATGAGCGGGAGAAAGAAAAGAACTATAACAAATGTACCTTGACCGATGTTGAAGATGGATCAATGATCACTCAAATGTGGAACAAGGAAATAGCACAATTGGTACCAATTCTTGTCAGTTTCTCACACCTACACAAGTAAAGCTTATGGTGTAGCTCGGTGAGGATAGTGGCACCAAAATTTGATGCGTAATGTTAGCAAGAGTCAATAAAGTTGAAAGAGATTCACAAATTCGCAAGTGAAACAAGTAGACCAATAGCAATATAGGCGGCACACGAAAACACACACACGGATAGATAGATGAGGTCATGCAACCAAGGAATGAGCCCAAAATGTGGAATCCACGAAAATGCTCTTATTGCACAACACTAGAGACACGCTAGCGCGATTGTACAATAGGCGGATACGATCTTGTGCACAATCTACTAAGCAAAATGCAACGACTTCTATCCCAAGTATGCTATATGTATGATATTCCGGTGGTATGATCCAAAATGGTCGAGTATGACAATCTTAATGTAGTATGATGCTATGGTTCTTGCTTAAAAGCTCTTTGCTTATCTTTTTCTTTGTGCTTAAAAGCTTGTTTGGCTCTTTCTCTTTTGAGCTCTTTTCTCATGCAAAACTTCATGAACCAAGATAGCAATTGAGTATATGCGATGACAACCTTGTGTCACAAGATATGCACCATGTTGATATGGTATGTATGCTATGGGAAGTATGATCACTAATGTGCACAAGTTACGTTGCCGACAATACTCAAATGGCCAGTCTCGATAGGTAAGTGACGCAAAAATGGGCTAGGGGTTAACAATGCAGTTGCAAGGGAAAATACAATGATGTCATCGATGTTACCATCTGTGTCGATGATGAGAGGTGGTGCTCTTGATGTAGGCCCGTTCCTAATTAGCTGAAACACCTTAGGAAACGGAAAAACCACAACTCAAAATCTCAAGGACAAATGCCAGATGGTGGTAGCGGACAAGCGATGGTGGTTGTGTATGATGGGCTATACACTTTGTCAGAGTTTAAGTCACGGTCCCTAAGTAGCCGAAACACCTTAGGAGACACAAGCCACAACTCAAATAAGCTTGAACAAAATTTGGTTAAGTAGGGTTGGCTATTTATAGTGGGCTAGGCTATGCGGAAGTGGTGGTGGTGGTCGATGAAGAAGAAATTGTCCCTAAGTAGCCTAAACACCTTAGGAGACTCAAATCACTACTCAAGCAACCACAAATGATATGGGAATCAAAATGGGTTAGGTTGCGGAAGGCTATGGTTGATATGCGTATGATATGGTGGAGGGCCAGGCAAACTTGCTAAATTTCACAAAATTTGATGGAGTCAAATGGTGATGGTAGTATTTTTGTGTTATGGGGGATGTCAAGAGCTTCAAAACGAGCTAAAGAACGTCGAAATCGGAGTTCGGGTGAATTAGTTATGGACAAAACGGTGAAACACGGGTGGCTGAATTCTCAGGGGCCGAACATCCGGGGTCGGGTCCGGATTTCCGGGACCTGATGTCCAGAAACTTGCGCGATTTTGCCCTTCAGGAGCCGGATGTCCGGCCGAGGGCCCGGATGTCCGGCCCGATGGCCCGGATGTCCGGCCCGACGATTCCAGATCGGGATTGGGACTTCTAAACTCGTTTGGGGGCGGAATTTGATGATTTTGGGGGCAAAATTTGACGGATTTTGTGGAGGAAAGATGGGAAACTTGGGGAAATGCTAGATCCACTTGAAACCAAGAAAATCCATGGATCAAAATCAACAAAATATCATCAAACCAACAGATCACAAAAAATATTGGGGCTATTTTTGGTGGGGAATTTTCGAATTTGGGGAAGAACACAACAAAACAAGGCTAGAAAACGGTGGGGAGGCTCCAAATTCGTGAGAAACCGTGGCTCATGATACCATACGATGTAGGGTGGAACCCTAGATGGCTGATCTTTCACGAAATAGAGGGGATCCCACGAAGAACACGAAGAACACTGTGACGCCCGAGACCGGCGTCCCAGAAGATTCCAGAAGATTCCCGAAGATTCCAGATGTTCCGGGTTGCCCGTGTGTTCTTTGTGCTTGTGCTATTTATTTTTGCATTGCATCATGTCATCATGCCATCATGTCTTATTTAATTTTTTTGCATCTCAACCTAAATAATTTGTGTGGACCTTCAGTCCATTTAAATCGAGGGAAGGTGACTTCTCTTTATAACATATAAAAGCCTCCTAATAATTATGGAGCTATATTAATAATTATTCCATTGCTTCGGAATCACTATAACACACTTGCATAATTTCCCCATGTCTTTCCCTTCGAGTTTCACCTTCAAAACCTTGCCAATAATTCTTTTCCGTTGTTTCGAGGTTCCTCCAAAAATTTGAACATTTTTGGAGACTTCAATAATCAAGTCTTAGTTCAAACTATTTGAATAAAATTCAAATATGTTTGAATTATTTTTCCGTTCTTGCCTTTCTTATTTTCTCGGTCCTTGCTCTTTTTCTGATGCCCGAGAAAAAAATGCTCCCGTGTGCTATCTTTTCCCTAACCGTCCTCCTCCTTCTCTTTTTCTCTCTTTTGTTTTTATCTGCAAAATCTAATAAAAAAAAGAGCAAGACCTGCCAGGCCCAGCTCCACCTCCTTCCCAGCCGGCCCACTTTGGCCACCCCGGCCCGACTACTCCCCCTAACCCTAGCGATCTCCAGCCCCTCCCTCACGTTCCCTCTCGTCCCTCAGCCGCCGCCAGGCGTTCCCCATCGACCGAGCCCGACCGCACTCCCCTTTTCTCTCCCCATCGCCCGAACCCATCGAGCCTTCGTCACCCCGACTCTCCCTCGCCTCGGTCCTCTCCGCTTCGCCCTCGCCATGGTGCCCGGGCCGGTGCCACCGCGTCGCTTCTTCCCCTTCGCCAGGAGCAGCCGCCCCGAGCGCGACCCTCCTTCCTTCCCCGACGCGCCGGCCGTCCTCCAGCTCGCCAGGAGCAGCCCGCGCCCTCTCCTCCATGCCGTGCCGCCCCGCATCGCCAAGACCCCGCCTCCTCTCCACGGCGCGCGCGCCCGCGCCCGTGCCTCCCTCTCCCTCGAGCCTGGTGCCATAAGCGCCCAGCTCGCCAGGTCCTTCGCCCTCCTCCTCTCGCCGCGCTCCTTCTCCAGAAGACCAGCGCCAGGCCGAGCCCTCGGGCCTCCCTCCTCCAGCGACGCGAAACGGCGCCCCGAGCCCTCCGTCACCGTCCCGAGGCCCCAGCGCCTTCGGCCAGCCAGCGGCCTCGATCTGGCTGCCTCCTTCGCGCCGGCCAGAGCCTCATCTCCGACGGGCCAGGAGCTCCGAGGCTCCTCTCTCCTCCGCGGCCTCACCTCCGCCTCGCCGTCGCCGTTCCTCCCAGCGGGGCCATCCTCCTCTCGGCGCCCGTCCGCCATGGCCCCTGCGCAAGAGGCCCGTGGCCTCCCTTCCTCACCAGCACCGCAGCGCGAGCCGCCCCGGCCTCGTCACTACCTCGCCGAGCCGCTGCCAGGGTCCCTTCCCGCAAGAACGTTGCTGTAGTTTTGTGTTTTTGTTTTGTGTGCTTGTGCTGTAATCTTGTCAGATGAACCGTGAACGAGTACCCCGACATCTACGAGCTCCATGTACGACTACGCGAACGACTACCGGCGACCCGACCAAGTACCCCTACGGCGAGTACCACTACATGACCCGACAAGTACCACTACATGTACAAGTACCTCGACGACCGCACGGCTACGAGCTCGAGAACGACTACTCGGAGACCCAAGTACCACTACCGTCGCCCGAACGTCTACCGTCGCCCGAACGTCTACCGTCGACATGTACATCTACAAAACGACCTCGTGAACGCCTACCGTCGCCGAAGACCCGTGAACCACTACTTCCTCTACGAGTTGCGAGAACGACTACTTCCTCTCCGACCGCGAGTACCACTTCTTCCTCTACGTCTCGAACCGCCCCGAAACGCACGCTTCGAAGGTATAACCCCGAGACGTGACCCGTGCATGCTTGTTGTGTTGTATGAAATGTCTCCCGTGTGTGCTTCGTGCCCGTTGTGCCCTTTTGTCATGTTCCTCGGTTGCCTCGTCACCGACTCGTGGGAACCCGGTTACGGGATCACCCCATCATCTCGTTTGACTCGCTTCGTCACCTTTTGCACCGGTCTCTCAACGAGATACCGGTACCGATATGATGTCGTTGCATCATTTTCGGATCGTTGCCGTGGCACTCTTTTCTTCCACCACGGTGACAATGCTTCATATCTTGTTAATTGTCAACCTTTTAATAAAAATTGCATAAACTTGATCATGTCATCCGCATCATGTTAACAACATTATATGGTTAATTGTTGTTTGCTTATAATTACTAAACATGCTCATGAGGATTTTCCGGATATGTTGTTGTTATTCTCCGGCCTCATTTAAATTGCCTAATAGTGTAGTTTCTTTATGCTTCACCTCTTTCCATGCTAAAACAATTAATCTTGTCTTGTTAATAATGAGAGTCAACTAAATAATTAAATGTGGTGTCTCGTCAATATGCAACTCGTTGCATATTGATCTCCACTTAACTTGTAGTATTTGTTTGTGCACTTTGCCATGCCTTGCATATTTAAACCGGACATGCATCATCCTTGTTTGTGCATCGTATGCCATGCTTATGCTATGTGTGTTTACCGTGTTGTTTCTTTCTTTCCGGTTGCTTTCTTGTTAGCTTCGGTTTCGTTTCGGAGTTGTGAGGATCCGCTCGACTGTTGCTCCGTCTACTTCGTGGACCGTTCTTCTCCCTTGTGGAATCCCAGGCAAGATGACCGAACCCGGATACCATTACTATTTTTGCCTCTTGCTAGTAGTCTCGATCTATAGTTTTGCCTCGATGCCCATGTCTTTCTTGTCAGCCTCCTACTTGTAACCATTGCCATGTTTAACCACCCTACCTACGCAAACCGTTGCTTGGCTAAGTACGCTTCGCTCAGCCCTTCTTATAGCATTGATAGTTGCAGGTGAAGATCGAAGATGCTTGCTTCATGTTGAAGTTTGGTTGCGTTATATCACACTATATAAATGCTTAAATGAAATCATCTATATACTGGCAGGGTGGAAGGCTAAGCCTTTTGCTTGGTGTTTTGTTCCACTCTTGCCGTTAGGAACCGTATAAACCGGTGTTATGTTCCTTGATTATGCGTTCCTAACACGGTTGGGGTGTATGGGACCCCCTTGATAAACCGCTAAGTGTTAAGTCTTTTCCAGCAAGTCCCAACATTTGGTACTATTTGCCTCATAATAACAACTTAATTAAATAATTAAATTTGCATAGAGGGTCGCTCCCTCGAGGATCCTTTATTTCTACATAGCAGGGGGGGCCAGTGCCGATGGTGTTGGTCCCAAACGGGGGTTCTGCGGGGCCGCCTTGGGGCAACCCGAGGTATTTGGTATCCACCCGTAGAATCGCCCATCCGGTCGTGTCCTGAGACTTAGATACGCGCGGCTACTATCAGGGTGTCGACACGCCGGGAGGATTTGCTGGATTAGCATTACCTTAGTTCGGTTTAACTTGAGCACGGGATTCCGAGAATACTCGGGTCTTCCCAACTATGGAGTTGCGACTCCGCGGATCGTGGGCTTGTAATGGGTCAAGTTGGAACACCCCTGCAGGGTTTGAACTTTTGAAAGCCGTGCCCGCGGTTATGTGGCAGATGGGAGCTTGTTAATTCCGGTTGTAGATAACTTGACACAATGTTACTAATACACTACCAGCGTGTGTACCGTGACTGTCAATTTCCGAATAGGGATTCGGGAGTTGAACACGGTGGGGTTATGTTTGACTGGCTTTAGCTAGGATCACTTCGTGATCACCTTTCGACCGATGCACTTCTCTTCTCGCTCTCTTTTGCGTAAGTTAGTGCTAGTTGCGGCTGCAGACTCTTGTTTGTTCCTTCACCTCATATTTCTTTCTTCAGCCTTATCCTCACCCAAGGCTTAAATAGTCTTGTTACCCGGGAACGGGATTGCTGAGTCCTCTGTGGCTCACAGTTACTTCACCACACCAGTTGCAGGTTCAGCCGAGCTCGATGCAGGAGCTGGTTCAGTTCTTCACCCGGGAGCCCGATGAAGATCGTGGCTGTTTGCTTGAGACGTTTCGATGTTCAGTAGTGGTTTCTACTAGGATTCGATCCTGACCTGTGGCTTTTTTTGTTGTTTGGTATCTTTCTTTTGGTTCTTCACCCGTAGTCGGGTTGTGATGTTCTGAATGATGTATTGCTTATGTATTGTATTGTGTGAAGTGGCGAGTGTAAGCCAATTATCTCCTTTTGCATTTTAATCCCTCTTTTACATGAGTTGTGCAAAGATACCAAACTTGAGATCATTCTAGGATGGGCATATACCTTTAAGTCGTGCCTCGACACGTAGGAGGTATAGTCCCATCCTGGGCATTACAAGTTGGTATCAGAGCCTTCTCCGACCTAGAAGCCCCCACTGTTTGATCGAATCGTTGACGGTTGAGTCTAGGCACACACTGAAAACTTTTTGAGTCCTATATTATATCGGAGAGTAGGAATTCTTTGCTTCTCATCTCTTTTCATTCTGGTGAGGACTCCTGACGATTACTCTTTTCTCTTCTACTTTCAAAATTGCACCAATTTTTTTTTAGGATCCCGCGAGTATTCTGGGATTGTTTCGATGTTCTTGTGACAAGGATATTGTTCTCGATGCCTCCTGTTACCGAGGAGTTGAGCTTCGGGGTATCATTGACACAAGCATATCGCGGCAGTACTAAATACTTAAGACGGCCGACATCGAAAATCTCTCCTATACGTCCAGTGGCAAGATAACCCCGACATCACCCAGTACTGGGGAGGTAGTTCGAGAGTATTGCCATAGCTTGTTATAGTGGATGCTTTTCGAAGGTCCGAGGTACACAGTTTCCGAGAAAGACTGGTTATGTGTTGAAGGATGGATACACCTGGATGTAGGTTTAGAGTTGATTGCGCGGTGCTTCCCGTGTATCCCCAACACCTGATTGCATAACTGGAAACTTTCGGAAATCTATAGGTGGGTTCATCAAGTAGTTCTAGGCATTCTTCCAACGGATGCTCGATATGAAGTTTGGGGTTCTACATTGAGTGAAGTGGTTTTATGGACTTGTTCTGATCGGGAGTTGCATCTTAAAGGATCCTTGGCTATGCTGATCCGGGGATTGCAAAACCCTTTTGTAACACGTTCCATGAGCTTTCAGCACGTAGATGTCGAACGAAGCTTCTATCTTGTATTTGTTCTATCTGTTCCTTGTTTCTTTTATTTACTTTTGTTCTCCAAGTGGCTTCTCGTCTAGTGTTGTACCTGCAGAATTCATTCGTTCAATTCTCTGTTCGGATGATATTGTGAAGATCATGTTGCATATCTACCCTTTGTTCTTGTTTTGATTCTGGTATTCGAGTTGCTTCGATGTCAAATGTTGATTCCATACCTTTCCTAATCCGTATTCTCATATTTCTATGGGAGTGCTAATTCCTCTTGATCATCAAGATGTTCATGTTAAATTCTTTTCTACCGGTGTCCATTTTGTTCATCCCAAGTTGTCTTGTTTTTCCCCACCCTCCCACCCTTCTTCTTCTCGGAGTCAGAATTCTTAATCAAGTATCCATTTTATTCATGTGATGTTTCTTCATTCTTTTCCTTCAATGTTCTTATCCGGTGATTCATCGTGAAGATGCTCAAGAGCTTCAAGTTCATCATTCTTTTGTTCTCTAATTCTGCCGGTGGATGTAATTCAAGATTTCGGTGTTCATCTTATCCTTTTCCTCTTTTCACAATGCTTTCTTATTCCGGTGCACCAATTAATCATTCTCCTCTTGCTATTCATATCCGGAGTGCTGAAGATTCATAATTCCATTCTTAATCCGTTCAAATTATTTTGAGGTTGTTATCTTATTCAAGCCATTTCATTCCTACCGGTGCTATATCTCTTAAGCAATCTTTTCCAACGGTGATTTCTTTAGTGGGCCCTAACCCACAGGTCTTTTTTTCCAGGATCTTACCTGACTCTTCTGTTTTCTGGAGTTATACTCAATTCTTTTCGAAGTGTGACGTAAGTATGATTTCCATCAGTCACATGCCTTCTCCAAGATCGCTTTCAAATTCTTGTTATTCTTTGGTTCAACCTTTTCAATCCTTCATTCCGGAGTGCTCAACAATTCTTATGGCATTTCTCGTCTTCATTCTCAACATTTGGAGACCGCAGAAGTGTTTCTCTTAAATCTTGGCATGTCTTCTTGAAGATTCATGGTTCTAGCTTCATGCCATCCTCATTATTGTTTTAGATTGTGAGGAATTCTTTTATACCATCCGAAGCTTTTCATAATTCTTTCTTTGTGATCCTCCGAAGGCCATCATTTCAGAAGATTTCTTCGTTCTCAGTTTTCAACTTCGTTCTCCAACTATTCTTCATTGATGTCTCTTCGTTCGTCTTCATATTTTTACGGTGGTTCTTTCAAGATTACTCTTCCGTTGTTATCGTTTTAATTCATTTGTTCTTTTCATAATCGTACCGGTGGTTCGTTGAAGATTTATCCGAGTTTGTGCTAGATCTCTCTTTAATTCCTTGCAACGAGAATAAGTAGTATGCCAAATCCTTTGGTTGTCATCAATTTAACTGGTGAAGGAGATGCATAACATAATTCTTATTCTTATTCCTTCGAGGTGATTTAATTCTTTTGTCTGGAGCTTGTTCATCATATCATATTCTCGGTTCTAAGTTGTTCATCTTCTTTTCCGGAGCTCCAAGCTATTTCAATTACATCATTTCAAGCTCCATCTAATTCATCGCAGGCCTTGAATCTCATTCTTTTCATCTTCCACTTCTCATGCTTTCATTACCGGAGTTTTCATGGTGGTTCATCATGTTTTAATTCATCCTCGAAGCCTTCATCAAGATTCTTGTTGGAGCTCAAGCATTCTTCATCATGCTTTCCAATTGCAATCCGTTCTACCTTATCTTTTCAGATGGTGTTATGTCATTTTGTCAATTCCTTCATGTTTCATGATTCACGAGTTGTCAAGAATGAGATATTTAAAACCATCATTTTCTTTGTTCAAGAGATCTTTTCAACCCTTCAATTTATTCATTGGAGTTATCTTGGGTTGTATTTCACCTAAAAGCTTTCCCTAAGGATTGTTGCAATTATGGTGCTTATAAATGACCCAAGTTCTTCATTTTTCATTCCGGTGAATTAAGTTTATCGTCTCCTTGTTGTTCTCAACCCAAGCAATTTGTTTCTGTTAGTGGCTGGTTATCACCTCTTAATATTGAGATGTTTTCCATAAGCCCACATCAAGCTTATTCTTTCGTTGTTGAATTTCCAACAATTCCGTTCAACCCTTCTTCGTAAGGATGCTCTTTCAAATTCAATTTTGGGAGAAGTTGTCATTTTCTTCTCTGTTCAATTCTTTCACTGAGCTATATTCTATTCTTTCATTCCGGAGGCATTGTGATATTGCTCTCTTTAACCATCATCTTGTCATATCAAGATCATGTTCTTTTCCTTGTTTATCTTTTAACCGCAGTGCTATCTGAATCTTTCTTAACCTTGTGCCATTCTTTCAATTATTTCAGAGGCAATATGTTGTTGTTTTCATCAAGTATCACTCCATTTCCTCTAGTTCTTGTTAATTCTTTCCATTTCAAACGGAGTGCTGTCCAAATTCTGTCATTCTTATTCCTTGGCTATACCATTGCAGTTTCTTATTCTTTTGGTTCGTAAGCTCTTGCTTCATGTCTTTCAACCTACAAGGTTCTCATAATGTTCCTTGTTACTCTTTCTAACGGAGTGTTTTCAACTTCGTTCATCTCCGCTGTATTCTTCTTTCATTTTGTTCAACCTCTCAAGGTTCTTTGGTTTCACTCGTTCGTCTAAGAAGCAACTTTGTTTTACCTCTTCCTCTTCCGTTTTTACCCGGTGATATCTCTAGGATCTCGGGTCGAGATCCTCTGTTAGTGTGGGAGAGTTGTGACGCCCGAGACCGGCGTCCCAGAAGATTCCAGAAGATTCCCGAAGATTCCAGATGTTCCGGGTTGCCCGTGTGTTCTTTGTGCTTGTGCTATTTATTTTTGCATTGCATCATGTCATCATGCCATCATGTCTTATTTAATTTTTTTGCATCTCAACCTAAATAATTCGTGTGGACCTTCAGTCCATTTAAATCGAGGGAAGGTGACTTCTCTTTATAACATATAAAAGCCTCCTAATAATTATGGAGCTATATTAATAATTATTCCATTGCTTCGGAATCACTATAACACACTTGCATAATTTCCCCATGTCTTTCCCTTCGAGTTTCACCTTCAAAACCTTGCCAATAATTCTTTTCCGTTGTTTCGAGGTTCCTCCAAAAATTTGAACATTTTTGGAGACTTCAATAATCAAGTCTTAGTTCAAACTATTTGAATAAAATTCAAATATGTTTGAATTATTTTTCCGTTCTTGCCTTTCTTATTTTCTCGGTCCTTGCTCTTTTTCTGATGCCCGAGAAAAAATGCTCCCGTGTGCTATCTTTTCCCTAACCGTCCTCCTCCTTCTCTTTTTCTCTCTTTTGTTTTTATCTGCAAAATCTAATAAAAAAAAGAGCAAGACCTGCCAGGCCCAGCTCCACCTCCTTCCCAGCCGGCCCACTTTGGCCACCCTGGCCCGACTACTCCCCCTAACCCTAGCGATCTCCAGCCCCTCCCTCACGTTCCCTCTCGTCCCTCAGCCGCCGCCAGGCGTTCCCCATCGACCGAGCCCGACCGCACTCCCCTTTTCTCTCCCCATCGCCCGAACCCATCGAGCCTTCGTCACCCCGACTCTCCCTCACCTCGGTCCTCTCCGCTTCGCCCTCGCCATGGTGCCCGGGCCGGTGCCACCGCGTCGCTTCTTCCCCTTCGCCAGGAGCAGCCGCCCCGAGCGCGACCCTCCTTCCTTCCCCGACGCGCCGGCCGTCCTCCAGCTCGCCAGGAGCAGCCCGCGCCCTCTCCTCCATGCCGTGCCGCCCCGCATCGCCAAGACCCCGCCTCCTCTCCACGGCGCGCGCGCCCGCGCCCGTGCCTCCCTCTCCCTCGAGCCTGGTGCCACAAGCGCCCAGCTCGCCAGGTCCTTCGCCCTCCTCCTCTCGCCGCGCTCCTTCTCCAGAAGACCAGCGCCAGGCCGAGCCCTCGGGCCTCCCTCCTCCAGCGACGCGAAACGGCGCCCCGAGCCCTCCGTCACCGTCCCGAGGCCCCAGCGCCTTCGGCCAGCCAGCGGCCTCGATCTGGCTGCCTCCTTCGCGCCGGCCAGAGCCTCATCTCCGACGGGCCAGCAGCTCCGAGGCTCCTCTCTCCTCCGCGGCCTCACCTCCGCCTCGCCGTCGCCGTTCCTCCCAGCGGGGCCATCCTCCTCTCGGCGCCCGTCCGCCATGGCCCCTGCGCAAGAGGCCCGTGGCCTCCCTTCCTCACCAGCACCGCAGCGCGAGCGGCCCCGGCCTCGTCACTACCTCGCCGAGCCGCTGCCAGGGTCCCTTCCCGCAAGAACGTTGCTGTAGTTTTGTGTTTTTGTTTTGTGTGCCTGTGCTGTAATCTTGTCAGATGAACCGTGAACGAGTACCCCGACATCTACGAGCTCCATGTACGACTACGCGAACGACTACCGGCGACCCGACCAAGTACCCCTACGGCGAGTACCACTACATGACCCGACAAGTACCACTACATGTACAAGTACCTCGACGACCGCACGGCTACGAGCTCGAGAACGACTACTCGGAGACCCAAGTACCACTACCGTCGCCCGAACGTCTACCGTCGCCCGAACGTCTACCGTCGACATGTACATCTACAAAACGACCTCGTGAACGCCTACCGTCGCCGAAGACCCGTGAACCACTACTTCCTCTACGAGTTGCGAGAACGACTACTTCCTCTCCGACCGCGAGTACCACTTCTTCCTCTACGTCTCGAACCGCCCCGAAACGCACGCTTCGAAGGTATAACCCCGAGACGTGACCCGTGCATGCTTGTTGTGTTGTATGAAATGTCTCCCGTGTGTGCTTCGTGCCCGTTGTGCCCTTTTGTCATGTTCCTCGGTTGCCTCGTCACCGACTCGTGGGAACCCGGTTACGGGATCACCCCATCATCTCGTTTGACTCGCTTCGTCACCTTTTGCACCGGTCTCTCAACGAGATACCGGTACCGATATGATGTCGTTGCATCATTTTCGGATCGTTGCCGTGGCACTCTTTTCTTCCACCACGGTGACAATGCTTCATATCTTGTTAATTGTCAACCTTTTAATAAAAATTGCATAAACTTGATCATGTCATCCGCATCATGTTAACAACATTATATGGTTAATTGTTGTTTGCTTATAATTACTAAACATGCTCATGAGGATTTTCCGGATATGTTGTTGTTATTCTCCGGCCTCATTTAAATTGCCTAATAGTGTAGTTTCTTTATGCTTCACCTCTTTCCATGCTAAAAACAATTAATCTTGTCTTGTTAATAATGAGAGTCAACTAAATAATTAAATGTGGTGTCTCGTCAATATGCAACTCGTTGCATATTGATCTCCACTTAACTTGTAGTATTTGTTTGTGCACTTTGCCATGCCTTGCATATTTAAACCGGACATGCATCATCCTTGTTTGTGCATCGTATGCCATGCTTATGCTATGTGTGTTTACCGTGTTGTTTCTTTCTTTCCGGTTGCTTTCTTGTTAGCTTCGGTTTCGTTCCGGAGTTGTGAGGATCCGCTCGACTGTTGCTCCGTCTGCTTCTTGGACCGTTCTTCTCCCTTGTGGAATCCCAGGCAAGATGACCGAACCCGGATACCATTACTATTTTTGCCTCTTGCTAGTAGTCTCGATCTATAGTTTTGCCTCGATGCCCATGTCTTTCTTGTCAGCCTCCTACTTGTAACCATTGCCATGTTTAACCACCCTACCTACGCAAACCGTTGCTTGGCTAAGTACGCTTCGCTCAGCCCTTCTTATAGCATTGATAGTTGCAGGTGAAGATCGAAGATGCTTGCTTCATGTTGAAGTTTGGTTGGGTTATATCACACTATATAAATGCTTAAATGAAATCATCTATATACTGGCAGGGTGGAAGGCTAAGCCTTTTGCTTGGTGTTTTGTTCCACTCTTGCCGTTAGGAACCGTATAAACCGGTGTTATGTTCCTTGATTATGCGTTCCTAACACGGTTGGGGTGTATGGGACCCCCTTGATAAACCGCTAAGTGTTAAGTCTTTTCCAGCAAGTCCCAACATTTGGTACTATTTGCCTCATAATAACAACTTAATTAAATAATTAAATTTGCATAGAGGGTCGCTCCCTCGAGGATCCTTTATTTCTACATAGCAGGGGGGGCCAGTGCCGATGGTGTTGGTCCCAAACGGGGGTTCTGCGGGGCCGCCTTGGGGCAACCCGAGGTATTTGGTATCCACCCGTAGAATCGCCCATCCGGTCGTGTCCTGAGACTTAGATACGCGCGGCTACTATCAGGGTGTCGACACGCCGGGAGGATTTGCTGGATTAGCCTTACCTTAGTTCGGTTTAACTTGAGCACGGGATTCCGAGAATACTCGGGTCTTCCTAACTATGGAGTTGCGACTCCGCGGATCGTGGGCTTGTAATGGGTCAAGTTGGAACACCCCTGCAGGGTTTGAACTTTCGAAAGCCGTGCCCGCGGTTATGTGGCAGATGGGAGCTTGTTAATTCCGGTTGTAGATAACTTGACACAATGTTACTAATACACTACCAGCGTGTGTACCGTGACTGTCAATTTCCGAATAGGGATTCGGGAGTTGAACACGGTGGGGTTATGTTTGACCGGCTTTAGCTAGGATCACTTCGTGATCACCTTTCGACCGATGCACTTCTCTTCTCGCTCTCTTTTGCGTAAGTTAGTGCTAGTTGCGGCTGCAGACTCTTGTTTGTTCCTTCACCTCATATTTCTTTCTTCAGCCTTATCCTCACCCAAGGCTTAAATAGTCTTGTTACCCGGGAACGGGATTGCTGAGTCCTCTGTGGCTCACAGTTACTTCACCACACCAGTTGCAGGTTCAGCCGAGCTCGATGCAGGAGCTGGTTCAGTTCTTCACCCGGGAGCCCGATGAAGATCGTGGCTGTTTGCTTGAGACGTTTCGATGTTCAGTAGTGGTTTCTACTAGGATTCGATCCTGACCTGTGGCTTTTGTTGTTGTTTGGTATCTTTCTTTTGGTTCTTCACCCGTAGTCGGGTTGTGATGTTCTGAATGATGTATTGCTTATGTATTGTATTGTGTGAAGTGGCGAGTGTAAGCCAACTATCTCCTTTTGCATTTTAATCCCTCTTTTACATGAGTTGTGCAAAGATACCAAACTTGAGATCATTCTAGGATGGGCTTATACCTTTAAGTCGTGCCTCGACACGTAGGAGGTATAGTCCCATCCTGGGCATTACAAACACGAGGGGGAACACGAGGGGAAACATGAGAGAATCACTCAAACCAACAAGAACAAGTCACACATATGCTAGATCCTCGAAACACAAAGAGATACAAGATCCATGATCAACAAGGGACGATACAAAGGGTAACCGGTTCTTCTCCGTGAGGAGGTCTTGGGGTATCCCGCGGGATCTTCTCCGTGAAGGAGGTCTTGAATCCGTGTGGATCTTCTCCGTGGAGGGGCCGCAGTCACTCACAAGGAGATGAACCACTAGTGGATGAGCAAAGCTCTGTCTCAAATGAGCTAAACCTAAGCTAACCCTAACTAGGAGGAGGTGGAGGAGTATATATAGTCTAGGTCCACGAAGGGGTAAGTGGGAGAGGGATACATGGGCCTCAGGCCCGTCTCTACGCGCAGGCAGACGCCGGATGTCCGGGCCTCTGGCCGGATGTCCGGCGGCTCGCGAGGAGCTGGATGCCCGGGCCTCTGGCCGGATGTCCGGGCTGAGCGTGGCCGGTTTCGGTTGCCTTCTGTGATGAGGGGCCGGATTTCCGGCGAAGGGGCCGGATGTCCGGGGCATGGGCCCGAATGTCCGGGCTAGCGGGGCACGCTTCTATGAAGGGGCGCCGGATGTCCGGGCCTGGGGGCCATATGTCCGTTCCTGTAGGTGCTGGCCCTTCTTCCTTCTCTCCCTCGCACACTTGGCCTTGGTCCTTGGGATCTCCATGGTCTCCTTGGGTGTTCCTGAGCATGCACAAGGTCCGCACTTAAAGTAGCATCCATGTCTCGTGAGAAAGGAAAGTGAAAGCATCGAGGAACAGGATCACCTTGTGTCCAAATGGTGTACATGGGGATGAGCGAAGGATGCTCCGCATCACATGATCCATGGGAAAGTGCTGACGAATCTCAATGTGCTTTGTCTTCATGTGCTGAACGGGATTGTGAGCAATCTTGATGGCACTTTCGTTATCACAGAAGAGAGGCACCTTCGCCATGTTGATGCCATGGTCCTCAAGAGTTTGCTTCATCGAGAGAAGATGAGCGTAACAAGATCCAGCGGCAATGTATTCAGCTTTAGTGGTGGAGAGAGACACAGAGTTCTGCTTCATTGAAGACCAACAGACAAGAGATTGTCCAAGAAAATGACATGTGCCTGATGTGGACTTGCGATCAACTTTGTCACCAGCATAGTCAGCATCTGAGAACCAACAAGATCAAATATAGATCCCTTGGGATACCATAATCCTAGTGTGGGGGTGTGAGCCAAGTATCAAAGAATTCGCTTCACAGCGAGGTGATGCGATTAATTTGGTGCCGATTGCGGGGGGGGGGACACACATGCAAACGCTAAGCATTATATCAGGCCTAGATGCACATAAATAGAGTAAAGTACCAATCATGGAGCGGTATACCTTTTGGTTGAACTCTTTACCATTGACGTCGGAGCCCAATTGACCTTTGGTTGGCATTGGCGTCGTGTACCCTTTGCAATCTTGCATTCCAAACTTCTTCAGGCAATCTTTGAGGTATTTCACTTGAGATGTGAAGATTCCATTCTTCTGTTGACGAATTTGGAGACCAAGGAAGAACTTCATCTCACCCATCATGGACATCTGATATTTCTCTTGCATCATGTACTGTATCTTTTGTCAGTGCATCCGAAGATAATGTCATCCACATAGATTTGGCATACGAACAGTTCTCCATCATATGTCTTCGTGAAGAGTGTGGGATCTAGTGATCCTGGTTTGAAGCCTTTCCTCTTCAAGAAGTCTTTGAGTGTGTCATACCATGCACGAGGAGCTTGTTTGAGGCCATACAGTGCCTTGTTGAGCTTGTAAACCATGTCAGGACGCTTTGGGTCTTCAAAGCCTGGAGGTTGTGCAACATACACTTCTTCTTCAATTTTCCCATTCAGAAAGGCACTCTTCACATCCTTTGATACATAAATAAGTTATGATGGTTGGCATAGGCTAGCACTATGCGAATGGCTTCAAGCCTAGCAACAGGAGCAAAGGTTTCATCAAAGTCAATTCCTTCTACTAGAGTATAGCCTTGAGCAATGAGACAAGCCTTGTTTCTGACAACTTGACCATGCTCATCTTGTTTGTTGCGATAGACCCATTTGGTGCCAATGATGTTATGCTTCCTTGGATCAGGATGCTTAACAAGCTCCCATACATTATTCAGCTCAACCCGTTGAAGCTCTTCTTGCATTGCTTGAATCCATTCGGGTTGCATAAAGGGTTCATCAATTTTCTTGGGTTCAGATATTGAAATAAATGCAGACTGACCACAGAAGTTGGCCAGCTGAGTTGCTTTTGAGCGAGTAAGTGGACCAGTTGCATTGACGCTATCAAGAATCTTTTCAACTTGGACCTCATTAGCTACCCGAGGATGAACTGGGCGAAGACTTTGCTCATGCTGTTGATCATCTTCTTGTTCAGAATTTGCTTCAGGCTGAGCATTGTCTTGAGGATGACTAGGTGGAGAGATGATGATTTCCTCTTTAGTTGGTTCCTCATGCCTGCATGACCTTGTCTTTGAAGCCAAAGCCAGCACTCTGAAGCTTTTGCGAGAAGACAAACGGCCAGCCGTGGCCCTGCAGAGAAACCTACCATATAGAGATCACCTTTTCGATGTCCTTCGAAGATTAGAGATTTGTCAGATTCCATAAGCACAAGGCATCGATATTTTCCAAATATCACAATCATGTTTAGATCACATAGCATAGAGATTGACATTAAGTTGTATCCAAGGGATTCAACAGGCATCACTTTTCCATGTGTTCATCCTTTGAGATAGCAACCCTGCCAAGTCCCAGTACCTTGCTTTTACCAGTGTCTGCGAATGTGATGTGACTTTTGGGAGAAGGACGTAGAGTTGAGTCCATGAGAAGACGTCGATCACCAGTCATGTGGTTGGTGCATCCACTATCAATAATCCATTCAGTGGCATCCGAAGCAGTACCCTACAGATGATTTAGCGGCATAGTCTTCACAAAGAGAAGTGTGAAGCATAAACATTTGATGAACAAGCATGCTATCAAAGTTTAGGTCGTTGTTAGGCAAGATAGGAAGCTTGTTGAGAAACCATGGGATGGAATACATGGTTAGACCATTTGGACACTTAATATTGCGTCCCACAAGATGTTTTAGGTCCCAAGCATTGACGTCATAAGATGATATTCGGCTGGAGACCCTTCCCTGCAGGAGAAGTTAATTCTTCTTAACCACCCACATCTTTAGGGGTGGCTTAGAAGAAATAAGTCTAAGTGCAGCATCTGAGAATTTTGGCTTAGGAGTCCCAAGCATTGGCGTCAGAAGATGATATTCGGCTGGAGACCCTTCCCTGCAGGAGATGAATAGTACTCATATGAATAGGCAGAGAAGTTCTTTGTCTTATGAACAAAGTGGTTAGATGAAACATGCTTATATTCATGAGTCTGATGATAATCTCCTTGCAAAACATTTGCGCTAGAGTGACCCAATGTGGTCCTTTGTCTATATGAAGTCTTTGTACCATATGAAGCTTTTGGTCTGGGGTTGATCTTCTTTCCTGGTGGTGTCATGATGACATTCACAGGAAGCTTCTCGATAAGACTTCTCGGAACCCAGATCTTCTTCATAGGTGATCCATTCCTGCAGTTAGTTCCAATGAACTTGGCAAACACTTTGACATTATGATCCTTGAACAGTTTATAGTTTGAGTCAGATAACTCGTCAATGACAACAGGGTTAGCACAAGTGAAGGCAGATAAAGTAGATGGATCTACTGGTGGACCCTTTGCAGCAGCCCATGTGGTTTTGGGATACTGCTCAGGCTTCCAGTAAGAACCATCAACATTCATTTTCCTTTCGAACCCAACACCCTCTTTCCTAGGGTTTCGGTTCAGAATCTGTTTCTTGAGAACATCGCACAGTGTCTGATGCCCTTTCAGGCTTTTGTACACACCTGTACCAAGCAATGTCTTCAACCTAGTATTCTAATCAGCAATAGCAGTGGTTTCCTCAGCAGAGGGGTTAGTTACCACATCAACCATTGAAGATATTGCAATTTCAGAAGTAGTCGAGCATTCAGCAATAGAGACAACATTGTCACGCTCAAGACATTTTAGACAGGGTGGCACAAAGTTTTCCTGAGCGGAACTAATCTGTTGGGCGAGTAGTGAATCGTTTTCCTTTTGAAGATCATCATGAGACGCTCTAAGTTTCTCAAGGTCTTGCTTCCTTTGAAGATAATCATAGGAAAGCTTCTCATGAGTAGCTGAGAGAGTTTCATGACGACTTTCAAGTTCAGTGTACCTTACGTGAAGATTTTTTATGTCCTCAATTAAGGACGGAGTTCGAGTCATTTCCGCGTCCAACAGATCATCACTCTTGTCTAAAAACTTTTGAATATGTTCCATAGCATTTTGTTGTTCAGTTGCAATTCTAGCAAGAGTTTAATAGGTGGGTTTGGATCCACATTCAGAGTCATCTTCACTGGAGGTCTGAAAGTAGGTATCACGTGAGTTTACCTTTGCACCACTTGCGATGAACCAATAGGTAGGTGATGAGTCGTCCTAATCATTTGCTTGGCGCCGATGGAGTGACCATTATCGTCAGCACTGAAGATGGACATGGCGACAAATGCCGAGGCTAGAGCTAGGCTAGCCACACCAGAATCAGATTCCTCCTCAGATTCCACCTCTGCCTCCTTAGAAGCACACTCATCCTCTGAATCCATTTACTCCCCAATCCACGCACGAGCCTTCCCAGATGAGCTCTTCTTGTAAGACGAAGACTTTGATGAAGACTTGGAAGAGGACTTTGAGGATTTCTTCTTCTTTTTGTCGTTAGAGTCATATTCCTTGCTCTTCTTCTTTTTCTTGTATTCATTATCCCACTGAGGACATTCATATATGTAGTGGCCATGTTGTTTGCACTTGTGGCATGTTCTCTTCTTGTAATCACGAGAGGAAGCGTCATCGTTTCTTGAGCTAGATCTTGAAGACTTTCCTAAGTTTTAAATCCTTGAGAACCTTTGAAACTTCTTCACAAGCATAGCTAGTTCTTTGCCAATGTCTTCAGGATCGTCAGAGCAGCTGTCAGAGTCTTCTTCAGACGAGGACACAGCTTTAGCCTTCCAGGCTCTGGATCGACAATAGTTGGGGCCATAGATCTCTCTCTTCTCAGATAGCTGGAACTCATGTGTGTTGAGCCTCTCAAGTATGTCAGACGGATCAAGATATTTGAAGTCAGGTCTTTCTTGAATCATCAATGCCAAGGTGTCAAACGAACTGTCAAGCAACCTCAATAGCTTCTTCGCAACTTCATGCTTGGTGATTTCAGTGGCGCCAAGAGCATGAAGCTCATTGGTGATATCAGTGAGGCGATCAAATGTAAGCTGGACATTCTCATTATCATTTCTTTGAAGCGATTGAATAGATTGCGAAGAATGTCAATCCTTGAGTCTCTCTGTGTTGAGACGCCTTCATTGACCTTGGATAGCCAGTCCCATACTTGCTTGGCTGAATCCAGTACACTCACACGTCCATACTGTCCTTTGGTCAGATATTGTTTCTTGGCGGTTGAGTCCAGTTGAGCAAATTTTTGGACATCAACACCAGCAGGGGTGTTCTTGTTGGTTGAGTCCAGTTGAGCAAATTTCTGGACATCAGCAGGGGTGACACCTTCACCAGACTTGGGAACACCAGTCTTGACGATATACCAGAGGTCTTTGTCGATAGCTTTAAGATGCATGTGCATCTTATTCTGCCAGTAGGGGTAATCAGACCCATCGAAGACAGGGCACGCAACGGAGATTTTGATTACCCATGCAGTTGACATAACTAAAACTCATGGTGGTTAAACCGAATCACACAGAACAAGGGAGCACCTTGCTCTGATACCAATTGAAAGTGCAAGTTATCGAGTAGAGGGGGTGAATAGGAGATTTTTATGGAAGTCTTCAAAAGACGATATCTTTTGAAGATAAATAGATGAAATGAACCAATATGATAAGCAGCAGAAGATACACGTTTCCAGGCACCCAATAGTCAAGTAAGCATCATAAAGATAGTACAAAGACTATTGATAGCTAGATAACATGGATCGAGATGGAAGAAATAAATGAAGCTAAACAGGGGACAGTCTTCACATAGTGAAGTGAAATAGATCACACAAACAAGCAATGACTTCATGAAGATAGACTGGAATGTAAATGAGTTGGAAGATAGAATCGGTAGCTTGGAGATGCAGGGGATTTGGTAGACCAGTTCCAGTTGTCGTGACAACTGTACATTTGGTTAGGGAGGCTGAGATTGAACTCTGAAGACCGTGTCTTCACCTTATTCCCCTTGAGCTAAGGACACCCAGTCCTCGCCCAATCCCTCTCTTAAGTCTTCAAGGTTGACTTCCAAACCTTCACATACTTCGTTCACCGGTGATCCGCAATGACTCTTGGATGCTCAAAACGCGACGCCTAACCGACTGGAGGATGCACAGTCCTCAAGTGTAACAAGTCTTCAGGTCACACAGACAGAAATACTTCAGTGATGCCTAACACCCTTTGGCTTTGGGTGTTTTGGGCTTTGTGCACGCATGGATCTTTTCTCTCAAAGGCTTCGGAGGTGGGTTGCTCTCAAACGACAAAAGCCGTGCACTAACTCTGGGCACCCCGTGCGCATGGGGCCTCCTGCGTGTGTTGTTGGGCTTTGCCCTTGTATCCCCATTGCGTCCCTCCTTACCCCTTCATGCCTTGGACCTATATATACTCCTCTTCCTCCTCCATTTAGACTTAGCTAAGGATAGATCTAGACGTTAGAGCCTAGCTCATGTATCTCCCCTTGTGGGATTCCTCTTGAGAGAGAGACACTCCATTGGAGTTCAAGGCCTCCATTGGAGAAGGATCCCTAGGATCATTAAGACCTCCTAAGGGAGAAGGATTCCACAAGTAAATCACCAAGACCTCATCTCCTTTGGATTTGGGATGAACTCTACCTTGTATCTTTCCCTTTGATTGTTCTTGTACCTTGTGGATTTTATGTGTTTGTGAGTCTAGTGGATGTGTGATTGGACTTGTTCTTGAGTGTTTCTCTTGTTTCTCCCTTTTTTTCTTCTTGTTCTTGAGGGATTCCCCTGCAATCCGTGAAAGATATTCCCATAGGGTTCCACCCTACATCACAAGGATTTGGTAGACTAGTTCCAGTTGTTGTGACAACTGTACGCCTGGTTAGGGAGGCTGAGATTAACTCAGAAGACCGCGTCGTCACCTTATTCCCCTTGAGCTAAGGATACTTATTCCTCGCCCAATCACTCTGGAAAGTCTTCAAGGTAGACTTCCAAACCTTCATAGACTTCGTTCACCGGCAATCCACAATGGCTCTTGGATGCTCAGAACGTGACGCCTAACCGACTGGAAGATACACAGTCTTCAAGTGTAACAAGTCTTCAGATCAAGCGGACACAAAGACTTCAGTGATGCCTAACACTCTTTGGCTCCTGGTGTTTTGGTATTTGTCCTTGCAAGGATTCTCCCACAAAGGCTTCGCAGGTGGGTTGCTCTCAAACGATAAAATCCGTGTCTTAACTCTGAGCAACCATCGATTTATGGTGGAGGGGGTGGGCTATTTATAGCCAGGAGGCAACCCGACATGATTTGTCTGAAATGACCATTGGCCATTGGCAAACGGACATGTGTCCAACGGTCGGATTTCAAACACACGCAACAGCTTGACTTGGGCTATAAGTAAAGCTGACTCGTCCAACTTAGGACAAGATTTTTCTCTCATTGTCTTCACTCGAAAATATAGGATTTGGGCTGAGCATCACATCAGTTTTCTGACTTTGTTCACTTGGACCCCACTTGACAGCTCCGTGGTTTCTATGACTCAAGTAAAAAGAAAATGAAACAACAAAATAACTATGTCTTCGTGTTCCATTGTCTTCAAATTAATGTCTTCGCATGTCATTGTCTTTGACATGAATGTCTTCATTAACCACCATAATCTTCAATGTCTTCATACATTTTTAGGGGTCATCTCTGGTAGGTAAACCGAATAAATGAGGGTCTTCTACATGTGTTATCATACAATTCTCACAAACACATTAGTCCCTCAACCACGTTTGTCGTTAATACTCCAAACCAACTAGGGGTGGCACTATATGCACTTACAGATAGCTTCTCCACCATCTCCATGCTAGCCAAATTGTTGTAGCTCCCTCCATCTGTGATGACGCAAACAGAACGTTCCTTCACAACTCCCTTTGTATGGAAAAATTGTGCCTCTGGTTTTGTTGTGTCCTGCACACTCAAACCACGTTGAGAAACGAAACATTTATACGTGTCAGTGTCGTCAGCAGCCAAGTATTACATCTCTTATTCAGAATCAAGTCCACTGTGTTGTTCACATGTAACAAGAGCCAAAGTCTCCTCGCCATAGTCACTAGCAGACTCATACCCACCATCCTCAGTAGCAATCATCACACACTGAGATGAGCACTCTCTTGCATAATGATATCTACCCTTGCAATTGTCAGTGTTCTGGGAACGGGGGTACCCAGACATGCCTGCCTGCGGCCCAGGGCGTGGCTCATCAGGCGGCCTGGTACGGCCCAACATCTTCAGCAACCACTCAAGACCCTCGCGAGGGGCCAAGCCTCTCGAGGCGGATGATGCAAGACACCCCCTGGGGAGGCCTCACTAGGCCGGCTCATGAGGATCGGAGATATCAAGGCAAGGGTACCTCGCGAGGTCCTCATGATGTGAGTGGTGACGACCAAGTCCAGGCGGGCGCCAGCGGGCGCAGAGTTCCAATTTCCGCTTTTGTGCTAAAGGAGCAGGCACAGGCACGGAGTCCCGAGGCATCAGGCAAATGTTTCCATATCGATGAAACAAGACCAAGACCAGTAGGACAGCAGAACGGAGGTCATCGTGGATCCCACGATGGCGTCACCACCAGAGCCTTTGGCAGACAAAGACCACCTTTTGTCAGGATAGCTTGTACTAGCCGTCCCCCTTCAAATTTGGCCGTTGTGGGATCCCTTCCCGCTCAATATTTGGGAAGAGGACCCGAGCCACTATAAATAGGACTAGCCACCACCTTAGAAAGGGATCGGATCATCGAGACCACCCACACACCCATAAGCTCACCCGAGCGCAAGAACCCCTATCCTCAGGAGGCAGTTCATCCATGTACTAGTTCTTCCTCAGCCTACAAGGCAATCCACCACACCACACTGCATTAGGGTATTACACCACAACGGTGGCCCGAACCAGTATAAACCTTGTGTCCCTTGTTCTTAAGATCCGATGAGCTAGGCCTAGGGATCGGCGAGTACACGAGCTATGGCGGAAGGAGAGATCTTCGTGCACACCCCGGAGTTCGAACCTCAAGGGTTTTGCCGGAACCCAAGATCTGACATTTGGCACGCCAGGTAGGGGTGTGCCGAAATTTCCTCCCCGTCCGTCCCGCTCTCCGTCCGCCAAGTTCCCGTGGCAGGCGTCCCTCCTCTTGACAGCCGCGCGTGGCGGCGCTCCGGGCCACCAGGCCTTCACCCCCGCCTTACGACGGGTGTAGTGGCCACCCAGGTTTAGGACAGATCTGCCGCCCTCTTACGACGGGGGAGTCGACCCGACCGTCTTCCTCCAGGCTTACGAAGAGGCCATCTCGGCAGCCGGCGGCGACGACAAGGTCATGGCCAACTGGCTCCCCATGGCGCTCACCGGCGTGCCGCGCGCTTGGTTCTTCAGCTTGCCAGAATCATCCGTGGCGTCCTGGGAGGAGCGGCGCGACCTCTTCGTCACATGCTTTGGGGCGCCGGCGCCCCACGTCGGCACGACCCTCCTCGGCGGCTCCCAAGCGCCACCCTCTAGCCACAACATCAAGCAGATCTTTCACCAAGCGGGCATCGCCTCCATACGCCAGGGGGCTCCTCCTGGATGGGTGGCGCCCAAGACCGACCTCACCTTCGACTCAGGGGACCACCCTGCTTCCACCGCGGGCTCAGGCGCTCTTCCGACGCTCCGCACCCCCACCATCTGCAACGTGGCAGTCACCAAGACCCTCATTGACGGTGGGGCTGGCCTCAACGTGCTCTCATTGGAGGCTTTCAGCTTGCTTCACGTGCCACTCGAGCGGCTGTGTCCCACCAAACCCTTCTCCGGAATTAGCAGCGGTTCCACCAGCCCTCTGGGGCAGATCCGCCTCCCGTTCACCTTTGGCACCCGAAACAACTACCGCACCGAGCTAATCGACTTCGACATTGCCCGTATCGGCCCCCCGTATAATGCCATCCTCGGGTATCCCGCGCTGGCTCAGTTCATGGCCGCGACC
This sequence comes from Secale cereale, assembly GCA_902687465.1. Lineage (NCBI taxonomy): Eukaryota > Viridiplantae > Streptophyta > Magnoliopsida > Poales > Poaceae > Secale > Secale cereale. Next base: position 434,565,468 of record LR738715.1, read on the forward strand.
CATCCGTCCTACAACCTCATGAAGATGCCGGGGAGCAGTGGTGTCCTCACCATTGTAGGGGACCCCAAGGAAGCTCTGGCGGCACTCAAGCGCGCCTTCAGAACCGTTGCGGCGGCACATCCGACCGATGAAGCTGCCCTAGGAACCGAGGGGGCTGCACCGACGAAGAAGAAGCAACTTTTCTCCCAGGACTGAGCCGAGACGAAGCAGGTGCCGGTGGATGAAGACGAGCCATCAGGTGTCGCCTTCACCATAGGTGTCGGCCTTCCCCCAGCTCAAGAAGAGGCGCTGGTTGGATTCCTGCACGCAAACAAGGATGTCTTTGATGTGTACTACACAATCTTCTTCTTGTAGACATTGTTGGGCCTCCAAGGGCAGAGGTTTGTAGGACAGTAGCAAATTTCCCTCAAGTAGATGACCTAAGGTTTATCAATCCGTGGGAGGCATAGGATGAAGATGGTCTCTCTCAAGCAACCCTGCAACCAAATAACAAAGAGCCTCTTGTATCCCCAACACACCCAATACAATGGTAAATTGTATAGGTGCACTAGTTCGGCGGAGAGATGGTGATACAAGTGCAATATGGATGGTAGATATAGGTTTTTGTAATATGAAAATATAAAAACAGCAAGGTAACTAATGATGAAAGTGAGCATAAACGGTGTTGCAATGCTTTGAAACAAGGCCTAGGGTTCATACTTTCACTAGTGCAAGTTCTCTCAACAATAACAACATAACTGGATCATATAATCATCCCTCAACATGCAACAAAGAGTCACTCCAAAGTCACCAATAGAGGAGAACAAACGAAGAGATTATTGTAGGGAATGAAACCACCTCAATGTTATTATTTCTGATCAATCTATTCAGGAGTCCATAGTAAAATAACACGAAGATATTCTTTCTGTTCGATCTGTCCTAGAGTTCGTACTAGAATAACACCTTAAGATACAAATCAACCAAAACCCTAATGTCACCTAGATACTCCATTGTCACCTCAAGTATCCGTGGGCATGATCATACGATATGCATCACACAATCTCAGATTCATCTATTTAACCAACACAAAGAACTTCAAAGAGTGCCCTAAAGTTTCTACCGGAGAGTGAAGACGAAAATGTGTGCCAACCCCTATGCATAAGTTCACAAGAACCCGCAAGTTGACCACCAAAACATACATCAAGTAGATCACGTGAGATCCCATTTTCACCACAGATAATCACATGCAAGACATATATCAAGTGTTATCAAATCCTTAAAGACTCAATCCGATAAGATAACTTGAAAGGGAAAACTCAGTCCATTACAAGAGAGTAGAGGGGGAGAAACATCATAAGATCCAGCTATTGTAGCAAAGCTCGCGATACATCAAGATCGTGCCATCTCAAGAACACGAGAGAGAGAGAGAGACAGAGATCAAACACATAGCTATTGGTACATACCTTGAGCCCCGAGGGTGAACTACTCCCTCCTCGTCATGGAGAGCGCTGGGATGATGAAGATGGCCACCGGAGAGGGATTCCCTCTCCGACAGGGTGCCGGAATAGGGTCTAGATTGGTTTTCGATGGCAACAGAGGCTTTCGACGGTGAAACTCCCGATCTAGGTTATTTTCCGGAGGTTTCTGTATATATAGGGGGTGTTGTAGTCGGGAACAAGTAAAGGGGGTCTCCGGCCTGTCAACGAGGCAGGGGGCGCGCCCCCCACCCTCGTGGGAACCCGAGAATCTCCTAGTCCTCCTTCGGTACTCCTTGGGCTTCTTCTGGTCCAAAAATGTCCTCCGTTGAGTTTCAGGTCCATTGGACTCCGTTTGATATCCCTTTTCTGCGATACTCTAAAACAAGGGAAAAATAGAAACTGGCACTCGGCTTTGGGTTAATAGGTTAGTCCCAAAAATCATATAAAAGTGTATATAAAAGCCAATAAAACATCCTAGAAGGATAATATAATAGCATGTAACAATCAAAAATTATAGATACGTTGGAGACGTATCAAGCATCCCCAAGCTTAATTAATGCTTGTCCTCGAGTAGGTAAATGATAAAAACAGATGCTAACCAACATAATTCTCAATGTAGTTTTCTTTATTGTGGCATGAATGTTCAGATCCGAATGATTCAAGATATAAGTTTATATTGACATAAGAATAATAATACTTTAAGCATACTAACAAAGCAATCATGTCTTCTCAAAATAACATGGCCAAAGAAAGTTATCCCTACAAAATCATATAGTCTGGATATGCTCCCTCTTCATCACACAAAATATTCATATCATGCACAACCCTGGTTTCAGCCAAGCAATTATCTCATACTCAATTTTTTCAAACTTCTCAATTTTCACACAATATATGAGCGTGAGCCATGGATATAGCACTATTGGTGGAATGGAGTGGTGGTTGTGGAGAAGACAAAAGAGAAAGATAGTCTCACATTAACTAGGCATATCAATTGGCTTTGGGGATGCCCATCAATAGATAACAATGTGAGTGAGTAGGGATTTCCATGCAACAGATGCACTAGAGATATAAATGTCTGAAAGCTCAACAAAAGAAACTAAGTGGGGGTGCATCCAACTTGCTTGCTCATGAAGACCTATGGCGTTTCGAGGAAGCCCATCGTTGGAATATACAAGCCAAGTTCTATAATGAAAATTCCCACCAGTATATGAAAGTGATAAAACAAGAGACTCTCTATCATGAAGATTATGGTGCCACTTTGAAGCACAAGTGTGGAAAAGGATAGTAGCATTGTACCTTCTCTCTTTTTCTCTCATTTTTTGGAGGAGCTTCTATTTTTTTCTTGTTAGCCCCCCCTCTCTCTTTTTTTGGGCCTTCTTTTTTTATTTGGCCTTTCTCTCTTTTTTTGTTTCCTCACACAGGACAATGCTCTAATAATGAAGATCATCACACTTTTATTTACTTACAACTCAAAGATTACAATTCGAAGCTTAGAACAAAATATGATTCTAAGTGAATGCCTCCGGCGCTGTACCGGGATGTACAACGAATCAAGAGTGACATGTATGAATGAATTGTGAATGGTGGCAAATACGATGTCAACTACATGATCATGCATGGCAATATGACAATATGAAGCATGTCATAATAACTGAACGGTGGAAAGTTGCATGGCAATATATCTCGGAATGGCTATGGAAATGCCATGATAGGTAGGTATGGTGGCTGTTTTGTGGAAGGTATATGGTGGGTGTATGGTACCGGCGAAAGTTGCGTGGTACAAGAGAGGCTAGCAATGGTGGAAGGGTGAGAGTGCGTATAATCCATGGACTCAGCATTTGTCATAAAGAACTCATATACTTATTACAAAAATCTACGAGTTATCAAAACAAAGTATTCAACGCATGCTCCTAGGGGAAGGGTTGGTAGGAGTTAACCATCGCGCGATCCCGACCTCCACACAAAGGATGACAATCAATAAATAAATCATGCGCCAACTTCATCACATAACGGTTCACCATACATGCATGCTACGGGAATCACAAACTTTAACACAAGTGTTTCCCAAATTCACAATTACTCCACTTAGCATGACTCTAATATCACCATCCTCATATCTCAAAACTATCATCAGGCATCAAACTTCTCGTAGTGTTCAATGCACTTTAAATGAAAGTTTTTACTATACCCATCTTGGATGCCTATCATATTAGGACTAATTTTATAACCAAAGCAAATTACCATGCTGTTCTAAAAGACTCTCAAATAATATAATTGAAGCATGATAGTTCATCTATTTCTTAAAAATAAAACCACCGTCGTGCTATAAAAAGATATAAGTTAAGCACTAGAGCAACCAACAAACAACTCCAAAAGATATAAGTGAAGATCAATGAGTAGTTGAATAATTATGTAACTATGTGAAGACTCTCTAACATTTAAGAATTTCAGATCTTGGGATAAACATCAAGCAAAACAAAATAAAACAAAATGACGCTCCAAGCAAAACACATATCATGTGGTGAATAAAAATATAGCATTGAGTAAAGTTACCGATAGACGAAGACGAAAGAGGGGATGCCTTTCCGGGGCATCCCCAAGTTTAGGATCTTGGTTGTCCTTGAATTTTACCTTGGGGTGCCTTGGGCATCCCAAAGCTTAGCCTCTTGACACTCCTTATTCCATAGTCCATCGAATTTTCACCCAAAACTTGAAAACTTCATAACACAAAACTCAACAGAAGACTCGTGAGCTCCGTTAGTATAAGAAAATAAAACCACCACATAGGTACTGTTGTGAACGCATTCTAAATTCATATTGGTGTAATATTTACTGTATTCCAACTTATTGATGGTTCATACTGATGCGGAGCATCCCAAGGTCATCCCCATGGACCTACCATCACCTCACCAAGTGCCCCAAGGACCAATGACACGTGCTCGTGCTAGAGCTCTCGAGACCGAGGTGACATCTCTGCTACACCAACTTCCATACGAATCATGTGAGACATGGCTACTACCCTAGGCGGATATGTTTTGTGTGCTCAAGTATTAAGAAGACCCCATCGGAGAAGCTCATGGATATGGGCAAGTCACCAAGTTCACGGATGAAGCATTGCACCGAGGGATGCTGGAGAAGGTCATAGGCCCCGGACATCCGGCCCCTGGACCAGCGCCTACAGAACAGCCCCCGCAGCCGAAGCTACAGGGCCCGGACATCCGGCCCGGCAGGCCCCGGCCATCCGACGCCCCCACCACAGATGCATACCCGTGACTGGCCCCGTTAGCCCGGACATCCGGCGCCTCCCGATAGCCCGGACATCTAGCCCGATGCCCGGACATCCAGCTCCTTAATGCCTGCGTGCATCTCATCTGGGCCGTGGCCCATGTATCCCCTCGCCCTCTAAACTATATATACTCCTTGACCTACCTCTTTCTAGGGTTAGCTTTGTGATAGCTCATTTGATACCTAGAGTTTTGCTCACCTAGTGGTTCATCTCCTCGAGAGTGACTGCGGCCCCTCTTCGGAGAAGATCCACACGGATTCAGGACTTCCGCTACGGAGAAGATCCTACGGGATACCCTCAAGACCTCTCCCGGAGAAGACTACCTTGTATCGTTCGTTGTTGACCATGGATCGTGTATCTCGTTATGTATCGTGGATCTAGCACTTGTGTGACCATCTTCATGTTGATTTGAGTGTTCCTCTTGTGTTTTTCCCTGTGTTCCCCTTTGTGTTCGTCGTGTTCTTCGTGGGATCCTCTCCATTTCGTGAAAGATCGGCCTAGATCGGGTTGACCCCGCATCATATGGTATCATGAGCCACGGTTTCTCACAAATTTGGAGCCTCCCTACTGTTTTCTAGCTTGTTTTTGTTGTGTTCTTCCCAATTTCGAAAATTCCCCACCAAAAATAGCCCCATTTTTTTGTGATCTGTTGATTTGAAGAGATTTTGTTGAATTTGTTCCATGGATTTGTTGTGCCACGAGTGGATCTAGCTTTTCCCCACTTTTCCCCAATTTCGATCCGCAAAATCCGACGAATTTGGCCCCGGAAGTCATCTGGTCCACGGAGTTCATCAGGGCCTTGGGCACCCTGGACATCCGGCCCGTGCCCCGGACATCTGGCCTGGCCCGGACATCCGGCCTCCCGCAGCCAAAACCCTCCCATCTGCACCACTTTGCACTTAGTCCCCGCCATTTTCTTTTGGTATCCCACCAAACTTTCCGCATACCACCACCACTTCCACAACCACCATCGCCTAAGCGCTACGATTCTGACAATTTTGTCTCACTTTGCCTTGGATACTTGAGTTTTGGTTTCACCATTTCCTTGGATGTTTAGGCTACCTTGGAACGGAATGACTTCGACAACACCACCGCTCACCCTCGACAAGGACGGTAACATCGACGACACCTTGTCCATCCTACCTTGCAATTGCATTGTCACCCTATAGACCATTTTCGTGTAGCTTTCCCATCGAGACTAGCCATTTGAGTATTGCTGGGCCACGACACTTGTGCACATTAGTGATAGTCATAGATATTGCATACTACATCATCATATCTCCGTGTGGCACAAGAGTGTCCCGCATACACAATAGCTACCTTGATACGAGAAGCATGCATAAGTGGCCAAAGAAAGAGCTCACAAGCTTCTAAGCAAAAGAGCCATCCAAAGTTTATAAGAAAAAGAACAATAGCATCATACACCTTGCATCAAAAGAGATCATATGAGATAGCAATAAATCATCTTGTGCTCAAGCATCGGCACATCATACACTCATAGTATACTTGTGATAGGAAGTCATTACATTTTGCCTCTTATAGGTCGTGCACAAGTGCGTGTCCTCCTATTAAGCAATCAGTTAGCGTCTCTCTAGTGTTGTACAACAAGGGCATTTTCTGTGGATTCCACATTTTCGCTCACCCTTGGTTGCACAACCACATTTATCTATCCGTGCGTGTGTTCCGTGTGCTCCCTATTGCTTGTGATCTACTTGTTGCATGAGCAAATTGTGAATCATTTTCAACATCATTGAGTCTCTTTGACAATTGCATTGAATTTGTGTCACCATCCTAACCAAGCTCCTCTCAAAGCTTTACTTGTGTAGGTGTGAGAATCGACAAGAAGTGGTACAAATAGTGCTATTTCCGGGTTACATTATGGAGTGATCATTGATCCATTTTCAACTTCGTTCAAGGTACATTTGGTATTGTCTTCTCCTTTCTCCCACTCACATTCTTGCTTGTAATGATGGATAGGCCAAGTACATCTACGAACACGCTCTTTGATGATCCTCAAGAATCGAACAACTACGTCACCAAACTACATCTCTTCGATGTCCAACGAGCTCTACATCAAGAGAGTGAAGCTATGGAAGAGAGTATTGAGCAAGTCGCCGCCGACGCGTGACAATTTGAAGCACGCACACGAGAGCAATTCGACATCATCAACACCAACATGTCTACTCAATTCGACGAGCTACAGACTTTGATAGTCAATCGACGCTCCTCATCCACATCTTCTCAAAGACGAAGCCGCTCAAGCCGTCATACCGACTACATGTCCGACTCAAGTACACCTACATCAAACACTCTTTGTCAAGCCGCACTTCAAGCACGACATGACAAGCGGAACCCCCTTCATGACAAGAGTTCACAAGAGCTATTTCAAGAGCACGCAAGTCGACATCGTCAAAACCAAGCTACACTAGAACAAGCGCAAGAACGGCAACGACTTTGCCAACAACAACAAGAGCGAGCACGTCCACACCAAGAAGAACAAGATGCCGAGGCTCAACTTCAAGCACAACAATGCCGAGAAGCTCAAGCTCTTGAGGCACAACGAGCATTACGTGATTCACATTGCAATGTGGCAACTCGCAATCGACACACTCGTCAAGAAGAGGAGTTCCTTCGTGATGAGATGCAAGAGAGGCGCCACCAAGCACGAATGCAAGAAGAAGTTCCTCCTCGAGCGCGACAAGAGCAACAAGCTCAACAAGAACCACAAGCTCGGGAAGAACAATATGACAATGTACATCAACCCCACCAAGAGCAACATGAGGTTGACAATCGTCCAAATCAAGACCGCCCTCACAATAGGCACCTAAGCAATGGATAGCATCGCTATGGCAAGCTTAAGTTCACCCTGCCAAAGTTTTCCGGAAGCATTGACCCCGAAGACTACCTATCATGGGCATTGAAAGTTGACAAGATCTTTCGCCTACACAACTTTGATGAAGAAAATAAGATTGCAATGGCGTCCCTTGAGTTCCAAGACTATGTTCTCATTTGGTGGGAGCAAATCATCGAGAGAAGAGAAGCAAAAGGCGAACCGCCTATCACTACATGGACTCAAATGAAGGAAGTCATGAGATCACATTTCGTGCCAACACACTACAATCATGATTTGTTCAAGAAGTTGCAACTCCTCAAGCAAGGAACCAAGTCCGTTGAAGAGTACTACAAGGAGATGGAGATTGCCATGATAAGAGCCAACATCACGGAAGATGAAGAGCAAGCGATGGCGAGATTCTTGAACAGACTCAACTATCCTATGAAGAAGATTGCGGACTTTCAACCATACACAAATCTCCTCGAGCTAGTACACCAAGCAACCAAAGCGGAGCGACAAGTTCAAGAGGACTACAAGTACTCCAAGTTCAACTCCAAGAACTACGGCTCCTATAACCAAGCTTCAACGACTTCGGCACCTCCTACCTCTACCAGGCCATCTACAAGCTTCGGTGACAAGTCAAGCTACAAGAATCCAACTACATCAAGTCGTCCTCCAACAACCAACTTCAAGCCAAGAGCTTCATCATCTACAAATCCAACCGAGGACAACTCCAAGACGAGTTCCATCAAGTGTTTCAAATGCCAAGGGCCAGGCCACAAGTCACTTGAGTGCAAGACCGTTCGTACCATGATCATGAATGATAACAGATCCTATGACTCAATGAGCGACGATGAGATGGAAGCCCTTGAACATGTAGCTATGCATCGCCAAGTGAATGAAGATGAAGACCATCAAGTGTTTTGTGACAATGACTCGAGTCCCAATCTCGTTGTCTCCAAGGTCTTGACAATCCAACATCAACAAGAAGACGATCAACGATGTCACATCTTCCATACCAAGGCCGGCATCAATGGACGCTCCGTCAAGGTTATCATCGATGGAGGAAGTTTTCATAACTTTGCAAGTGAAGAGCTATGCGACAAGCTACAATTTGTCAAGACGAAGCACCCTCATCCCTATAAGGTCCAATGGCTTAGCGACACCGGAACTCTTCGAGTCGAGCACACTGTCGGTACGAAACGACACCTATGGGATCACTGGAATTCCTTCTATGGTTGGTTGGCGCGAAGTTGTGCAAAGAGCAGGTCTAAGAGTCAGCACAGCGATCGTTTACCCAGGTTTGGGCCGCGAGGATCCGTAATACCCTAGTCCTGATTTGATGTATATTTGACTGTTCTTGAGCTCTTGAGCTAGCTACGGTGCCTATCCAGCTTTCCAGGATCCAAATCCTTCTCTAGTACGCCGCGGGCCTCCTTTTATAGTTCAAAGGGGCTGGCATAGTGGCACACAGGAGGTGGAAAGGTGTACAGTGTAAGGGCTTATCCCAGGCCATTACGGGACAAGGTGCATTCAATGAGCTGCTTAGGTGTCTATTTACTTTATCGGGGACGGGAAAGAAGCCCGTCCCGTCCGTGGCCGCTCTATCTGGTCGCGATGCGCATCCAGGCCAGCGAGGCAGGCAGCTAAGGTGGCGTCGTGGTAGGGTCTTCATGAAGATCTGCATGCCACCACGCAGGTGGTTGGCTTGCTGGCCCAGGAACCATGTATCCCCACGTGGGTGCCTGCCTGGGCCAGCGTGTCGGCCGCCGAGCTAGGGCGGCGACGGGGTGGCAAGGGCTTGCCACAGACTTGCTCCTGTTCTCGGCAAGGGTCTTGCCGGGGCCTCCATGAGTATCCTGCGGCAAGAGGCTTGCCGGGGCTCCGAGGTATCTTCGGTAAGGAGCCTTGCCGGGGCCTCATGGGCGTCCTCGCCAAGGAGTCCTGTGATCGCCATGTCTTCTGGTTCTTATCTTGGGAGTCACAGATCATTGTCTTCACAAAGATCTGCATGCCATCACGTGGGCGCTTCCCGAGCCTTGGCTACAATGTCGTTGGTACCATTGGAGCCCATAAGCTTCAAGGGTGGCTGTGACGGAGGCGTCTGAGTGGATCGCCCCGGCAAGAGCCCTTGCCGGGTGGCGCGCAGGCCGTCCCGGTAAGAGTCCTTGCCGGGGGAGCCTGTTTCCTTGTTTGGTCTTCTCGTGCTGCCTGTCTTGGCGTTGTTCTGGTAACTCCGAGTTCCTGGCTTCTTTCTTCTGCCCTGTTATGTTTGGCCACAGGCGTGGCTCTGACTGCCCGTGCATAAGTAAGGGGTAAAAAAGAGCGCCCCTACTTTTGTACACTGACAGGAGCCGCCGGGCCTGGGCCATTCATAAGCGCAATGCATTGTTGGGCTAGGCCCAGAACGGTGTGCAGGCAGTGAGGTTGGATTCCCTTTACCGTAGTAACTCCTCCGATGGTTGCGCTTCCCCACGATCTGCGCTGACGTGGGGTGGTGCGTGGGGTGACCGCATCGTGCTTGTGTCATTTTGTGGTTCCAAAAAAAATAGTAAAGAGGCGGTTCGCGACCTCCTCATAAAGAATAGAGGAATTCGTGGGGGCGTGGCCCATTTACTAAGTGGACATGGGTCGCACCATGATCGCAGGGGTGCGAAACAGTTATACCACGCGTCATTTGACTCCCGATCCGCCCACCACGTACCCCACATGCATCGGGGAGGGCGAGCGGCGGACGCAGAGGGCGTGGGCATTAATGTTGATGGGGGGCAGACGCCGTTGATTGGAGCAGCGGCTCGGTCCTGTTCCCTCATGCCTTTGGCGTTTAGGCTGGTCATCTCTGGCGGTCGCTCTTCTATAAAGAGGGGATGGGAGGAGTGGTGCTTCTCACCCTCCCCCATCCATCTTCTTCTTGTTTGATTCCTTCCCCCCCCC
>LR738715.1:434577687-434609145 GCA_902687465.1 Secale cereale
GAAAGACTTATCTAGGTCATGTAGCTCCTGGCAACCTTGTCTTGCCGTGGTTTGACCCTTCGTTGTGCAGCCCCCGGCAACCTTGGCCTTGCCGGGGTCGGAGCGTCGGCCTGCCCCCTTTCTTTCAAACGGCTCAGCAAGGATGCCCATGGATTCTGTGAATCAAGAGGACAGAAAGAAGACAGAGAGATGAAAACGTGACCTCTATGCTAGGGGTTAGCTGTCGTTAAGCTCTATCAACCCTAACACAGAAAGAGACTCAACCTCGCATGCATGCTAAAACTTAGGGCGCCAGCGCTTCATTTATTTATGCTCAGGGTCTGCGCCTAGCTTTGTACAAAGGGTTACATGCCTTGCCGGCAAGGCTTGTACAAAAGGGTGGCTTGCCGGGAGGCCCGGTAACCGTGCCTTACGGGTAAAACTTGCGAAGATGTTTGATGTTCCAGGAGTTACTCACTGGGATCCCATCTTCCGTCTCTAGGCGGACTGCGCCAGGCCTGGTCACTCGTATTACTCGATAAGGGCCTTCCCACTTCGGCGTCAACTTGTTGGAATTCTTGGCCGACTGAACACACCGAAGAACAAGGTCGCCTTCCTCAAAGCTTCGGGCATGAACCTTGCGGCTACGATAGCGGCGCAGGGCTTGCTGGTAGCCTGCTGCTTGTACAGCCGCCCGAAGACGATCTTCCTCGAGGAGCGCCGCGTCATCTTGCTACAGTCGCTCTTGCTCAAGCTCATTATAAGCGAGCACTCAGTGTGACCCGTATGTGAGTTATGTGGGGAGAACTACCTCCGCCCCATAAACGGGGGAGAAGGGTGTTTGGCTAGTGGCTCGATTTGGTGTCGTTTGGATCGACAAAAGAACCGCCGGTAATTCATCGATCCAGCACTTTCCGCCCTTGTGTAGCCTGTTAAAAGGCCTTGTCCAGAGGCCCCGCAGTACTTCAACATTTGCCTTTTCTGCATGGCCGTTGCTTCGTGGATGTGCAACAAAAGCGAAACAGACTTTGCCGCCGAGATCTTGCATATATTGCATGAAAGTATTTCTTGTGAACTGCGTACCATTGTCGGTGATAATTCTGTTTGGTACACCAAAATGGCAGACCAGGCCCTTGAAGAACTTTACAGGTGACTGTGCTATCACCTTCCTCACTGCTTCCACCTCCGGCCACTTTGTGAACTTGTCGATTGCTATGTACAAGTACTCAAAGCCCCTGGCAGCACGGGGAAAAGGGCCCAATATGTCGAGCCCTCAGACCGAGAATTGCCAGGAGAGAGGGATTGTTTGGAGAGCTTGAGCTAGTTGATGAAGTTTCTTTGAATGGAACTGACACGCTTCACACTTGGTTACTAGTGTCGTTGCATCCTGGAGGGCAGTGGGCCAGAAGAAACCCTGCCGGAATGCCTTGCCGGCAAGGGCTCTCGACCCTATGTGGGAGCCACATATGCCTCCATGTATCTCTGCCAATAGCCCCAGTCCTTCCTCCCGGGTGATACACTTCAATTTCACGCCATTCGGTCTTTTTCTGTACAGGACGTCGTCGACGAACTGGTACATGGCGGACCGACGGGCTACTATCTCCGCTTCTTCCTGCTCTTCAGGAAGTTCCCCGGTCTGGAGGAATTGGACGGTATGTTGTGCCCATGCCGGAGCATGGGGCTCAACGGCAAGGACCCAAGGCATTTCCTATGCTATGGGAGTGATTGCCTCTACGGCCAGGGCTTCACGCCGCGCCGGAGTCTGTTGCCCCACGGCAGGCTCGGCGTCTCCGGCAAAACTTTTGCCGGCCACCCCTGCGGGTTCGGCAGGAAAGTATTTGCCGGGGCCTGATTTCCTTCGCTTGCTCGGCTCAGTCGATGGTTCAACAGATGGGTGAAATAATCGAAGCACAAAGGTACCTGGTTCCACAGGTAGTTTGAGGGCGACATGCTTCGACAAGTAGTCGGCGATGTCGTTCACTGCTCGGGGGACGTGTTCGACTTGTATACCGTCGAAACGCTCCTCCAGTTTCCTTACTTCATCCACGTAGGCTTCCATCAACGGGCTCTGGTAATCTTTGTTTACTTGCCTGACGACGAGCTGCGAATCTCCTCTGACGATGAGCTTCTTGAACCCAAGGTCCGCTGCGATCCTGAGACCGGCAAGCAGTACCTCGCACTCTGCAGTGTTGTTTGTTGATACCTCCCTGGGGAAGTGCATCTGGATCACATACTTGAGGTGCTCTCCGGTGGGTGCAATGAGCAGCACACCAGCGCCGGCGCCTTGCAGTGAGAAAGCCCCGTCAAAGTAAATAATCCAGTTGCGACTCTCACCCTTGCCGGGGAGAGTAGTCTCGTGGATCTCTTCGTCGGGCGTTGAGGTCCATTCTGCAACAAACTCTGCCAAGACTCTATTCTGAATCATCAAAGTGCATTCAAATTTCAAACCGAAGCTTGACAGCTCCAGGGCCCACTCCGCAATCCTCCCAGTCGCATCTGGGTTATGCAATATTCGTTGCAATGGAAGGCGGGTGACGACGGTGATTTCATGTGCTTGGAAGTAATGACGCAGCTTTCTCGATGCCATAAGGAGGCCGAAGAGCAATTTCTGCACACCGGAGTACCTTGACCTAGCCCCCTATAATAGGGAGCTGACAAAGTAAACCGGGTGCTGCATCATCTTCTTTTTTCTGCATCACTCCATCCGGTTGCGTCTCTTCGGCCCCAGCGGCATCAGGTGATGTCGCTGCTATTGCTTCCGTGTTGACCTCCCCCTGGGCCAATAGCGCGGCACTGACCACTTAGTTCGTTGCCGCTAAATACAGCAGCAATAGTTCTTGTGGTTTAGGCACGACCAGTAACGGTGTAGAGGAGAGGTAATCCTTCAAATCTTGCAGTGCCGCTTCGGCTTCTGAGGTCCACTCCATCAGGCCCGCCTTTTTCAAAATTTTGAAAAAGGGGAGGGCGCGCTCGACAGACTTGGAGATGAACCTGCCCATGGCGGCAACGCACCTAGCAAGCCGACGCACATCCTTGATTCACCTCGGCGCTTCAATCTGCTCGATGGCCTTGATCTTGTCTAGATTTGCTTCAATTCCGCCCTGTAACACGAAGAAACCGAGAAGCTTGCCGGACGGGACGCCGAAGACACACTTTTCAGGGTTCATCTTAAGGTTGATCTTGCGCAGATTCGTGAATGTCTCTTCCAAGTCTTGCACGAGCGTTGCTTTGTGCTTGGTTTCGACCACTATATCATCCATATAAGCTTCCATATTTCTATGTAGCTGAGGCTCAAAACCAATCTGGACCGCCCTCGCAAATGTTGAGCCAACACTCTTCAATTCGAAAGGCATCTGTATAAAGCAATATGTACCACATGGGGTGATGAATGTTGTCTTCTCTTCATCTTCTCTCATCATGAAGATCTGGTGGTAGCCTGAGTAAGCGTCGACTCTTTTACATTGGGGCGACGGCGTCTTCGTCCCAAGAACCGGTTTCCACACCGGCGTCTTCACCGGGGTACTTCCTTCCCTCCTTAGCCCGGGCGCATCTGTTGGATAGAATGTAAAGTTTGGCCACATCCTTGACTTTATTCATCGCCAGCTCCTCACGCATCTTATGGTTGCGCACGTTCTGGTGGAACGCGCTGATGATGGCGGCAGGATGAACGTCTGGATGTTATACTGCACTCGGCTGAACCTCTGTATGTACTTGTGCAGGCTTTCGTCTTCCTTCTGGGGGATGACGTACAAATCGTTTGCTTGGCCATGAGCCTGGCGGCCTCCTGTATAAGCGCCAACAAACTCATGGCACAAATCCGACCAGGAAGAAATGGAATCCGCCGGCAAGTGCATCAACCATGACATAATATTGGGTTTAAGCGCCAACATGAAATAATTGGCGAGCAGCTTGTTGTCGCGCGCCCCAGCAGCCTGCATCGTGATGGTGTAAATGCTGAGGAACTCCGATGGGTGAGTCTTGCCATTGTATTTCTCGTCAACGTCGGGCTTGAAGGTGCAGTCGGTGGGCCACTGAAAACGCCGCAACTCACGAGTAAAGGATGGGCAGCCTACCTCGTAAGGTAAGCCTCCAGATCCTCCCGGTGCTGGGTTGTCCACAGCAGGCCCTGCCCGTCTATCCGACTGGTAGCGCGCCTCGCGTCGGCACTCGATGGTGGTTCGAGCGTCCTTGTTGGCGCGCACTCGAAGAACTTCACGCTGATCACGATGGGTCCATGGTTCAGACAACTATATGCATACGTCGTCGCAAGTGTCGTCCCGACGGGCCGGCACGCGTGATAGCTGGCGAGGAGGAGGAGAATGCACCGTGGCCGCGGCGCCTCCAGTCCATCCATCGCTGGCGTGTGGTGGCTCGGAAAAGCGTCGGCCCAAAGGCCCCGCCGGCCGAGGTTCGGCCTTGTTGGCGATGGCAACAAGGCTACGAACGGCAGCCCTCTACTCGTCGAGCTTCTCCGCAGTAGGAGGGAAGTCGAGGAGCAAGTGCGCGCGCTAAGGCTTCCGCTGGCATGGGTGGCGGGGAGAGCTGCGCGGATCAAGATGTGCTACAACTTCTAACCATGTTAGAAGGATCTCTATCATGGTCCCGCAGCTGCACGCCATCCTCGCCAGCGCCTCGGCGAGTATGCTGATCTTGTGCATCTCGTGACTTGTGCGCGGGGCTCTTTCCGCGGCGGCGCCCGGGGTCCTCCACGCGGCGATGCTGCTCATCGCGCACGACCTGGGAGGAACACGCCGTGGGCATTTTGGAAGTCGCCGCGTCGCCTGCGGGGGGCCCGGCTCCACCCAGTCAGCACAGTGATCGTTTACCCAGGTTTGGGCCGCGTGGATGCGTAATACCCTAGTCCTGCTTTGATGTATATTTGAGTGTTCTTGAGCTCTTGAGCTAGCTACGATGCCTATCCAGCTTTTCAGGATCCGAATCCTTCTCCCGTACGCCGCGGGCCTCCTTCTATAGTTCAAAGGGGCTCCCACAGTGGCACACAGGAGGTAGAAAGTTGTATAGTGTATGGGCTTATCCCACGCCATTACGGGACAAGGCGCATTCAATGCGCTGCTTTGGTGTCTATTTACTCTATCGGGGACAGGAAAGACGCCCGTCCCATCTGTGGCCGCTCTGTCTGGTCCCGACACGCGTCCAGTCCAGCGAGGCAGACAACTGAGGTGGCGTCGTGGTAGGGTCTTCACGAAGATCTGCATGCCACCACGCAGGTGCTTGGCTAGCTAGCACAGGAACCATGTATCGCCACGTGGGTGCCTGCCTGGGCCAGTAGGTCGGCCGCCGAGCTGGGGCAGTGACGGGGCGGCAAGGGCTTGCCGCAGACTTGCTCCTGTTCTCGGCAAGGGTCTTGCTGGGGCCTCCATAAGTATCCTGCGGCAAGAGGCTTGCCGGGGCTCTAGGGTGTCTTTGGTAAGGAGCCTTGCTGGGGCCGCGTGGGCGTCCTCGGCAAGGAGTCCTGTGATCGCCATGTCTTCTGATTCTTATCTTGGAAGTCATAGATCTTTGTCTTCACAAAGATCTGCATGCCATCACGTGGGCGCTTCCCGAGCCTTGGCTCCAATGTCGTTGGTACCATTGGATCCCATAAGCTTTAAGGGTGGCTGTGACGGAGGCGTCTGAGTGGATCGCCCCGGCAAGGGCGCGCAGGCCGCCCCGGCAAGATTCCTTGCCGGGGGAGCCTGTCTCCTTATTTTGTCTTCTCTTGTTGCATGTCTTGGCGTTGTTCTGATAACTCAGTGTTCCTGGCTTCCTTCTTCTGCCCTGTTATGTTCGGCCACAGGCGTGGCTCTGACTGCCCGTGCACAAGTAAGGGGTAAAAAAGAGCTCCCCTACTTTTGTACACCGACACACATCGTGCAAGTATCCTTCAAGATAGGCGCCTACGAGGACACACTTGAGTGTGATGTGGTCCCTATGTCCGTGTGCCACCTTCTTCTTGGACGACCATGGCAATACGACCGTGGAGTCACCCACAACGGACGGACCAACCATTATAGCTTCAAGATGAAGGGCAAAGAGTTCGTGCTATGCCCAATGTCACCAAGTCAAGTAGCCGCCGACAAACATATACCTACCAACCATCATGGAGAGAATGGTGAGAGAGTGAACCACCAAAAGGAGAGTGAGAGCAACAAGCCAAATAGGAGCGACTCCACGATGAGCAACAAGAAACAACTAGTGTTATTCGCCACCAAAAGTGAGATGAGAGAAGTGTGTGAGAACCCCTCGAGTGTCTTTCACCTTGTGCTTTTATGCAAAGGGGAAGCAAAACCTACTAACACTTCACCACCTCTACCTTCATTGTTGTCTCAATTGTTGCAGGAATTCTCGGACATCTTTCCCGATGAGCTACCATCGGGTGTACCTCCACTTCGCGGCATTGAACACCACCTCGACCTCATACCCGGCGCACCACTTCCGAACAAGGCTCATTACCGCGTCAACCCCGAGGAAACCAATGAGATACAACGGCAAGTGCAACAACTCATTGACAAAGGTCATGTACGTGAAAGCTTAAGCCCTTGTGGCGTTCCGGTTATTCTTGTTCCTAAGAAAGATGGAAGTTTTCGCATGTGCTCCGATTGTCGTCCGATAAATGCTATCACTGTTAGATACCGTCACCCTATCCCATGTTTAGATGACATGCTTGATGAATTATGTGGTGCTACCATCTTTTCAAAAATTGATCTTAAGAGTGGCTATTACCAAATTCGCATTCAAGAGGGTGATGAGTGGAAAACGGCTTTGAAAACCAAGTTTGGGTTATATGAGTGGTTGGTCATGCCTATGATCTTATCGGAGGCTCCCGCTCATTTATGTGTCTCATGCATTTCGTTCTCCGACCTTACATAGGCGTCTTTGTAGGGGTTTACTTTGATGGCATCCTCGTCTTTAGCAAGTCGCTAGAGGATCACGTGACACACATCCGTATGGTTTTGCAAACCCTCCGGAAAGAGAGCTTATATGCTAACATGGATAAATGCACTTTTGGCGTTGATAAGGTTGTTTTCCTAGGATTTGTCGTTTCTTCACACGGTGTTCACGTTGATGAAACTAAAATTGAAGCAATTAAAACTTGGCCACAACCAACGAATCTCCAACAAGTGCGTAGTTTTCTTGGCTTAGCTGGTTTTTATCTACGTTTTGTGAAGGATTTTAGCACAATTGCTATGCCTCTATATGCCTTGAGCAAGATGAATGCACCCTTTATTTGGGGTCCTTCGCAAGACACCGCGTTCAATGAGTTAAAAACCTTGCTTACCCACGCACCACTTCTTGCCCTACCAAACTTTGACAAACCTTTCGAGATTCATTGTGACGCTAGTGGTACCGGCATAGGAGGCGTGTTAATGCAAGAAAAGCGCCCAATTGCGTATTTTAGTTAAAAACTGTCCGGAGCGCAACTTAACTACCCCATCTATGATAAAGAGCTATATGCCTTGGTGAGAGTTTTGCGTGTTTGGGAAAATTATCTTAGACCTCATGAATTCATTCTTCATACGGACCATGAGACGCTCAAGTATCTCAATTGTCAAACTAAGTTGAACAAGCGTCATACTAAGTGGAGTGAGTTCATAGAGTCTTTTCCTTACGTCATCAAATACATCAAAGGCAAACAGAATGTTGTGGCGGACGCGCTTTCCTGCAAATGCATGCTTGTTACCCAACTCAAGTTGAATGTTATTGGCTTTGAGCACATAAAAGATTTGTATGAGCATGATCCTTTCATTGCAAATCCTTATACTAAGTGTTTGACTAACACTTCTTGGGAACGATACTACATAAAGGATGGATATCTTATGAGAGCTAACAAACTTTGCATTCCCGAGTCCTCGCTTCGTTTGCTCCTTTTGTAAGAATCTCATGGAGGAGGACTCATGGGACACTTTGGACGCGACAAGACATTTGCTACGCTCTCCAAGAACTACTTTTGGCCCAAGATGTTCCGTGACGTCTCACGCCTCACCAACCGATGCTCTACATGTCGCAAAGCTAAGTCAAAAGCTCAATCTCATGGTCTTTACATGCCACTTCCTATTCCATACACATGGGAAGATATAAGCATGGACTTTATACTTGGATTGCCTAGGACTCAAAATGGAAAGGATTTCGTGTTTGTTGTCCTGGATAGATTTTCTAAAATGGCTCATTTCATTCCTTGTAACAAGATCGACGATGCTTCACATGTGGCAAATCTCTTTTGTAGGGAAATCATTCGTCTACATGGAGTGCCCAAGACTATCGTGTCGGATCGGGACGTCAAGTTCTTGAGCTACTTTTGGAAGACTCTATGCGCCAAACTCGGTATCAAGCTACTCTTCTCTTCGGCATATCATCCACAAACCGACGGCCAAATGGAGGTGACGAAATGCACACTTTTGACGCTTCTTCGCGTGTTGATCAAGAAGAACACCAAGGAATTGGAGCAATGCTTGCCCATCGCCGAATACGCCTACAACCGCGCAAGACATTCGACTACCGGCAAGTCCCCCTTCGAGGTCATCTACGGCTTCAACCCGTTGACCCCATTGGACATCCTACCTCTACCTTTACAAGAGTGCATTAACATGGACGCAAGTGCACGAGCAAACTATCTCAAGAAGGTGCATGAAGATACAAGGGCAACGATCGAGCGACAAGTACATCGCCTCACCACCAAGCTCAACGTCAATAAGGCACTAATGGTGTTCCAACCGGGAGATCTCGTATGGCTTCATCTTCGCAAGGACCGCTTCCCCAAGAAGCGCAAATCCAAACTATGACCTCACGCCGATGGACCCTTCAAGGTGCTAGCACGCTACAACAACAATGCCTACAAGATCGACATTCCACGTGACAAGTATAACGTGAGCGATACCTTCAACGTCAAGGATCTCTCTCCTTTCCATGGTGATGAAGATTTCAATCCGAGGTCGGATCTTTCCCAAGGGAGGGAGATGATGCGGAGCATCCCAAGGTCATCCTCATGGACCTACTATCACCTCACTAAGTTCCCCAAGGACCAATGACACGTGCTCATGCTAGAGCTCTCGAGATCGAGGTGACATCTCTCCTGGCCCAACTTCCATACGAATCATGTGAGACATGGCTACTACCTCAGGAGGATGTGTTTTGTGTGCTCGGGTATCAAGAAGACCCCATCGGAGAGGCTCATGAAGACGGGCAAGTCACCAAGTTCACGGATGAAGCATTGCATCAAGGGATGCTAGAGAAGGTCCCAAGCCCCGGACTTCCGGCCCCTGGACCAGCGCCTACAGAACAGGCCCCGCAGCCAAAGCTATAGGGCCATGACATCCGGTCAGGCCCCGGACATCCCTCCACAAAAGCATACCCATGGCTGGCCCCATTAGCCCGGACATCCGACGCCAAGCCCGAACATCCGGCGCCTCCCGACAGCCCGGACATCCGTCCCGACGCCCGGACAGCCGGCTCCTGAATGCATGCATGCATCTCATCTGGGTCGTGGCCCATATATCCCTTCGCCCTCTAGACTATATATACTTCTTCACCTACCTCTTTCTTGGGTTAGCTTTGTGATAGCTCATTTGATACCTAGAGTTTTGCTCACCTAGTGGTTCATCTCCTCGAGAGTGACTGCGGCCCCTCTTTGGAGAAGATCCATGCGGATTCAAGACCTATGCTACGGAGAAGATCCTACGGGATACCCTCAAGATCTCCTCCCGGAGAAGACTACCTTGTATCGTCCGTTGTTGACCATGGATCATGAATCTCATTATGTATCGTGGATCTAGCACTTGTGTGACCATCTTCATGTTGATTTGAGTGTTCCTCTTGTGTTTTTCCCCGTATTCCCCTTTATGTACGTCGTGTTCTTCGTGGGATCCTCTCCATTTCGTGAAAGATCGGCCTAGATCGGGTCGAACCCGCATCACATACCCTCCGATACTACTCATAGATTCATCAAAATAAGCAAACAACATACGAAAAACAGAATCTATCAAACACTGAACAGTCTGTAGCAATTTGTAACTTTCGAATACTTCTATAACTCTAAAAATTTCTAAATAAATTGGTGGACGTGATGAATTTGTTTATTAATCATCTGCAAAAAGAATCAACTAAAAAGCACTCTCCAGTAATAAATGGTAGCCAATCTCGTGAGCGCTAAAGTTTCTGTTTTTTTTACAGCATGATCGCATAAACTTTACACAAGTCTTCCCAAACGTTCTACTTGGCACAAACACTAATTAAAACACAAAACCACATCTAAATAGATACTAGATGCAATATTTGTTCCTAAATAGAAGCAAAAGCAAAGAAAATAAAATTGGGTTGCCTCCCAACAAGCGCTATCATTTAACGCCCCTTGCTAGGCACAATGATTTCAATGGTGCTTGCATAAAAGATACGAATTGAAACATAAAGGGAGCATCATGAAGAATATGACTAGCACATTTAAGTCTAACCCACTTCATATGCATAGGGATTGTGAGCAAACAACTTGTGGGAACAATAATCATCTAGCATAGGAAAGCAAAACAAGCATAGCTTCAGAACTTCAAGCACATAGAGAGGAAACTTGATATTATTGCAATTCCTACAAGCATATGATCCTCTCTCATAATAATTTTCAGTAGCATCATGAATGAATTCAACAATATAACTATCACATAAAGCATTCTTGTCATGATCCCCAAGCATATAAATTTTATTACTCTCCATATAAGCAAAATTCTTCTCGTTCGAAATGGTGGGAGTATCATAAGAAACTTGAATACTATAGATTGTTTTGACACTAAAAGAGTAATGTTCAGAAAAAGGGTAATCATAGTCATGACAGGTTTGATAAATATAATCATCACTACTTTTTATAGCATAAGTGTCATCACAATAATCATCATAAGTAGGAGGCATGCTTTCATCATAACAAATTTGCTCACCAAAACTTGGGGGACTAAAAATATCATCTTCATCAAACTTAGGATACCCAAGCTTGGGACAAACATTAATTGCAGCAAATAAATTCTCAAACAAGTCATTCTCATCAGACATAGCTTCCCCAAGCTTGGGCCTTCTGATATCATAAGCATAATCACTCTCATCATTAATAGTGTGGATAGCACCGATAGTTTAGCAATTATCATCATCACAATGAGTAGTAGGAACAACATCATTTGGGAGGGATACCTTTTTATCTTTGCTTCTCCGTCTTTTCTTTTTCTTCTTCGTATCATGTATGGGTTTAATCCTCTTTTTGGAGCTCCTGATTAATGAGATTGGTTGAATAGAAGGCTACTCCTCGTTACATGATTCATCATAAGAAAGAATAGGAGGATATTGGGAAATCTCTTCCCTTTCATTAGTATTCTCTTCATATTCTATTTGTTTTCTTGTCTTTATGTAATTGGCAATATAAGGATTTGCAATGCAATTCACCGCACAATACATATAAATTTCCTCTAGATCAAAATCAAGAACTTTATCAAGGACAAATTCTGGAAGATCATTAGTTAAACGTTTCATTTCTTCATAACCCACAAGCAAACTAAGTTCATTATGATGTGCAAGGGAAATCAAGTCATCACTATTGTTGGACACGATTCGATCATGAAACAATTTGCATTGGAGAGTTAAATGACCACGTTCATTGCAAAGTTCACAAGTACGGCTAAGAAAATTTAAATTTTCAACACAATCATCTAGCCATTCTTGCAACCATTTAGTTTCTAAAAACTTATGTCTCTTGCAAAATCTATCTTCCCTATTTGGTACATACTTGCAAACTCTATGCACTCCACAAAAATCGACATGCTTATAAGAGATATTTTCATCATGACTAGTGCAATCATTATTAGTACTATGGATATTCAAAGTGTTCATACTAACAACATTACAATCATGCTCATCATTCAAAGATTTAGTGCCAAGCATCTTAATGCATTCTTCTTCTAGTACGTGTGCATAATTTTCCTTCCCATCATTTTCACGAAAGATATTAAAAACATGAAGCATATGAGGTAACCTCAATTCCATTTTTTGTAGTTTTCTTTTGTAAACCAAACTAGTGAATAGACAAGAAACAAAAAGATTCCATTGCAAGATCTAAAGATATACCTTCAAGCACTCACCTCCCTGGCAATGACGCCAGAAAAGAGCTTGATGTCTACTACGCAACCTTCTTCTTGTGGATGTTGTTGGGCCTCCAAGTGCAGAGGTTTGTAGGACAGTAGCAAATTTCCCTCAAGTGGATGACCTAAGGTTTATCAATTTGTGGGAGGCGTAGGATGAATATGGTCTCTCTCAAGCAACCCTGCAACCAAATAACAAAGAGTCTCTTGTGTCCCCAACACACCCAATACAATGATAAATTGTATAGGTGCACTAGTTCGGCGAAGAGATGGTGATACAAGTGCAATATGGATGGTAGATATAGGTTTTTGTAATATGAAAATATAAAAACAGCAAGGTAACTAATGATAAAAGCGAGCATAAATGGTGTTGCACTGATTTGAAACAAGGCCTAGGGTTCATACTTTCACTAGTGCAAGTTCTCTCAACAATAATAACATAACTGGATCATATGACTATCCCTCAACATGCAACAAAGAGTCTTTACCTAATAATAAAGAAAATAGGGTTTCAGCCCGTCCGTCGTGATGTTTTGCAAAAAAGCCCCTATACTTTCCCGAAATCAACCCGCAGTCCAAACATAAGTCACCCGAACCGTTATTTTAACATTTTACAAAAACACCCCTGTATTTTCCTGAAATCAACCCGCACTCCGAACTTAAGTCACACGAACCGTTATTTTATGTTTTTTCAAAAACACCCCTGACCTTTTAGGTAATTCATCAGCGGGTCATATTTAACTCAAACAAATGATTTTCTAAATCATCCATATCTTTTAGGCCGTAACCCCGATTTAAACATGTTATATATGAAATTTGATTAGAAAAATATGTAGAATATGAATATGAGATTATTTTAACCTGTTATGTATTTCTAAATATTATTTTAGCAGATATTAAAGTCAAACAAATGGTTTTCTAAATTATCCGTATCTTTTAAACCGTGATTCCGATTTTAACATGTTATATATGAATTTTTATTAGAAAAATATGTAGAATATGAATATGAGATTATTTTAACTTGTTAAATTTTTCTAAATATTAGTATAGAATATATTATAGTCAAACAAATAGTTTTCTAAATCAATCGTATCATTTAAACCGTAACTCCGATTTTAGCATGTTATATACGCAATTTGATTTTAATTTTACCTGTTGCTATTTTTTAAATGCTTTTTGAAAAAGAAAAAACACGTTTTTTCAAAAGGTGAACTTGCATTTCAAAAGTTTGTATTGTTCAAAAAAAGAGTTTATGTATTGAGATATTGTGCATATTTTCTAAATGCCCTTCTAAAAAACGTGTTCATGTAATTCTAAAAGTGTGTGCATGTTAAATTATTTTCTTTACCGTGACGAAGTAACATGAGGCGGCCAGCCATGCGGGAAGGGATGTAAGGCACCAGGGCGGCGACACTGGTGTTGCTCCTCCGGCGAGATGAGCTGGCGGAGGGGTTGGAGCGCGCAGGCGCGCGAGCTCGGGCTCCTAGGTATACGCACCTCACAGTGCCGAGGCTAGCAGGTACGCAGCACATCTCTCAGCGCTGCCTCACATCGTGATGAGTGGATAAACTTTGAAGTGGCAGCCGCTTGACAGTGTGATAGACAAATAGAATGCGGCTGCTCGCTTGAACTACACATGAATGTACATGGCGTCAACTGGATTCCAACGAGTTGGCATATATTTTTAAATTCTTTTCTTTATCGTGGTTAGCTCTATAGCATCTACATGATTGTCTAATTTCGATCTCAAACTTATAATCTATAGTGCATGATCCATTTTTCTTTCGTACCCGCGGCGAGGGAGAGGGAGGAGAGAGGGAGAGAGCGACGCCTTAAGATTAACCATATTCAAACATGTTTTGATTTTGTGTGAACACTGAGTTCACCACCGGTGAGGGTGTGAGGATAAGCGGCATCACAAATATGATGCCTAGCTAAAATAAAGGAGATGGACCTATTTGTGGTCTTGAGTGATGGTCGTTGGGTTAAGAGTGTGTGTTGTGCTTTTCTCCCGTTGCAACGCACGGGCTCTTTTGCTAGTCACTCCAAAGTCACTAATAGCGGAGAACAAACGAAGAGATTATTGTAGGGTACGAAACCACCTCAAAGTTATTCTTTCTGATCGATCTATTCAAGAGTCTGTAGTAAAATAACACGAAGCTAGTCTTTCCGTTCGATCTATCCTAGAGTTCGTACTAGAATAACACCTTAAAGATAAAAATCAACCAAAACCCGAATGTCACCTAGATACTCCATTGTCACCTCAAGTATCCATGGGCATGATTATACGATATGCATCACACAATCTCAGATTCATCTATTCAACCAACACAAAGAACTTCAAAGAGTGCCCCAAAGTTTCTACCAGAGAGTCAAGGCGAAATCGTGTGCCAACCCCTATGCATAAGTTCACAAGAACCCGCAAGTTGATCAGCAAAACATACATCAAGTAGATCACGTGATATCCCATTGTCACCACAGATAAGCACATGCAAGACATATATCAAGTGTTCTCAAATCCTTAAAGACTCAATCCGATAAGATAACTTCAAAGGGAAAACTCAATCCATTACAAGAGGGTAGAGGGGGAGAAACATCATAAGATCCAACTATAGTAGCAAAGCTCGCGATACATCAAGATCGTACCATCTCAAGAACACGAGAGAGATCAAACACATAGCTACTGGTACATACCCTCAGCCCCGAGGGTGAACTACTCCCTCCTCGTCATGGAGAGCGCCGGTATGATGAAGATGGCCACCGGAGAGGGATTCCCCCTTCGGTAGGGTGCCGGAACAGGGTCTAGATTGGTTTTTGGTGGCAACAGAGGCTTCTGGCGGCGCAACTCCTGATCTACGTTATTTTCCGGAGGTTTCTATATATATAGGGGGTGTTGGAGTCGGGAACAAGTAAAGGTGGTCTCCGGGCTGCCCACGAGGCAGGGGGCGCGCCCAGGGGGCACGCCCCCACCCTCGTGGGCAGCCCGGGAATCTCCTGGTCCTCCTCCGGTACTCCTTGGGCTTCTTATGGTCCAAAAACGTCCTCCATTGAGTTTCAGGTCAATTGGGCTCCGTTTGATATTCCTTTTCTGCGATACTCTAAAACAAGGGAAAAACCGAAACTGGCACTGGGCTCTGGGTTAATAGGTTAGTCCCAAAAATCATACAAAAGTGTATATAAAAGCCCATAAAACATCCTAGAAGGATAATATAATAGCATAGAACAATAAAAAATTATAGATACGTTGGAGACGTATCACGCGTTCCTCCGCCTGGGCGCGGGGGCTGGGGCTGTGCTCATCTCACCCACTCAAGACAACTCTACTACGCCGTGCAACTCTGCTTTTAGTCGAGCGAGAAGGTCTCCAACAACATCGCGGAGTACGAGGGCCTCATGGCTGGCCTCAAGGCGGCAATAGCCTTGGGAGTCAAACTCCTCGTTGTTAGGAGCGACTCTTAGCTCCTCGTCAACTTCTCCAACAAGGTGTATGAGCCGAAGGACGATCATATGGAGGCATACCTCACGGAGGTACGTAAAATGGAGAAGCAGTTCTTGGGCCTGGAGCTAGAGCATGTGCCCCGTGGCACTAACAAGGAGGCCGACAACATCGCCAAGAGAGCGTCCAGGCGCCTGCCCCAAGAGCCGGGTGTCTTCGAGGAGAGGCTCCTCAAGCCCTCGGCATCACGCCAGCGAGAAGGGTTGGCAAAGCCTCAGGACGAACTCCCCCATCCACCGACCTCGGGAGCCCTCGCCTGCGGCCCGGCCTCAGGAGCCCGCTTGCTCCTGGCGCTCGAGCCTCGGGAGGGATGCTGGACCGAGGAACTCAAGTCATACCTGGTGCAAGGGGCGCTGCCAGAAAAGGAGGAGGATGCCGAACACGTGGCCTGACAGGCTACGACATACTACATCCAAGACGGTGAGCTTTATAGGAAGCGACCAAATGATTTTTCTTTGCGATGCATCTCCAGGAAGCAGGGAGGCGAGCTGCTAGCTGACATCCATGCTGGGGACTGCGGGCATCACTCATCATCGCGCACCTTGGTCGGTAAGGCATTCCGTAGTGGTTTTTACTGGCCCATGGCGCTCAGCGATGCAACCGAACTAGTGAAATCTTACGAGGCTTGCCAATTCCATGCCAAACAACTCCACCAGCCGGCTCAGGGCCTGCAAACTATCCCACTCTCCTGGCTGTTCGCGGTATGGGGGCTTATCCTGGACCATTTCCCACGAGCGCCCGGGGGCTACCGATACCTCTACGTCGTCGTCGACAAATTCACCAAATGGGCGGAGGTGGAAGCTATCCGAACCATCCCAGCCGGCTCCGCAGTCAAGTTCATCAAGGGCCTCGTAAACCAGTTCGGGGTCCCCAACCGCATCATCACCTACAACGGCTCGTAGTTCACTAGCAACCTTTTCAAGACATATTGTGCTAACCTTGGAACGCAGATTTGCTATGCTTCTGTAGCACACCCCAGAAGCAATGGCTAGGCCGAGCGCGCCAATGCAGAGGTCCTGAGAGGCCTCAAGACCAGGACCTTCAAGAAGAAGCTCGAAGCTTGCGGAAGGGGTTGGCACGACGAGCTCCCGTCCATGCTATGGTCAATCTGCACCACTGCCACCAAGCCAACAGGCGAGACCCCATTCTTCCTTGTCTACGGAGCTGAAGCGGTCCTCCCTCACGAGGTCAGGCACCGTTCCCCGCGAGTCCTAGCGTTCGATGAGGCTTGACAGGGCGCCGTGCAATGGACAGACCATGTGCTGGGGGAGGAGCGCCAGCGTGATGCTTCACTCCGAGTGGCAAGATACCAGCAGGCGTTGCGGCGGTACCATTGCCGCAGCATCCGCCCCAGGACACTCAAGGTAGGTGATCTTGTCTTGAGGAGAGTCCTCTCTACGGAGGGGCTACACAAGTTCTCACCCATGTGGGAAGGCCAATTCAAGATCACTGACGTCTCCAGACCCGGCGCCATGCGCCTGGAAACAGGAGACGGCGTCCCCATCCCGAATGCGTGGAACATCCGGCACCTTCGGAGGTTCTACCCATGAAACAAGGCCCTGCGCCGAGAAGACTAGCCTCCGTGCCTGCGAGGAACAAGGCGCTGCGCCTGAGAAGACTAGGCTCCATGCCTGCGAGGAACAAGGCCCTGCGCCTGAGAAGACTAGGCTCTGTGTGTGCGAGGAACAAGGCCATGCACCTGAGAAGACTAGGCTCCATGCCTGCAAGGAACAAGGCCATGCGCCTGAGAAGACTAGGCTCCGTGGCTGCGAGGAACAAGGGCCTGCGCCTGAGAAGACTAGGCTCCGTGCCTGCCAGGAACAAGGCCCTGCGCCTGAGAAGACTAGGCTCCGTGCCTGTGAGGAAAAAGGCCCGGCGCCTGAGAAGACTAGGCTCCATGCCTACGAGGAACAAGGCCCCGCGCCTGAGAAGACTAGGCTCCGTGCCTGCGAAGAACAAGGCCCTGCGCCTGAGAAGCCAAGGCCCAGTGCCTGTGAAGCAAGGCTCGCGCCTGTGAA
This sequence comes from Secale cereale, assembly GCA_902687465.1. Classification (NCBI taxonomy): domain Eukaryota; kingdom Viridiplantae; phylum Streptophyta; class Magnoliopsida; order Poales; family Poaceae; genus Secale; species Secale cereale. Next base: position 434,595,288 of record LR738715.1, read on the forward strand.
GATCTCCGCTCTTGACACTCTCACGTAATAATGAGTGGGGATGTACACGCCCCGGAGTCTCCGGAGAGCCGCCCTCGGGCCTCGGGGGCTCCCTCCCACGTCCCAGTGGCAGCACTTAGCTCCGCGCTGGTGAGAAGACTAGATTAGGTGCCGGACGCGGTTGTTCATTTGCTTTCTGGAGTAGGCTTGCCCCTGTCTTCTCTTTTAATGAATTCTGAAAGTTCTCGCATTCCTCGATTGCTCGGTTTGATTTACCTCTGTGGTCCTTCCCTCACTTTCGGGCTAGCTCAGGGAGAGCGGCAGTTGCCCGGCGCTCTCCCCAGCGCCCCCCTTAGCCTTCATGAGGCTCCCAAACCGGGGCCTGTGATTGGCACGCCCCCCTTGTTATGTCTGTGCCCCACGGGTACCGCAACAAGGGGCGGCCAACCATGCTCAGCCCGCATCAAGGGCCTCGGGCGGTAAAGGATAATAGCCACCTAATGAGCCGGGTGCCAGATGGGCTCTCTGACCACATGACGAACTCCAGCATCACCTCCTCCAAGTGGGAGCGTGGCTGGGAGGCCTGAAGACCCCAGAGCGCCTCCCTTCGTTCACAGGACCGCCAACGGCACGGCGCCCCCCGCCGCACGAAGAACCGCCGCTGCGGTTACCGAGGGTGGCTACGGGCGCTCTGGGGGTCCGCCCACGCCCACTAGCAGCCCCGACGGGAGTCGCGACACACTTGCGAGGACGACCTCGTCCCCTCTTGGCTGGTGATGAGCCAGGGCCCTCCTGCCGGGCCTTCCCCTTCTCCACGGACGAAAACTTCCTGGTCGGCGCCATGAACAGCTCAGCCAAGCGAAGGGCAAGGAAGAAGAAGAAGCGAGAGGAACGAAGGAAGAAGATGGGCAGCGAGGACCCCCCGCTCGCCGCCTTATTTATAGTCAGGAGAAGGCCAACCGCTGGCCTCCATAATCGCATGTAATGATGATCTTCTATGCATGTAGGGACTTTTCAAGTCGCGCAGTCGCCGAGGCTGCGTGGGGAAGTGGAGACGCCCACGTCCCGTTAATCGCCACACGCCAGTCAAGGCCGCGGGCTTTTGGGGCCCGCAACAGTTCACACTTGGCCCTTGGCTTTGCCGCGAAGCCAAGCCCGAGCGCACCTTGGGCCCGGGGCTACTATCGGCGTTCTGGGAACGGGGGTACCCAGACTTGCCTGCCTGCGGCCCAGAGCGTGGCTCATCAGGCAGCCTGGTACGACCCAACATCTTCAGCAACCACTCAATACCCTCGCGAGGGGCCAAGCCTCACGAGGCGGATGACGCAAGACACCCCCTGGGGAGGCCTCACTAGGCTGGCTCATGAGGGTCGGAGATATCAAGGCGAGGGGTACCTCGCGACGTGCTCGTGATGTGAGCGGTGACGACCAAGGCCAGGCGGGCGCCAGCGGGCGTAGAGTTCCAGTTTCCTCTTTTGTGCTAAAGGAGCAGGCGCAGGCACGGAGTCCCGAGGCATCAGGCAAAGGTTTCCATATCGGTGCAACAAGACCAAGACCTGTAGGACAGTTGAATGGAGGTCATCGCGAATCCCATGACGGCATCACGACCAGAGCCTTTGGCAGGCGAAGACCACCTTTTGTCAGGATAGCTTGTACTAGCTGCCCCCCTTCAAATTTGGCCGTTGTGGAATCCCTTCCCGCTCAATATTTGGGAAGAGGACCCGAGCCACTATAAATAGGACAAGCCACCACCTTAGAAAGGGATCGGATCATCGATACCACCCACACACCCACAAGCTCACCCGAGCACAAGAACTCCTCAACTCAGGAGGCAGTTCATCCATGTACTAGTTCTTCCTCAGCCTAGAAGGCATTCCACCACACCACACTAGATTAGGGTATTACACCACAACGGTGGCCCAAACCAGTATAAACCTTGTGTCCCTTGTTCTTAAGATCTGATGAGCTAGGCCTAGCGATCGGCGAGTAGACGAGCTAGGGCGGAAGGAGTGATCTTCGTGCGCACCCCAGAGTTCCAACCTCAAGGGTTTTGCCGAAACCCGAGATCCGACAGCAATGACGACAAATAGTATCACGTGTTTGCCCTGTCAATGCCATGAATGATGAAGAAGAAAAATTGGAAAGTTGGAAAGTCCAACTTGGTCACGACTCGTAGTATTCCGTGATATGGAAATAAAAAAAAAGGAACGAATACTGGACTCGGAATAGGACTGGTGGTGGGGATGAATCTGGTGGAACTCAGACTGGTGGCAGATGTATATTGGAGGTGGACTCTGATTGGCAGCGGATATGTGGTGGTGGTATATGATAGCGCAGATGAAGTGGATGCGGTGGTGGCGTGACAGCCTGTGAACAAAATTGGAAACTCTAAAGAACTAGACGCCAAGACCAGCAACTCCACACGACGATGCAACCACAAATTCAACAAAGCAAACACGGAAAAGATTATGCAATAGCTCAGACTGGTTCGGGTATGATGAACTAACCGTATTTTTTTTGGCTTTTTCGTGTACTGTAGGTGTGACGAACAGACTTGATCTAAACTACGAAAAACTGTAAAATCTCGCCGAGCAACCTGGAAATATGATACCACTTGATAGAGGCAAATGTGCCCCGTCTTTCGATGAGATGGTGTCTATCATTTTCGGTGGCGTAGACTTCAACGATCCGACTACGAACGTGCGAGGACGTCTGATGCGGAGCATCCTACGGACATCACCATGTCAAGGGTCCGTTTGGAAAGTGACACTGTGACCTCTACTTCTCATACATGAAGGTGAATCATCTCCTTTACACGTGTTCGCTTGACCCCTTCGAGGATTGTATAATACTTGACATTCCTCTCGTGTGCATGCACAGGTATTGTCGGAGCTTCACGAACGACGACGAGGAGTGCAAGCGGCAAGGAACACCTACGCCATCCGCGGGGGAAGCTTGGAAGCAAAGACTGAAGAAGACGGAGCTGCGAAGTCTACAATGTCCGGAGGACCGGAAGCCACCGGACGTCCGACACTCTATAGCGCCCGGACGACCGGCGAACACTGGACGTCTGACAACTTCCAGCCTCCGGATGACCAACAAAGTCCGGATATCCGTCGCCAACCGATCAGAGCCTAATCATCAGAAGTCCGATGCCCTCCGGACGACCGACGCCCGTCAAACATCTGACATCGGACGTCCTCCGGACGTTCGGCACCTGCGTGTGCACAGCCGGACTAGAGGCCCATGTATCATCTCCCACTTACCCTTTGTGGCTAAGACTATATATACTCCTCCCCCACTTCATTTCTAGGGTTAGCAAAGTGATAGCTCATTTGATAGATGATAGAGGCAAAGGTGTCCCGTCTTTCGATGAGATGGTGGCTATCATTTTCGGTGGAGTAGACTTTGACGATCTGACTACGAACGTGCGAGGACGTCACGCCTTAGCAATCGCTAAACCAACTCCGAGAGGTTATTGACCATGCCGGAGCACGATCAACCTGACCACGAGGGTCTATTTCCTGCAAGCAAACGAAGAACAGGCAAGAAACTATGATTGCAATCTGGATATTGTGAATATAAGAGGAAAGGTTCATTGATCAAGGTGGGGTTCTGTGACGCCTTTGTCTGGTCGTTGAACACAAACGCAGTACGCGAAGTTGCAGCCATGGGGAACTTTAATCTAAACAAAACCAAAAGTATAAATGATGCCCTAAGTGTTGTATATATGGAGGAAGAGGGAGGGATTTTCGTGGCCCTTCGAGGAGTCCGAAACCAACCCTAACTCTGTTTTCCCCGCACATACGGACTCTAAAAACAGCCTATACTTTAGTATTTCAAAATTACATGGGCCTAGCCCGAAAATAAGGTGACGCAATACTTACAATAAGCTACGGACGAACTCTAGGAAGGGGCATCTTGTATATTTCGTCCATGTCCTTGTAGGTCATCACAGAGACTTCAAAGTGCTCAAATACGCACTAGAAATGACATTCTGGATCCGTTCGTGTGCGCCTTCATCTCCATGCTTGATCCTCCTCCGGTGTTCATCCCTCTTCTCCATGCTAGGCCCCTCATTAGTAATCAACACAAATGTATCCAATTTAGGCAGCGTCATATTCACATGAATATTAGAATCGTTACCAAGAAACAGAAGTACCTGGTAATTCAATTGGCGTGCGCGAGCTCTAGTAATTGGTCCAGTATGTATAATAGCAGGGGCAGTTGGTGTAACAATGGTATTGGTGTGCTCATCATCCTCCCCTTCTTGAAATGAAGTCGTCCTCGACAGAAGCTCATTAGCCTCACGCAAATAAGGCTTCAAATCTACAATGTTAAAAGTGGGATTAACCCCAAAATCTGCAGGCAGCTCAAGTTTGTATGCATTATCATTTATTTTCTCTCACACCTTACAAGGACAAAAATCGCGTGGCATTACCTTTGATTTGCACAAATCATGAGACCTATCCTTATGCAGATATAACCAAACAAGATCTCCAGGTGTAAAGACAACATGTTTTCTACCTATATCTCTAGCAAGTTTATATTTAGCATTCATATGTTTAGTGCTTTCCAAATAGAAGTGAGGGGCCCGATCTTTCTATGAGATGATAACTATCAATTTGGTGGAGACGACTTTGACGATCTGATTACAAACGTGCACGACGTTGCGCCATAGCAATCGCTAAACCAATCTCCAGTGGTTACTGACAATGCCACAAGCACGATCAACCTGACCACGAAGGTCTATTCCTGCATGCAAAAGCAAGAATATGATCAAGCAATCTGAATATTGCAAATATAGATGAACTATTGATAAAGGTGGGGATCCGAAAGCCGTCTTGGTTTGGTTGTTCGACACAAACGAAGTACACGAAGTTGCAATGGCTAAGTTTTAACTAAACAAATCCCAAGGAAAAGCTACTAGATGGATCTACTTATATCAGGAGCAACGGGTGGTGGCCAAGGAGGTGGGAGGACGTCCCAAGGCAGCCTAAAACTAACCCTAGGTCATGCAAGGCTCATGGGACCAAGTGGAGGTGACACAACACCTTTGGACTTGTAGTTTGACTCAGATTCTGCTGTAGCGTCAGATTGTTTCGTCGATATCTCAACTCTCCGGATGAGTTTGAAGGTGAATCCAATTGGGCTGGGAAGAGTATGAAATCTACTTTGCAACAAAAAAGAATCACCCAATTCGGTGTCCGTATGAAGGAGTTCTTGCTGTTTTGGGTCAGGTATGTTTGTGCAGTCTGAATCTGAATGCAGAACGTGAGAGGCTTCGACTCTATCTTCTCTTGGCCCGAAAGTGACATGAAAGGACTTCTTGAATAGCACCTTAACTTCTCTTTGCCCTTATCTTCATATGTGGATTATACAAATGTCCCATACACCTGCAATTAGACATGGCACAAAAGTCTGTGAAGTATTTTTGTCCTAGATGACATAAATAAATTATTGCATAATTTGCATTAGAAATCACCTCACAAATATACATGTATGCAGTATTTTTGGTCGTATCCAAGGTAGTCATGTCCTCATCATCCTCCCTTTATTGAAAACAAAGTCCTCCTTGGCATTGCTTAATCTGAAATGTGGGTAAGAAAAGAGACAAGGTGTATATGTTGTATATGTATATGTCATCCATTCTTATTTCCCTTGATTTTCGCACATATGACACATGTATAGATGAGTAACTTTCGTAGTTCATTAAATATAAAGCCAAAATATTATCAGAAGAAGTAGAAGGCATGAAAATATTGCAACTCAGTTTGCACAAATAAGTAAAGCTCTTATTCATATCAAAAGATTGACAATGTTCATCATTAAACCATACCAACATTGGTGAATAAACCTTACTTGCATGAAATTCACAAGATACAACATGCTTAAATAAGGAAACATGAAATAAGTCATTTGACATCGAATGATGACCAAGATGAGAGGTCATATCAAAATGATTAAATATTGGAACAATTATTTTCAAATGTATTTTATCCAAAACTGATTTATTCTCTTGTTCACATGGTTCTTTTGCATCAATGTTTAATTCAACGGGTGCACTCAAAATTGTTGATATTTCAGTTGTTTGATCACATGACGCTTTCATGATAGTAACATGATTATCTAAACCAGGTGGTGTGCTCAAATCAACAGGTAATTCAATACATGATGTATTCAAGTTAACTAGATATGCATCATCCTCATGTGAAGTTATATCATTAATGTTTTCACTGTTACCTTGTCGCAAAGACGTAGCTGATGTAGGTACGGAGGATGACAATGTACCATACACTTTAGATGATGTTGCGCTCACAATCAGAGGTGTGGCTGCTCTAGTAGGTGCAATGGTCGAGGGACCAACCGGTGGTGGTGAGCATGAACTGGAATAGTATTTGTTGTAGTCACACAATGCATCCTCCTGTATTTGTCTCTCAAAGGTACAAGCACGAACATACATAACAGTAATGCAACGAGGAATATACTAAAATCTTGCGCGAATATCATGGTTCAAACCACCAAAAAATCTATTCATTGTATCATCCTTAGATTCTTCTATGTCACAATGATGCATATAAGATTTGAACTCTTGGTAGTAAGCATGAACAGTGTTACTGCCTTGTTTTAATTGTTCCAATTTGCGAAGCAATTCACGGCGATAGTAAGGAGGAAAAAATTGGTGTCTCATGACAGCTTTCAAATCTTTCCAAGCTGTGGGTTGGTTACCAATGTTTTTCTTACAGTGTACACCCCACCAAATAGAAGAAAAAACAGTAAATGCTCTAGTGACAGCTCATACTCTCTGAAGTTCAGAAAAATCATGGCTAGCAAAAATTAGTTCTACCTCAAACTCCCAAGCAAGATAAATAGCAGCACTGAATCTACCCTTAAATGAAGGTAAAGAGATAACTTGAGTGTGTGCTTGTGTGTGTTGTCCCATGTCTCGTGATGGTGAAGATGTATCCATCGTCCAAGAACTTCTGTCTCCAGTACCTGTCATGATCAGTAGAAACAAGAAACAATATTCGAGAATAATGTTACTATGAACTACTAGGATGTGGTGGTAAAGCGCTCACACTAAAACAAATCAATATCTTACAAGTTCTTACCATGCAGCAGGTGGTGACAGGCAACCAGCAGTGTCAAATAACTCCAAAGATTGAGTAAAGTGATTGCTAGGGGAATGTACGTATACACAGTGTAGAATATGTTGAGCTTGGAAGGATTAAATATATGGGAGCAAAAGATTAGCAATAATCAATTCAGAGATGCAATGCTGAATAAGCGCTCAACGACGGTACTGTGCTGGTCCTAGGCTAGACCGTGCTAGAGATGCGAGCCTAGAACACTAATGAGGTCATGGCGTAGCACAACGAGCATCAATAAAGGATACGAAGTAGCTCTGGACATCAAGATATAAGTGAAGATCACAATGGTAGTAAAGATAATGATGAAAAACAACCACCAAGCAAGATATACAACAATTCTCTCCAACTTTCCTCTGGAAAAGTTTGAGCCAATTTTATTATAATTTTTCTACAGAATGCTACCGACTCAAGCTTTCAAACCTAAAAATAATCGCTCAATTCTGAGTTGATATGAGGTGTTAAAAACTTCTGAAAACTGGCCTAAAAAATTGGAACAAGCTGTGTTCGCGAATTTCAGAGGGCAAAAAGACCTATTTAGAAGCCGATTTTGAGGTGCGAAATATTGAACTTGATCCTGCAACTATTCAGATGCGGCTCGTCGCTAGCTTTAATTTGAATACTTGTGGAGACAAAATGGACTTCGTATGAAAAAGATATTCCTGTTTTACTGAACAGGGTACACAATAGATTCCAATCCGAATTCAGCTACGGGATTGAGTCTAAATAGATCCGAATTTTCTCTTTTTTTTCTCTAACTTTTTTTCTTTTTTCGTTCTCTCCTTTTTTTTTCTCCAACCTTCTCTCTCTCTCTCTCTCTCTCTCTCTCTCTCTTCAAAACAAACTGGATAAGATGCACACTGGATTAAGCGAAGATGTGATACGACCTCAACTATGATTATGACAATGAATGGTGGATAGCACATGGTGGAAATCTATGGATGGGAAGGTGGACAACTGAAGGAATAACGATGCGGCGGCGGCGTGACTGATGTGAAAAGAACTTGAAACTCTAAACGAAGTAGACACTAAGACCAGCAACTTGACACGGCGATGCACCCGATAATTCAATAATGCAAACAATGAAAAGAAAATTGCAAAGGCTCAGATTGGTTTGGACAAAGGTAGAATAGATCTAACTTTTTTGTGGCTTTTTTTGGTCAATAGGTAAGAAATAAAATCTAATCTAGGGATAACTGGAAATTCCCACCGAGCAACCTGAAAACTGATACCAGTTGATAGAAGCGAGGGGCCCGATCTTTCGATGAGATGATAACTATCGATTTGGTGGAGGCGACTTTGACGATCTGACTAAAAACGTGCACGACGTTGCGCCTTAGCAATCGCTAAACCAATCTCAATGGGTTACTGACAATGCCAGAAGCACGATTAGCCTGACCACGAAGGTCTATTCCTGCATGCAATCAAAGAACAAGCAAGAATATGATAAAACAATATGAATATTGCAAATATAAATGAAGTATTGATAAAGGTGGGGATCCGAAACCGGTCATGGTCTGGACGTTGGAAACAAACGAAGTACACGAAGTTGCAATGGCTAACTTTTAACTAAACAAATCCCAAGGAAAAATCAACTAGATGGATCTACTTATATAGTAGCAATGGGTGGTGGCCAAGGAGGTGGGAGGACGTCCCAAGGCAGCCTAAAACTAACCCTAGGTCGTACAAGGCTCATGGGCCCAAGTGGAGGTGACGCAACACCTTTGGACTTGTAGTTTGACTCGGATTCTGCTGCAGCGTCAAATTGTTTCTATATCTCTATGCTCTAGACGACTTTGAAGGTGAATCCAATTTGGATGGAAAGAGCACGAAATCTACTTTCCAACAAAAATAGAATCACCCAATTTGGTGTCCGTATGAAGGAGTTCTTGCCGTTTTGAGTCAGGTTTGTTTGTGCAGTCCGAATCTGAATGCAGAACGTGAGAGGCTTCCACTCTATCTTCTCTTGGCCCAAAAGTGACATGAAAGGACTTTTTGAACAACACCTTAACTTCTCTTTTCCCTTATCTTCATATGTGGACTATACAAATGTCCCATACACGTGCAATTAGACATGGCACAAAAGTCTGTGAAGTATTTTTGTCCTGGATGACATAAATAAATTATTGCATAGTTTGCATTAGAAATCACCTCACAATTATACATGTATGCAATATTTTTGGTCGTATCCAAGGTAGTCATGTCCTCGTCATCCTTCCTTTCTTGAAAACAAAGTCATCCTTGGCGTTGCTTAATCTGAAATGTGGGTAAGAAAATAGATAAGGTGTACATGTTGTATATGTATATGTCATCCATTTTTATTTCCCTTGATTTTCGCACATATGACACATGTATAGATGTGTAAATTTCATAGTTCATTAAATATAAAGCCAAAATATTATCACAAGAAGTAGAAGGCATGAAAATATTGCAACTCAGTTTGCACAAATAAGTGAAGCTCTTATTCATATCAAAAGATTGACAATGTTCATCATTAAACCATACCAACATTGGTGAATAAACCTTACTTGCATGAAATTCACAGGCTACAACATGCTTAAATAAGGAAACATGCAATAAGTCAATTGACATCGAATGATCACCAAGATGAGAGGTCATATCAAAATGATTAAATATTGGAACAATTATTTTCAAATGAATTTTTTCCAAATCTGATTTATTCTCTAGTTCACATGGTTCATTTGCATCAATATTTAATTCAATGGGTGCACTCAAAATTGTTGGTATTTCAGTTGTTTGATCACATGACGCTTTCATGACAGTAACATGATTATCTATGCCAGGTGATGTGCTCGAATCAACAGGTAATTCAATACATGATGTATTCAAGTTAACTAGATATGCATCATCCTCATGTGAAGTTATATCATTAATGTTTTCACTTTTACCTTGTCGCAAACATGTAGCTCATGTAGGTACGGACGATGACAATGTGCCATACACTTTAGATGATGTCGCGCTCACAATCAGAGGTGTGGCTGCTCTAGTAGGTGCAATGGTGGAGAAACCAACCGGTGGTGGTGAGCATGAACTGGAATAGTAGTTGTCGTAGTCACACAATGCATCCTCCTGTATTTGTCTCTCAAAGGTACAAGCACGAACATACATACCAATAATGCAACGAGGAATGTACTGAAATCTTGCGCGAATATCATGGTTCAAACCACCAAAAAAATTATTCATTGTATCATTCTTAGATTCTTCTATGTCACAATGATGCATATAAGATTTGAACTGTTGGTAGTAAGCATGAACAGTGTTACTGCCTTGTTTTAATTGTTCCAATTTGCGAAGCAATTCACGGCGATATTAAGGAGGAAAAAATTGGTGTCTAATTACAACTTTCAAATCTTTCCAAATTGTGGGTTAGTTATCATTGTTTTTCTTACAGTGTACACTCCGCCAAATAGAAGAAAAAACAGTAAATGTTCTAGTGACAGCTCATACTCTCTGAAGTTCAGAAAAATCATGGCTAGCAAAAATTAGTTCTACCTCAACCTCCCAAGCTAGATAAATAGCAGGACTGAATCTACCCTCGAATGAAGGTAAAGTGATAACATGACCGTGTGCTTGTGTGTGTTGTCCCATGTCTCGTGATGGTGAAGATGTATCCGTCGTCCAAGAACTTGTCAGGACCCCGATCCTAAGTCACACCGATCTAGCTGTAACACGTCATATCACTTTGCGGCCTCACGCACGGTAACTCCACGGGTGCCACCTTACCTGGCCCGGGACCGTTTGCGCATTTTGGCACACGTATATGACAGTGTCGCTAGCATCCATATGACAGAGAACCCGGGCCGACATGGCTAGTTATAAACCAAAAGTGGCACTAGATTACAGAGACAGGCCTCCATGACCCAGCAACGAACGTGTCGGTCATCAACGTATGAACCCAAGTCGTAGCAAGCTACATGGACTTAAAGGAACAACGCGTGACATTTCCCCTAAGGGACAGACACAGGAACGAAGAAGGACACATGCCGGCCAGCCTACGTGTTCCGAGCAGTAGCAAGCTACCAAGGCTCATTGGAATCACTAGGAAGCATTTCCCTGTAAGGTAGGCTACCAAAGGAAAACAACTAGGTGTCGGATCCCACATATACCAAGCATTTCAACCATACACACAGTATGCTCAATATGTTCAAATACAACATTGCATCACAACAGAACTCTATGAGTCAAAGTACTTTATTTAAGAGGCTCCAAGAGCCATACATAACATATCCATACAGGTAGGGGTCACATGACCCAACACTCAAGTCATACAGTCATACAAGCACAAGCGGAAGCTACATATCTGAGTACAGACAACTTAGAAAATAAAACAGGCTTGGTGTAGCCTGACTATCTACAAGGCCCTTCACAAGCTCCAGATCTCCGTCTAGGTGTCAAGCTACTCGTCGACGTCAACGTCTATGTAGAACCCATCAGCAGGGGCAGGGTTCTCCTCTGCAATAGTTATTAAGCAAACACGAGTACAAAGGTACTCAGCAAGTCTTACCACAGAACCTATCATACAGGCAACATTATCAAACGGGGTAGTGGATTTCATAGCAGAAAGCCAGCTTTGACTCTTGGCTAACCTATACTACAACTCTCAACGGATTGCAAGATGTTATTACGAACACGAGTCCTCTACTCACCACAACAATACACTACCGAGGATCCTCTTCCGTCATCCTACGGAAGGGCCATCCACGGCACTCACACTTATCTTGAGGCTTTTAGTAGTGTCCATCAACTTGTCTATGAACTGTAAGAGTAACCATGTAGTCCGTACCGCGAACAACGGCTATTCGAATAGATTGATAACCCTGTAGGGGTGTACCTCTTCACACACGCTTTCACCACTTATCGCCGTTTACTCGACATGTACTCGGCAACCTTCAAGCGGAAGCCCAGCGAGGGTGTCGGCCACGACCTGACTAACTACTCAAGTCTCACGTCCAGGTTTATCGCCTATGTGGGTTCCATCCGTGGGGAGATCCGGCCGGGGTGTCGCTCACGACCCCAAATGATGTGTACAGGGTTCCCGAGTCACCAAACGGGCAATCGGTACACCGTGCCACGTACCCGTCGCATCACAACCCACCCCGAGGGTCAGCGCTGTGCACGACCTCCAGTAAACTATAAACACCAGAAACTAGTTGCAACTCCCGGACAGAGATCGAGGGTAATTAATAAGCCGAGAGGGTCCATTGGTTTCGGGCCCAATGCATGGTAGTAACTGGAACTTGAACCACACATACAGATCTCGGGTCCTATGTACGGTTCCAATGAAACAACCCGCCACGTACTCCTACATGGCCTTTCATCGATACCTTAACCAAACGTGTTCCACACTTCTTTCTCTTTATCGATATGATTGTTTCACTCTGATCCATCACCCAGATGAACCAGACCAGACACAACTCTAAGCATAGCAGGCAACATAAGCAAATAGCATGGTGGATCACACATCACATGGCTCAATCAACCCCTACACATGCTAGTGGGTTTCAACTATTTACTGTGGCAATGATAGGTCATGCAAGGGAATAGGGTTCAACTACCGCAGCAAGTAGCAGTTCACACGCTGTTGCCTTAATGCAGTAAAAGAGAGCAGGAGCGGGAAGATGGGTTTGTATCGGAATGATCAATGATTGCTTGCCTGACAAAGTGGTTGTCGGGTACTGCTCTTCAGCTGGATACGCAGCAGTATCCTCGGGAGCAGGACCTAACACGGAGAATACCGGCGATACAATCATTAAACAAACAAATGCAACAATATGATGCATGCTCATGACATGGAAAGATGCATGTGTTTTGGGCTAATGCAACTATAACCAGAAGGGTTTGAGCCTATTTGAATCAAAGATTCAAATTGGCACTTTAGCTATTATTTAATTAAGTGCATTATCATGTTTTAATGTATACAGCAAGGTTAACTTGCTCAAACATGCATGAAACAAGTGACATTGGAAAGATTGGATTTTTATGATCAATTTTCATATATAAATCTTTTCCATCTGAGCTACTGTTGAATTTATATGATTTTTTGAAGTTTAGGCATTTTCTGGAATTTCCTGAATTATTTTTAAATCTAAAAATCCCAGAAAATCCTTTACTGCGTCAGCATGACATCATGCTGACGTCAGTCAGTCAACAAGGCGGCCCAGGTCAAACCTGACCAGTGGGACCCACTGGTCAGTGTCACAGTTAACTAATTAGCTAATTAGAATTAAATTAACACTTAAACTAGGTTTGACTAGCAGGCATGACCCACATGTCAGTGACCCAGGGGGGTCAAACCCGTGGTCAAACAGGCCCAACTCACTGGCGTTTAGCCGCCGGCGAGGCCAAACACGGCGGTGAGGTGCAGGTTTTGTGCTCCGGCTGCCAAAACGACGGCGGAGCACACCTACGGGTAGCTGGAGGCAAACCGCATCGAATGGAGGTGGTGGCTGGCCTCGGGGTCGCCGGAGATGACGCCGGCGACGAGTCCAGCGGCTGCCGGAGTTAGGCGAAGTCGAAAACGACGGTGCGGTGCTCGTAGAGGTGCGTGGAGTGGTCCTACAGCACCTACGCGTGACAGTGAAGCTGATAGGCACGGTGGCTGGACCATTGGATGGCCGGAGCCTCGTCGGCGACGAGCTCCGCGGCGGTGCGTGCAGGTGAGCTACGTGCGGTCCGTTCCAGGGTAGGAGAGAGCCAACGGAGAGGGGGGG